>CM055894.1:18632131-19832131 GCA_029582155.1 Panopea generosa | reverse complement strand
CTCGGTTCACCAAGGTATATGTTTATAAAAGCATTTTAACAAAATTGTTAGTTGATTATTTTATGATTTTTCCCCAAATTTTAGGCCCCTCGACACAAACATGGTCAATTCATAGAAATAATCTGATCAGTATGCACGTGCCCATTTCATGACCAAGTTGGCTCCTGAGGAGAAACTTTTTAAAAATTCACAATTTTATCACATTTTGATCCCGTGTTGTAGCCTTATGCATAAATGCAGTCTCAACTCAGTCTTATGAGTAATCAATGCTCCAGACCTCAAAATACTTTATACAACACCAAAAATAGACGAGAATTTTTTCCCGCCAGTTTTTCAATATCATTGCAATGCAAAAGCCAAAAATCCCTTTACTGGACCCTAGCGCTTTCATTTAAACAAACTTTATAGCCTTCTAAAAGGGATTATTTATACCAAATATGAACAAATATTACTAGTCAGTTTTTGAGAAGAAGGTTTTTGAGATGTTAAAATGTTTTCCCTTTTTATGCCATTTCTGGTCCTTTGTAATATTAAATCCCCTTTTAAAAGTAACTAATCTCAACTGTTATGAATAAACAATGCTTCAGCTCTCAGAATGATTAAAACAAGTCGTAAAATAGATGAAAAACAGGACTATCTGTTGTTCTCATGATATGTCTATTTAAACAAACTAGGACAAATTTTGGAAATCATGAAAACAGACCTGATAAAAGTCACTGGGTCTAAAGTGACTACATAGTCTTCCCTTGAACAACTGGAGAAAGCTCCACACCTAAAGCGACTATATAGTCATCACTTGAACGATTGGAGAAAGCTCCACACCTAAAGTGACTACATAGTCATCACTTGAATGATTAGAGAAAGCTCCACACCTAAAGTGACTATATAGTCATCACTTGAACAACTGGAGACTGGAGAAAGCTCCACACCTAAAGTGACTACATAGTCATCACATAAATGATTGGAGAAAGCTTCACACCTAAAGTGACTTAATAGTCATCACTTGAACAATTGGAGAAAGCTCTACACCTAAAGTGACTACATAGTCATCACTTGAACAATTGGAGAAAGCTCCACACCTAAAGTGACTATATAGTCATCACTTGAACAATTGGAGAAAGCTCCACACCTAAAGTGACTACATAGTCATCACTTGAACAAATGGAGAAAGCTCCACACCTAAAGTGACTAAATAGTCATCACTTGAACAATTGGAGAAAGCTCCACACCTAATTTGGTGATCATCTATCGAGCAGTTTTAGGGAAAATGGTGATTGAAGCAAAAGTTAACGGATGGTTGATGGACACCAAATGCTCACAAAAGCTCACTCTGTGCCTTTGGCTGTGATGAGCTAAAAATAAAAAAAAATGAAACTGCATATTCTGATGTAACATACAAAAATTTATATACAATGTACTCCAAAGTACTGTATTGTGCCATATTCAAAGAAGGGTTAAAGTTCACATACGGTTTCGGCTGATATTAATAATTTTACTGACAAGTGCAATTTCTGATTTATTCCCTCAATTCTATTCAAATTATTTTTGCTCCGGTGGCTATAATACTTACAATTATGTTGACAATCATGTTGCGGAATGTTTCTGACTCTTCTTTAGAGAGTTCATGTAGTGAATCGTCGTCTTTACCATAGTAACCAGCGCTGATAATCTTCACTTGGATCTTCTCTATGAAGAAAATTAACAGGAAATCACTTCAGGAATTTTACAACTTTTATTTTGGTGTCATTTATTTAAATACAGTCAAACCTGTTTTAAGCTGCCAATCCAAGTAAGGGAAAAGGTGGCCTTTTAAGACAGGTTGTTGATTAATACAGGTTAATTTGCTCTGAAAGCATGGAAATAGCAAATATGACTGCTTAAGACAAGTGGCTGCTTAACAGAAGTGACCGCTTACATAGGTTTGACCTTACTTCACTATATGGTAACTGCCTCATTATAAAATATACTATAACAATGTTCCCCTTCCCATTAGGCCATAATAAATTAATTGCTAGATTAACATCCCCGCCCACCCCCTTATTTTCATGCCGCCTCGACCCTTTTTATTTTCATAAAAAAAAAAAAATAAAAAAAAAAAAAAAACATAAAAAATTTTAAAAATCAAAAATCAAAAAAAAAAATCCTCCCGCCCTCCCCAATTTTTTAAGAAAAATTTGGATGATAATCTAGCAATTAATTTATAATGGCCTTACCATTATCAACACTAAAACCCTACTGTATCCAAACCCCTTCTTTAAGTTGTTACAAGGCCAGTTTCAACTTTAAAACTCTGAGCTTTAGAATTCTATTAAAAGATTTAAGTCTTGTAAGAACAAGAAAATGTATCAAATAAGTTAAACAATTAATTGTTATGTAAATATCTTAACAGTTTCTTCTTCACATAAAATCCCAAAATGGAAGCCTAACATATCATCGTAAACAAACACTACATTGGGACAATATAAGAATCTTTGAGGTCCGGATAGAAAAATTCTGTCCTGAGAGATAACTGTTTTGGGGGAATAAGTTATCTCAAACAAAGAATTTTCTATTTTAGCTGAAAAAAGCCATCTATTTATTATTTTTCTTGCATACAAGTACATAAGGCCACAATAAATTAATTGCTAGATTATTATCCCTGCTTACCCCCTTATTTTCATGCTGCTCCGACACTTTTTATTTTCATAAAAAAAATCATTAATTAAAGAAACATCCAAAAATTTAAAAATGAAAATAAAGAATAAAAAATAAAATCCTCCCGCCTTTCAGATTTTTAAGAAAATTTTTTTATGATAATCTAGCAATTAATTTATAATGGCCTTATTGCCATTTACTGTCAAACAATGGTATGTGAGACATGATCAGTGGTAATGTTTAATGCCAAAATGCATGTTTGCAGAGAATTTTTTTCATAAATACATGTTCCCAAAAATGCATCACAGTTCATGCATTAGGTATCCAAAGCTCATATGTTGGTAAATTACCTCCCTTTACATTAAACTAAGAAACACATTCTATAGGGATCATTTTTGGTTTGTATTTTAAAAAAATAAATTGCCAACTCAAAGCAGTTTTGAAGCAGGGCGGTAGTGTAATGGATAGAGTGCTGGCTGCTCACGCCAGAGATTGTGGGTTCGATCCCCCAATTGACCCGATGCCTCTCATAAAACAGCACTCAGTACTGGTTCTACCCAGGAAGCGGACTCGAGAACGGTTCATATAAGCTCTGAGCTTTCATCGCAATCGAGCTAAAATAAATAACGATCAACTAAACTAAAGCAGTTTTTAAGTTATGCCATTTATGATCTAAACAATTCACTTTGTTCTAAAAGGGCTTTAAATGTTCCCTTTGTAATCTTGTACGTATTTTCTATGCTTAACTTATTTATTTCACGGTGCCTTGTTAATACCGCATCTGACTGTTAATTCAGGGGACATGAGATAGAACCTCCGTCTGGTCACAGTCTATGGGATCACAGGTCATGCACTTTGTTCTACCTACGAGATGAGTGTCCCACCTCTGAATATATGGGGAAGTAGTCAGTTACTTGCAGAGATAAGGTGTGTCTGGTAATGGTTAAATGCCTCGTAGAATCCTTGGAACAATAATTAGGTGCACTCGCCACCTTCGCATAACTTAAATACTGTTGAAAAAACACAAACTTATTTCTTTCGGTAAATTAGTAATCTCCAGGTATTTGAATCATGACAGTATTCACTCTACATCTCTTCAAAGGCTCAAAATCTCTTTGATTTTTACTTACGTCCATCTCCAAAACCAGCTTTTTCCAGTTCTTCCTGAACACTCTTCTCCAACTCTTCCGTTTGTGCGTTGCTTTGTTCATCCCCACCAAACTTCTGCATTCCTGTGGTTGAGGACCCCTGCTTTATTCTACTCACTCTCACCTTTACACGATCCGACTTCTCGGTCTTGGATGGACCTGAAACAATGATTATACACAGGTAGAGCAACAGAAGTGGAACTTTGTTAACATTTAGCCCAAAACATGGATGCAATTATCCAAGATTTAGGATATGGATATGATTTGAAACAAATACCTATATTGAAAAATCTTGCTGACATCACGTGTTGAGGTGGGTAAAAATGACTGTTCACGAGGATGCATTCAGAGGAAAATGGACAACAAAATTTTAAAAAGGTTCAATGAAGGATTTTCGCCATGAATGTAAATATACATGAACAGCTATTTCAAGCTTTGGGTATAATATTGAATAAAATGAACTTTGTTTGAGATTTGTGATTTATTATGACATCATAATTATAAACGTTTTTTGATGTCATGAAGCAACGGGTATTAAACAAGAGGCATGCCTGGTGCTGTTTTGTTCATTTACTTAGATTTAAGAATGAACAAATAATTTACCTCTGAATCGTTGCTTATCCCTTTACTCCATAGATATGTGTTTTCCCGCACGTATCACAAAAGGTCTTTGAAAACAGTGCAGGAAGAGTTCAGATTGCTAACGAGCAATCTGAACACTTCCTGCACTGTTTTCCACTCTGTCAGTTAATATAAACATAATTCACCCAATAATTCAAAAGCGTCTATATTAGGTGTGCAAAAGCGTCTATATTAGGTGTCCAAAGACATCTATATGAAGAAAAGGGTTATATAAATATGAACCTAGACACGGTGCTGCTACACGAGTCCATCATTAATATAAGAAATTAACATTCATGAGATAATAACTTACATGTAAGGATAAACGTTAATGTAACTTCATGTAAGTTCATATCTCATGAACTTACAACAAATTACATTCATTCCTGAAAGGCTCATTCAACTTTTGAAACGTTCATTTTTTGTTACAATCTACATCCATTTTACTCTTCAAGTCCATAGATTCCATGTTTATTTGATGAATGAGAACATATGCAAATGAAAATATAAATATACCATGCATCAGTTTCAGTAATTGTGAATGAGTGTTTGTTTTTACATTAATGGTCACCTCTTTCCGATAACCACCTTCAGGACAGAACAGTGGAAAACAAGCCCTGTTCAGAATCACATTATTCAGTTATTTAAGCGTATAAATAAAGCTACACAAAAACTCTTGATGTCAGAATGCAACATCACAATATTGATTATATGCAAGATACGATTCAAGTTCAGTTACACATTATGGCGGGAAGGTCGGTGATGTGTTTACAAATTATATGGTTCCTGTTTAGTTACACATTATGGCGGGAAGGTCGGTGATGTGTTTAGAAATTATATGGTTCCTGTTTAGTTACACATTATGGCGGGAAGGTCGGTGATGTGTTTAGAAGTTATATGGTTCCAGTTTAGTTACACATTATGGCAGGAAGGTCAGTGATGTGTTTAGAAATTATATGGTTCCAGTTTAGTTACACATTATGGCAGGAAGCTCGGTGATGTGTTTAGAAATTGTACGGTTCCAGTTTAGTTACACATTAGGGCGGGAAGGTCGGTGATGTGTTTAGAAATTATATGGTTCCAGTTTAGTAACACATTATGGCTGGCAGGTCGGTGATGTGTTTAGAAATTATTTGGTTCCAGTTCAGTAACACATTATGGCTGGAAGGTCGGTGATGTGTTTAGAAATTATATGGTTCCAGTTTAGTTACACATTATGGCGGGAAGCTCGGTGATGTGTTTAGAAATTATATGGTTCCAGTTTAGTTACACATTATGGTGGGAAGGTCGGTGATGTGTTTAGAAATTATTTGGTTCCAGTTCAGTAACACATTATGGCTGGAAGGTCGGTGATGTGTTTAGAAATTATATGGTTCCAGTTTAGTTACACATTATGGCGGGAAGCTCGGTGATGTGTTTAGAAATTATATGGTTCCAGTTTAGTTACACATTATGGTGGGAAGGTCGGTGATGTGTTAAGAAATTATTTGGTTCCAGTTCAGTAACACATTATGGTGGGAAGGTGGGAAGGTCGGTGATGTGTTTAGAATTTATTTGGTTCCAGTTCAGTAACACATTATTGCGGGAAGGCGGGAAGGTCGGTGATGTGTTATATAGAGATGCTTGTGGTGAGATAAGGAATTGTTCAGTTTAAAATGTTACCTATTGATCATCATAATGCTATACAATAGTTTGTATTACAGAAACATGTCACTTTTCTGCTATAGTAATATGGATTTTGTGGTCAGGAGGCGGTGCTGTTGTCTACTTATCACGCCTCGTCGACAACAACAATCATGTGAATTTAATCTGATCCCTCTTGACTGAATGCTCAGAGGTATAATATTTTACAAACCTTTGAATTTTCAATTATATTCAAAATGTTTATGGGTTTTTTTCTCCAAAATTTAATGTCACTTAACACAATCATTGAATTGATTGATTGACTGACTATTTAAGATCTTTTTTATGCCATCGAGGGCTAACAAATGATTAGTTAACCTAACCACTCTTTCTTGGGATCATGGAAGGTTTACTTGTACTCGAGCAGTCTGTAACACATCTACGCAAGTAAGTGATATCTTCTCGCTTGAATCAGTGGTGAGAGATGAATGACATAGAGATGAAATATCTGATATCAATTATCATGGAGACTCACTGTTGCTGGGCGGATTTTCAAACTCACAACCCCTAGGGCCAAGCTAACATGATCATGGAAATGCTTCTAAAAAAAATAAATTTTGCTACAGAAAATTGCAACAAATTCTTCTTTTTCTTTTAGACCATACAATTTGATCATATAATATTACAAGTTTGATCATTTTGTGGAAAAAAATATATATGAGGACAGTCTCAAACCTGCATCCATAAACTCATTACATTATATTCGCCATGTCATCAGAATAACTAAATGTTACCTGTCGAAAAAAAAGTAATCAACTGATGGTTGAGGTAACTGAAATAAATGCAAATTAAGCCCAGTAACATTTTGCCATATATGGTAACAATTTTTCTTAAAGCATTCTTTTTGCTTAACGGCAGTACAATTAAAATCAAATCTGCGAAATACGTAACAACATACAGAATAATAAAATGCACTTTTTAATTCGTCTTGGCCCGATCAAATTTCGGTACTTGAACCAGTTAAGTATAGAAAATGACCTAGACGCTCTCGGGTAATGCGTTTTAAATCTGTAAGTTTGCACACGGACAAGTAATAAAGGTTGTATTTCTCATAACGATATGATTTACCTGTGTTCTATGTAAAGCTGATACAGTGAGATAGAACCAGATAATGTTCTACATTTAAAAGCAATTTTAATACTTTCTTTTGAATCTGTATATTATAAAAGGATATAAAATTAACAGGGGCTGGTACACCATATTCACTGCCGACAAGTGGTAAGTATGTGATATCGACAACCGGTTGTATAGAGATTTTTAGTTTTTTAGTTTTTTTTCTCTGCCCATTCATCTTTTCATAATTTTATATTATGCAAGAAAAAAAAATGGTTTAGAAAAGAAAAAGACATGAATTAAATCAGAAACTTTATTAAAATAACTAAATTCCTGTGTGGAAATTGAAATTGAAATTTGAATTAAAATGGGAAGATTTTAATTGAAAACATATAATTTTTATAAACATAAAAAAAAAAGTAACATAATGCAAAGAATTCCTGTGCAAACAGAATTTTCCAGCTTATTCTATTGACTACCATTCACATGAATATATGTGATTGTATGATGTGTTTGCATGTCAGTGTGTTTGTTTGTTAAAAAAAAAAATGCCAGTAATAGGTAAGGTGCATGCACAAGCAATAGAGTGTAGGGGGGGAGGAGAGGGTTTGGGGCGTATTGTTTATAAGTATATGTTTTGCAATATCTTCTATCACAAAGAAAAACATAGAGCAAATGGATCAAACTTATTATTACCCTCAAACAAAAAAATAATAATTATTTATGTAGGATATAATAATGTATTGTATGTGTTGCCCACATGGATTATTGTATCATTTATCACAACGCTAGGTTATGCTAACAATGTTCTTTGTAGGTTTCCTCTTGTATAATGCCATATAACACATCAAAGAAATGACCACCAAAATTATAATCTGCTAATTGGCAAATAATTTGTTGAATGGATGATAAAAGAATGAAGGTGTTACAGTGTTTATAAGGCAAAATCTGCATTTTTTAATTCATCAAAGGCTGTTACTCTGTCCATTTTGAGACTGTGTGATTCCAGGTAAGAATAGAATCACTGCAGATTTCTGCAGAGAGGTAGGAATCCTCCGAATGGGTGTCATGTTCATTTTATCATTTTTTTTCATGGTCACTATTGTGGTTAAATTATCAACCCCTGAGTGGTTCCAGGGAGCCATATGAGTGACGGCAAGAATAGAATCACGGTGGCTCATGCATGTTGTAGGAAGAGACAATTTGAGTCATACGGTAGAATTTGCTGAAACTCTGCAGTTCTGCAGGTATCAAGGTTCTAGGTTCATTCTGTATATTCATTTGTTAATGTATTTTTTTTAATCTGTATGTTAATTTGTTGTTTTCTACATGTAGAGTGAACCTGGAATCTTCCTTCCTGTTGGCGTCGAATAACCTATGTGTTGGTACGCCATAAAACCCCATTCATTCATTCTGTCCACTTTGGGTTGATAACGCTGTTTCTAGAAGTCACTCACGCTTTTATTATCAGTAACATTCTGACCAAATAAGGTCAAGATCAGATGAAAATTAAACGTGACATAGTGCTTATAATATTAGCTTCTTTTTTTACATCCATCAAGGGCCATATCTCTGTCCTTTTTAGTTGGATATTGCCGGTTTTAGTGCTTGTCCAAACTTTCATGGACATTAACATTCAGTCCATGTTTATTCACAGTCAGATAAAAACAGAACATGCTAGACAGTTTTGAGACAAAAAAAAAGATTTTTCCATGTAGATCAATTTTCATATCAAATCCGCAGCACATTAATCATAGCCACTTACAGGTAACCTAAATATTGCTTTTGTAAAAGTATCAAGTTTAGACAAAATAAAACCACAACTTTTTTCTCTCATATAATACCTTAAACTTTCTTAAAAAAAAAAGAGAACAGTATCATTTACATTGTCTATCTTATAAGTGTTTTAACTGTTGTTTTTTTATCAGCTGTACACTTATAGAATCCGAGGTACTCTATAATAAGGTTTGAGATGAAATCTATTGTATTTTGACTGATATCTGATATATTCTGTGATCAATTTTAATAATATAAAGTGCAATTGTATAAGAACCAGTCTAAAAAATGATAACATGGAAGCAAGCTTTACTTATATTTAAGATTTCAAAATGTTAGTTAAAAGAAACTGGTACATGTATGTGAAAATAAAGCATTTACCCTTTACTCCATAGATCCTCGTTTACTCGCACAAATCAAAGAAGGCCTTTGAAAACAGTGCAGGAAGAGTTCAGATTGCTTGTCACAAGCAATCTGAACACTTCCTGCACTGTTTTCCACTCTGTCAGTTAATATAAACATAATTCACCCAATAATTCAAAAGCCTTCTATATTAGAGGTGTCCAAAGGCATCTATATGAAGTAAAGGGTTAATGGCAGAAGAAACGACCAGTTTAGATATACAGAAACTCTCCTAACTAGTTTAATGGAAGTACTTTCTTTAGGATGTTTAACATCGCTTTCAACAATTTTTCAGTCATATCATGATCATGTCTACTTGGTAAGTATTCTGTGCGTTTTCACACTGGAGTATCATGCCGCAGGCACATGGTATGATACCCCACCCAGTCACATTATACCAACAACAGACAGACCAGACCAAAAACTATCTTCTACATGCTGAGTGCCAAGTTTCTGGTATGACCTTGTAAGAGATTAAACCCACAACCTTCCACATGCAAGGCAGATGCTCTACAACTAGACCACATGGCGCTATGAAAGTACTTTGGCTGTTATATAATCTTTTGCATTGGTGTATGGTACTCAAATATGATTATAAAACCGTAAAGTAAATTAATTTTCATTCTCATATTTGTGGTTATCTTAACGTAGAGAGCACAGCTGTGTATTCATCTGTTTGTGCACCTGTCTGTCTGTATGTACAGCATTTTGCACTATCGTGCAGCTGTGTATATCATAACTACAAAATATAATTGTAGTTTATAGATATCATAATCACATCTCCTTAAAATCCTCCATTAACATGTTGATTACTTATATCTGTAAAACTACAATAAATATAGAATTATAAAACTTATATTATATTTATCATTTGTGTTGTTGTTGTATGGCCAACCCTAAAGAATTACCCACCTCCAAAGAATGGCCCACCCCAAAGAATGGCCCAACCTAGAGAATGGCCCACCCCATAGAATGGCCCACCCTAAAGAATGGCCAACTTCCAAAGAATTGCCCACCTCAAAGGGATGGACCATCCAACAGAATGGCCCACATATTCAAAGAGAATGGCTCACCTAAGAGATACAGTACCTAGAAGGTAATGACCCAAATGACCCCTAGGTGTAACCTGAAGAATGTTGAGGGAAACAGGCCATTATTTCAGATTTCATTATACATTTCTTCAATGAATACTATTAATATAACAGTGTAATGACTGAATAGTAAACAACATTCCACAAGCATTCAGATCATGCAATGGGCCCCAAGTAAAATGTTTAAACCTGAGACCTCAAATGTACAAGTAAATAAAGGGTCAAACTAACACAGGCACACATACAGTAACTCAAGGCTAAAAATATCTCTTCCTTTTTGAAATTTTACAATGTTCGTGGCAGAGTTATTATATTCTCATTTATTCCACTGACGTAGTAGTTGTTAAGTCAAAATATTTCAAATTCAACCATCTGTCAAAATTTACAAATTACGAGTGTAAAATGACCCCCTTGACCTCCAGTACATGACCTTAAGCCTTTTCTTATTCAATTTTTTATGATACAAAAAAACACATGTTTACAGAATGTCAGTTTGCCTTTCCCAATCTGACCATCTTTTGACTATTTAAACAAGGTCGCATTGATAAAACTTATCCTGTAAACGTTCTCCACCCCACTATTATAACTCCAAATCAAATTATCTTTTAATTAAACTTTTTTTTTTATTACAAATTTTATAATTTTGCAAGCTATTATGTTAAAAAATAGGTATGAATAATTCATGCTATTTTAAATATTAATATAATGTCTGGTACAATTTATACGAGCTACGTCAAAACTAGACCGACAGCTATTCACGTCCAATTGAATGTTTTGTTTGTAAGATAACTATCGCTTTCGACCTGAATTTTGGGTGTGGACGGGTGAAAGGAATTTCGATATTAAAAACAGGATAATTATAGTTTATTACTTCTTGATCTGTTTATCACCTGAATTAAGACTTTTAGAATTGCTTATGCAACAAAGGGATTAAAGAGTAATTTACAATCCAATTTGTAAAAGTGTTTTTGATTGCACTTATATTTGCTGACTCGTAAACTTCATGTTCGGGCAAAGTAGAAGTCACTGAGAATTCCCCATAGCAGATTTATAAATTGTAGATTCATTTTACATGAAATAAAATATGGCTGCAAGTAAGAACAAAACATAGAAGACTTTAAAATGACTGTTCTTAGCACATTCGCCTGGCCCAGTTAGCTTAGTCAGTTTATCATGTCTGACTATCAATCCAGGGGTCATGAGTTTGAATCCCCGTCCAGGCACAGTGTCACTGGTGATTGACTTTTAATTGAAGAACCACAACAATTCACATCTTCCTTTGTGTGAACAGCCACTTTGGGAGAAGATTTGTTGGAATCCCTTATAGCGGCATGACCAGTACCTTGTTTATGTTCATGAATTTTCATGGCCTTCAATGCATTTTGATGCATTGCCAATATCTCTCTTAAATGTGAATTAATTAGAACTGAATTTACTGATCAGTAATCTGTCATATGCAAATTTACTGCTGACCTAATGGAATTTTTTTTTTTTCATTTTTTTTGGAACCTTAGTATTTTTTATATTAAAAGCCATTTATGGAGCACTATAGGAAAAATAGTGTTGCTTAAAGGGAAATGAACAAAAAATATAGTTCCTGTTAAGAGAATTTGAACTCGGATCGACAAAGTGACAATCAGCAGATGTAACCACCATGCTATATAGGAATATATAAAGATTGGCAGTTTAACTTACTGCTTACCCGGATTAACTTGATGATGCCCATAAATTTTCGGACATTAACTACTAAATCATTTACGTTATTCCACGGGTCAGGTCTAATTCAAATATTGGCAATAATCGTGAGTTTTCATCCATGATTTTCTACAATAAACAATGGTATTTTGCACCAGACATGATCCAGATGGTCTCAATTTATTCTAAATATTACAATTAAACCATTTTAAAGGACATAGTTACAGGTTATAAGGCTTTAAACTCTCATCTGGGAAACCTATTTAATCAATTTAGACCATTCATGTCAGCATACAAGTCATTTGAAGTCTTGTTGGGGTGTACACGGTTTGTTTCTCAGTCAGTAAACCCAGTAAAAAAACCAGCTTATAAATGCCACAGGGATGAATGAAGAACACAGATGAGAGAATTTGTAGAAATTCGGTGAATTAAGGGTTCATTTGTTCCAAGCTTCTTGTGGATTTTTGTCAAATAATTCAAATTAAACTAACATGAGTAGATGGACAGACTGTGTTATGCCTCTACCATTTGAGTAAGTAGACATATCATCTTCTTCTTCCTCTTCCTGTTCTTGTTTTCACCACTATAAGAGTTAGATTATCATCCCCACCTGCCCCCTAATTTTCATGCTGCCCTGACCCTTTTTATTTTCAAAAAAAAAAAAAAAAAAAAGAAAGAAATTATTATAATTATTTTATTTTGTAAAAAAAAACACCAAAAATTTTAAAAATAAAAATAAAATCCACTCGCCCTCCCCGTATTTAAGAAAAAATTTGGATGATAATCTAGCAATTAATTTATAATGGCCTAATGCAAACATGTCTATAATTTATAAAAAAAAATTCTAAAAAAGTTGTTTGGATGGAGCAGTAACAGCTACTAATTGTTAAGCATTACATATCTAAAAGCAGAAAGCCAGTTTTTAAATACCATGACCATACTATTATGTTACACCACATGTAACAGCTGCGTGCGACTGCAGACGCAACTATTATAAGATCAAATATCAAAGTAATTTTGTCTCTTTTACCAAACTCATCTCAAGTAATCTTTTAATTAAAATGATCTTCTACTATTTATATGGAGTGTGATGTTATCACATGAACGAGAGGAAAAAATATAAAAAAATTGCAAATTGAATGGAAATCATCTACTTCTCATTCATTCATAAACTTAGCTTAAAACTATTATCTGAAAGGTGAAAACATTTTGTAACCTTTCCATGACCCCTCACATCACAACCATAAATCAATTATATGTATTCTATCATTTTTGCTTGAATAGAAAATCTTCTAATCACGAATGTAATCGCGCAAGCCATGTTTTAAACATTAGGATACAAAAGAAATTATGGTTTCAAAATTCATTTTTGTCTTTCACGAATCATTTGTTGTAAACAGAAATATTATGAACGGCAGAGATAACACTAATTTCAAAATTTACAATATTCTAAATTACATTTAAATGACAGGAATTTGTGGGAAAAATGTACAAACACAGGCAAATTTTACGCACAATTGCTCTGGTAATGCGTAAGATCCCGACAGACAGATTAGCAAATTACAATAAATTCTTTTCAGTTTGAAATAATTAGTTAAATTGGAGGGACTTATGTTAGGAT
This sequence comes from Panopea generosa, assembly GCA_029582155.1. Lineage (NCBI taxonomy): Eukaryota > Metazoa > Mollusca > Bivalvia > Adapedonta > Hiatellidae > Panopea > Panopea generosa. The sequence continues at coordinate 19,818,407 of CM055894.1, read as the reverse complement.
CAGATATATTATTGTTCTCTCGATTTCTACAGAAAAAAAAAAAAAAAATAGAAATAGATTTTCTTGTGTGAGTTTTATTCTTGATCTTCAATAATCATCAAAGTAAAACAAATATTCCTATGAATTACATCAAAGTATAATCTCTTGTGCATCATAACAGAATTCCAATTCAGAAGAATAAAGACACACAGACACAACATCATCATAACACCTGACAAAATAACAAACAAAAAGTTCAACTGATCTCCCATCATGCAAGTATATAGTCTGCAGTTTTAACAAAACTGCCCAAAACTATAAGTATTAACAAGGCAGACAAATTGATCTGGCTTTAATTAATTTAAATGGTATTTATAATTATTCTCACTCTCTACAGGTAAATGTTCATAATTATTCTCACTTCCTACAGGTAAATGTTCATTATAATTGTCACTTTGTACAGGTAAATGTTTATAATTGTCACTTTCTACAGGTAAATGTTCATAATTATTGTCACTTTCTACAAGTAAATGTTCATATAAATGTCACTTTCTACAGGTAAATGTTCATATTAATGTCACTTTCTACAGGTAAATGTTCATAATTATTATCACTTTCTACAGGTTAATGTGTTCATAATGATTATCACTTCCTACAGGTAAATGTTCATTATAATTGTCACTTTGTACAGGTAAATGTTTATAATTGTCACTTTCTACAGGTAAATGTTCATAATTATTGTCACTTTCTACAAGTAAATGTTCATATAAATGTCACTTTCTACAGGTAAATGTTCATATTAATGTCACTTTCTACAGGTTAATGTTCATAATTATTGTCACTTTCTACAGGTAAATGTGTTCATAATGATTATCACTTCCTACAGGTAAATGTTTATAACTGTCACTTTCTACAGGTAAATGTTCATAATTAATGTCACTTTCTACAGGTAAATGTTTATAATTGTCACTTTTTACAGATAAATTTCCATAATTATTCTCACTTTTTACAGGTAAATGTTCATAATTATTGTCATTTTCTACAGGTAAATGTTCATCATTATTCTCACTTTCTACAGATAAATGTTCATAATTATTCTCACTTTCTACAGGTAAATGTTTATAATTATTGTCACTTTCTACAGGTTAATGTTCATAATCATTCTCACTTTCTACAGGTAAATAAATCTTCATAACAATTGTCACTTTCTACAGGTAAATGTTCATTATTATTCTCACTTTCTACAGATAAATGTTCATAATTATTCTCACTTTCTACAGGTAAATGTGCATAGTTATTTTCACTTTCTACAGGTAAATGTGCATAGTTATTTTCACTTTCTACAGGTAAATGTTTATAATTATTGTCATTTTCTACAGGTTAATGTTCATTATTATTGTCACTTTCTACAAGTAAATGTTCATATAAATGTCACTTTCTACAGGTAAATGTTCATATTAATGTCACTTTCTACAGGTAAATGTTCATAATTATTGTCACTTTCTACAGGTTAATGTTCATAATAATTGTCACTTTCTACAGGTTAATGTGTTCATAATGATTATCACTTCCTAAAGGTAAATGTTTATAACTGTCACTTTCTACAGGTAAATGTTCATAATTAATGTCACTTCCTACAGGTAAATGTTTATAATTGTCACTTTTTACAGATAAATGTTCATAATTATTCTCACTTTTTACAGGTAAATGTTCATAATTATTGTCATTTTCTACAGGTAAATGTTCATCATTATTCTCACTTTCTACAGATAAATGTTCATAATTATTCTCACTTTCTACAGGGAAATGTTTATAATTATTGTCACTTTCTACAGGTTAATGTTCATAATCATTCTCACTTTCTACAGGTTAATAAATCTTCATAACAATTGTCACTTTCTACAGGTAAATGTTCATTATTATTCTCACTTTCTACAGATGAATGTTCATAATTATTCTCACTTTCTACAGGTAAATGTGCATAGTTATTTTCACTTTCTACAGGTAAATGTTTATAATTATTGTCACTTTCTACAGGTTAATGTTCATAATCATTCTCACTTTCTACAGGTAAATAAATCTTCATAACAATTGTCACTTTCTACAGGTAAATGTTCATTATTATTCTCACTTTCTACAGATAAATGTTCATAATTATTCTCACTTTCTACAGGTAAATGTGCGTAGTTATTTTCACTTTCTACAGGTAAATGTTTATAATTATTGTCATTTTCTACCGGTAAATGTTCATTATTATTGTCACTTTCTACAGATAAATGTTCATAACAATTGTCACTTTCTACAGATAAATGTTTATAATTATTGTCACTTTCTACAGATAAATGTTTATAATTATTGTCACTTTCTACAGATAAATGTTTATAATTATTGTCACTTCGTACAGGTATATGTTTATAATTATTGTCATTTTCTACAGGTAGGGTTAGGGTTTCTACACGTAAATGTTCATAATTATTGTCACTTTCTACAGGTAAATGTTCATAATTATTGCCATTTTCTACAGGTAAATGTTCATAATTATTCTCACTTTCTACAGGTAAATGTTTATAATTATTGTCACTTCCTATAGATAGGGTCAGGGTTTCTACATGTAAATGTTTACAATTATTGTCATTTTCTACAGATAAATGTTTATAATTATTGTCATTTTCTACAGGTAAATGTTCATAATTACTGTCACTTTCTACAGATAAATGTTCATAATTATTGCCACTTTCTACAGGTAAATGTTTATAATTATTGTCACTTCCTACAGGTAAATGTCATAATTATTCTCACTTTTGTACAGGTAAATGTTCATAAGTATAATCATGCTCGTCTTGTTTCCCAAATATGTAATTTCCCACTGCAGTCAGCTTAAATGAACTATATATATGTACAGTATATCATATAGATCAACTGCAGTTTATTTTCCAGAAGAGTTCAAAATGTTGAGTGTCGAGTTAAAAAGTTGAGTGTCAAGTAAAATAAGTTGAGTAATAAAGTTGTGTGCCAAGTAGGAAAGTAGAGTGTTCAGAGTAAGAAAATGGAGTGTCTTAACTATCTATTCTCCCAGCATGGAAAATGAAAGTGAGTCTATTTACAGCCTGAAACTTATGAAAATTTAGAAGTGTTGAGTAAGTAAATCAAGTGTCAAGTAAGAAAATAGATATGTCAAGTAAGAAAATCGAGTGTCAAGTAAGAAAATCGAGTGTCAAGTAAGAAAGTTGAGTGTCAAGTGAGAATCTCACCTATTTTCAAATGAAAAACATTTGCTAAAATAGACTAGTTTGTATTTCATTGATGACATGATCTTTATACATTAAATATAATATATTTGTTACCTTGTAAACCTGTATTGTCAGAAGACGATGACCAAACTTAAAGTTTTCTATCTTTCATTCAGTTTTAAACTATTAAATTTTATCAATCAAATTCAAATTCTGATTCTTTTTCTCTAAAAAAATGAATAAATGGAGGTACACTTGGATAGTAAGTAAGATGATCAAAAATATACATCACAATCAATACTTGTAAATAAAACTTCTTAATTTTTATTTCAAACTGATCAGCATGGTATTTGTTGAAACCAATACCATACTCCCCCTTCTAAATGCTCCCCCCCTCCTAATAAACACCCCATAACACCAACACCAATTTCGGTGCAAAAAAATTAAATAAAATATTTTTTAAAAAAATAAATTATTTTGAAGACAGTAGTGTTTACAGTAATAAGAAATTCATTGATATGATAATTTTTATGTGTATTTGCTTATATTACAATTATGACACATATTATTTGTAAAACCCTTAAAAAAATTGTGACCCAAATAAATGGCCTCTGTTTGAAAAATGCATCTCTCCCGTGGGCATTTAAACAAGGGAATACAGTTATCAAATTTTATAGGGCAAACTGTTTACATTTTAAAAAAAATTCTCATGACATCGAATGCCTTCAGCGGCTCGTATCAAATATCGGTGTTGTTTACTTAAAACCATTAATTAAGTACAATTGCATCAATTGCACAGACCTACATTCGTAACAAACATTTGGGAATAAAAATAAATCCATCAAAGGCTTAGTCGACTCTCTCATCTGTTTAAGCATACCAAAATTACATATTTCAATGTGCGTAAGTGGATGCCACACCTAAATTTAAACAATAAACTTGGAGCTAATCGTTATGAACAACGTTATTCAGCCTCTACTTCTGGCTCATTACGATAATTGCATGCACTGTACGCACTCTGTAAACATGTCTTACAGGTATTTGACTCAAGGCTTTAACATAATTATAATTTCTTCAGGCTGTTGAAGATTATAATGAATTATAGTTTCGTAATATTTACAGCTTAAAATCCTAGCAACAGTTTACTCGCTTTTGAAATTACCTATAATGTTTTCAGATCCAGTTGTTTTGTATTTTCAAAGAGGATTGGTGTTTTTCATATCAATCCAATAATTTTCATACATGTATTTATTCATATGATAATATTATCAACCCCTTGGGTTTTACCAATTTTTAACACATTTCAGATTATATAATGGCATATTCAGTTTTATTAGTAGAAAAAGACCTCAGAATAAATCTGAGTAGAACACCATCCTTCATCAAATTACTGGCAATCTTTTTCACATGATGTTTTCAGAAAGAGCAGAGCTTGAACCTACGACCTCAGCAGTGAGAGGTGAGATGATGCTGTAGACCACTCATCCACTGACAACCCACTTAGAGCATCGTGGTGCCATATGTATGTGACACATGAAGGTACATAGCACCTTGATTCTCCGAGGGTAAACTGAGATTATAATCATTCATCCTCATCATCAACATTAGCACCACTACCACCACACCATCATTATCATCATCATATCATCATCATCACCATCATCAGCATCATCAACATCAGCATCATCACCACCACCATCATCATCAACACAATCATAATCAATCATTATCATCATCATCATGAGCATCATCATCATTACCACCACAAGTATGGGCAATATATTTAAAAACAATATTAACCTAAAGAAACATTTTTTTTAATTTAAATTATTAAAATCAAACGCATATTTAAAAAAATACATTTTTTTTTCAACATTTTGTATTTTTCTATGAAATTCTTATTTATCCATTTAAGATTTAACCATGTTCTTTTAACATCAAACTTAATTGTAAAAACTATTTTCACAACATTCCGATGAACTTGACTGTCCTCCAATTTTCATAAATCTCCAAAATAAAATGCATACAATTTGATGTGAATAAATCTATATCCCTCTAAGTCTTTCATCTAACATCAAATTATTTTCACATTTTGCATATTTAGTGACCGTATAATCAATGTATTACTCTAATACAAGAAAACATTTTTTGGAGTTAAAAATGTTTAATTAAACAAATTTGAAAATTCAATTTTTCTAAAGTGTACAAATTGATTTGATGCCAGCACCTATTTAAAGTGAAATAGATTTTTACAATTGCTTATATCCCTCTCATAAGGTGTACAACTAATGTAGTCCAGAATGCATAAACATTTCCTGTTCTAATCATGTTCTAATTGTGTTCTAATTGAGTTTAGATTGTGTTCTAAATATGTTATAACTGTGATCTAATCATGTTTTAATGGGACAAACATAGTCAAACCTGTCTTTAGCAGCCAATTAAACGAAAGAGCAAAATTGGTCTCCTAAAACAGGAGTTTGCCTCTGAAAGCAAAGAATTGGAAAAAGCAAATGTGGCTGCATAAGTCAAGTGGCTGGTGAATAGAGGTGACCGCTTTTACATCTCTGACATGGGAATTAACAAAAGTGGCTGTTTAAGACAGGTGACCACTTATACAGGTTTTCTTGTTGGACTGATAATAATCAGCAGATTCAGCATTAAATCGAAATACAAGCTTGTGGAGAAGTCTACATTTATAGTCACAAAATCACCATTAAAATTCCTAACTATCTATTCTCCCAGCATACAAAATTCCTTGTCTGTCAAAAATATAAGTAAGTCTAATTTATTAACAGCCTGGAACTTATGAAAATTTACACTCAAGACATAAGACACAGAGTCTGTGAATTAAAACGCAATTATGCGTAATTAACTGATTTCTAAAACAGTGAACCAAATGTTTTATGGGAGTCCTGGATTTATACCTCACAGAGAAAGTTCTGTTTTTATTATACCGGCAGTCAGTGAATGATTATAATTGTTAGCCTTAATTTCTTCTGTTTACACAGACTAAGTCAATTTGCAATGTTTTTACTGAGGGTAACCATAAAAATTTAGACAAGAATAAATCAGACAAATTCTAAAAAAAAACTTCAAAGAAAGGAAATAGTTATAAAGATTTTAATAAAAATCAAAACTACTAAATGAGGGATTTATATTTGGCAGATGAAACTGAGAAAACAAATCTAGTTCCCTCCAAGATTAACATATATTTTTGTTAATCTATAAATAGGGAAGTAAAAATAGTATAATGCGTTTAAACTTGGAACAGATGATAATGAAGACCAAAAAAATGAGATGACTGACAAACATTATGGTGAGAAAGCAACAGAAATTATTTACAAAGACAAAAATTACGCCAATGAACTAGGAATCAGCTGTGGTTCAGGGCTAACAAATCTGTCAAGTCATCTCAAAATGTGGAAGACTGCACAGCCATGGTTCAGGGCTAACAAATTTGTCAAGTCATCTCAGAATGTGGAAGACTGCACAGCCTTGGTTTAGGGCTAACAAATTTGTCTAGTTATCTCACAATGTGGAAGACTGCACAGCCATGGTTCAGGGCTAACAAATCTGTCAAGTCATCTCAAAATGTGGAAGACTGCACAGCCCTGGTTCAGGGATAACAAATCTGTCAAGTCATCTCACAATGTGGAAGACTGCATAGCCATGGTTCAGGGCGAACAAATCTGTCAAGTCATCTCAGAATGTGAAAGACTGCACAGCCATGGTTCAGGGCTAACAAATTTTTCAAATTATCTCAGAATGTTGAAGACTGCACAGCCGAGGTTCAGGGCTAACAAATTTTTCAAATTATCTCAGAATGTTGAAGACTGCACAGCCATGGTTCAGGGCTAACAAATCTGTCAAGTCATATCAGAATGTTGAAGACTGCACAGCCATGGGTCAGGGCTAACAAATCTGTCAAGTCATATCAGAATGTGGAAGACTGCACAGCCATGGTTCAGGGCTAACAAATCTGTCAAGTCATCTCAGAATGTGGACGACTGCACAGCCGTGGGTCAGGGCTAACAAATCTGTCAAGTCATATCAGAATGTGGAAGACTGCACAGCCATGGTTCAGGGCTAACAAATCTGTCAAGTCATCTCAAAATGTGGAAGACTGCACAGCCATGGTTCAGGGCTAACAAATCTGTCAAGTCATCTCAGAATGTGGAAGACTGCACAGCCGTGGGTCAGGGCTAACAAATCTGTCAAGTCATATCAGAATGTGGAAGACTGCACAGCTATGGTTCAGGGCTAACAAATCTGTCAAGTCATCTCAGAATGTGGAAGACTGCACAGCCGTGGATCAGGGCTAACAAATCTGTCAAGTCATCTCACAATGTGGAAGACTGCACAGCCGTGGTTCAGGGATAACAAATCTGTCAAGTCATTTCTAAGTGCAGAAGACTGCAAAGCCGTGGTTCAGGGCTTACAAATCTGCCGAGTCATCTCAGCATGTGGAAGACTGCACAGCCGTGGTTCAGGGATAACAAATCTGACAAGTCATTTCTAAGTGCAGAAGACTGCAAAGCTGTGGTTCAGGGCTTACAAATCTGCCGAGTCATCTCAGGATGTGGAAGACTGCACAGCCATGGTTCAGGGCTAACAAATCTTTCAAGTCATCTCAGAATGTGGAAGTCTGCACAGCCATGGGTCAGGGCTAACAAATCTGTCAAGTCATCTCAGAATGTGGAAGACTGCACAGCCGTGGATCAGGGCTAACAAATCTGTCAAGTCATCTCACAATGTGGAAGACTGCACAGCCGTGGTTCAGGGATAATAAATCTGACAAGTCATCTCACAATGTGGAAGACTGCACAGCCGTGGATCAGGGCTAACAAATCTGTCAAGTCATATCAGAATGTGGAAGACTGCGCAGCCATGGTTCAGGGCTAACAAATCTGTCAAGTCATCTCAGAATGTGGAAGACTGCACAGCCATGGTGCAGGGCTAACAAATCTGTCAAGTCATCTCAGAATGTGGAAGTCTGCACAGCTATGGGTCAGGGCTAACAAATCTTTCAAGTCATCTCAGAATGTTGAAGACTGCACAGCCGTGGTTCAGGGCTAACAAATCTTTCAAGTCATCTAACAATGTGGAAGACTGCACAGCCGTGGTTCAGGGCTAATAAATCTGTCAAGTCATCTCAGAATGTGGAAGACTGCACAGCCATGGTTCAGGGCTTACAAATCTGTCAAGTCATCTCAGAATGTGGAAGAATGCACAGCCATGGTTCAGGGCTAACAAATCTGTCAAGTCACCTCACAGTGTGGAAGTCAGGGCTAACAAATCTGTCAAGTCATTTCTGAGTGCGGAAGACTTTAGAGTATGGGAAAAATGAAAACATTATTTCTTTTCATTCTCACTTTATTCGATTCAATTCAATTTATTTTCAATAGCATTTATAAAAGGTAATAAAGGGAGTTAACCATTACAAACAGTAGTATGGGAGCAACTGCAGAGTACTGCTTCCTTTTTAAAATGTATTTTTGTATTAATTGTAGTTAACAGCAATATCACATAAGCTGATGAAAATATTTCTTTTAATTACAAGTGTTTTTGTTTTGGAGGATTAAAGAGATATTTCATCAAATAAAAAATTGAAATGAATAAACTGTTGGTACTTCTTACTGACTATACTATACATACAAAAAGAAAAGTATTATAACAACGAGTATCTAAATATAAAAATGGTAGTGAAAGAAATTTTTACAACTGAAACAAACCATGCTGGATATTTGCCTGCATATAACAAGTACTGAGCAAGTGTGGATAAAGTGTTTCAGGACAACAACACCTGTCTGCTCCTGATGGGGATCTAATTCAGGACTGTCTAATCCAGTGTCTGATATATCTAATTCTGGATCATTTTCCTCACAAGCAAAATCAATGAGGGGGGGGGGGGGGGGGGGTGCTCCCTGGCAATAGTCAGGTTCAGACATCCTCATACACACTCTCCTCAGGTTGCCCACCCCCCATCCCCCCAATAATTGAAATGCTCCTACGCCCATGATATATCATGTCAAATATGTCAATAATTCATATGTATTGTTGTTGTTGGAAGTGTTAACGGTGCATAGCTTTCAACAATTTCTCAATTATTTCACAACAGTCTACTTGAGATAAGTATTCTAAGCGCCGCCAACCTGGAGTATTAGGCCACAAACACATGGTAAGATACCCCAGCCAGCACATTATACTGACTGGCATCAGGCATCCAAAACTAGAAGCAAGGAAGCTAAAAGTTCCATTTTTCAAGTCTTTTGGTATGACCCAGCCGGGCATCAAATCCACGACCTTCCACATGTGATGCCTACAATCTGCCACTAGATCACCACTTACATTTTTCAGTTAAGTATCAATGTTATCTATTAATGTATTCTACAATGATGGAAGTAAAGGAACATCTGCTGTACAACAGAATTGTTTCGTTTGTTACCACATGTCCAATCAAAGCTGTTGTTTACATAACATTATAATGATAAAACATCAGAGCTATTGTCCTGGAATTGGGAAGAGGCCCAAGCCTTTGAGATAGGGGGAAAAAAAGCATGATTGAGGAGGCAGAATTAGAAAATTTGTTTAATGCTTTAGCAAACTGGAAAATAAAGCATTATGATCATGTTCTAACATTTCATTATAACATATAACAATACTAATTAATGCTTTAAACCCTGTGGGGTTTTTAATCCCCTAAATGTAAGAAAAATTAACCTCAGTTACCTTTTTTATTTTGAGAATTTTTTCGGCCTCATTTGGGAAAATAACATTGGATTTGGATTGAAAGGTAGCCGAATTTTTGCCTCTGTTTAATAAGAAAAAAAAGCCGTAAAATTGCAACTACTAATAAAGTAACTTTTGGGCATAAAGTAACTTTTGGTAGTCTGTAGAACGAACCCAACTCTCCTGATTGGGTCCGTTAACTAGCAATTGTTACGAGCATGCTGATTGGTCAGTTGCCCCAGGGAACATCAATCGTGAAACATCGGGTATTTCCGTATCCTCCGTAGAATACACCTCGTGTATAGCTCTAGAATACACCAACGCAAATCGCCTGTGTTACAAGTCAGTGTTCATTCGCGTGAAAGTAACAAATAATGCATCCTTCATTAAGTTGATTATATATGGCGTTGTTATATCGATTTTTTATTTATACACTCGACATGGGTCATTTCTATAGGGAAATTTAAAATATCAGTCTTGATTAACAAACGTTTATATTTTCAATGTACATGTATATAAACAGATGGCATAAGGGGGCCGCCATTTTATTTTATCATGTGACTGAAAGTATTTCCAAAATGGCGCCTTAATATGTCAGAGGTCTATTGCGTAGCATAAAGGCCGAGGTAATCAGATTGAGGGAACATTTGAATGACGTCATAGTTGAGTAAGTGTTCAATTGATATGAATTGTGGGACAGGCATAGAATACCCTGCTTTTTCCATTGGTGGTTAATAGACCTGATTCGGGAGATATCAAGTTTTGGGATAGGCTAAACTTTTGGGTATAATAACTTTTGGACATAAAGTAACTTTTGGACATAAAGTTACTTTTGGGCATATCTAGAGTGACACTCTGACCTGCAGTATACCAAACACTGCTGTATACCAGAGTGTTCTGGAAAGTTGGAAGTTTATGAAATTGCCTGCAGTAATTGCCAAGAAAGTGGCAGACCTGTAAATGAAGGTTTTTCTTATGAGTTTACAGTAAAAAATATCCAACAAATCATATTATAAGGGCATTTATCATTCAAATATTGACACAAATATCATAATTAGAGTACATAGAAAAAAAAACACTTACAGAAATTTCTAACCAATCATGACTCAGTTCTAAATCTAGGTCAAAAGGTCAAATCAGTGCAAAAATTACATATTTACTAACATTGGCCAATATCCCACCACTCTGGATTTTATAGACACTGTGTGATATACAGACATCAGCACTTCTGTTCATCAACATCACTTATGCAACAGATGTTTTACTGCAGAAACTACTGAAGTCATAATTTAGTTACCAGTGATGTGGCTGTTGTATACACAGATGAGCAAAATCATACCATTTACAACAGCTGTCACCCCTTCATATGTGATACCAATGTCCCATCACTGCTAAGCAATACTCAGTTGTGTCCGTATAGTTATTAAACCTGTGCAGTAAAACCTGTTTTAAACAGCCAGTCAAAGGAAGGACTTTTAAGACAGGTTGTTTGCTTAATACAGGTTAATTTGCTCTGAATGCTTGAAAATGGGAAATAGCAAATGTGACTGCTTAAGACAAGTAGCTGCTTAAGACAAGTGGCTGCTTAATAGAGGTGACTGCTTACACAGGTTTGACTGTATATTAAAGTCCAAACTGCTATCAAAAAGCAACAATATGGTTCTGTTTTTTATGTAAATTTCATGATTCAAATCAGAGCTCATATTTACATATTAGAGCCATCCCTGTATTGTTTACATTATTTATTTGGCACACAACTACCTGCTATTGACAAAAAAGCATTTTCCAATATTTATTTGTTATGTACGGTTTGTAAACAATTACGTAAAAGTCAGTTGTAACTTTATTTGTTACAATATTAGCCAACCATGAACTACATGAAATTATACTTTCTGTCAATGACAATCCTACTTGAAAGAGTCTTCTGCAAAAAAAAACCCCATAACTATTTTGTCATTTTTGAATCACCATTCAAGTCATCATGCCATATCGATTGCAAATATTCTCTTAAAAATAAAACAACCCCCCCCCCCCCCCCCCACCCCATATTCCATATTTTAATTAAATTAAAATATTGAAAATCATGTGTGCCCACAATTATTCCAAACCAATAAACAAAGGGTCAGCTCACCTTCTGCTGCTGGGAAATCATCGGTAGCTTTTACAGGTGGTATGGACTTCACTTGTTTTTCATCTGCATCATATTCGGCAAACTGTTCCAACTCTTTGTCAACACTTTCTATCTCTGAAAATACATCGTCCAGGTTAACTGAAGTTTTTAGTTCATCATTTGTTTTTGTGATAATAGACATGCTTTGGTAAGTGACTGTTTCTGCACAAAGCCTTATATTATCATTACGTGTAGTATTTGTATCTAACTGTATAAGAAATTAACTTGTGATAGAACCTTTTCAGATATCTGACCATTGTAACCTTGAACCTTGAAAGTCAACTGTAGGGTAAAACTAAACTGCCTCATGATGGTATGAGCACAATTTGTTTTTCATATTGGTGGGTAACAATTAAATACTTGGTGAGTGACTTAACCCTTTACTTCATATAGACTCCTTTAGACGCCCCTAATATAGACTCCTTTGGACACCCCTAATATAGACTCCTTTGGACACCCCTAACTATATGACTCCTTTGGACACGTAATATAGAAGGCTTTCAATTATTGGGTGAATTATGCTTATATTAACTGACAGAGTGGAAAACAGTGCACTGTTTTCAAAGACCTTCTGTGATTGGTGCGGGAAAACGCATATTCATGGAGTATAGGGATAAACAATATATTTTATCTACAAGTACAAAAAGATTAAAAAGAAAATTAACAAGAGTTTTCAGAAGACAACAAAGCTTGCCCCTGGGTGTCTAAGTCCAAAAAGGGCCATAACTGTGCCAAAATGCAATCCAGAGTTATGGTTCTTGTTTTTGTGTGTTCCATTGATGATGGTGAACACGCATGTGAAGTTTCATTCACATCAAATGAGTGGTTGCATAGATGTCTTAAACTTAAACGCAAAAGTTAAACCTGGGTGTATACAGACGACGATGCAGACAACACCGACGACGACGCCGGGGTCATGGCAATAGCTCTCCTTGGACTTCGTCCCAGCGAGCTAAAAACAAAAAGAATCAAGTTAGGGGCAGCAACTTAGTTTTTCTATCCAGACTTTAATGATGCAGTTCTCTCCCCTAAATACATGTGTGTATTTTATTTGGCTGCTTATTACGTGTTGATTTATGAGATGTGTTAAAAAACTATGTGGACTTTTGTAATATTATTTACATTTACCGGTAATAAAGCACAGGAATAAAAATTATATTGCCATAAAAGCAATAGTTTCTTTATGCAATTGCTAAATTTCGTGTCTATATTAAATACTGGTATGGCTACCTAGAGCAGTCCAATGACATCAATGTCATCATCTTTTTGCATAACATTTAACCGGCCGAATCACATCTTGTTAAAGTACCTACCGGACTCTTAGATGAACTTCATACATTTCTTTTCACCCATTTACCGTACACATCCATATATCATTATTACTAGATCTGTGCAATGTGTTTTAAACTGAAGTTCATGTAAATTTGACTGGTTAAACATTGTGCAAATATTTAACGTAGTTGATGTCACTAGACTGCTCCGGGTAGACATTATATGCATATTTTCCAACGCTGTTGCTACGTAATATTATAAAATATCAATGTGAAACTTGAGAATTGTACAGATGAAATAATCATTTTTATGACAATATACTGGTACTTTTTATTCATGTGCTATATTAAATGTTGAAAATATTCCAAATGTCCACATATTTTTTTAACACACCTCGTACACAGGAGCCCATGACAATAATAATACAACTTTTAATAACTGACAGAGGTTAAATATAGATTCTTGTCAACATAATCATATTTTTCTGTATATATATTGAATATATATTTGTGAGATGTCTAATGGCCTGTTTACCTTTTCCAGTTTTGTCTAGCTTATTCAGCAGACTATTGAGTGTGTTTGTGAGATGTCAAATGACCTGTTTACCTTTTTTAGTTTTGTCTAGTTTATTAAGCAAACTATTGAGTGTATTTGTGAGGTGTGTAATGGCCTGGTAACCTTTTTCAGTTTTGTCTAGTTTATTCAGCAGACTATCGAGTGTGTTTGTGAGATGTCTAATGGCCTGTTTTATCTTTTTCAGTTTTGTCTTGTTTATTCAGCAGACTATCGAGTGTGTTTGTGAGGTGTGTAATGGCCTGGTAACCTTTTTCAGTTTTGTCTTGTTTATTCAGCAGACTATCGAGTGTGTTTGTGAGATGTCTAATGGCCTGTTTACCTTTTTCAGTTTTGTCTTGTTTATTCAGCAGACAATCGAGTATGTTTGTGAGATGTCTAATGGCCTGTTTTACCTTTTTCAGTTTTGTCTTGTTTATTCAGCAGAATATCGAGTGTGTTTGTGAGGTGTCTAATGACCTGTTTACCTTTTTCAGTTTTGTCTAGTTTATTCAGCAGACTATCGAATGTGTTTATGAGATGTCTAATGGCCTGTTAACCCTTTTTCAGTTTTGTCTAGTTTATTCAGCAGACTATCGAGTGTGTTTGTGAGATGTCTAATGGCCTGTTTACCTTTTTCAGTTTTGTCCAGTTTATTCAGCAGACTATAGAGTGTGTTTGTGAGATGTCTGATGGCCTGGTCACCTTTTTCAGTTTTGTCTAGTTTATTCAGCAGACAATTGAGTATGTTTGTGAGATGTCTAATGGCCTGTTTTACCTTTTTCATTTTGTCTAGTTTATTCAGCAGACTATCGAATGTGTTTATGAGATGTCTAATGGCCTGTTTACCCTTTTTCAGTTTTGTCTAGTTTATTCAGCAGACTATCGAGTGTGTTTGTGAGATGTCTAACGGCCTGTTTACCTTTTTCAGTTTTGTTTAGTTTATTCAGCAGACTATAGAGTGTGTTTGTGAGATGTCTGATGGCCTGGTCACCTTTTTCAGTTTTGTCTAGTTTATTCAGCAGACAATCTAGTATGTTTGTGAGATGTCTAATGGCCTGTTTTACCTTTTTCAGTTTTGTCTTGTTTATTCAGCAGACTATCGAGTGTGTTTGTGAGGTGTCTAATGACCTGTTTACCTTTTTCAATTTTATTTAGTTTATTCAACAGACTATAGAGTGTGTTTGTTAGGTGTCTAATGACCTGTTTACCCTTTTTCAGTTTTGTCTAGTTTATTCAGCAGACTATCGAGTGTGTTTGTGAGATATCTAATGGCCTGTTTACCTTTTTCAGTTTTGTCCAGTTTATTCAGCAGACTATTGAGTGTGTTTGTGAATTGCCTGATGGCCTGGTCACCTTTTTCAGTTTTGTCCTGTTTATTCAGCAGACTATTGAATGTGTTTGTGAGATGTCTAATGCCCTGTTTACCTTTTTCAGTTTTGTCTAGTTTATTCAGCAGACTATTGAGTGTGTTTGTGAGATGTCTAATGGCCTGTTTACCTCTTTCAGTTTTGTGTAATCAATTCAGCAGACTATCGAGTGTGTTTGTGAGATGTTGAATGACCTGTTTACCTTTTTCAGTTTTGTCTAGTTTATTCAGCAGACTATCGAGTGCGTATGTAAGTTGTCTAATGGCCTGTTTACCTTTTTCAATTTTGACTAATTTATTCAGCAGACTATCAAGTGTGTTTGTGAGATGTCTAATGGCCTGTTTTACCTTTTTCAGTTTTGTCTAGTTTATTCAGCAGACTATCAAGTGTGTTTGTGAGATGTCTAATGGCCTGTTTACCTTTTTCAGTTTTGTCCAGTTTATTCAGCAGACTATCGAGTGTGTTTGTGAGATGTCTGATGGCCTGTTTACCTTTTTCAGTTTTGTCTAGTTTATTCAGCAGACTATCGAGTGTGTTTGTGAGATGTCTAATGGCCTGTTTACCTTTTTCAGTTTTGTATAGTTTATTCAGCAGACTATTGAGTGTGTTTGTGAGATGTCTGATGGACTGTTTACCTTTTTCAGTTTTGTCTAGTTTATTCAGCAGACTATTGAGTGTGTTTGTGAGATGTCTGATGGCCTGGTCACCTTTTTCAGTTTTGTCCAGTTTATTCAGCAGACTATTGAGTGTGTTTGTGAGATGGCTAATGGCCTGTTTACCTTTTTCAGTTTTGTCTTGTTTATTCAGCAGACTATTGAGTGTGTTTGTGAGATGTCTAACGGCCTGTTTACCTTTTTCAGTTTTGTTTAGTTTATTCAGCAGACTATCAAGAGTGTTTGTGAGATGTCTGATGGCCTGTTTACCTTTTTCAGTTTTGTTTAGTTTATTCAGCAGACTATCAAGTGTGTTTGTGAGATGTCTAATGGCCTGTTTACCTTTTTCAGTTTTGTCTAGTTTATTCAGCAGACTATTGAGTGTGTTTGTGAGATGTCTTACGGCCTGTTTACCCTTTTTCAGTTTTGTTTAGTTTATTCAGCAGACTATAGAGTGTGTTTGTGAGATGTCTGATGGCCTGTTTACCTTTTTCAGTTTTGTCTAGTTTATTCAGCAGACTATTGAGTGTGTTTGTGAGATGTCTAACGGCCTGTTTACCGTTTTCAGTTTTGTTTAGTTTATTCAGCAGACTATTGAGTGTGTTTAGGAGACGTCTAATGACCTGTTTACCTTTTTCAGTTTAGTTTAGTTTATTCAGCAGACTATCGAGTGTGTTTGTGAGATGTCTGATGGCCTGTTTACCTTTTTCAGTTTTGTCTAGTTTATTCAGCAGACTATTGAGTGTGTTTGTGAGATGTCTAATGGCCTGTTTACCCTTTTTAGTTTTGTCTAGTTAATTCAGCAGACTATCGAGTGTGTTTATGAGATGTCTGATGGCCTGTTTACCTTTTTCAGTTTTGTCCAGTTTATTCAGCAGACTATTGAGTGTGTTTGTGAGATGGCTAATGGCCTGTTTACCTTTTTCAGTTTTGTCTTGTTTATTCAGCAGACTATTGAGTGTGTTTGTGAGATGTCTAATGACCTGTTTACCCTTTTTCAGTTTTGTCTAGTTTATTCAGCAGACTATTGTGTGTGTTTGTGAGATGTCTGATGGCCTGTTTACCTTTTTCAATTTTGTCTAGTTTATTCAGCAGACTATAGAGTGTGTTTGTGAGATGTCTAATGGCCTGTTTACCTTTTTCAGTTTTGTCCTGTTTATTCAGCAGACTATCGAATGTGTTTGTGAGATGTCTGATGGCCTGTTTACCTTTTTCAGTTTTGTCTAGTTTATTCAGCAGACTATTGAGTGTGTTTGTGAGATGTCTAATGACCTGTTTACCTTTTTCAGTTTTGTCTAGTTAATTCAGCAGACTATCGAGTGTGTTTGTGAGATGTCTAATGACCTGTTTACCTTTTTTAGTTTTGTGTAATCAATTCAGCAGACTATAGAGTGTGTTTGTGAGATGTCTGATGGCCAGTTTACCTTTTTCAGTTTTGTCCAGTTTATTCAGCAGACTATTGAGTGTGTTTGTGAGATGTCTAATGGCCTGTTTACCTTTTTCAGTTTTGTCCAGTTTATTCAGCAGAATATCGAGTGTGTTTGTGAGATGTCTGATGGCCTGTTTACCTTTTTCAGTTTAGTCTAGTTTATTCAGCAGACTATCGAGTGTGTTTGTGAGATGTCTGATGGCCTGTTTACCTTTTTCAGTTTTGTCTAGTTTATTCAGCAGACTATAGAGTGTGTTTGTGAGATGTCTGATGGCCTGTTTACCTTTTTCAGTTTTGTCCAGTTTATTCAGCAGACTATCGAGTGTGTTTGTGAGATGTCTAATGGCCTGTTTTCCTTTTTCAGTTTTGTCTAGTTTATTCAGCAGACTATAGAGTGTGTTTGTGAGATGTCTGATGGCCTGTTTACCTTTTTCAGTTTTGTCCAGTTTATTCAGCAGACTATTGAGTGTGTTTGTGAGATGTCTAATGGCCTGTTTTCCTTTTTCAGTTTTGTCTTGTTTATTCAGCAGACTATAGAGTGTGTTTGTGAGATGTCTGATGGCCTGGTCACCTTTTTCAGCTTTGTCCAGTTTATTCAGCAGACTATCGAGTGTGTTTGTGAGATGTCTAATGGCCTGTTTACCTTTTTCAGTTTTGTCTAGTTTATTCAGCAGAAGATCGAGTGTGTTTGTGAGATGTCTGATGGCCTGTTTACCTTTTTCAGTTTTGTTCTGTTTATTCAGCAGACTATCGAGTGTGTTTGTGAGATGTCTGATGGCCTGTTTATCTTTTTCAGTTTTGTCTAGTTTATTCAGCAGACTATCAAGTGTGTTTGTAAGATGTTTGATGGCTGGTCACCCTTTTCAGTTTTGTCTAGCTTATTCAGCAGACTATCAAGTGTGTTTGTGAGATGTCTAATGGCCTGTTTACCTTTTTTCAGTTTTGTCTAGCTTATTCAGCAGACTATCGAGTGTGTTTGTGAGATGTTGAATGACCTGTTTAACTTTTTCAGTTTTGTATAGTTTATTCAGCATACTATCGAGTGGGTATGTAAATTGTCTAATGGCCTTTTTTTCCTTTTTCAATTTTGACTAATTTATTCAGCAGACTATCAAGTGTGTTTGTGAGATGTCTGATGGCCTGTTTTACCTTTTTCAGTTTTGTCAAGTTTATTCAATAGACTATTGAGTGTGTTTGTGAGATGTCTAATGGCCTGTTTACCTTTTTCAGTTTTGTCTAGCTTATTCAGCAGACTATCGAGTGTGTTAGTGAGGTGTCTTATAGCCAAATTGTTCTCCATCCTTCCCTCCAAACCTTCATCACCCAGCTCTTCTTCAGCCTACACACGGGGATTAGTGAAATATACAAAATAAAATAAATTATGAATTAATTGTAACAGTAATAAGAAACGAGCATAGTTCATCATTTTAGTGCAATAAGGTACTAAGTGTATATGAAATAAGAAGGCACCTAGTACCTTTTTGCACCAATTATGCTAATTATAATATCATCATAAATATCCTTCTTCAACTGAAACTCCCTTATATATATATATTTTGCACCCTAAACTAGACAAACCAAATGTTTATACAATTTTTATATACTTCGTCATCGAGACTTTTGCCATACTGTATGAGTGAATTGCAACTCTGACCTATATAACAACATTTTAAAATTCCAAAAACACCCTGCCAGACTTATCCTTGATAAAGACATTGACAAACCATCTGATAGTGTGGAGCGCATGATCCAGTGGTAGACCACCAAACTCATGATCGGAGGGTCGTGGGTTCGATCCTCTGCCACGGCTATGTATGGTGTTCTTGAGCAAGACATTTTTCCGCATATGCTTAGTACTGGTTCTAACCAGGAAGACTTCGAGCATAATTTGCCTAAGTTGTAAGAACTTGTTTCACAATCAAAATAAAATAAGTAAGTTTAAACTAACCATCTGATACATAATTTACAGATTTAGAATGGTTAAAATTCCTTGAAAGAGTATAATACAAACAGGCTACACAATTGTTGGGAGCCAACAAACACATGGCAACTTCACCCATATATCTAATATACATCAAACATAAAATCTAATGCCTTAATGGAAAAAATTCTCAAATATACCAAAACCAAAGTTACAATCTGCAGCAAGACTCTTATAGTTATACTTATACAAAAATCTGGAATTGCCATCTGAAACATGTTAAAAACGTTTATTCTGTTCAAGAATTAGAGATTCTATTACATAACATTTAGATATAAGACCCCTTTCACATTTTTTTTATAACAAGGTCATTTTGTTAAATTTAGGTCCCGCCACGACCCCCATCCCCACCTAAAAAGGTCAAATCAGAAAGGCATACTTCCTGGGAAGAATGTTGTGACAACATGTGCAAGTCCATTAATTGATACATATTATCACCAAGTCTCAACTGAACTAGTTACCATTATATATATCAAAATCCTCGCATGTAAAATTTATGTTACAAAGCAGACATGATATCTAATGCTCCATGTACATATAACTTTCGTGGAAATTATTATAACATTATTACACCTTCAGTAAGATTTAAAACATTATTTATTGATGACAACATGACTGGATCACAAGGATATTAAATCTATAATTAATTTGTGCAATCTTCCACATCCGAATTTGAACAGAAGCAAATGAAAGGCACAGATATAATTCTGAAATAATTTTTAAATAGAAATGTATCTGTAGAAACGAATGCCTCCGCATTTGATCGGAAACCAATTTTTTACCAAAAATTAAATTGAAGTCCTGTAAACTTTATACGACATTTGACACATATTTTCCTGTATTTTATAATTACACAGTATGCACGAAATATTAATTAAATACTTTGAATCTTTCAGAAGTTATAGATCAGAATACAGTTTTTTACCATGGACAGACAACTGTTCTAACAAATGGGTATTTAAGAGGCTTTTATGGGCCAAATCAGTCAGCAGCGTGCCCAACTATCAATCCAGGGATCCCACCAAGCAACAGGAAATAATGGTCAGGTTTACTGATCATCTGTTAGCCCTCGCTGGCATAAAAATGGTGCTAAATATTCAATCAATCAATATAATGCGCCCAGCTGATTATTTATGAAGATTATTTATCTAAGCCCTATAAAAGTATTTTTGCCACATCACTTTTGCCAAATGTTTTTAACCATCCATGACTAGCCCTACACCCTTGACACTTAAATACCCATTTGTGAGTGTGAAATAATGAACGGATGGACAGACGAACAGGCAGGGTTAACTCTCAATTGCCAAGAATGGCTGGGGAATAAAAGTTACTTACTTCTTTGATAATAGCTGCATATTGTTCTTCCATGGAACTTCTCATCTTCTTTTTAATGGCCATTAGTTTGTCACGTCTGTTCTTGTATCTGTCTTTCAATGTCTTGATCTCTGCATTGATAGACAACAACTTCAAGTTCTTTTATCTTCAATTACATGTATATCATTTTTTTTTTTTTATCAAACCATGTGCTATATATAAAACAAACATAACAAACACATCAGCTATTCAGGGCAACACTGTTTTTCCCACATATAAACAAATATAAAGAAACAGAGCAGTGTAAAACAATTGCTATTCTTCTAATTACTGGAGCATAAAAAATCAGCCAATCAATGTTAATATTCAAATTGCTGTCTCCAACTGTGCTTACAAAACAAGCCAACAAAATCATAACTGTTGCATCATCAACATATGCTATAGATCATGCTAGTATAACCTTGCAATCACGTTATAAATTTGTCTTAATTCAATGCTTAAATGCCAGGCCCAGTGATCTCAGATGGTAGCACGTCTGGCTATCAATCAAAGGGTCATGTGTTTGAATCCACACCCGGCCACACTGTCTGTATTGATTGATACATGATACTGTGTCTCATTGTCAATCGTGTCTCACCAGTGACTCAACTTGGAATGTAATCAGTTACTGGCAAAATCAGGTGTGCTCGAGTACTGGTTAACCTTCCAGGATCCCGGTAACAGGTGGTTGGATAACTGATCTTCTGTTAGCCCTCAATGGCAAAAAAAAATTACGCTAAACATTCAAACAAACAAATAAATAGCATATACAGTCTACTACCCTGTATTAACAGGTATATAAAAACTACAACCTATTATTCAACAAAGTTGAGATATAAAGCACCTGTCTTACCATGATCAAGCTCCTGATCCAGGTCAGTTTCTTCCTCATCTTCAACAACATTTTCAGCTATAGGTATTCTACAGAAAGCAAGAAAATAAAACCATGCTTGACGTTGTATGATATTTTCTAATATTTCAATTGCTTTCAATTAACATCAAAGAACCAAGAACTACAGATAATAAATAAATTAGAATGTTAATGTTCTAGAAAATGTTTCTTTATTTACTAATTAACATTTAGTGCAACATCCCTGTAAAGTTTCATGGAAATCCAACTAGTTGTTTCAGAGGAGGTGTCATCACAGTCAGAGGTGTACAGCTGGAAGTCAGACAATACACCGTGGCATAAGATTAGCTGATCTTTGATCAGAAGAGATAATTAACAACAGCTGCTGTTTTTTTGTTTTTTTTCAGGGGAAAAACTATGTCTTCCCTCTTCAAACAAATATGGGAATTATCTTAAAAGTTACTGTGACCTTGGACCAAAACTATTAAGCTTAATAATGAAGAAACCGAAGAAACCTGGGAACTAGTTAGACAAATCAAGCTCAAATTCTTCCCGAGTATAACCAGTACTGAGCATAATTATGTAGACGAAGCATCAAGCTCAAGGACACCACACACAGCCGCGATGGAGGATCGAACCCACGACACTCTGATCCTGGGACGAATGTATTTCATCCACATTTACTCAATAGCTATAAGGCCTGACAACTGTTATACAAGCACTGCAACACATGCCCCCACTCATCAAACCGGCATTCTTGACTCAACGGATCAAGAATCTTTATTCAAATTTCACACAAATATTGTCAAAAGTTGAATGGTTAATAAAAACTCGAAATGAAACAGAAAATGAAAAAAGAAGAAATGGAACAAATACTACAAGTAAGTTCTCCTTTAGTAAACTTGTAGCATAATGATATGAGGCATTCCTAACACAATTTCATTAATCAAGTTTCGTATTGCCGCACATTTATACAAATCATAAATATTTCCCATGCACTACATGCTAATTAAATGAACAGCTGTTCACATTGATCTATATTATAATGATGTAGCTGTTGTATGCACACACCTGACACACTTCGACAGAGGATACAGGTCATCATTAAGTTTACAGAAAACTTTACAGTTTCTGATTAATTACCTAACATACCAGAATTGGCAGGGATAAAGAAATTGTTATTGCACACATGTACAGGTAAATATAATTTTCATATTCTTATGTTTTTACCTTTTTTTTCTCTGGAGCCTTCTGAGAGTTGGCAAGCATATGTAGTGAAAAACTGGCCTAACCTTGTACATGTCAATTAACATGAACTTAAAACATGAAAGTGGGCCAGTAGTGTAATGGATAGAGTGTTGGCCACCCACACCAGAGGCTGCAGGTTCAATCCTCCGCTCGACCTAAAACAACACTCAGTACTGGCTCTACCCATGAAGCGGACTCAAGGGTGATTCATATAAGCTCTGAGTTTTCATCACAAATGGGCTAAAATAAATTAGTACAAACTAACATGTTTAAGCAATTCAGGTAAGCATTTATAGTCTCATTTCACATCATAAAGAAAGGTGTGAAAAAAATATATACATGTAAATGGTATTGTCAATTTGGATAAAAACTGTTTTAAATGTTTCAAAGGTTGTTTTAGGAAGAAAATTTAATAAAAAAAAAAAAAATTAATAAATTATTTCATCACATTTCAAACAACTCTTTTACAACTGGCATACATTCTTTAGTTTAAACACTTTAATTTAATGATTCTTACTCTTTGAATGTCGGTGGTTGATCTTGTAATGGTACAGGTGGTACATTCATTTTATCTCCATCACTCTTCTCAACTTCCTCTTTTTCTTCTTCATCTTTCTCTTCCTCCGATACAGGCTTTGCAACTTTCATTTTCTTCATTTCTTTCATGGCTTCATCTATGAAATCTTGGATTTCTTCTGGATTGTTTACAACCTTATACACAGTTTTCACCTCTCCTGCCACATCACCTTCAAGATTAAATGAACAAAATATTTGATTCACCTTTCGTTAGAAATCCTCTGGTTACTAGAATGGTTACAATCAAATGAAAACTGTGTATGGCAGAAAGCACACAACACCAGATGCATGCAACAATATTTATCCAATTTGGCCAGTTCAAGAACTTATCCAAGATATTTTGTTTATATAACTTATATGTAAGTTTGGTGAAGAGCGATTGAAAAATGTGGGTGCTAGATTGCACACAACAGAAAGCTTATGGAGGAACTGACAAAGTTTAACTTTTCTTGTACTAGATTGCAAACAACAGAAAGTTTATGGACAAACTAACAAAGTTTAACTTTTCTTTAACCAACTTGCAAAAAGTTGACACTGCTGACTACATTAGACTACTCCGGGTAGCCATTACATGTATATTTTCTAATGCCATTTCCATGTAAAGATATTCAATATCAATATGAAAGTTGGCAATTGCATAGAGAAAATATTACTTTTTATGGCAATTTTATGGTATTATAATCAGTAGTAATAGTAGTAGGTAGCAGGTAGCAGGTAGCAGGTAGTAGTAGTAGAAGTAGTAGTAGTAGTAGTAGTAGTAGTAGTAGTAGTAGTAGTAGTAGTAGTAGTAGTAGTAGTAGTAGTAGCAGCAGCAGCAGCAGCAGCAGCAGCAGCAGTAGTAGTAGTAGTATAGTAGTAGTAGTAGTAGTAGTAGTAGAAGTAGTAGAAGTAGTAGTATTGCATATCATCACTTAAATATTACTATAATTATTATTATTGTAAATAGTATAATTATTATTATCATTATTGATATTTATTATCATTATTTTCATTATTATATATTTCATATTTTTGATTATTATCATTATGATTAATATTATAATTATTATTATTGCAATTATCATTATTATTGATAATTATAACAAAAAATATTATAATAATATATTATTATTATTACATACATGATTATGTGTTATCCTGTAACTAGTATGACATGCTACTATTATATATATATATGAATTCACTGTATCTATATGATCCAACGGGTTTATAAATCTGTCCTTTATATAGCATTTGAGTAGTCATGAATCCTTAACTGGATCCTACTCATATAAAGCTATCACTTCATGTATGTAAATTTGTCCACCCTTTCCAGATGTGTTGCATGTAATTCCATAGCATATAATTCATGGTCGACACCAAATTTATATGGTTTGGCAGAGGCCTTGATATTGTTCCTATGGTTTGCATTGTAGCTAGGCGCAGTGGCCGTAGTCTGGTCTGTACATTTATGTCTTAGTTATTCACAAATAATTATCTCCATATATATATATTTATCATGCATTGTGAATGAGCATCAGAAAAGATCCCAAAAATCATAAATTATCTCCCTTTATATATATTTATATGTATATATATGTAATTACAGTTACTTTAGGTGTATATGTATATTTGTGAATAATACCTGCATTGGTAGTACCTTGTTGTGCTTGTTGTACTGCCTTCATTATGTTGGACCAGTTTTCTCCTTCTTCCTTCACTATACCTTCCTCTTCATCCACACCTTCCTCCTTCTCTTCTTCTATCTCAACATCATCAGCCTCTTCTACAACATGTTACCATAATTCATTTAACTCTTAAACGTAGCTTGCTTTTTTTTCTTCAAAATTTTAGAACAGTCAAGAACATTTTTGACTCAATACACCATTATATCAACTGAGCAATTATAGCCATAAAGACATCTATTAATTAAAACATATAAAAGTACAGTCAAACCTTTCTTAAGTAGTCTGTCAAGAAAATAGAGCAACAGTAGTTTATCAGACAGGTTGTTTAATACAGGTTATCATGCTTTGAAAGCATAGAAATGGGGAATAGCAACTGTGACTGCAACTGCTTAAAACAAGTGGTTGCTCAATAGAGGTGACCACTTACACAGATTTACCAGCTTGGCCTATGTGCCCAGGTTAGACTAAAATAATACTGATGCATAAAATTTCACTTTGTGACATATCAATTTGAGGTACGTAATTTCAATTTGATTTCAATTTAATTCACCATATTGGTCATTTTTTGTTGAATTTGGTTATTTAAATAACAATCCAAATGTCAAGGTCATTAAGCAATCTTTACTTCATATCTATTTTTAGAAATAAGGTTCCATTACAATTTCACCATTTGTTTTGACATATTGTCTGTAGCCGAGGTATAACTGATAATTAGATTGACATATTGTTTTTTGTCATGATCTGTACCCTAGGTATAACTGATAATTAGATTGACATATTTTTTTTTGTCTTGATCTGTAGCCTAGGTATAACTGATAACTAGATTGACATATAGTTTTTTGTCATGATCTGTAGTCTAGGTATAACTGATAACTAGATTGACATATTGTTTTTTGTCTAGATCTGTAGCCTAGGTATAACTGATAACTAAATTGACATATTGTTTTTTGTCATGATTTGTGATACAGGTATAACTGATAACTAAATTGACATATTGTTTTTTGTCATGATTTGTGGTCCAGGTATAACTGATAACTAGATTGACATATTGTTTTGTGTCATGATCTGTAGCCTAGGTATAACTGAATATTGGATTGACATATTGTTTTTTGTCCTGATCTGTAGTCTAGGTATAACTGATAACTAAATTGACATATTGTTTTTTGTCCTGATTTGTAGTCTAGGTATAACTGATAACTAGACTGACATATTGTTTTTTGTCATGATCTGTAGCCTAGGTATAACTGATAACTAAATTGACAAATTGTTTTTTGTCCTGTTCTGTAGCCTAGGTATAACTGATAACTAGATTGACATATTGTTTTTTGTCATGATCAGTAGCCCAGGTATAACTGATAACTAGATTGACATATTGTTTTGTGTCATGATCTGTAGCCTAGGTATAACTGATAATTAGATTGACATATTGTTTTTTTGTAATGATCTGTAGCCTAGGTATAACTGATAATTAGATTGACATATTGTTTTTTGTCCTGATCTGTAGCCCAGGTATAACTGATAACTAGATTGACAAATTGTTTTTGTCATGATCTGTAGCCTAGGTATAACTGATAACTAGATTGACATACTGTTTTTTGTCCTGATCTGTAGCCTAGGTATAACTGATAACTAGACTGACATATTGTTTTTTGTCATGATCTGTAGCCTAGGTATAACTGATAACTAGACTGACATATTGTTTTTTGTTATGATTTGTGGTCCAGGTATAACTGATAACTAGACTGACATATAGTTTTTTGTCATGATCTGTAGCCTAGGTATAACTGATAACTAGACTGACATATTGTTTTTTGTCATGATCTATGGCCTAGGTATAATTGATAACTAGACTGACATATTGTTTTTTGTCATGATCTGTAGCCTAGGTATAACTGATAATTAGAATGACATATTGTTTTTTGTCATGATCTATGGCCTAGGTATAATTGATAACAAGACTGACATATTGTTTTTTGTCATGATCTGTAGCCCAGGTATAACTGAATATTAGACTGACATATTGTTTTTTGTCATGATCTGTAGCCTAGGTATAACTGATAACTAGATTGACATATTGTTTTTGTCATGATCTGTAGCCTAGGTATAACTGATAATTAGATTGACATATTGTTTTTTGTCCTGATCTGTAGCCTAGGTATAACTTATAATTAGAATGACATATTGTTTTTTGTCATGCTTTGTAGCCTAGGTATAACTGATAATTAGAATGACATATTGTTTTTTGTCCTGATCTGTAGCCTAGGTATAACTTATCATTAGAATGACATATTGTTTTTTGTCATGCTTTGTAGCCTAGGTATAACTGATAATTAGAATGACATATTGTTTTTTGTCATGATCTATGGCCTAGGTTTAATTGATAACTAGACTGACATATTGTTTTTTGTCATGATCTGTAGCCTAGGTATAACTGATAATTAGAATGACATATTGTTTTTTGTCATGATTTGAAGCCTAGGTATAACTGATAATTAGAATGACATATTGTTTTTTGTCATGATCTATGGCCTAGGTTTAATTGATAACTAGATTGACATATTGTTTTTTGTCCTGATCTGTAGCCTAGGTATAACTGATAATACGACTGACATATAGTTTTTTGTCATGATCTGTAGCCTAGGTATAACTGATAACTAGACTGACATATTGTTTTTTGTCATGATCTATGGCCTAGGTATAATTGATAACTAGACTGACATATTGTTTTTTGTCATGATCTGTAGCCTAGGTATAACTAATAACTAGATTGACATATTGTTTTTTGTCATGATCTGTAGCCTAGGTATAACTGATAATTGGATTGACATATTGTTTTGTGTCATGATCTGTAGCCTAGGTATAACTGATAACTAGACTGACATATTGTTTTTTGTCATGATCTGTAGCCTAGGTATAACTGATAACTAGACTGACATATTGTTTTTTGTCATGATCTGTAGCCCAGGTATAACTGAATATTAGACTGACATATCGTTTTTTGTCATGATCTGTAGCCTAGGTATAACTGATAACTAGACTGACATATTGTTTTTTTGTCCTGATCTGTAGCCTAGGTATAACTGATAACTAGACTGACATATTGTTTTTTGTCATTATTTTTGGTCCAGGTATAACTGATAACTAGATTGACATATTGTTTTTTGTCATGATCTGTAGCCCAGGTATAACTGAATATTAGAATGACATATTGTTTTTTTGTCATGATCTGTAGCCTAGATATAACTGATAACTAGACTGACATATTGTTTTTTGTCATGATTTGTGGTACAGGTATAACTGATAACTAGACTGACATATTGTTTTTTGTCATGATCTGTAGCCCAGGTATAGCTGAATATTAGAATGACATATTGTTTTTTTGTCATGATCTGTAGCCTAGGTATAACTGATAACTAGATTGACATATTGTTTTTTGTCATGATCTGTGGCCTAGGTATAACTGATAACTAGATTGACATATTGTTTTTTGTCATGATCTATGGCCTAGGTATAATTGATAACTAGACTGACATATTGTTTTTTTGTCATGATCTGTAGCCTACGTATAACTGATAACTAGATTGACATATTGATTTTTTTTGTCATGATCTGTAGCCCAGGTATAACCGATAGCTAGATTGACATATTGTTTTTTGTCATGATCTGTAGCCTAGGTATAACTGATAATTAGATTGATATATTGTTTTTTGTCATGATATGTAGCCTAGTATAACTGATAAGTAGATTGACATATTGTTTTTTTGTAATGATCTGTAGCCTAGGTATAACTGATAATTAGATTGACATATTGTTTTTTGTCCTGATCTGAAGCCTAGGTATAACTGGTAACTAGATTGACAAATTGTTTTTTGTCATGATCTGTAGCCTAGGTATAACTGATAACTAAATTGACATATATTTTTTTGTCATGATCTGTGGCCCAGGTATAACTGATAACTAGATTGACATATTGTTTTGTGTCATAATCTGTAGCATAGGTATAACTGATAACTAGATTGACAAATTGTTTTTTGTCATGATCTGTAGCCTAGGTATAACTGATAACTAAATTGACATATAGTTTTTTGTCATGATCTGTAGCCTAGGTATAACTGATAACTAGACTGACATATTGTTTTTTGTCATGATCTATGGCCTAGGTATAATTGATAACTAGACTGACATATTGTTTTTTGTCATGATCTGTAGCCTAGGTATAATTAATAACTAGATTGACATATTGTTTTTTGTCATGATCTGTAGCCTAGGTATAACTGATAATTGGATTGACATATTGTTTTGTGTCATGATCTGTAGCCTAGGTATAACTGATAACTAGACTGACATATTGTTTTTTGTCATGATCTGTAGCCTAGGTATAACTGATAACTAGACTGACATATTGTTTTTTGTCATGATCTGTAGCCCAGGTATAACTGAATATTAGACTGACATACCGTTTTTTGTCATGATCTGTAGCCTAGGTATAACTGATAACTAGACTGACATATTGTTTTTTTGTCCTGATCTGTAGCCTAGGTATAACTGATAACTAGACTGACATATTGTTTTTTGTCATTATTTGTGGTCCAGGTATAACTGATAACTAGATTGACATATTGTTTTTTGTCATGATCTGTAGCCCAGGTATAACTGAATATTAGAATGACATATTGTTTTTTTGTCATGATCTGTAGCCTAGGTATAACTGATAACTAGACTGACATATTGTTTTTTGTCATGATTTGTGGTACAGGTATAACTGATAACTAGACTGACATATTGTTTTTTGTCATGATCTGTAGCCCAGGTATAGCTGAATATTAGAATGACATATTGTTTTTTTGTCATGATCTGTAGCCTAGGTATAACTGATAACTAGATTGACATATTGTTTTTTGTCATGATCTGTGGCATAGGTATAACTGATAACTAGATTGACATATTGTTTTTTGTCATGATCTATGGCCTAGGTATAATTGATAACTAGACTGACATATTGTTTTTTTGTCATGATCTGTAGCCTACGTATAACTGATAACTAGATTGACATATTGATATTTTTTGTCATGATCTGTAGCCCAGGTATAACTGATAGCTAGATTGACACATTGTTTTTTGTCATGATCTGTAGCCTAGGTATAACTGATAATTAGATTGATATATTGTTTTTTGTCATGATATGTAGCCTAGTATAACTGATAAGTAGATTGACATATATTTTTTTGTCATGATCTGTGGCCCAGGTATAACTGATAACTAGATTGACATATTGTTTTGTGTCATAATCTGTAGCATAGGTATAACTGATAACTAGATTGACAAATTGTTTTTTGTCATGATCTGTAGCCTAGGTATAACTGATAACTAAATTGACATATAGTTTTTTGTCATGATCTGTAGCCTAGGTATAACTGATAACTAGACTGACATATTGTTTTTTGTCATGATCTATGGCCTAGGTATAATTGATAACTAGACTGACATATTGTTTTTTGTCATGATCTGTAGCCTAGGTATAATTAATAACTAGACTGACATATTGTTTTTTGTCATGATCTGTAGCCTAGGTATAACTGATAATTGGATTGACATATTGTTTTGTGTCATGATCTGTAGCCTAGGTATAACTGATAACTAGACTGACATATTGTTTTTTGTCATGATCTGTAGCCTAGGTATAACTGATAACTAGACTGACATATTGTTTTTTGTCATGATCTGTAGCCCAGGTATAACTGAATATTAGACTGACATACCGTTTTTTGTCATGATCTGTAGCCTAGGTATAACTGATAACTAGACTGACATATTGTTTTTTTGTCCTGATCTGTAGCCTAGGTATAACTGATAACTAGACTGACATATTGTTTTTTGTCATTATTTGTGGTCCAGGTATAACTGATAACTAGATTGACATATTGTTTTTTGTCATGATCTGTAGCCCAGGTATAACTGAATATTAGAATGACATATTGTTTTTTTGTCATGATCTGTAGCCTAGGTATAACTGATAACTAGACTGACATATTGTTTTTTGTCATGATTTGTGGTACAGGTATAACTGATAACTAGACTGACATATTGTTTTTTGTCATGATCTGTAGCCCAGGTATAGCTGAATATTAGAATGACATATTGTTTTTTTGTCATGATCTGTAGCCTAGGTATAACTGATAACTAGATTGACATATTGTTTTTTGTCATGATCTGTGGCATAGGTATAACTGATAACTAGATTGACATATTGTTTTTTGTCATGATCTATGGCCTAGGTATAATTGATAACTAGACTGACATATTGTTTTTTTGTCATGATCTGTAGCCTACGTATAACTGATAACTAGATTGACATATTGATTTTTTTTGTCATGATCTGTAGCCCAGGTATAACTGATAGCTAGATTGACACATTGTTTTTTGTCATGATCTGTAGCCTAGGTATAACTGATAATTAGATTGATATATTGTTTTTTGTCATGATATGTAGCCTAGTATAACTGATAAGTAGATTGACATATTGTTTTTTTGTAATGATCTGTAGCCTAGGTATAACTGATAATTAGATTGACATATTGTTTTTTGTCCTGATCTGAAGCCTAGGTATAACTGGTAACTAGATTGACAAATTGTTTTTGTCATGATCTGTAGCCTAGGTATAACTGATAACTAAATTGACATATATTTTTTTGTCATGATCTGTGGCCTAGGTATAACTGATAACTATATTGACATATTGTTTTGTGTCATAATCTGTAGCATAGGTATAACTGATAACTAGATTGACAAATTGTTTTTTGTCATGATCTGTAGCCTAGGTATAACTGATAACTAAATTGACATATAGTTTTTTGTCATGATCTGTGGCCCAGGTATAACTGATAACTAGATTGACATATTGTTTTCTGTCATGATCTGTAGCCTAGGTATAACTGATAACTAGACTGACATATTGTTTTTTGTCATGATCTGTAGCCTAGGTATAACTGATAATTAGAATGACTTATTGTTTTTTGTCATGATCTGTGGCCTAGGTATACCTGATAACTAGACTGACATATTGTTTTTTGTCATGATCTATGGCCTAGGTATAATTGATAACTAGACTGACATATTGTTTTTGTCATGATCTGTAGCCTAGGTATAACTGATAATTAGACTGACATATTGTTTTTGTCATGATCTGTAGCCTTGGTATAACTGATAATTAGACTGACATATTGTTTTTGTCATGATTTGTAGCCCAGGTATAACTTATAACCAGACTGACATATTGATTTTTTTTGTCATGATCTGTAGCCTAGGTATAACTTATAACTAGACTGACATATTGATTTTTTTTGTCATGATCTGTAGCCCAGGTATAACTGATACCTAGATTGATATATTGTTTATGTCATGATCATCTGTAGCCAAGGTATAATTGATAATTAGATTGATATACTGTGTTTTTTTTTGTCATGATCTGTAGCCCAGGTATAACTGATAACTAGACTGACATATTGTTTTTTGTCATGATCTGTAGCCTAGATATAACTGATAATTAGAATGACATATTGTTTTTTGTCATGATCTGTGGCCTAGGTATAACTGATAATTAGAATGACATATTGTTTTTTGTCATGATCTGTGACCTAGGTATAACTGATAACGAGATTGACATATTGTTTTTTGTCATGATCTATGGCCTAGGTATAATTGATAACTAGACTGACATTTTTTTTTTGTCATGATCTGTAACCTAGTTATAACTGATAATTAAACTGACATATTGTTTTTTTGTCCTGATCTGTAGGCTAGGTATAACTGATAACTAAATTGACATATTGTTTTTTGTCATAATCTGTAGACTAAGAAAAACTGATAACTAGATTGACATATTGTTTTCTGTCATGATCTGTAGCCTAGGTATAACTGATAACTAAATTGACATATTGTTTTTTGTCATAATCTGTAGACTAAGAAAAACTGATAATTAGATTGACATATTTTTTTTTTGTCATGATCTACAGCCCAGGTATAACTGATAACTAAATTAACATATTGTTTTTTGTCATGATCTGTAGCCTAGGTATAATTGATAACTAGACTGACATATTGTTTTTTGTCATGATCTGTAGCCTAGGTATAACTGATAATTAGACTGACATATTGTTTTTGTCATGATCTGTAGCCTTGGTATAACTGATACTTAGACTGACATATTGTTTTTTGTCATGATCTGTAGCCCAGGTATAACTGATAACTAGATTGACATATTTGTTTTTTGTCATGATCTGTAGCCTAGGTATAACTTATAACTAGACTGACATACTGATTTTTTTTGTCATGATCTGTAGCCCAGGTATAACTGATAGCTAGATTGATATATTGTTTATGTCATGAACATCTGTAACCAAGGTATAATTGATAATTAGATTGATATACTGTTGTTTTTTTGTCATGATCTGCAGCCCAGGTATAATTGCTAACTAAATTGACATATTGTTTTTTGTCATGATCTATGGCCTAGGTATAATTGATAACTAGACTGACATATTGTTTTTTGTCATGATCTGTAGCCTAGATATAACTGATAATTAGAATGACATATTGTTTTTTGTCATGATCTGTGGCCTAGGTATAACTGATAATTAGAATGACATATTGTTTTTTGTCATGATCTGTGGCCTAGGTATAACTGATAACTAGATTGACATATTGTTTTTTTGTCATGATCTATGGCCTAGGTATAATTGATAACTAGACTGACATTTTTTTTTTGTCATGATCTGTAACCTAGGTATAACTGATAATTAAACTGACATATTGTTTTTTTGTCATGATCTGTAGCCTAGGTATTACTGATAACTAGATTGACATATTGTTTTCTGTCATGATCTGTAGCCTAGGTATAACTGATAACTAAATTGACATATTGTTTTTTGTCATGATCTGTAGACTAGGAAAAACTGATAATTAGATTGACATATTTTTTTTTTGTCATGATCTACAGCCCAGGTATAACTGATAACTAAATTAACATATAGTTTTTTGTCATGATCTGTAGCCTAGGTATAATTGATAACTAGACTGACATATTGTTTTTTGTCATGATCTGTAGCCTAGGTATAACTGATAATTAGACTGACATATTGTTTTTGTCATGATCTGTAGCCTTGGTATAACTGATAATTAGACTGACATATTGTTTTTTGTCATGATCTGTAGCCCAGGTATAACTGATAACTAGATTGACATATTTGTTTTTTGTCATGATCTGTAGCCTAGGTATAACTTATAACTAGACTGACATATTGATTTTTTTTGTCATGATCTGTAGCCAATGTATAACTGATAGCTAGATTGATATATTGTTTATGTCATGATCATCTGTAGCCAAGGTATAATTGATAATTAGATTGATATACTGTTTTTTTTTTGTCATGATCTGTAGCCCAGGTATAACTGATAACTAGACTGACATATTGTTTTTTGTCATGATCTGTAGCCTAGATATAACTGATAATTAGAATGACATATTGTTTTTTGTCATGATCTGTGGCCTAGGTATAACTGATAATTAGAATGACATATTGTTTTTTGTCATGATCTGTGACCTAGGTATAACTGATAACTAGATTGACATATTGTTTTTTGTCATGATCTATGGCCTAGGTATAATTGATAACTAGACTGACATTTTTTTTTGTCATGATCTGCAGCCCAGGTATAATTGCTAACTAAATTGACATATATTCTTTTGTCATGATCTATGGCCTAGGTATAATTGATAACTAGACTGACATATTGTTTTTTGTCATGATCTGTAACCTAGGTATAACTGATAATTAAACTGACATATTGTTTTTTTGTCATGATCTGTAGCCTAGGTATTACTGATAACTAGATTAACATATTGTTTTCTGTCATGATTTACAGCCCAGGTATAACTGATAACTAAATTAACATATAGTTTTTTGTCATGATCTGTATCCTAGGTATAACTGATAACTAGATTGACATATTGTTTTTTGTCATGATCTGTAGACTAGGAAAAACTGATAATTAGATTGATATATTGTTTTTTGTCATGATCTACAGCCCAGGTATAACTGATAACTAAATTAACATATAGTTTTTTGTCATGATCTGTAGCCTAGGTATAACTGATAACTAGATTGACATATAGTTTTTTTGTCATGATCTGTAGCCTAGGTATAACTGATAATTAGATTGACATATTTTTTTTTGTCATGATCTGTAGCCTAGGTATAACTGATAACTAGATTGACATATTGTTTTTTGTCATGATCTATGGCCTAGGTATAATTAATAACTAGATTGACATACTGTTTTGTGTCATGATTCTGTAGCCGAGGTATAACTGATAATTAGATTGACATATAGTTTTTTTGTCATGATCTGTAGCCTAGGTATAACTGATAATTAGATTGACATATTGTTTTTTGTCATGATCTGTAGCCTAGGTATAACTTATAACTAGATTGACATATTGTTTTTTGTCATGATCTATGGCCTAGGTATAACTGATAATTAGATTGACATATTGTTTTTTGTCATGATCTGTAGCCTAGGTATAACTGATAATTAGATGCTGTATATATATTTAGAGTTTGATCATATTTTATTTGATGTTTATAGTGATTTTTATTCACACACTGCTTTCAAATATTTCTATAAAAGTTAAACAAGAAATATATGCTAATCTTGTTATTAAAGTATTTTTTTTAACTTACATTGAGCATGTTTGTAGCAATTAAGGCTATTTAATATTACTTTTACTATATAAATACAGTATAAATAGAGAGATAGTTATAATACTTTAATCATCATCTCTTGAATATATGTTCTATATCCATTCAAATTTCTTCAATTCATAAATAGATACCTAATAAGAATATCAATAGAACTATAACATGTTTAAACATGAATATAAAGCTGTAGTGAGTATTGCGAAACCTACACAAGGAGTTTCTTTTCGAATATACCCATGAAATACTTTCTTATTCATTAATTAATTAGAAATGGTTGTTCAGAGAAACAATATATTTCCCCCTAATTTTAAATCCCAAAATGCAAAGGGCATTAATAAGTTAATTACAGTTGAGCATATCAGACAAGACAAGGGTAGGAGTGTAAGTCAGGTTAATTTGCTCAGAAAGCATAGAAATGGCAAATAGCAAATATGGCTGCTGAAGACAAGTATCTGCTCCATAGAGGTGACCACTTACAAAGGTTTGACTGTACAACAAAACCTCAACACAAAAGCAATACAGATTTCCACAAGTTCATAATACACATTGCAAACCCACCATTGTCAACTTGAGAACGTTCAAAGTACTTTGCTTTTTCTTCTGCTAATCTCTTTTTTTCTTCTATTTTTTCCTGTAGTTTTTCTTCTTCTAGCCTTTGCCTTTCTTCTTCAGCTATATCAAATTGATAAACTAATAAACATTGATGTCATACTGAAAATGAATGTACATTTGTATCACGGAAGCTGTGATCTAGTGGTAAGAGTATCGAACCAAGACTCAGACGGTTGTGGGTTCAAACCCCCATGATGGCCATGTTGCTTTGTCTTTAAGCAAGATACTTTATTTACTAAGTTTAAAAACTTTAAACAAGAACAAAAAAAGGGATATGCACATCTAGAGCTTATACTGATCCTTCCCAGCAAGTTTTTGCTAAATCTGACTACAGATGTCAGAGGAGATAATAGGACAATACATTTTAATTCCAAAAATGCAATAGGCCATAATTCAGTAAAATCATCGAACTGAAACACAAAAGAGATATTTGCAACTTTACCTTACAATGAACCTCTCTCAATTTCTCTTTATGTATGTATATGCCCAATCTCTCTCACTCTCTCTTTATGTATGTATATGCCCATCCTCTCTCACTCTCTCTTTATGTATGTATATGCCCATCCTCTCTAAGTCTCTCTTTATGTATGTATATGCCCATCCTCTCTCACTCTCTCTTTATGCATGTATATGCCCATTCTCTCTCACTCTCTTTATGTATGTATATGCCCATCCTTTCTCACTCTCTCTTTATGTATGTATATGCCCAATCTCTCTCACTTTCTATTTATGTATGTATATGCCCATCCTCTCTCGCTCTCTCTTTATGTATGTATATGACCATCCCCTCTCACTCTCTCTTTATGTATGTATATGCCCATCCTCTCTCACTCTCTATTTATGTATGTATATGCATATTCTCTCTCCTTCTCTCGTTTTATGTATGTATATGCCCATCCTCTCTCAATCTCTCATTTTATGTATGTATATGCCCATCCTCTCTCACTCTCTATTTATGTATGTATATGCCTATCCTCTCTCAATCTCTCATTTTATGTATGTATATGCCCATCCTCTCTCACTCTTCTATTTATGTATGTATATGCCCATCTTCTCTTACTCTCTCTTTATGTATGTATATGCCCATCTTCTCTTACTCTCTATTTATGTATGTATATGCCGATCTTCTCTTACTCTCTCTTTATGTATGTATATGCCCATCCTCTCTTACTCTCTCTTTATGTATGTATATGCCCATCTTCTCTTACTCTCTCTTTATGTATGTATATGCCCATCTTCTCTTACTCTCTCTTTATGTATGTATATGCCCATCCTCTCTTACTCTCTCTTTATGTATGTATATGCCCATCCTCTCTCACTATTATCTTTATATATGTATAATTTTATGCCCATCCTCTCTCACTCTCTCTTTATGTATGTATATGCCCATCCTCTCTCACTCTCTCTTTATGTATGTATATGCCCATCCTCTCTCACTCTCTCTTTATATATGTATATGCCCATCCTCTCTCACTCTCTATTTATGTATGTATATGCCCATCCTCTCTCACTCTCTCTTTATGTATGTATATGCCCATCCTCTCTCACTTTCTCTTTATGTATGTATATGCCCATCCTCTCTCACTCTCTCTTTATGTATGTATATGCCCATCCTCTCTCACTCTCTCTTTATGTATGTATATGCCCATCCTCTCTTACTCTCTCTTTATGTATGTATATGCCCATCCTCTCTCCTCTCTCTCTTTATGTATGTATATGCCCATCCTCTCTCACTCTCTCTTTATGTATGTATATGCCCATGTGATCATTCTACATCTTGATACATCAAATGTATCTGACGGGCCAAATATTAAACAAACAGAACATCTCTACCTTCAATCTCGTCGAGGTATTCCTGATATTGTACAACTGTCAGCAGAGGATTGCATGTGATAGAGACAGTCTTTGTTGGTGTAGGAGGCTTCAGGAATGGGTGATGGCAGATCTTCATGGTATGTACCGTCATTATGTAGGCGCAAGTTTCGGGCTCGTCCAGCCGAGATATATAGTCAGCTGAACCTTCTTCACACTTAAACTGAGCAAAAACAGACAAAGGATGTCATACAGTCAAACCTGTGTAAACGGTCACCTCTATTAAGCAGCCACTTATCTTAAACAGTCTCATTTGTTATTTCCCATTGCTATGCTTTCAGAGCAAATTAACCTGTATTAAGCAACAACCTGTCTTAAAGATCCACTGGCTGCTAAAGACAGGTTTGACTGTATATAAATGAAAAATAAAAAGACAACTGAAATTATTTTGCAAGAAATATTGATAACTAGTGACTGTTTAAATTTAATCTGATTTGCACTTTTGACCAGTAATGTCGCCAGGGAATATACTATGGGGTTGCCTTAAAATAGGTGGTTGGTTGCTTAGTATATAGGGTTGCTGAGTACAGGTTGTTGCTCAAAACAGGTGGTTGCTTAAACCATGTGGTTGCTTAGTACAGATGATTACTTAAAGTAGGTGATTACTTAGAACATGTGGTTGCTTAAAACAGGTGATTGCTTAATACAAGTGGTTGCTTCAAACAGTTGATTGTTTTATGCATGTGGTTGCTTAAAACAAATGGATGCTAACAACAGGTGGCTGCTCCAAACAAGTAGTTGCTTAATAAATAAGGTTGCTTAAAACAGGCAGCCCAAGTAGGTGGCTGCTTAGTACAGATGGCTGCCTAGTACATAAGAATACTTGAAGCAGATGGTTGCTTAACAAAGCAGTTGCTTTAACAGATAGTTGATTAAAACAGGCTGTTACTTAGTATATGCTTGAAACAGAGGATTTTTTAAAACAAGCAGTTGCTGAATAGGTGGTTGATTAAAACATGTGGTTTCTTAGTACATGTGGTTGCTTGAATCAGGCAGTTATTGCTTAATGCATGCTATTCTTATAAATACATGTGGTTGCTTAGTACAAGTGCTTGTCTGGTACATGTTTTTGCTAAGTATATGTAGTAACTTAGTGCAGATGCTTGCCTGATACACAAATGTGTTTAGTACAGATGCTTGTCTGATACATGTGGTTGCTTAGTACATGTACTTGCCTGATACACATATTTGCTTAGTACAGATGCTTGCCTGATATATGTGGATGCTTAGTACAGGTGCTTCCCTGATACATGTGGTTGTTAGGTACAGGTGCTTGCCTGATACACATAGTTGCTTAGTACAGGTGCTTGCCTGGTACATGTGGTTGCTGAGTACAGGTGCTTGCATGATACACATAGTTGCTTATTACAGGTGCTTGCCTGATATATGTGGTTGCTGAGTATAGGTGCTTGTCTGATACACATAGTTGCTTAGTACACGTGCTTGCCTACACAGGTATCTACTTATTACAGGTTGAGTTAAATACAAGTCATGAATACAGAAAATATTATTCCTGAAGGCAAATAGACTCACTAACACAGGTGTGATTGTACAGCATATCAAGTAACTACATATATTTTCTGATATATGACAGGTGACTACTATCCCATTATAATATATCTCGGACTTGTCATAACTGAGGGATATCTTTAAGAGGAGAGTAAACCTGGAATGTATTTTCCTGCTGGTACATGTCAGGTTTCCAGTATATATCATTGTAATGTCCTATACCTCAGATGTATCATTGCATATATTTCATCAAACAGATTGACATTTGTAATAGCACACTTATCAATTATGAATATAAATATAGATGTCCATCATAAAATTGTATTGATTTTTTCAATTTCAAAGTTCAAAATGCATCATTATTCATGCTTTTTGCATGCAATATGAGATTAAAAACAAGTAAAGAATGTTGTTGACAAAATTTATTCTATAGATAAACCATTCTTCACTTTGAAATGAAAGTTTTATGAAAATTTTCATGAATAAATAATGAAGCAGCAAAAGCAGGCATGCATGTAATATGTCAGACTAGTGAAATAATGGTTTGATATTCAACAAATTTCATGTAGCTGGAAAACACTGTAGAGACATAAACAGTCAAACAGGTTTTAAGCAGCCAGTCAAGGGAATGAACAAACATGGCCTTTTAAGACAGGTTGTTGCTTAATACAGGTAAATTTACTCTGAAAGCATAACCATGGGAAAAAGCTAATGTGGCTGCTTAAGACAAGTGGCTGCTTAACAGAGGTGACTGCTAACACAGGTTTGACTATAATTATACACTGGGTCCAATACAACATGAAACTCATTATACAGAGCTCCAGATAATTTTTTAAGCCGATGAGTAATCAGAGTAGATGAGTATTCTTGAGATTTTCAGAACAGTAATGAGTAATGCTCATATTATATACAACCAAACCTGTGTTAAGTTGCAGCAAACAGGGATGTGCTATAATGGCCCCTTGGAGCATGTGGTTGTTGAATACAGACCAAGCTTGGCTGTAAATATAAAACTAACATGTTTGGCTGCCTAACACAAGAGCCTGTGTAACAGAGGTAATTGCAAAGTCCTGTTAAATTGCTACGATATTTTGTGTTTAGCTGTTCAAATGGACATCAAACTTTCCATTTTGCCTTTTATCTTTTATCAGTTATTTTACTGCTTAATCTTTGGATTTCTTACAGACCATTGCTGAATAGTCAAATGACAGTTTAGATGCTAAAAAATAAATGGTATACCAATGCCGTAGAAAAATAGGAACAAGACACTGTACTGTGGCATAATTATATTGACTTATTAGTACACATAATTAGCAAGTTTTCTGCTGCTTATTCGTTCTTGGCATGTATGTCATTACTGACTAAAATACAATCAGAATATGTACAAAAATATAGTTTTAGCATACACACTGCATAATATGGAAATCATTTAATGCAGTATGTGATATTAGTTTTTTATGAACATGGCCACAGGGCCATGAACTTTTCAATTGTTAATTAAATTTCTCAAATTATGTGATTATTTTTTTAGCATAATTTGCTTTCAAAATATATATAATTTCTAAACGTTAATTTCTTTTTTCCATAACCTTTTAACATCTGTTAAAGAAAAATAAACGGCGCCGGGAAGACCAAAAAGGGCGCCGTAGAAACATAGACTGGCCGATGTTTAAACTGGTATAGAAAGTCGCGCATGAGCGTCTCGATACCTTACAAAACAAAATAGGACATTCATTATAAAAAGTTTCTCAGAGTATATCGTCTGTACATTTTAAACAATAAAATAACAAGACTTTTTAAAGTTTCATGATTTCCAAATTTCTCTAAATATACCAACAACCTAAAACTGGGTATATATCAGTGATATTGTTGCAGTGTACGTTTTTTTTCATAGATGTTTTCTTCAAATTACAAAAAAAAATTGTCATGACGTGACAGTCATTTATGATTTACCCCGATGAGTGAGCGCGTATTATATAAAAATAACCTCAATATGTTGTTGAATAGGATTTTCAGGTATCCCGCCAGAACACTCAGCTTTCCAAAGTTGGTGTCCCGTCAAGAAAAAATCAAGCAACTTAGTGACATTGTTTATTAATTGCATAGACTGGGTTACCATTATAGCCGGTAAAATTTATCACTGTCAGAAGCGAGTTTAACTGAAACCATTCAGCTATTTATTTACGCAGATAAGTTAAAAAATTAGTGCAACCGAAGATCGATTTTCAGAGAATGTAAACTTATTTACACATTATAGAAATTGATTTTAGCCGTTGCTTATGCGTTACTGACACCTAAAACAAATCTGGTGCATATCCACAAATTTTAATCTTATCTGGAGCTCTGATTAAAATGCTTTTTTGCTATGGGTCCAAAATTTAAAATTGATATTTTCAACCAGATTCGTGAAAAAAATGCGCAATAACAATTGACGAATTTATTGAAAAGTTGGGTAGAACCAGTGATGATGCAATTCACTCGATAACAGTCTCATGCACTCCTTGCCTGATTTCTAACTTCAAGTAACTGATAATGTTCCACTTGAGAGATGAATGACAATGAGACGCAATGTCATATATCAATCATCACAGAGACTTTGGTCGAAGATTCAGACTCATGACCCTTGGATTGATTGATAGTCAGATGTACTACCCTCTGAGCTAACTGGATCCCACTTAAATCCATACGCAGATACCGTATCAGTATGCACATGTATCACTAGTATTAAGGCGCAACTAACAAACAATGGAGAAAACTAATTAACAACTTCACAGGAGCATCATAATTTAAATAAGATTTTAAAACAAAAATGTTTTGTTTTAATGTGTTTTTTAACAAATCTGATTGAAATTATTAATTAAAAATTGGAAGCCATAGAAAGAAAGGTGTCATTATGGGTATGATATTAGAACCAGAGAGCAGTGACTGGTTGTCAACAGTAACCTACCCTAACTTCTGTTTTCCTCAGTTTGCCGTTGAGATCACACTTGGACCCATTCACGTACTGCTGAGTGTGGTACCGCCGTAGTCTCGTCTCTCGTCTCTCAATCTCCGTCTGTGAAGATATGATAATGGTTATAATTTACATATTTATTATTAAGAAACTTCATTTTTTAAGTATTTAGAGCTGGGCCAGGTTAGCTCAGTCGATAGCACATCTGACTATCAATCAAGTGATTACGAGTTTGAATCCCCATCTGGCAACAGTCTCCGTGATGATTGATATATGACATTACACCTCTTTATAATTTGTCTCTCACTGCTTATTCAAGTGGAAAACTTTTATCAGCTACTTGCACAGATGGGTGAGAACTGGTTAACCTACTGGGATCCAAAAAAAGAGTGGTTAGGTTAACTGATTGTCCATTAGCCATCGATGGCATAAAAATGATGCTTAATATTCAATCAATCACATTAAAGTATTTATATATGCATCTGGTTATTAATCGATCACTGTCAATATGGTAATTCATCAAATTATCAAATAGATTTGCTATTAAAACTGTTTGATTAGTATTATATCAAGAACTTAAATAGACTTGATAGTGATTTATATAAATAAATTGTTTAATGATATCATGCCATTATTCATAAAATATATAAATAACATAATTATATATGTGGCATGTAACCTTACTGTTGCACCTCATTAAATATATAAATAACATATATGTGTGGCATGTAACCTTACTGCTGCACCTCATAAAATATATAAATAACATATATGTGTGGCATGTAACCTTACTGTTGCACCTCATAAAATATATAATAACATGTATATGTGGCATGTAACCTTACTGTTGCACCTCATAAAATATATAATAACATGTATATGTGGCATGTAACCTTACTGTTGAACCTCATAAAATATATAAATAACATGTATATGTGGCATGTAACCTTAATGTTGCACCTCATAAAATATCTAAATAACATGTATATGAGGCATGTAACCTTACTGTTGCACCTCATAAAATATATAAATAACTTGTATATGTGGCATGTAATCTTACTGTTGCACCTCATAAAATATATAAATAACTTGTATATGTGGCATGTAACCTTACTGTTGCACCTCATAAAATATATAAATAACATGT
Organism: Panopea generosa; assembly: GCA_029582155.1. NCBI lineage: Eukaryota > Metazoa > Mollusca > Bivalvia > Adapedonta > Hiatellidae > Panopea > Panopea generosa. Next base: position 19,774,498 of record CM055894.1, on the reverse strand, counting down.
ATATGTGGCATGTAACCTTACTGTTGCACCTCATAAAATATATAAATAACATGTATATGTGGCATGTAACCTTACTGTTGCACCTCATAAAATATATAAATAACATATATATGTGGCATGTAACCTTACTGTTGCACCTCATAAAATATATAAATAATGTATATATGTAGCATGTAACCTTACTGTTGCACCTCATAAAATATATAAATAACATATATATGTGGCATGTAACCTTACTGTTGCACCTCATTTAATATATAAGTAACATATACATGTGGCATGTAACCATAATGTTGCACCTCATATACTATATAAGTAACATATACATGTGGCATGTAACATTACTGTTGCACCTAATATACTATATAATTCACATATAAATGTGGCCTGTAACCTTACTGTTGCACCTCATAAAATATATAAATAACATATACATGTGGCATGTAACCTTACTGTGGCACCTCATAAAATATATAAATAACATGTATATGTGGCATGTAACCTTTCTGTGGCACCTCATAAAATATATAAATAACATATACATGTGGCATGTAACCTTTCTGTGGCACCTCATAAAATATATAAATAACATATACATGTGGCATGTAACATTACTGTTGCACCTCATAAAATATATAAATAACATGTATATGTGGCATGTAACCTTTCTGTGGCACCTCATAAAATATATAAATAACATGTATATGTGGCATGTAACCTTTCTGTGGCACCTCATAAAATATATAAATAACATATACATGTGGCATGTAACCTTTCTGTGGCACCTCATAAAATATATAAATAACATATACATGTGGCATGTAACCTTACTGTTGCACCTCATAAAATATATAAATAACATGTATATGTGGCATGTAACCTTTCTGTGGCACCTCATAAAATATATAAATAACATGTATATGTGGCATGTAACCTTTCTGTGGCACCTCATAAAATATATAAATAACATATACATGTGGCATGTAACATTACTGTTGCACCTTATATACTTTATAATTAACAAATAAAGGTGGCATGTAACCTTATGGTTGCACCTCATATAATATATAAGTAACATATATATGTTGCATGTAACCTTACTGTTGCAGCTAATATAATATAAATAAATATATCTCATGGTTATTAGATTGAGTATATATATGTTACTTATATATTATATGAGTAGCAACAGTGAGGCATGTGACCTTATTGTTGCACCTCATATAATACAAAAATATTTCATGGTAATTAGATTGAGTTACATTATGTATGTTGCATGTTACGTTACTGGTGTATGTCATATAATATCATACAAAATTACTTTGAGGTTATTAGATTTAATAACATATATGTGACATGTTGCCTTACTGTTGCATGTATAATCAATGTATAGGCTTTTAATTACACGTCTGACTATTAATCCAGGGGTCATGAGTTTGAATCCCCCGCCCGGCAACAGTCTCTGTGATGATTGATATATGAGATTGTGTCTCATTGTCATTTGTCTCTCACCACTGATTCAGGTGCGAAAGTTATCAGTTACTTGCAGAGACAGGGTGTGCTCGAGTTATGGTTAATCCCAGGAAATAGTGGTTAGGTTAAATGATCATCTGTTAGCTCTCGATGGCATAAAAATGATGCTTAATATTTAATCAATCAATCAGTCAAATAAAACAGGACATCATGCTTAATGTGTATTTTATGAATGGGTAAATGTTGTCTAGGGTGATACAGAATTTGCTATAAAATAACACATACCCTTATCTGGTATGAATGAACTAATAGAGACTATTGTAATGTGACTAACTGAAAGACTATTAAAAATAATACTCAGAATAATACATCACATTACAAAAGATATGCCCAGTACTCCATCCCAAAGCAAGTCTGTTTGAAGATCAAACTACAAATTCACCTTACAAAAACAATATTATACAGACACCTTGTTATTCCACACCTAACAAGTAATATTGAATAATATAAAGTGAGTGTAAACATGAACCTAATTATGTGACATGCCAATTAAGTAATACATCAATTAATTATTTACGTAATGCATGATCTGCAGCTACATGTTGCATGCGTGCACGACAGACCATCAAATATATATCACTGGAGAATGAAACTGCACAATTAGTCCCACCCTTCCAACTAGATTCCGCAGTCAGTTGCATGTCTGACTATCAATCCAGGGGTCGTGAGTTTGAATCCCCGCCCAGCAACAGTCTCCATGATGATTGATATATGACATTTTGTCTCATTATCATTTGTCTCTCACCACTGATTCAAGTGGGAAAGTTATCAGTTACTTGCGGAGATGGGATGTGCTTGTGTATTGGTTAACCTTTCAGGATCCCAGGAAACAGCGGTTAGGTTAACTAATCGTCTGTTAGCCCTCGATGGCATAAAAATAACGCTAAATATTCAATCAATCAATCAATCAATCTAACTAGTGTCTGTCTGTGATATAATATTCCAAAGATTTTTTTTTTAATTTTTAGTGTCATTTTTGTGCCATCAAGAGCTAACAGCCTTACAGACACTCAGTTAACTTAACAATTCTTTCCTGGAATCCTGGAAGGCTAACCAGTACTCAAGCACACCCATCTTTGCAAGTAACTAATAACTTTCTCACTTGAATCAGTGGTGAGGGACGCATAACGATGAGACGCATTATTGTATAGCAATTGTCACAGAGACTGTGGGCGGAAAGGTATTGAAACCCATGACCCCTGGATTGATAAATGCACTACCAATCTAGCTAATTGGGCCCGTTGTAACTTATTTATAATTATTTTTAAGCGTACGGAAATAAAGTCATTTATAGAAACTTAAGTTACAAATTTTACACCTGCTTCCTGTCAACCAACAGTACATGAAAACAGTACATATAAAAAAAAGAATACATATGCACCAGGAGTTTGCGTAGTTAAATAGAAGGAGACAGGTAAATGTCATGCTCATGAAATCCTTGTAATATAAGTTTGGGTTTTTTTTTGTTTTTAATCAAATTTTAACACAGCAGACAGTCAAACCTGCCTTAAGCAACCAGTCATGGGAATGAGCAAAAATGACCGTTTAAGACAGGTTGTTGCTTAATACAGGTTAATTTGCTCTAAAAGCATAGACACGGGAAATAGCAAATTGGCTGCTTAAGACAAGTGGCTACTTAATACAGGTGACCGCTTACACTGGTTTGACTGTGTATATATATAAATCTCTATACAGTCTTCAAACCATTAATTAAAATCATTTTTCTCTCATGCCCCTTCCATGGGTTATTATGAGGCAACCCCAACACCAACTCTCTCATGTTCATTCCAGGTCTGTTTGCATAACCATGCAGCACTGTTCATCAGATTACTTTAATGTCTATTACAACATTCACAAGATTTCCCCCATGTCCATATCATGTGTATTTGTATGATAACCCAGCAATATTCGTATGATCTTCTTCAAATCCATACCCTGTCTACTGGGCAACAATCACAAGATCTCTCCCATTCCCATATCATGTCTATTTTATGACAACCCAGACATATTTAAATAGTCTTCTTCAAGTTTATACCCTGTCTGTTTGCATGACAACCCAACAACATTCACAAGATCTCCCCATGACCATCCCCTGTCTGTTTGCATGACAACTCAGCAACATTCATAATGTCTTCCCCATGACCATCTGATGTCTGTTTGCATGACAACCCAGCAACATTGACATGATCTCCCAAATGTCCATTCTCTGTCTGTTTGCATGACAACCCAGCAACATTCACAATATCTTCCCCCATTACCATCTGCTGTCTGTTTGCATGACAACTCAGCAACATTTACAAAATCTCCCACATGTCCATTCTCTGTCTGTTTGCATGACAACCCAGCAACATTTACAATATCTTCCCTATTACCATCTGCTGTCTGTTTGCATGACAACTCAGCAACATTCGCGAGATCTCCCCCACGACCATCTGCTGTCTGTTTACATGACAACTCAGCACCAGATCTCCCCCATGACCACCTGCTGTCTGTTTGCATGACAACTCAGCAACATTCATAAGATCTTCCCTGCTGTCTGTTTGCATGACAACCCAACAACATTCACTAGATCTCCCCCATGGCCATCTGCTGTCTGTTTGCATGACAACTCAGCAACATTCACCAGATCTCCCCCATGACCACCTGCTGTCTGTTTGCATGACAACTCAGCAACATTCACAAAATCTTCCCTGGTGTCTGTTTGCATGACAACCCAACAACATTCACTATATATCCCCCATGACCACCTGCTGTCTGTTTGCATGACAACCCAACAACATTCACTATATATCCCCCATGACCACCTGCTGTCTGTTTGCATGACAACTCAACAACATTCACAAGATCTTCCCTGCTGTCTGTTTGCATGACAACTCGGCAATATTCACAAGATCTCCCCCATATCCACCTGCTGTCTGTTTGAATGACAACCCAGCAACATTCACAATATCTTCCCTGCTGTCTGTTTGAATGACAACTCAGCAACATTCACAAGATCTTCCCTGCTGTCTGTTTGCATAACAACTCAGCAACATTCACAATATCTCCCCCATGACCACCTGCTGCCTGTTTGCATGACAACCCAGCAACATTCACCAGCTTTTCCCTGCTGTCAGTTTGCATGACAGCTCAGCAACATTCACAAGATCTCCCCCATGACCACCTGCTGTCTATTTGCATGACAACCCAACAACATTCACTATATATCCCCCATGACCACCTGCTGTCTGTTTGCATGACAACCCAACAACATTCACTATATATCCCCCATGACCACCTGCTGTCTGTTTGCATGACAACTCAACAACATTCACAAGATCTTCCCTGCTGTCTGTTTGCATGACAACTCGGCAATATTCACAAGATCTCCCCCATATCCACCTGCTGTCTGTTTGAATGACAACCCAGCAACATTCACAAGATCTTCCCTGCTGTCTGTTTGAATGACAACTCAGCAACATTCACAAGATCTTCCCTGCTGTCTGTTTGCATAACAACTCAGCAACATTCACAATATCTCCCCCATGACCACCTGCTGCCTGTTTGCATGACAACCCAGCAACATTCACCAGCTTTTCCCTGCTGTCAGTTTGCATGACAGCTCAGCAACATTCACAAGATCTCCCCCATGACCACCTGCTGTCTGTTTGCATGACAACTCAGCAACATTAATAAGATCTTTCCTGCTGTCTGTTTGCATGACAACTCGGCAATATTCACAAGATCTTCCCTGCTGTCTGTTTGCATGACAAGTCAGCAACATTCACAATATATTCCCTGCTGCCTGTTTGCATGATAACTCAGCAACATTCACCAGCTTTTCCCTGCTGTCTGTTTGCATGACAACCCAGCAACATTCACAAGATCTCCCCATGACCACCTGCTGTTTGTTTGCATGCAAACTCAGCAACATTAATAAGATCTTCCCTGCTGTCTGTTTGCATGACAAGTCAGCAACATTCACAAGATTTTCCCTGCTGCCTGTTTGCATGACAACTCAGCAACATTCACCAGATCTTCCCTGCTGTCTGTTTGCATGACAACTCAGCAACATTCACAAGATCTTCCATGCTGTCTGTTTGCATGACAACTCAGCAACATTCACAATATATTCCCTGCTGCCTGTTTGCATGATAACTCAGCAACATTCACCAGATTTTCCCTGCTGTCTGTTTGCATGACAATTCAGCAACATTCAAAAGATCTTCCCCATGACCACCTGCTGTCTGTTTGCATGACAACTCAGCAACATTCACAAGATCTTCCCTGCTGTCTGTTTGCATGACAATTCAGCAACATTCACAAGATCTTCCCCATGACCACCTGCTGTCTGTTTGCATGACAACTCAGCAACATTCACAAGATCTTCCCTGCTGTCTGTTTGCATGACAATTCAGCAACATTCACAAGATCTTCCCCATGACCACCTGCTGTCTGTTTGCATGACAACTCAGCAGCATTCACAAGATCTTCCCTGCTGTTTGTTTGCATGACAACTCAGCAACATTCACAAGATTTTCCCCGTGACCACCTGCTGTTTGTTTGCATGACAACTCAGCAACATTCACAAGATCTTCCCTGCTGTCTATATGCATGACAGCCATGACACTCTCATTTCAGTTTATAAGTTAAGAGTTCATATTAATGAAATTATTAGCATTCTGTCAAAGGAAATTGCTTTGAAGATATTAGTCTGCATTTTTCATGAAGTGGAGAACAAAATGTCATACTGGTAATATTAATGTTACATTATACCTGAATGAAAACAAATGACAGAGTGTCCCTACAGACAACATCATGAGTGGATTCAACACATGGAAACATTAAACCAACTAATCAATAGTTTGACATTATAGACATGATATAAAACATGTTATAATCTGTGGTATAATCTGTGGTATAATCTGCACAATGGCTGAATGATAATATTAATGAGTTAAAACAAAAAGGCATAGTCACCACTATCTCCCACCATGGGATAGTTGAGTTCTGAAATTTAACAAGAGGAACAAGATGGCCTGAATCGCTCTACTGGCAACAAATAGACATAGAATATTTCAGAAGAAAGGTTTTTTTTATGTTCTTCTTCAACAAATATTTTAGGAAACCACCATACAATGCTATATGTAAAATAGCTATGGTCTAGGCCTTAAACTTTCAGAGAAAATGTTTTTAAAAGTTTTGCCTTGAATATGCTTAAAAGCCCTGGTACGGGGGCATTTGTGGTCGAATCACACTGGTAAAAGAACTTGTCAATGATATTGTGGTTACTACTGTGTAAGTCTGATTAAGATGCAATGAAAAATGGGGGTGTTATTGCATCTTCAACATTTTCCCAATATAACTCTCTGTAAAACAGTGACCCCTGTGGCGGTTCTAAATTTGCCCTCAGGGACATAACTTCAACAAATCTTTTAGGGGACCTCCATGCAATGCTACATGTAAAATATCTAAGGTGTGGGCCTTGAACATTCAGAGAAAATGTTTTTCAAAGTTTATCTTTAAATGTGCTTATGAGCCCTGTGGCGGAGGCAATTGTGGTCGAATCATGTTGGTTCAAGAACTTATTCCAGATCTTGTAGTTACATGTATATAACTGCTGTGCAAGTTTGTTGAGATTCACTGAAAAATGAAGGTGTTATCGCGTCTACAAAAAAAAGGTTAATGGAAGGACGACGGATGGACAGACAGACGGCGGACAATTTACCATGACATAAGCTTTTGACCATGAGTAGAGCTAAAAATGAAGGTTTTGGATTTTTTTTTTAATTTTGGCTTTTTGAATCATGGCAACAGAAAAAATATTCAGAATGAAAACTGCCTCATAGCAGAAAGCAGACCACTAGGTTGACATGTGTACGATACTTCAGGGTGAGACCAGCACCGGGTCAGTATCACACTATGTTTCTACATGGCATAATACGAGTCATTTCTAAATACACTGTTCAAAATTTTAGTTTATTTTGAAACAACGACAGCTTCCAATACATACAAGTTGATTTAACTAATTAATATATTTATTTTGATGAATCAGTTATATATAATGTAAGGTTTATATTGTACAATACTTGATTATATCATGCTCTTCCCACATTTGTTGTAACTGCCACCTGTATACATATGTCAAGGTGACGAACATGTATGTTCATATGCCGAAATAAACTATTGAATTGAATTGTATTATTGAAGACATCAACAATGTTTGTTTGTTTATTTGTTTGTTTGTTTGTTTGTTTGTTTGTTTGTTTGTTTGTTTGTTTGTTTGTTTGTATGAATGTTTTTATGGATGTATGTTTGTTTGTATGAATGTTTGTTTGAATGAATGTTTGTTTGTTTGTATGAATGTTTGTTTGTATGAATGTTTGTAAGAATGTTTAGTGTCATCTTTATAGCATTGAGGACTCACAGACGATTATTGAAGCCAACAACCAAAACTTAGATATAAAATTTAACCACTTTTTCTGACACAGTGACAGAGGTTGCAAACAAATTTCTATTTCAGTTTATTTGCTTGTACATTTTTTTAATTTTCGAAATGCGGTTTAACAGTTTTCAACATATTAAATCTAGTTTTAAGATGGAAGAAGACCCATGCACACCCGCCTTGGAAGAACCATCAACTTTCCCCTAATGGCAAACTGTCTAAAAAAAAATGATTGGATCTAGCTATGCTCAAACCCATGACCCCAGTAGTAAGAGGCAAGTGATTCTGATACAGTCTCAGATATCTGGTCAAGAAGGACCCCCTCATTTACTTGTATGCATGATTCAATAGATTATACAGAAGGATAGGAAACCTGCATCCCTTTACTAAATATTAATACAATAGCATGCAAAGAATTGGCACATTAATCATTCAAATTTCACAGGCAACTGATTTCTTTTACATAAAACATAAGGTGTGTGTAATCTTAGATGTTTTATAATGTTTTAAACACAAAAAATGATCTTGAATAATGTATCTCTTTTCAAAAAAAGAGATGAATAGAATTCTTTTTATAAAACAAAATGAGATAAATAGAAAACTTCACACAATTATGTAATTCTATGTGACTTTCCAAAAAAGAGATGAATAGAATTCTTTTTTATAAAACAATATGAGATAAATAGAAAACTTCACACAATTATGTAATTCTATGTGACTTACAATTATGCTATTTATGCAAATATGAATCATTCTAATACCCTTCACAAATTTTCTGTGATTTCATTGGTTGGTGCTGTTAGATTTACAGGGATTATAAACTGTATATACCATCAGTAAAATTACCACGTTTTGTGTTCTATGTACTACTACATCAATGTTGACGAAAGCAGCGTAAACAGTAGTTTAAAAAAACCTGTTCAAATAAGTATTTATTTATAAAATATTAAACATACAAAGATGTAATAAGTATTTCAAACAGTTTGGCAATTTAGTTTGATTTTTACAAGAAACTATTTTTATAATGCATCAGTTGCTGATAAGCGTCCTTCAGCTAAACGGTAAGTTCAATGTATACACAAGTCTCTCGAGTAATTCAGTTCAGTGAACGAATTTTAATGATAAAACGTATAAGTGCAGTGTCACTGTTAAAAAATTTTGTGACCATTAAAAAACCTCATATACGGTCGCAAATTAAAAATTACAATATATTTAACCCTATAGTTATATATATCGAAGAAATTACAAAATTTTATTATAATAACTAGACAAGAGTTGTCAGAAGACAAAAAAGCTCGCCTCTGGGTGTCTAAGTCCAAAAAAGGCCATAACTGTGCCAAAATGAAATCCAAAGTTATGGTTCTTGTCTCTGTGTGTTCCATTGATGATGGTGAACACACATGCGAAGTTTCATTCACATTTAATGAGTGGTTGCATAGATATCTTAAACTTTAAAGCAAAAGTTTAACCTGGGTATCTACAGACAATGACGCCTACGCTGACGCCGGGGTCATAGCAATAGCTCTTCTTAGACTTCGTCCTGGCGAGCTAAAAAGTGGTTTATTAAGATAGCACTGTCAGTTAAGCATGTGTGATAGCACAAACAAATAAGCTCAGTCTGAATCATGTCTAACTATCAATCCCGGGATCACGAGTTTGAATCTCAGTTCGACCAGTCTCCGTGATGATTGATGACATTGTGTCTCATTGTCATTCATCTCTCACCACTGATTCAAGTGGGAAACTTATCAGTTACTTGTGGAGATGGGTGTACGTGAGTACTGGTAAACCTTCCAGGATCCAGGAAAGAGTGGTTAGGTTAACTGATCGTCTGTTAGCCCTCAATGGCATAGCAATGAAGCTTAAATTGATAACAAACAAACAGACCTGGCCTGGGACTACAGAATCCAGTCTGAATATCTATGTATCTATATAGGGACCTGACACCACATGCACAACTGTAGTGCAGAAACAGAGACCTGGAATTGTTTCTGCCAGCTACCTCGAGGCAACTTAATTTCAACTTTAACTAGACCAAAGAATCAACTATGATTGGCTGAAACAGTAAAAGTCACATGTGGAACATTGATGTAGCATGTGAAATATGACCTTTAGAGCCATCTGCTTCATTAAGCCTACATTACATGTATATAAACCCATATTGTCTAATAAATAATGAACGCCCCAGTCACCCTCTACTGTCTCTCATGACCCCAGAGACGTTTTCCACTATCCATAGTAGAAGTATTGAAGACTTATTCCATATCAATGCATATTTTATGAGCAGGTACTCATTTTCACGGACATAAAGGAATTCAAATTTTGTGACACAATTTAATTGGATAGTCTGTGTCACTAGAATGCTTGCATGATAGTGGATACTAACCGTTCATGCTGTATAATTGACTATTGAACTCAAATGCGTAAAATAACAATGACAAAGTGAATTGGATTAATTGATAAAATAGATAAATAGATCAGAGATTAAATATAACTGCTCAGATCAATGATCACAAAACACAAGCATTGTTTTTAATTACAATTAAAGAATTTGGATAATTAATTAAACAAAAAGCCACGAAATACAGACATCACAAAACATTGCATGACAAAACGGAACAAAACAAATGATTTTTTGTGTAATAAACTAGACTAAATGTGCTAAGGTAACACAAAGTGACTAAACAGATGTAATTAATATTAATCTTATATATGACATCGTACACAGGTGGATAACAAACTAGACATGTCACACTGGAGTTAAAACATTGCAAATATACACACAGATTATTATAGAGGAATATCTAAAATTCAAACAAGTAAGTATTGCTCTAATTGAGTTTTTTAACAACTTCACTTTATGATTTATAAACATATATTTCTTTTTAAAAATCTGCATTTTGTTTACTGATGTTGACCGATTTACGATATGTGTAATACAAAAAGCAGGGGCGGTAGTGTAATTGATAGTGTTGGCCACTCACGCCAAACATGAACACATAAAACAACAACTTAAAGAATATTTAAAACAAGAGGCCTTGAAGAGGGCCTGAGGATGCTTTACTGACACATAGTGGCCATAGCACTTTTTGAAATTTCACAATATTTACCCTTTTGGGTGTCCTATTAACAACTTATGGATAATTACCCCCTACACATCTATACTAAACAAAAACTTAATTGCAATGAAAAGGAAATACTTTAAATTCCCATACCATTTATCTGTAAAACAAATATAGTCCCCGTACAGAACCCTTATACAACCCAGCCCCTTGATTTGTCAGAATTTTAATCACTCACTCTTAGGGATTTGTTATGAGCAGAAATGCTTTAGGTTTTAAAAAGAAGGTTTTTTGTACACATGGATGCGAAAATGAAAATAATCAGTTTTCCTTATAATATTCCTATGTAAAAGTAAAAGTCACATTACAGGACCCAAATATATCCCAACCCCTTGCAGAATCTTCAATCCTTGCTGATGTAAGGATAGTTTATATCAAATATGAACTAGTTTGACTGAAAGGTTATTGAGAGGAAGCTTTGTGAAAATTCTCAATTTTAGCCCTCTGTTAGCCCTTGATGTCATAAAAGTGATGCGTAATATTCAAATAATGTTCTTCGTACTTGGAATCTGTAATAGGATGCAATTTGTCAGAGCATGTCTTTAAAATGTTCAAAATTTGTCTGTTACTGAATAACCTTTATACACAAAGTATATTGCACAAGTCTAATAAGACCAGAAAAAATCACCAATGTTAAGGGTTACTAGACCAAAAAAATAGTAATGGTAGGTACCGGTAGGCATTTTTTTTCTTTTCTAATTTTTGTTTCTAAGTTTTGTTTCATTGAGAAAATCTAATAATCATGAACTATTATAAGCAAACTGATTTTTCTGTTCAATAAAAAAATAATTATGATAGCAAATCAATAAGGAATGATACAAATATGATTTATTGAATCATTATTATAGCAAATTTGTTCAGCAGTTTTTCGTACTTTACATCAAATTTTTATTTTATTTTTTCTCAATTTACGGATCAGTCAGGTAACCCTAAATTCAGGGTGTGTTTTTTTCTGACCAAAGAAGAATTTCTTCCATGGCTGATGGCTGGATGGCCTAAGGCCTAGCCTCAATATCACTTGAATCTCATTGCTGAAGTCATGGGTTCAAGCCCATTTTGGTCCAGAATCTTAATGAGAAAAAGATTGCCAGTTATTGAAAGGACAGAGGTCCTACTCAAATTCATTCTTTACCATGGCTTGCTCTTTAATCTTCAGTGACAGTGACAATGAACAATATTGGCCATTTTCAATTAAATATAAAGGTTAATAACTCAAGGTTACTTTGTTTGCCTTTTCTGCCGTTATTTCCAACACATGTTAGCAATAGTTCACACAAGTTTAAGTGAAGCTAATATAAATTTTTTTTTTAAGACTAACAAATAACAATAATTCTATTAGGCTAATCATTTTTATCCATCTGGGGACCGCGGCGTGGTAGAGTGTCCGCCTCGCATGCGGAGTGTCTTGGGTTCAATCCCCGACCGGGTCATACCAAAGACTTTAAAAATGGTACTAGAAGCTTCCTTTCTCGCTTGACGCTCAGCATTTAGAGGAGAGTTCTAGGTCTCGCGATATGACTGAAAAATTGTTGAAAGCGACGCTAAACACCATACAACAACAACATAGTTTACCATGACAGCTAGAATAATTCTGAGATTGTATTTGACTATATATTAGGACCTGTGTCCCTACATGCTTACAAACTTTGGATTAAAAAAAATGGTCTCTAAGTATATTTTTTTTAAAATTCATTCTTGAGCTCAAGTCTTAGAATATTTGAATGATTGGTGAATACCACCACTGGTCTTACTCAACTCGCACCCTCGCATAGCAAATATCTTGTACACAGACTCCAGTGTGGTCAGCTTCTTTATATTTTATGAGTATAATTTCACCCATATGAAGGGCAGTAATTTTATTTGCCTTATATGTGCTTGCTTCCTACAGTTCATAATTTGATTGGAATGTTATAAGTAAATCATCAATTTTCACGTAGCTAGCAAGAATTAAGACAGAACAATAGACAAAAGTTTGAAATTCTTAGTTGTGTGTCTATTTTCCACCTTGTTAAAGAAATTGGCCACATGAATGAATGATTGAATGAAAAGGTTTTTACAGCATACCAACACATTATAGGTTATTCAATGTCAACAGGAAGGAAGATTCCAGGTTCACTCTACATGTACAAAAACAACAAATTAACATACAGATTTAAAAAAATACACCAACAAATGAATATGCAGAATGAACCTAGAACCTTGATACCTGCAGAAATGCAGAGTTTCAGCAAATTCTATCGTACCACTCAAATTGCCGCTTCTTAGGACATGCATGAGCCAGCTGAGTGGTCCTATTCTTGCCGTCACTCATATGGCTCTCTGAAACCACACAGGGGTTGATAATTTAACCACATCAGTGAACATGACACAAAATGATAAAATGGACATGACACCCATTCGGAGGATTCCTAACCCTCTGCAGAGATCAGCAGTGATACTATTCTAAGCCGAAACCACATGGGCTTGGCCACATGAAGCTAAAGCTTCCACATAATAATTCTTTTCAACTTATTTTTCATCTATCAAAAACACATATAAGAAGTAAAAACTAAGCCCTTAGTAATTAAATACCCATTTCTGTATCCAAATTAAATAACAATAAATACAACAGGAATTATGGAATAGATTGCTTCACATATGTCTTGTTGCTACTTTTAACGACATGTACTATGTATTGATACTTTTGTTTTCTTTTTTCAGGAATGACAAAACTCTAACAAGTTTAATGACAGATTATGGCTAGTGTTCTAGTGGATCCTGACGATCTTTCGTACATGGACGAAGTCGATGACAAAGAAGTTAACAGCACTGAAAGCCGAGAACCAGGAAAACGATTTAAGAGAAAGAAAAATCAACCAATCAAAGAAGAGATCACTGTCAATTCCGGTACTATACTGGTGAAGGAATTAAGAGAAGATAGACGTGAAAGGTTAGAAAGTGAAAAGAATGAAAGAGAACTGAATGCTGAAGCCGGCGGAAATATTGATAAAACAGGAGAAGACGTTGAAATGGAACATTTGGATATTGTTAGGGAATTGAGAGAAGAACGGAGACATGCACAGCAGCTTCAGTTGGTAAGAAAACAAAAACAATTTGAAACTTCTAAAATAGAAATTGGAGAAACTAATGAACATCTTCAAAATGAGAATGCAACAGGACTACAAAATCTTGAATCTGAAAAAAGTAAATGTGAAGGGGAAAGAAAGCAAAATGAGAATATAATTAAAAAGACTTGCAGTGAGCATGAAGGTGAATATGTGGACCCTACTAAGAAGCAATTAGCAGAAATTGATCAACATTTAGATAGAAGACAGGCACAAAATGAAATTGAATCAGAGAGAAGGCAGAAAAACACTGATATGATAGAAGAAGAAGAAGATGAATTCAACAGTGACACAGACGATCAGAAACTTATTATCCAACACTGTGCAGAGATACATGTTACAAATGATGAAATTGAGAGTTCATTTACACAAGTGGACAGTAAAAGTTTGCTAAATCAAAGAACAGAAAGAGATCTGGAACTCCTCATTTGTGCTTTAAAAGAAAATGATGATGTTGAAAATAAACTTGAAGAGGACATGGAGAACAAACAAAACAATAATTATGATGATAAAAATACAAAAACTGGTATAATGCAAGAAAATGAATATGAACAATTTAAAACTGGTGTATCAGATAGTGACAGTGATTTTGAAAAAGGTGCTTTAAATGAATGTGAAAATCAAACAGTTCCAGAACCATCACATGAAATGATACAAATCAATTCCAACACTAACAGCATCAAAAACAAAAATCAAACTATGGAAAGCTTGTGCTCTGTAGATGAAAATTCTCCCACGGAAAAAGTTAAAAGCTGTAGTCTAGAGACACCATTTGGACAATGCATTACTACAAAACCTTTTAAAACAAAAGACTCTGGGACTAGCAAAGATTTAAAATATATCAATGAAATTAAAGAAAATGACAGCAAAAACAATAAAACTAAACCAAAGCCTTCCAATAATTTTGACGAAATACAACATATGGCTCAAAGAAATAAAACAATAGGTCTGTCAGAGGAGAGAGAAAGGGTTGACAATACAGAAGAACTGCTGGATGAAACTGATTTTGCCACGGTTAAATATAAACACAAGAAACCCCCAAACACAAATATTGGCAAGGGTAGAAAGGAAACAGCAAACTCAAAACATAAAAGTAAGATGCCTAATGGAGATGCAGTTCAAAATGAGAGCGCTGATATTAAAATTATCATTACTGGTGAAGATGGCGTACCACACGAGGCAAGGTACGACAATAAGAGAAGAAAGTGTGAAGACAGAAGGGCGTACAGTGAGTCCACTTTAGATAGAATACCTGATATAGAAAGCAGTGATGGTGACTCTATCATGACACTAAATTACATGAGAAAAATATCAAAAGAACCCTCAGAGAACAACCTCATCAAGCAACAAGAGATGTACTTGAAAAGTAAAGCAAAACCATTTAAAGACCTGGACAGAGTGAAAAGTGGAGTATTTGATGTAGGTATCGAGGGGGATTCAAAACGGAGCAGCAATATCAAGGCTATCACAATCATGCCTGATAAGCGAATGCTCATGTTTGACAGAAACAATAAATGTCTGAAACTATTTGATAAAGATTTCAATCCATTGGATAAAATAAGTGTGAATTCAAAATTCTGTGGATTAGCAGCAATTTTTGATGAAACTATCGCAGCAACATTCCCCGACACTAAAAAACTCCAGCTTTACCATATAGACAAATATACCAATCAAATATGTAGGGAACGGACACACGACATCGAAGAAGAATTCTACTCAGTTGCTCATCATAAAAATAAACTATACCTTTTACAACGGAATCCAGTGAGTGGCCTGACAAAAGCCGATGAATGGAAGATTAGAAAGCTGAACCTCAATAAGAACGATATAAAAGATGTGAGAACTTTCAGTCCTGGACACAAGGATTGTGCGCTCTTGGTAAATCATGACGGGATTTATATGACAAACAAACTCGAGAATGAGATTCTTCTAATAGGGCATGATGGGGCAGTCAAGTCAAGGTGTAAGGTTAGTTGAAAAAACAAATAAAAGCAGGGAAAAAAAGGAGAAATAACAATAAAATAAACATTGTGTTTAAAGTTCTAGATGAAACAGATCGCTTATCTGGTTTCACATGTCACTTCCTTTCAAATTTTATATTTATTATAGTTATAGATGAGAAAAATGAGAATTATCTGTTTTCTCATAGCATTTCCATGTAAAGTGGACGTCACCCTACTGGGCTCCAATGGATCCTTGCCCCTAATTTCAAGCAGACTCCTTACATAATAGTATTTGAAAACAACTCGTACAGCAGTATCACATAATTCCTTATGTATATGTAGACATTAACTTTGAAATTGTGAGAGGGAGAGGTGGGGATGGAGGGGTTGTCCACTAATTTTTTATATGTTATTTTACTTTAAAACTGGCATTGACTTTTTTTAATGATATTTCTTTTAAATCTTTTATACATGTTGACTTATTGAACAGAACAACAACAAAAAGTATAACGGGAAGTAATAAACAAGATTTTTTACTTCACCATTTTATCCTTTTTGGGGTTCTTGCTGGCCCTTATGAATATTAAAAGTCTCGGGCTCAGCTGTTGTGACTAACCAAACTCCAGACCTCAAGATGATTAAAATAGTTCCTAAAATAGAATTCACTGTTTTTCCATAGTATTCCTATGTAAAAAAAACAAAATTCTCTAACTAGACCTAAATAGATCCTAGCTCCTTCATTTGTACAAACATAAAAACACTACTCATAGTGACCATTTATACCATATATGAACGAATTTGGCTTGACAGTACTTGAGAAGAAGATTTTTGAAAACTCATAATTTAACCTCTTTTGGGGCCTCTGCTGACCCCTTATGGTATGTAAAATCCCCTTTAAATGACCCAGTCTCAATTGTTATGACTAAACAATGTTCCAGACCTTAAAATAATTGAAAAAATACATAAAATATGTGAGAAAAACAAAATTATCTGTTTTCCCGTTTTAGTCCTATGTAAAAATCAAATTCCCCTTACGGCCCCCAGTATACACTTACCCCTTGTATCTGAACAACTTTGAAATCCCTATTCATAAAGGACATTAAAACCAAATATAACACATTCAGCTTATCAGTTTTTGAGAAGAATATTTTTGAAATTACACAATTTTATCTTTTTTTGGCCCCTACTGGTTCCTTATTTATACCAAATCCCCTTTAAAGAACCCTATCTCAACTAATATGTCTAACAATGCTCCAGATATGACGATAATTGAAATAATACCTAAATTAGATCAAATAACAGATTTTTCCTGTCCCATAGCATATGTCAAAATCAAATTCTCTTTACTCAGGGCCCCAATCGATCATAGTCCTTTTATTTGAAGAAATTGAAACTCCTAGTCAAAGGGATCATTAAAAATTTTATGCTAAATTTGAACGAATTTTCCCAGGAAACAGTGGTTAGGTTAACTGATCGTCTGTTAGCCCTCGATGGCATAAAAATGACGGTAAATATTCAATCAATCAATCATTGAACGAATTTGGTTGGACGGTTATTGAGAAAAAGATTTTTTAATGTAAATTTCCCTATGTTAAACGGACATGTTCCCGGGGTGGGGCCAATTTTGACACTAGGTTCATGGCTTGAATAAATGTGACAGAAACTCTTTACATGATACTACATGCAAAATCGAAGCCTTGCACTTTCGGGAAAGAAGATTTTTGAAATTTTGAAGAACAAAATACTGATAAACCCTGGGCCAGGGAACATATTTTACCCCAGGGTCATCATTTGAATAAACATGAGAGAACTTTGTGTCAGAATGCTTCACACATAATTTGTCAAGTGGTTTCAGAGAAGTCGTTTGAGGCAAACGTTTATGATGGACGGTAATTCACACCTGAGCTTTGCTCAGATGAGCAAAAAATATTAAATAATAAGCATTATGCATTAACAGTATCTGAAGAAAGATCTTTTATGAAGAAAGAAACAACTTGTTTATGAATGACATTTTCTTGAATTCTCATGACCTTTGATGCATTTATAACAGCCAATACCTCTCTCAAATGTGAATAAATCATGTTTAAAATCTAGATTTACTGATCAGTAATTCTAAATTGACAGAAATCATCATAAAATTTCCAATTCATTGGCACATACTTGACCCATTCCACCATCCTTCAGAATGGTATAACATAACTGCTTACCTGGATATAATTAACATTTACATATACATGTATAACTACATAATCATTATTACATTATTCCACAGGTCTTGTCTAATTCAAATATTGGCGATAATAGCAAATTTAATTATTTTTTACAATTTACAACAGTATTTTGTACCAAATACGATCCAGATAGTCACAATTTCTACTAAATATTACAGTTATACCAGTTTTTTATTGATCTGACATAAATACTGGTTATGTCGCTTTGCAGTTCTAGATGTAATTTACAAAAGGTTAATCTGTTGCCTCTTATTCAATATTACCGATGAATAACCCTCATCACATGAAAATCATGTGACTGTAATCACATGAAAATCAAGTGACTGTAATCACATGTAAATCAAGTGACTGTAATCACATGAAAATCAAGTGACTGTAATCACATGAAAATCATGTGACTGGAATCACATGTAAATCAAGTGACTGTAATCACATGTAAATCAAGTGACTGGAATCACATGTAAATCATGTGACTGTAATCACATGTAAATCAAGTGACTGTAATCACATGTAAATCATGTGACTGTAATCACATGAAAATCATGTGACTGGAATCACATGTAAATCATGTGACTGTAATCACATGTAAATCAAGTGACTGTAATCACATGTAAATCATGTGACTGTAATCACATGAAAATCATGTGACTGTAATCACATGTAAATCAAGTGACTGTAATCACATGAAAATCATGTGACTGTAATCACATGTAAATCACATGACTGTAATCACATGAACGTCATTTGAATGGAATCACATGTAAATCACGTGACTGGAATCACATGAATGTCATGTGACTGGAATCATATTAAAGTCACGTGACTGGAATCAAATGAAAGTAATGTGACTGGAATCACATAAAAGTCACATGACCGGTATCACATGAAAGTCATGTGACTGGAATTACATGAAAATCATTTGGCAGTAATCAAGTGAAAGTAATGTGACTGTACATCTTACAAAGATATGATGGATACATGTACTCAGACAAGGATGAATGACAGGTGTATTACTAACAGATCTACTTAATGTATGTAAACATTTACTTGGGGGATATGTATGTAAACATTTGTTTACTTTATTTCTATTTTCAGACAGAGCTATCACTACCAGGGGGGATAACTGCTGACAAAGCTGGCAACATTTTTGTGTGTGGAGGCTCCGTCACCTCATTTATTGAAATATTCAAACCAAACTTGAAGGGTTCCAAGCTGATTTACAAGAAAACATCGAATGATCTGGTGGCCATGTGCTTTGACAAAGATGCGGACACGTTGTTTGTGTGTGATAAAATTCTAGGGAAAATCATGAAGATTAGAATAGAATATAAGGGAGTTGTCCAGGGCCTAATGAAGTCTTTTGTAATGGGAGGGGGTAACAGTGTTTAAATAAAAATGATTGGTTAAGTCCTTTCATACTTAGATAGGAAAAAAAGTTTGTTAGAAGAAAAAGAAGGAATGTACAATATGTACATGGGCCAAATGAAGCCCTACATGGTGGGAGGGGAGATTCGACCATTGTGTACAGATATGCAAGTGAAATATTTGATCTAAGAAAAAGAAAAAATGAGTAGAATAGAAAGGTTTTTAAAGAAACAATTAAAAGAACCAGTGGGAACAATGCTTTGGAAGAACAGACCTGACGCGAGAACCACTACTGCTCTGCCCACTGGCTGTGTAGCATTGTCTGTCCATGTGGTGTTTAGCTTGTCTAAGGAAAATGGTGGCACAGCAACCAATATAGATTGCTGATTGGATTATTGACTTTGATGGACAGCCAACATCAGGTCAATTATGAAGAGCATCATGAAGTGCTTTGATCTAAGAAGATGATTGTGTAATCGGAATACAAATGAGCGGTAAAACTTAAAAGTGGAAGTAGGGAACAGTGTTATGAAATTTTAAACAAGTTAGATAGGGTCTCATAGAATCTTTTAATTTTTAAGACAGAAACAGTGTTTGCACTTTTAAGGAGTTCTACAGTGTAGTGTTTATAAAGTGTTGTAATTAAGTCTAAAACTGTCAGTAATTTAAAGCTAGCTGTATGTCTGAGAAATATCCTCTTTACCATGTAAACAAGTGCCGATTTCATTAATGTTTGTAAGTCTTAATATTTTCACACAAACAAATTGTAACACCTCAGAATATTTCATTTGAACCGTATTTTGCAAATTTTAAAAAGAATACTATTTGCAAGGCTTGCAAAAGTTCATAAAATGATGTAAGCAAATTTTAAGAAGTTTGTAAACTTACACACTTGAGTGAAATGGGCCATAGAAGACAAAGGCTGTGCTATTTCAGGACCATAATTCGCCCCATTGGTGCAAAAAGGTACCAAGTGCCTTCTAATTTCATATACCGGTACACTTGGTACCTTATTGCTCTAATATATGTAGTTATATGTTCTAAGAAAGAAACAGAGGCGAGAGCAAAACAAGGCAGTTATGTAATGCCCCATGTAGCTTCTTGTTTAAGTTTGGCTTTAAATGTCTGAAAATTCAGTGCCATGTTTATGCCATCGAGGGCTAACACATGATCAGTGAACCAAACCACTGTTTCCTGCAGGGATCCTGGAAGGTTAACCAGTACTCGACACACACCCATCTCCGCAAATAACTGATAACTTCTTCAATTGAATCAGGGGTGAGAGACAAATGACAATGATGTGCAACATTGTATATTAATTATTACAGAGACTGTGGCTCTCAACCCAAAAACTGATAGTCAGATATGCTATCGATTGAGCCAGCTTTGCTCAACTGTTACTTGTTTTAGATAATAAAGAAAAATACCAGAGCTGTTTCAAACTTTTATGAATGCACATATGAAAGGAACAAGAACTAGACTGATATGGAACTGTCCCTGTAAATAGTCCAGGACTGTCAGACTCAGTGGCATGGCTGACCCTAAAATGATGTGCGAGCCCAGCAGATTCTAGTGGGGTCTGAATATTATTTTTTTTCGGATGCTTTTCTGGCATTCAGGGCCATTTCCATCAATATATATAATGATGCAAGAAACAACAAGTAAAAAAATGTGCAAGCCCCGGTGGTGTGGCATAAAGGCAGCAAAGCCACTGAATACTAAATGAAAAACAAGGTACAGACCATGATGTGTGGACATATTTGTCACGCTATT
The DNA here is from genome assembly GCA_029582155.1 of Panopea generosa. Taxonomy (NCBI): domain Eukaryota; kingdom Metazoa; phylum Mollusca; class Bivalvia; order Adapedonta; family Hiatellidae; genus Panopea; species Panopea generosa. The sequence goes on along the minus strand of CM055894.1, from coordinate 19,753,003 downwards.
TATTCAGAACAAGATTTTGATCTTTATACTTATTTTGTTAATTTCAGTACTGAGTCATATTAATCAAGAACATTTTAACAGATTGCAGCACCATTTTGGCTGAGTTCAGACCAGGTAGGGATTGCTACTTAACCTTTGTTACGGTGCTCTATAGATCTTATTTTTATGTTTATATCCAAGATATTGGCATATTTGCATTACAGAGGCTTTCACATTTGTGTGCATATATAATGATGTACGCACAAATAAACAGTTTATCTTCTTGATATTGTTAGGAATGCCTAAAAATTGCCCCAATCCCCACCCCCCCTTTTTTTTTTTTTAAAAGATTTTGATGTTGCACACATTTTTTTAATTATTTTGGGGATGAATTGTTTACTGTTTTGAAAAATATTCAATAAATTTCCTTTTTTCCGCTTGCTATCCAAAAATAAATAAAAATATTTCAAGTAGGAATGGTAAACAATGCCTTTGTGATAAATTTTATGTAATATAAAATTATGGCATCCAAGTTTAATGGTTGGGGAAGACCTCAGTATTAATCTGGGTAGAACCAGTACCATCCTTCAGAAGTAACTGGCAAACTTTCTCACTTAACGTTTTTCAACTCAGATGGGCTTAAACTCACAACCTCAGTGGTGAAATGTTAAAGATCCCGGGACAGCAGATATTGTACAGGTAGTCAGAGAGGCTGAATGGAATGAAAATTCAGAATCAGCAAAGCATGTCTGACTTGATATGTTATACACAATTCTCTGACTTACTCAACACATAAATCATTTTGTATTAATGTGTCCATTTAAATGTATTCAAACTGTCTAGATAAAACTAATGCAATATTAAATGCAATGCAATTTACATATTATTTAAATAAAAGTGCATAAAGAGGCCTAATTTACATTCACTGTAGCTGGAATTTACTAGAATATGTAATAAGCCTGTTAAAGGGAGGCTACTCTAGTACATATGTGTAACTTTAATTATTTAAAAGCTGAACATAAAAATTAGTGTAATTAGGGCGAGTTCGGGTATCCATGGATTCGGTAGTTTAAGAACATTTCACATAATCATCCTTTGTTTTAAACTTATTTGTTTTACATCGATTGTGAAAACAAGTTCTTACATTTGGAGATGTTCATAAACACTTTACATATGTAGTATATTCGGGGATCACTTTTGGCTTTGATTTGAGGAAATTCTTGCAAGAAAATCATAAAAGTCGCATAAAAATCCCATAAATGGAACAAAAAAGTCACATCCAGATAGGAAATAACGTACAGTATAACTTAGATCGCTCGAACTTGACGGGACTGGACAAAATAGTTCGAGTCAGCGGCAGTTCGAGTCAAGCCTGGTACAACAATCATCATACATGTACATGGTGTACAAGTACGTTTGTGAGCGTGTTATTGAATCCCATGTGTACACTTTGAACAGGTGCAATAGATGATTTAAATGATGTGTATTTCATGTTTATGTAAAAAATCCAATAAACCAGGAAAGATACTTTTCAAATATAATTAATTGTATTACAATATAACTACTTTATTTACCTTTTATCATCTTAATTTTATATACTCATGTATAAATAGCTATATTTAACTTTCGGTGTGCGTGAGAATGTAAATGGCATGATAATCACACTCCGGTTTTACCGGGTCCTTCACCAAGTTCCTCTGCAATCATCAAAGAGGCTAACTTAGTTATACCCTGGTTACCGGGTCCGTCACTAAGTTGTTCAGATGTTTCTTCTTCAGGTAAATGTGTTGTTAAATGCAACATTGTGCAATGAGACTGAACTTCCCATGTCTAAGATTTATAGGGTAAAATTGTATGTGACACTCTTTACTTTTCAATGTTTGCAATATAAATTGGTTTTATTTTTATTTCATCTTAAATTACAAATAAACACCAAATTAAGAATCAAATTAATGCAACATGCGGTATACAATTAAAGCAAACGTGTAACCAATTATACACACTCGCCAAATTATCATAACAAACTTCTCGCTTTTTAAGACATTGGGAATATTATGACGTGTAGAAATTACTTCACACCTTTGAAAGCGTGAACAAACATAACAAACTTCTCCGATTTTCTTTATCTTTCATAAGCTGTTCGACAGAAAGGTACAAAAAACACAGGTAAGTGTGTTTGCGGGACCTAATTTCTAGTTCGACTGTTCCTGGCACCTATCAGTGTTCTAGCCATCAGTGATAGAACAATAGAAATTAAATAGGAGTTTGGCAGGGACTGGGTTAGTTGTTCAAGCGATTGGTGGTGTTCCAGCCAACCAAGTTTAACCTATCGAAGTTCTACTGTATTTCTTATTCCAATGGCCTATTCTGCTAATTTAATTGCTCGTTTTGTTGCAATCAGATTGCTTTGGGTTTCTACATTATAATAAGCTTTAAAATAAAGCGCCTGGTGAAATATTCAGTTCAGGTTCGTTAACCGAAAATTTGGCAAATTTGATACAATGCCTTAAAAAAGCAAACAATTTCTCGATTATCCGAAACCTCAGGCTAATTCATTCACTTTCTTCACAAGAGAAAATGCCGTCACATGTGAAGTTTCATCCCAGAGCCTTGATGAGGGGTCTGTGACCTTCGTTTTTTCAGAATTAATAACAAAACAGCGCTGTGTTTTCCGAGAGAACTGATTGAAAATATAATTATGACCCTTGGTTGCAATTGATAAAGAGCATTGTGACCAGCTAATGATGGTCATGATTGAAGGACAACCCACAGATTCCTTTGATTTTAGGTCTGCCTTCCACAACAGGAAGTCATTTAAAACAAGATTTTTTGTCAAAATGTTGAAGACAGGCTATATAATTCATACGGCTCTAAGCTCTCTCATTTAACGCCTTAAATTGAGTCATTGTTAAATTATTTAAATATGAGATCAAACAAAAAATATTACATGAAAATAAAGAATGTATAAACCACTATCTTGTAATAAAACCAAATGTCTCATTAAATTCAGGTGAATGGGACATATTGTCTCATGAAAAAATAAGTCTGGGGTGATCCCTGTGTTTTGATTGTTGGTCACTCATGCCATAGGTTGCGGGTTAGTACCTCAGCGCAAACCGATTCCTCTAAAAAAAACACACTGAGTACTGGTTCTATCTAGGAGGCAGTCACTTGAAAGCAATTTATAAAAGTTTTGAGTTTTCTTGGCAATTGAGCTTAATAAATTGAATAAATTAGTATAAACTAAACTAAACACTTCACAACTTGTTTTGACTCAAGGGTTTAAGTGAACAAATTGTGTTTTTTTTAATTAATTTCTGTTATTGTCCGTAAGGTTTTACCTCGCACTCATTGATCTTCACCAATATTTTCAGGCATTTATTTGTGAGTGCGATATGATGCCGATTAAATCATGTATTGATATCTGTTTATCAACAGTTATATCACTATTTACGTTTGTTTGTTTTTTTATATTGAATATTTAGTGTCATTTTTATGCCATTGAGGGCTAACAGACGACCAGTTAACCTAACCACTGTTTCCCGGGATAAACCAGTACTCAAGCACAACCCATCTCCGCAAGTAGCTGATAACTTTCCCACTTGAATCAGTAGTGAGAGACAAATGATAATGAGACATAATGTTGTATATCAATCATCACAGATACTGTTGCTGGGCGGGGATTTGAACTCATGACCCCTGGGCTGAAAGTCAGACACATAACCGACTGAGCTAATCAGACCCGGCTATTTATGTTTGGACACCGACAATTAATTTAAACAGAATATTCATGAGTGCCAGGTAGATACTAACGCACAAAAACTTTTGTCATAGCCTTGAGAATTATTTAATATATTTAATTTAAAAAAATTAAAACATATTTGATGAGGCCATGTTTATAATTATGATCTTTAACTGAAATAGAGAAAAAATTAATTATTTTGTGACACATAACACAATTGCTCACATTATATCAACGAAATAATTTGATGTTCACTCGTTCAATATCACCAGACGTGTTCATCAGCTACCTCCAATGACTACCTAAGCACATGTTATTCATTTAATTGCCTTCATTATCCACTATTCGCAAATTACCAACATAAATATGTTAAATTGTTTAACTAAAAAAAAATACCTTGTAAGTGCTCATCCGAACTCGCTTTAATCCGTATATTATTTATATTATTATTATTATTATTGTGTCGATATGTTTTCAGTAAATATAAGATGTAAATAAAAGTTTTATACCGGAAATAAAATATGTTTTATAGTTGTGAAATTTTCCATAACAGACCCCTATCAAAACTTTTTGACATACATATTTGTCTCTATTGTAAGACTGTCACCACTTGTACAAGATGATATTTTTTTTGGGAATGGGGCTTAACACTATTTTTAACACATTTCAGTTAATATATGGCATATATCCAGTTTAATTGGCTGAAGAAGACCTCTGAATGAATCTGAGTAGAACCACCTTCCTTGTCTAACTAACTGACAAATGTTTTCACATAAAGTTTTTGGGGTGAGCAGGACTCGAACCTAAGACCTTATCTTGAGACAATGCCATAGATCACTCAGCCACGGACGACCCGCAAAATGGTACTGCCTCATAAAACAACAGCTATGTGAAAAATATACAGTCAGCCCAAGACTCAAACCAAGGACCTTTTACTGACAGAGTGAATGCTCCAACTTCTGTTGCCATGGGGCGACCAGAGCAGTCCCATTGGATTATTGAGTTCTCTGTTTATGTCAGTTCAAGATATTTTCTGAGATATTATTGTTATATAACTACTGTGTAAATTTCATGAAAATCAAAATAAATAAAACTACGAGTTCTGGAGTACACACACTGTCAAATAATGCAATTTTGTACAATTCAAGGACCATTACTCTAATATTAATTATCAGATTTGGCCATTTCAAGAACTCATCCAAAATATTTTGATTATATAACTTCTGTGTTAGTTTGGTGAAGACCAAATGAATATGAATGCTAGAATGCACAAAATGTAATAAAATGCAATTTTTGATGATTCAAGGCCCATAACTCCAGTTCAAAAACATATTATGGTTTTATAACTAGTATGTTAGTTTGGTGAAGATCAAATTAAAACTGTGTATGCTAGAGTGGACTAAAGGTCAAATAACATTATGCCAGTTCAAACACTTGTTTCAGATATTATGATTACATAACTACTGTGTTATTGAGGATTAAATAAAAACTGCGGGTGCTAAAGTGCCCTCAAATAATGCAATTATTGAAAATTCAAGGGTCATCACTCTGATATTGACTATTAAATTAAAAAAACTTTTAAAGATTCAAGGGCCTTAACTTTGACTGATTGTGCCTGTTCAAGAATTTGAAAAAGATATTTTGGTTTTATAACTACTGTGTAAATTATTGAGATTAAATGAAAAGTATGAGTTCCAGAGTACATACGCTATCAAATAATGCAATTAGAAAACATTCAAGGGCCGTAACACTGACAACAACTATCCAATTTGACAAGTTCAATATTTTATTAAAGCTATTATGGTAATATTATAACCATTGTTAGTTTGGTGAGGATCCAATGAAAAACGCCTGTAGTAAAATGCAATCATGAAATAACACAATTTTAAACAATTTAGGGGCCACAACTTCAACATTATTTCTTTGATTGTGCCAGTTCAAGTAATTAAGATATCATGGCTATATAACTATTGTATAAGGTTAATGAGGATTGAATAAATAATGGAAGCTATAGTGCATACAAGGTAAAACAATGCAATTTTGGACAATACAAGGGTCATAACTATTATTTTGATTATCCAATTTGACTAGCAACTACTGTGTAAGTTTGACGAAAATAAAATAAAAATTGTAATATATAGAGCAAATGACGCTTATTACTTTCCAGGAAAAAATAAAAATATCAGACTCTTGGGACAATTTCAGTTTATTATTTATAGAAAACCTAATCAATTGATCACCTGAAAATCCATTTTTCACCTCTAATATAAATTAAAATATAATACAAGGGAAATAATCATAATTATCTTCACATGTTTAAATAAGTGGTCAATAATTATATCCCTTAACTAGATAAAAACCCTACGGAAAAAGTTTGCAGGCACGGAAACAGGAAAACAGCATAATCGATTTAGCTCTTAATATCATCAATTCTGATTAATTAGAAATATGTTTTTGGTCTGTTAAGAAATGCTACCTGTAGAGCACAAATAATAAACAGAATGAATGAATGGATGGATGGATGGATGGATGGATGGATGGATGGATGGATGGATGGATGGATGATATTTGTTGGAGTATTTAGTGCCATTTTCATGTCATTGAGGGTGAAAAGATGCATTAACCTAACCACTCTTTCATAAGATCCTCAAAGATTAACCATTAATCGAGCACATTCATCTCCACAAGTAACACTTGAATCAGTGAAGAGAGACTAATGTCAATGAGACGCACTGTCTTATATATCAGTAATCACAGAGACTGTGGCTGGGTGAGGATTCAAATCCACCACCCCTATATTGATAGTCAAACACATTTCTTGCTAAACTTATTGGGCCCAGCTTTCAGAAATGTGTTAATACAGCTTAGTAAGTAAATATTTTGCAAAACAAATGTTTACATTATTTTTTTTTTTTTTAAATGACAGTGGTGGCTTTAAGTTGTAGACTTAAGTCGTAGTTTTCTTTTTCCCATGTTCACTGTTTTAATGTAAACCTTAATTAAGTTTTCACTTGTATAAGTGGACACTTTTCCTATTTCCATATTCAATGTTATATTATAAATCAACTTAAATTAGACAATCACACATTTTATGCACTAAACCTGCATAATTGGAGTTGTGGTGGTCTAAAATCCAGAGGTCCCCAGATCGATTCCCGGTGGAGTTTTGTTTTTGTTTTTAAAGGCACTCCACAATGACTTATTCGGGCAAGGCACTGTGAAAGCATGCAATCCTTCAGTGGGGATTTAAAGCAGTTGGCCTGTATAGTGATACCCAGTGCACGTGAAAAATCTAACTGAACTTCTATGTTAATCAGTGATGTAAATGCCTGTAAAACTTCCCTCAGAAATAAGGCTTTCTGTAATAATCAAAAACGGATTACTTGAAGTAACGGAAGAAGAAAAAATAATTAAACCACTTCTGTGCTATTCTTCAATCAGTAGAATGTACTATATAACTTTAACATACCTTGTCTGGATCATCTGCCCAGTCAAACTCCGACTCATAATGACCTAGTACCATCACTTCACCCTGTATTCTACCATCTGTATAACATAATAAACGTTTTAAACTTATTTATTTTACATTTTACAACTTAGACAAATCACGCTCCAACACTATCTGGGTAGAACTATTGCTAAGCATATGCGAATAATGTATCTTGCTCATGAACACCACACATAGCCGTGGCAGAGTACCGAACCCACGGTCCTCCAGTCCTGGGTCTGATGCTCTGCCACTGGAACAAGAGTTTCACACTACATCATAAATGTATTCATTGATTATTTGACATTATTTATTAAAATCACCAAAAGGATACCAAACCAGTGAAATATGTGTTAACACTTACAGTGGTTTATTAAACAGTAGTGTTGTTGATTACTATCACACACATGTAAGCAATCTCTGCAACTATATAAAAGCAAACATTAATGAGTTATCTGCCTTGTTATAATTTTTTTATTAATCTGTATGAACAATGTACATGCAGTCAGGGGAAAACAGATACAGTCAGAGACCCATTTTTTTTTTTTTACAATTTAACCGGAATACACAAAAAAAAAATTCAAATGAATAGCCTGACTATCTATATGACTTTATATTGCAATGGAACGCTTTGGGCAAGATGGGAGAAATCTATGCAGTTTTTTCCTGAAACTGAATATGATTAAATGGTATAAATTTAGAAAATAAAACTTCTGTTATTTACAGACTGGATCTATAAGAACTGAATTTGGACTATGTAACTTTGGAATGTCTCTAGTCCAAAGGTTCAGGAAAGTTTTTGGCACAGACTGTATGGTATGTTCTTCTTTATCAGCTCTATTTTATCATTACATATACAGTAAACTCCTTTTGTCCCTTGTTGGCCCTTTATTGGCAAGCATACAAGTGGACAGATTAAATTTACACAAAACACAATATATATATATATATATACATCCTGTCATGTGTTGAAAATGGCATTACACACCACCAAAATATAAAAAACATATTGTTTGATACATTTTTAATGTGGTTGAACACCATTTTCAACACATATCAGGTCATATATGGTAAGTCCAGTTTTATTGGTTGAAGAAGACCTCAGAATGAATATAAGTAGAACCACTTTCCTCCCGCAAGTAACTGGAAGTTTTCTTACATAAAGTTTTTGGAGCAACTGGGACTCGAAGCTATGACCTTAGCAGTGAGAGGTAAGTGATCTTGAAATGGTGCCTTACACTGCTCAGCAATGGAGGACGCTTTTTTTATACAAATTGTCAGATCAATCCGAGTTCAGTGACATACACTAGTAGTGTTCTAGTTTTAATAAATAGATGACAGTGTGCTGAGATAGATAGCTGAAGATTAGAACTGACACTGTGCTGACAAATGTTACTTTAAATTATGTTGATCAATCTATTTATTCAAGTAAAAGCAATAAACATGATGATTTGTTTGATTTTATACATTTTCACACAATACAGTGTATTATTTGTGCAGTAGATAAGGCTCTCCGTGAACCACATGTAACAATGTATCTGTATACATGTAGTATTTTTAAAGACCACATGGGCATGACATTCCACGCAATATCACAAACTCCGCAGACTAGTTCACTCTGCTTCTGGTTCGGAGAAAGTGAACACTCCTGCATTTGAGTTCCAATTTGTTTATTTTGCTATGGAGTAAATGGATTCCTGGTTGCCAGCTTCGTGTCAGTCTTACATTGAATGCTGGGTACAAAATGCAGCCCCAAATGCAATGCAAATCTGTGAACATTATTGTGGAATTCTGATTGATTATCAACAAGAAGCGAAGACACTCGCGCTCGGTCCTATTCTGGCAGGTGCTTCCTGCATCAAAATTTAACATAGTTTACATATCTGTGTGTGCCATAATGCTTGTTCAGGCTTCAAGGTTTATCTATGCATGGAAAGTGTTTTCGAAAGGCTGCGCTAACCTCTATCTTGAACACCCAGTTGTAACCAATGAAAAGCATAAGGGTTGAATTTCCGGCCCAAATATTGACATTCTTAAATAAACTACGTATTTTCTAAAAATAAGACAAACATTAATACTTTTTAAAAACATGCTAAAAGATTCATACCTGCATCAACTATTATTGTAAGCCCAACGGAAATGGACACCAATTACAGCAGGAGTCACAGTCAAGAAACATATGCAGGTTAGCAATATCACTGGGAATGATAACACTTTACTACTTTACAGGTAGCCGGCTACCACACCAAATAAAGATTTGTCAGACTCTGAACTTTGATTTTACGTAGCCATTGACATGTATTAGTATTTGGACAATTCTTAGTAGACTTAGCTAGTGTTTAAGTTAGGGAAGAATTTATTAAAACTATTCAAAAGAATGATTACCTTCTCCTAAATGGAACTGCTTTATGTGCTTCCCATAACAAAACTCATAACTCCACCAATCTTTGTTCTATAATGAAATAAAATAACTTTTGTTTAACATTCATTTTATCTTGCAATCATGTTTTATAGTAGAACATACGCAATTACAGGTTGAAAACTAAAAATAAATCATATCATTTTCTTTTTTCAAATGGTACATTTATTAACAATTTGTATCAGAAAATTAAATGTGTTAATAACTAGAAAGATTAAACAAAAGTTTTATCAAGTTCTCTAGATTTTATTTTCTAGATTTTATTCTCTAGATTAACATTTTCTAAGATTGTTGATAAGGTCAAATGAAAAATAGTTTTGTTTTCTGTGACCAGACTGAGGTCAATATTTACCCCCCCCCCCCCACCCACACACACACCCCACCCACACCCCACCCCACCACCCCTGAGTGAAATTATTTTTATTGAAATAAAAAATTATACATGTAATTTTTTTATATAATCAACAGTCGTCTGCTCCATTTCGATCCATTCACTTAATTACATCATCGGTGGCAATGGTATTAAATGTGGCACAGAAAATAAATAAACAATGAGATGCTATGTATTGTTTTATTTTTACTTATGCAACCTTGGTTATACATTCTATATTTACATTTTAAATATGTAGTAAGCCTGCTTTAAATTGCTTGTATCTAATATGTTGTGCACTTCCGAATGGATCAGCTGTTTTCTGTGTACATGTACTGTACTGTATAGTGTTGGAAGGATTGTTTGTTACATTCCACTCACTAAAGTAACTCCTTGTCATTAACCTGCCAAAAATAGTCACATGTCTTAATCTTGCACTGAACGCTACTGGACTTCCATCTGGCAAGACCTAATTTACCTTAAAGATATATATATCATATGTTATTTCACAATAATGATAGCTAATTAATTTAATGCATTTCTGGTAAGTCATTTGTGGTATAATTATTATTAGTAGTATTCTGAAATATGTGTAGTAATTTGTATTAATGAGACACATCTTGTGTATTTTAGAATAATTGTCTTTTTATATTTCTTAAGGTATGTTTATGTATTACAGACTATTATTATATCATTATAACAATACTCCAAACTTAACTATCTGTACTTGGTGTTGAACATTCGTCAATTAAGACCGGTTACGCTTAAGTCATGACAGTTTTGTAGTACACTGATACACATGTACACCAGCTTGAGAAAAAGTAGAAATTCCTACCTATGGACCAATTTTTTTTTCAGCATGTCACAGGAAACAAAACTACTTTTTCATTTGACCTCACTGTTATTGAATAAATGGGTATGAAATCAGAGGCAAACCATTTTCAAGCAAGGTCCTGTTTCCATTGGTTTTAACAAATCTGGTATTCCTGTTTCCATGGCAACCTTCTCAGCTTCCACCTTCTGTTTTTCCTGTTCAACAGCATTGGGGAAGTTACACTGGTATGGTTGACCAAACTTTGATGTCAGTTGAACTGTGTTGAAATCTGCTTCGTCCTCCTACAATTAAAAACTTTGTATTACAGTTAACCATCAACATAAAACTCAAACAGCATGGCAACACAAAGATGTTATAACAGGGCAAATGTATATAAACATCATAAAAAAAACAAGATATTAGTGGAACCAATGGGTTCTTCCTTAACAAAAGCTTGATTGAGTAGAAGCTACACTGCTGTAAAGGGAAAATTTCATAGGTTACCATCTATAAGTTGTAGAGAAATAGCATGAACAAGGATCTGGTAATAAACATAATCAAAGGATCATAACTCTGTGGAAAAATCATCAAACTGACACACAAAGACAATATTCACATCTCCACTTATAATTGTATCTTAGCAAGTTTCATAAAATTCCAACCAGAGGTTATAGAGAAATAGCTCGGACAAGAATTTGGTGATGCAATTCGATTATGAACAAAATCAAAGGGCCACAACTCTGTAAACATTCACTGAACCAAAATACAGATTCATAGCAACCTCACATTAACATTCACTAAGAATTAAATGTGTTTGCTGTTTGATGGTGTTGAAAGCAGCCCAAATAAACATCTAATGATCTACACTTGGTGGAGCATACATGTGATACCTCACAGTGTGAGACAAAAACTCACAGTTTTTTTTACAAATTCACGGTCTCACGGGGTGTGATCAAAATCTCACGGTAAAATCGTATTTTGAAAGAAGACGAGAAATTGACCACTATTTTCTGAGTTTTACAGTAACGTCGGCCTTTTAGCTTGTTTACACTTATTGGTTTTTTAGTAAACCAAATGACGCGCACCTGGTAATTTGCAAAACAAAACATGTGTCCTCAACAGTATGCCTCGGGGGAGTAGGTGTTAATTGATTATATATAATTAAAGGATTATAACTGGAAGATAATCTTTATAATTGATGTGGGCTTATGACTTAAAAGAAACACAATGGTCTCAGCAGATTATATAGAAAACGAGTACTTGGTAGATGGAGGATTTGCGAACAATCATCAGTGAGTAAACAGGTAGAAGAGATTTGTAATGTATTTTAATCTAATATAATAAGATTGTTTGAGAAAAATAATTGATTATTTAAACTAAAAACCGCTTGAATTTATCAATAATTAATTGACGTTTGATGTTTGTAGGGCAGTCTTTGATGTTTTGCACATGTTTTCATATTTTTAAAGCAACATATAAATTGTATTTACTCAGATGAATAATTTTTATGTTCTACCAGGTTGTTGTGCGAAATATTATTACACGTTTGTCATTCCATGAAGGTGTTCTTTGATACCTGAAGTTCCCGTGTCCAGAGACTAGACATAGGGTGCCTATTTTAAAAAGCGTGTATATAATTTTTAGGCTCACCCCTGAATGCACAAGACAGGATGAAAAATATTCATATTGAAGTGGATGCTAGAATTACTTAAACATGGCAATAACCAAATTCAAATAATTAAAATTATATTTAATATCACAAATGATTATGAATAAAAATAATCAATATCAGAATCAACATGTGATGTATCCTGTCACGGCCAAAAGCTTATGTGAAACCACTAGTTAAATCAATTACAGATAAAAACAGTTATTTATTTTATGATAATTATATTTTTCAGTTATGAAGCTGTGCTAATGATTCAGCCCAGTATTGTCTATCAACCAGGATGAGGGAGAGACTGAAGAATACACCCTCCCCCTAACAACAGAACTACTACTTTTGAATAGTAAACAATTCACTCTTTTGAGTGTCAAAATCAATAATCTGTCAAAAGTATCAAACTTTCAAAATTAACAAGTGTCTTTTTAAGACAGTGTGCAAGGAATTATATAAAGAAGGCCTTCAATATAAGTCCTTGGTGTGTGTAATTTAACTCAAAGTATGGAGTTGAAATACCAAAATGGCAAAAATCATGAAAATAAAGTATGATATTATTACGATAATAAAAAAAATATTTGATTTTGAAAGTACTTTTCCTGTTAAATGATGCAAATTGCTTCTTCTTCCAAGTAATTTATCCCTCAGGAACTGAGTATTTTCGAATTGAGTGTATGTACATGTGGCATTGAGGACCAAGTGCACTTAGTTAAAATCACATTATTTACAGGTTAAAAATTGGGTTCTAGGATGATTATTTCATGGGGTCAAGCAACCCCATCTTGAAGGATGGTAGGTTGGGAGTTGCGATCAGTCCAGCAGGAAGGCTGTTCCAGAGTCTGATGGTACTCGGGAAGAAGGAATGTAGATGACAATTAACATTTGACTGCCCTCTTGTGTAGGTTGATGTCATGAGAACTAAGTAAATGTCTGCAGGGACAGCTATAAGATGGTACACTACCATGTACATCATTACAAGCCTAGCATGCTGGCGTCATTGATGTGACGCTGCTTGTTCTCCTTTAATCACCAGTGACATATCTGGCTTCTCTCCGTTGGACTTGTTCCAGCTTCTTGATGTTCCTCTATGTGTATGGGTCCCAAACTACAGATGCATATTCAATATATGGTCGAACTAAAGTGGAGAAACATTGCTGGTTTACTTGTTTTGGACAACTGTATGTGTTTCGACGGATGAATGCTAGGTTACTATTGGCTTTACTGCATATATTGTCAACATGGTTGTTCCATGAAAGGTTGGAACTGATAGTAACACCCAAATATTTGGCTTCTTTGACCATCGGTAGCTCGATGTTGTGTATCTTGTAAGGAGATTGGAGTGGTTTACGTTTGTTGGTGATTCGTATTACCTCACATTTCTCAGGATTGAATGACATTTTCCAATTGTTTTCCCATGTCTGTAGATTGGTGAGATCATCTTGAAGAGCCTTGCTGTCCCTGGTGGATTGAATGCATCTGTACAGGAGGCAATCGTCTGCAAACAGTCTGGCAGTGGAGGATACGCAAGTAAGCATGTCGTTGATGTACACTAAGAAAAATAAACGGTCCCAGGACAGTACCCTTGGGTACGCCAGAAGTAACTTGTGCTGACGATGACTTGGATCCTTCCAGTACAATGGATTGCTGTCAGTCTCGTAGAAAATCTGCGATCCAAGAGAGAAGGCTGCTGCATATCCCATAATGCTTCAGCTTGACCAAAAGTCTCTGGTGTGGAACTTTATCGAATGCTTTGCTAAAGTCGAGCAAGATCACATCAATTTGTTCCCCTGAATTTAGGCTGTTGGCAAGGTCTTATATGGTTAGTAGCAGCTGGGACTCGCATGATTTTGATTTCCTAAACCCATGATGAGCATCAGTGAGAATGTTATGACGATTTAAATGAGAGATGACTTGGCTATGTATAATGTGCTCTAGAATTTTGCAACATATTGAAGTTAGAGAAACTGGTCTATAGTTGGATGCTTTGCTTCTATCCCCTTTCTTGAAGATTGGCGAGATGTATGCTTGTTTCCACGAAGATGGAATATAGCCTTGATTGAGAGATGTTTGGAATATCAGGGTAAGTATGTCCATTAGTTCTTCCCTCAGAGTCTTCAGGAACATGCCCAATATATCATCTGGTCCTGTGGCCTTGTGTGGGTTGATGGAATCTAGTAGTTTCCTTACACTATTTGGATGGACTAAGATATCAGGTACTGACGGGTGGGTAGATGTGTCTAGCTTTGGTAGATCTCTGAGATTTTCCGTAGTAAAAACAGATGTAAATTGATCATTGAGGATGTTAGCTTTCTTCAAACTGTCACTATGTGTTGTTCCATTACTTGTAAGAGGAGCTACACCAGAAGCATCCTTCTGTTTCGACTTGATGAAGCTGTAGAACCATTTGGGGTTGCTTCTCTGGTCGTCTGCCATCATGCTGCCTACATAGGAATTATAAGTCTCCTGACAGGATTGCTGACATTTCCTTTTGGCATCCTTGTATGCTGTCCAGTCTTCCGGCTGATTTGAAAGTCTGGCTCTGTTGTAGGTCTTCTTCTTACGTTGTGCGTTGTTCTTAACTGTACAGTTAACCCATGGTTGGCTAAATCTTGTTGTTGTGAACTTTGCTGGTACGTTCTTTTCCAACAAACTGGATGCTGATTTTGAAAAGGTATCCCATATGGTGTCAATGTCAGAGTCGGTATTGTATTTGGCAATAAAGTCAGAGCTGAAGCTGTTCAGGTCTACTTTAAGTTGCATTATGTTTGCTCTTTTCCACAGATATATCTTCCTTAATTATACACAGACTTTATCCACATATATATGTAAATTTTTATTAAAATGATTGAATTTCGTGCACTAAAAATAAACATTAAAAAACCTCACAGTTTTAGTCATGAATCTTCCAGTAAATAACCACTAAACTCACAGATTGGGGCCCTGAAAATATCACACGTATGGTGGAGATACATCCTAGCAAGATTCGTTATAGAGAAATAGGCACGACAAGAATTTGGGGGAGCAATTTGGTAATAATTTCGCTTTAGTTGATAATAAACAAACATCCAAAACTTCGAACAATATCTTGACCCAATGAACAGTTTCACGAGCAAGAAATCCACAAGAAAACGAATCAATCTGAAGGAACGACCAGGCAGAATTCGAGGTTCTAATGGTCAAAACTTTCAAACCTGAATTTTGAATGAAAACTAACCTTTTGTTTCATAACAACCGGCTCATTGCGTATATCAATTCCATAATTAAAGCTCTTTAACTCTTCCAAGTCGAAAAATGCTGACGATAGCTGAAATGACATAAAAGTCCAAAAATAAATTAGCATTATTTTGATTTTCGGTTCCATTTTTATCATTCGGATTCGGCTACCAACGATAATATCAAAAAGCTTCCGAACAAATCAAACGTCAGCATTAGAAACACTTTATCTAGCATAATCACATATTTGCGATTGTCACATATACGTCGTCCTCACGTTGTACCACACTTTTACATCGAAGTTTTTTTGGACAATGACTGATTCTACCAAAAAGCCGGAGTTAGGACTACTGGAAGAGGACGATGAATTCGAAGAGTTTCCTGCTGAAGGTTAACACATTTACCAATCTATTAAGATATGTCTGTATTTAAACAATATAATGATATCGGTCCATTGTTTAATATTTTGAGGAATGACAAATCAAATTTGGAAATATTTCTCGTTTGAATTTTCTATAATTTCAACACACGGAGACTCCCGCCGTGTAGGAATTCGAACTCACGAATCCAGGATTGAGCTGGCTAATCCATGATAAAAAAGCAACAATTAACAATTGATTACTGAAAATAATTTACATTTACTTCAGTAATTTAGTAATTAATTCCTTATAAGTTATAATATAATTGCTTGTTTTTGCAGACTGGGCGGGTGAGGATGAGGACAAGGATGATGTAAATGTTTGGGAGGACAACTGGGACGACGACAACATTGATGATGATTTCTCATCGCAACTAAGGTACATCAACAATTTATGATAATAAAATTCAGGAGCCAATTCCTTGAAATTCTTATATTATACCAACTTATTTTAGTTCAGTTGTGATGTTCTAGAGGGTCCTCCAATACTGATTGGGCTATGACGCGTCTCAAGATAACTTAACTCCCACCAGTAGGTTTGGATCCTGCTTGCTCCAAAAACTTTACAGGGTTTTCCATAGGAAGAAATGCAAGTGCTGGGGTAAGAGCCCGTAAGCACCTTCAACACATTTTCAAGCCCTGTGTAAGGAAATTGTTGAAATATATTTCACTAGTAAAACTTATATTAATCAGTTAAAGTCATCATTTTTTGGTATGTTTCATTTTTGGCTTTTAAGTGAGAAAAGATAATCATATGCAAAGAATACTAATGATTTAGAGGAAAGTAAGCTTTTGCAAAATTTTGTTATAGAATTGATATAGAATTTAAGCACTAGGGGAATACCATTTCTAATAGTCAAGTGAAAGTTTGCCAGTCATGTCATCATTCACCAATAAAACTGGATATGCCATGTATAACTTGAAATGCGTTGAATATTGTGTTAAACTCCATTAAAAAAAAACATTCCTGTGTAGTACCAGTACTGACTGGGTTATTTCAGAGGCCTGGGCGTCATGCTCAGGATATAACCTAAAAAACTCTAGCGAAAGCGACCAACACTGTTCCCCCTGCACCACCACATAATAAATTTATCTGTTGAAGAAAGCTTTCGAACACTTTTCATTGAAGCAGATTTAGTTTAAAAAATTGTGAAATATTAATAATTTAACATGTCGAGCCGTTGAATTATCATTTTGATGTAAATTGAAAGGGAAAAGATTGTTTACAACAATATGTCAACAACATTTATTGATATATATTTGTCAGTGGAATCTTGACTAGATGACAAACAAAATGATGTAAGAACAATGAGAAAGTTTGCCAGTTACTTGCGAAAGACATTGGTTATTCTCAGAATCATTCTGAGGTCATACCCCTCAGGGCAGAGAAGATCATGAATATTTATAATAATAATAATGAATTCAATATTTATGGAAAATTAACACATATAAATAAAATCACGTACCATAAGATACAAACATCCTGCCTTCAGTGTGATCATCTATTTAAATTAACAAATATTAAACAATTTTCATTTAAATATCAATCATCAATAAAATATGACAAACATTCATTACAAGTATTTCAATCATCATTAACCACAGTTTCACACTTGTAATCATGTGCAATTCCGAATCACTGTATAATTAACTACTTTTTATATTTCTGTTTTATTAAAAAAAATGGAATTGCATTTTTACTCAGATGGGCATTTAGATGGATTGATCAAATTGACATCAATTCAATAACTAAAAAAATAAACTGTTCACTGTTTTCTTCTTTCTCAACATGGTTGCTCAACACTAGAACTTCACGGGATTGTATATTATTTTAATTGATAAACTTGTCATAAAAAAAAATGATGTTATATTTTTTTATTTTCAGATCTGAATTGGAAAAGCAAGGGAAATCATTAGATGGACAGGAAGCCATGAAAACATAACAACATCTTAGGAACAATAATCATTGTAACATGTTCATTATAAGTGACAGCAGCTTCATCTCAGTGTATTTATATCAAGTTTTGTCTATCTGGCATATGTGAAAATGGTTATTACATTTTCATTGTTCAGTGGTACATAGTTAATATACAAGTGTTGCATTAGTTTTGGTTTATTGATAATCTACTGGTAATTTATTGTTACTAGTTATCTATACACAGAACATTTTTTGAGTTAGCTGCAAATAAATTAAAACATTGTTGAAAATCTAACTTACCACTTTCGCTGTTCATGATGTGGTTCAATGGAAAAGACTATCAGTTTCTATCTATAAAAAATGTGCCGTTGTTCATTTCTTATAAAATGGAAAATTCATTTCTGAATGTCTTATTAGACAATAATTGCATTATGTTGATACCTGGACTTTTCATAAGTGCTGTTCTGTTGAATGTTTTTCTTCATTACAATAAAACATAATAAATGATATTATTGATTTGTTTTTCTTCATTTTTAGCTCTACTGGCCAAAGGCCAGAAGTGCTTATGTGATGGCGCGTTGTCTGTCGTCCGTCGTCTGACATCTGTCGTCTGTTAGCAGCACTTTCTCTGAAACCACTAGGCCAATTAAACTGAAACTTCACATGGGTGTTTCTATTGCATAGGAGACTATACAGAAGATTTTCTTTTTTCGATTTGAAATTCAAGATGGCCGCCATTACTAAAAATAGTCCAAAACTTAAAAAATCTTCTCATGAACGGCCCAACAGATTTTCAAAATGTTTATGTAGAAATGATGACCACCTATAGTTCTGTTAGATTTGTTCAAATGGTGTCCCTAGGGTTAAATATGACCCCGCCCCAAGGGTTCAATTAGGGGACACATGTCATTATAATATTTTTTTTTATTTTTTTTTTAAATGGAAATGATTTTGCCTATATCTTCACAGAAGCATTGTTTGGGGAAGGACGTTCAGATTTGTAAAAATGACCGGGTTCCACTGTTTTAAGGGGTCAGGAGGGGCTCCAAAAGGGTACAAATTGGGAATTACTAAATTCGTTTTCTTAAGAACCGGTATGTCAGATTTGTTCATATTTTGCATAAATTATCCCTATGTGTAGGGATTTGATTGCAGATAAGAATTTAGGGGCTAAAATATATAGGAGCCCTGTAAGGGGACTTAGAATTTTACATAGGGATACTATGGGAAAACAGAAAATTCTCTATTTCTTTCATCTGTTCTGAAACCACTAGGCCAGTTAAACTGAAACTTCACATGGGTGTTTCTATTGCATAGGAGACTATACCGAAGATTTTTTTTTCGATCTGAAATTCAAGATGGCCGCCATTACTAAAAATAGTCCAAAACTTAAAAAATCTTTTTCTCTTGAACGGCCCAACAGATTTTCAAAATGTTTATGTAGTAATGATAACCACCTATAGTTCTGTTAGATTTGTTCAAATGGTGTCCCTAGGGTTAAATATGACCCCGCCCCAAGGGTTCAATTAGGGGACACATGTCAAAATAATATTTTTTTTATTTTTTTTTAAAATGGAAATGATTTTGCCTTTATCTTCACAGAAGCATTGTTTGGTGAAGGAGGTTAAGATTTGTAAAAATGACCGGGTTCCACTGTCTTAAGGGGTCAGGAGAGGCCCCAAAAGGGTACAAATTGGGAATTAGTAAAATTGTTTTCTTAAGAACTGGTATGTCAGATTTGTACATATTTGATATAAATTATCTCTAAGAGTAGGGGTTTGATTGCAGATAAGAATTTAGGGGCTAAAATGTATAGGGGACTTAGAATTTTACATAGGGATACTGTGGGAAAACAGAAATTCTCTTTTTTTTTCATTTATTCTGAAACCACTAGGCCAATTAAACTGAAACTTCACATGGATGTTTCTATTGCATAGGAGACTATACAAAAGATTTATTTTTTCTATCTAAAATTCAAGATGGCTGATGTTTCTATTGCATAGTATAATTTCAAAAAGTGCTATGGCCACTATGAGTCAGTAGAGCGTCCTTTGGGCCTCTTGTTTTACAGTCAAACCTTTCTTGAGCCGCCAATCAAGGGAGAAACAAAAACAGGCTATTAAGACAGGTTGTTGCTTAAAGCAACACATCCACGTTTAAACTTTTTTAAAAAGTTTTTCAATTGAGTTGTGAGCACATTTCCCATACATAAATATATGGTCAGTGAGCTGTATATGTGCTAACAAACACTATCCAGAACGCTTTAGAATTATAAAAAAAGATGTCCAAATTATAAAGCGTGACAAACGCTTTATAAATTATTTTTAAATTGCCGAGGATTCCAACTTGGCTTCAAATTGAATTATGCGAGTCGTATTAAAAAACTTCACGTTTTAGTGCGTAGTGTACTTTTCCTGCCTTGAAAGTCATTTTGACAAATTTTTTTGACTCAGGTGAGTTACACGCTTGTTTTATAAAATGTTAGTCACGCATTATAATTTGGGCATCATTTTGTTCGGGATTGTGTTAATATGCTCATATACAGCTAATTGATAATATGTTTGTATAGGAAATGTGCTCATAACTCAATTAAATTTTTTTTTTAAAAGTTCAAACGTGGATGTGTTGCTTTAATACAGGTTAATTTGCTTTGAATGTATAGAAATAGGAAATAAGACAAATGGCTGCTTAATAAAGGTGACCACTAACACGAGCAAATGATTTATTGAATCATGAACAGTAGCATGAAATTGTAACATGATGGTTCATTAAGCCAGTGTTTGTGTATAAATTCATCATTAGACATTAGTTTATACATATTTGTTTTTAACTTCATTACAAAGTAAGCTTGAAGCTAGTCATGTTTCGATTGTCTCAGACTATCCATTATTGGTAGGTTTGAAATAAAGTTGGCGATAATGGATTGTATTTGTAAGCAATCATTTGTCACCGCACTGACTTTTTTGGTTATTTTCTTATTGTCAGATAATTTATGTTAGATTACCAGGTATACATGGGGAACTCCAGTAATTTCAGTCTAAGCGATTTTCAAGACATACTTTTTTATATATCTCTCCCCCTTTTTATCATTTTCTCCCCGAATTTTTTTACATAGGTGAACTAAATGAATAAATTAATTATTTATTTGAATCACACCTTTCGTAGACATATAGACAAGTTTGATCTGTAATTCTATTTTAAATGCAATGTTAATAGCCCTTTATCACTAAAACCCATACTGGCCGGTTATCAATCAGTTGAACCAAACTGATTATAATAATCGATTGTGAAAATATCAACCGATTCCCATCACTATATGAATCTACTCTCCAGTCCACTTCCTAGGTGAAGCCAGTACTGAGTTGATTTTTTGAGAGGTCATTGGGTCTAGCTTGGCATCAAACTCGCAACATTTAATGTGAGCGACCAACACTATCCACTGCGCGTCACCCACCCAGCTTTCAATCAAAGTTTTTCTTATACCAGTATACGTGAAAATCATAACAAACAGGTCTACATTTTCTGTTATTATGAGTTACTGTTAAATTTAGTGTAGACATCCATGTTAGGTAGAACAACAGTAAAACCTTTATCAAGGGTCCTGATTTATCAGAATGAGTAACGTTACAGAAACGCACTGTTGTATGGTGTTAAGCGTTATTTTCAACAATTTTTCAGTCATATAAAGACAGTGTCCACTTTAGATAGTATTCTAAGTGCTGTCACACTGGAGGAACATGTCCCAGACACATGGTATGATACCCATCCAATCATATATGCTGAGTCCCAAGTCAGTAAGCTTCTCATACCTGTCTTTGGTATGACTCGGCTGGGGATCAAACCCATGACCATATGCTCTATCACTAGACCATTGCTACAGTGTTTTTCAGAAACATAAAACAACATAAGGAATTAAACAGAATTCCTATAAAATGTAATGGAGTTTTATTGCTTGCGAAGTTTTTTTTGTAGAATTTCAGGAAGGCTCAAGATTTATAAATAGCATTGGGGGAGATGAGTATTACAAAATGATGGAAAGGACAATGTGATTTTTTAACCCTTGCGATATGGAAAATGTTATGTTTAAATTACAGGATTTTTTCTTGTGGAAGACTGAATATCTTATTTTCATTAACATATTGTGTCTATAAAGAAAAGTAAAAAGGCTAAAAATATCTGAAAAATGTTCCATTGTAGGCAAGCCCCTTGAATTTGCCGTAAGGTGAAGACATGTATTCATCTGTTTACTGGTAAAGTGTATTTTGTTATCAATAATATTGTACATGTCTTCTTTATAAACCAAACACGCTTACTTATTTGAAATTTTGTCGAATACAGATAACTCTGCTGCAAAACTTGCCTGATATGGTAGATAGGTTGACATAGTATCACATAAGAGTATTGAAAATTAGGTGTAGATATGCAATTGACCAATTAGAGTGCAGTTTGTTATCTATAATATTGTATGATGTATCTAAAATAAATTATGAGAACAGTGAAATATTCTAATATATGTGCATACAGGGTTGTAACCAAAGCTGGAATAATTTCAATAAGATTTGGAATGATTATTGTAGAGTAGAACTAATTACCATGGTAACAAGTATTATATATATGGAAATAATTATTTGTGAACAACCAAGCATAAATGCACAAAAAAATCAGACTTGAGCATGTCTAGCTACAATGCAAACCAAAGACACAAGATCATGGCATCAACCAATTCAATAGAATTGGTGTCAACCATAACTTATATACAATGAGATGCATCTGAACCGGAGGAACAATTCACATACATGAACTGATAGCTTTATAAGAGTAGGTTCTAGTTAAGGATTCATGACTACTCACATGCTATATAAGGACAGACGTAGAAACCCATGGATCATGATTAAACAGCGGAATCATAATAATTGTATTATTTCATAAAGGGAGATAATAATTTCACAAAAAAAACAGTATTTCTGATTTTGTAAATGTATATGAAAGTGTAAGGAGAGAAGGCAAACATCCTGTGTGTATCTGTTACTATATAAAAAAGTCACAATGGAAGTTTCCGGAAAGAATGCAAACAAACAAACTGATTCTAATATTCAAGCATCAGAGGAAGAACTTTTCTGTGACCAGTGCAACACAGAAGGACACCAATTACCCATCTCCGTATTTTGTGTGTACTGTCAGAATTATTTATGTGAAACCTGCATCAAGCATCATTGCAAGCCACTACCAATGAAAAACCATGTGTTATTGGATAAAAACAACATGCCAAAGCAGAAAACCCCTATGTTTATGAAAGATAAATGCACCCAACATGAAGGCATGAAATGCACCCAACATGAAGGCAAATTTATCAAGTTTTTCTGTAAATCACACAATCAGCTTGGATGCAGTGTCTGCATGAACATCAGTCACAACAGTTGTGTTGGCGTTGACTATATCGCAGATATTTCTAAGGAAATAGAAGGGAGTGAAGAATATAAAAAATTCATCACAACAATAAAGAAAACCAAAAACAAATTCAATTATAATGAGAAAAAAGCAAAGGACAATCTTTCAAAAGCATTCACATTTTACTCTGAAACGATAAAAAATATAAAAAGACTGAGAGAAGACATTAATACTTTGTTTGATAAACTTGAATACAATATTGAACAAGATGCCAAACACAAGCTGGATGTTGGTATTGAGAAGATGACAACCATTTCCAGTGAATGTTGCAAGGCCATATAGGATATTGAATCACTGAACTCTGATCTGGAGATGTTTACAAAATCTAAACAGTATCAGGAACTGTTTATCAGAATGAAGAAATCACAGAAGGATGTGGAGGTATTGGAAGAAGACATAGCAAAGATGGTGAAGGAAAACAAGATAAATCAGTATGAGTTTGTGCCAGATGAACAGATAATTAACATACCTGGAAACCTGAAAGTGTTTGGAAAATTGAAAACTCCCGAACTTTTTCAAGATATCAAAATTTCATTCTTTAACCGTTATATTTCTGGACTAAGTATCATGTCTGATGGGCAACTTGGTGTTATTGGTAACGATAATGGCACTGTCAGGCTTGTCAATACACAACAAAACACAGTCACGTCAGAGCTGAGGATGTCAACGTCGCCATGGGACATTACAGAGACCACCCCAGGGGAACTCGCTGTTACTCTTCATACTAAACAAGTTATTCAGTTTGTATCAGTATCTAACATTCTATCTGAAGGTCATGAAGTGAAGGTCAGTGGTAGATGCAAGGGAATATTGAGTTACAGGGACAAACTCGCAGTGACATTCAGCAACCCGCCAAAAATAGAAATTATGGAAATTGATGGTTCTGTGTTAAAAGTAATATCTGCATATTCTAGCGCAGATAGAATATTCAGTGACCCATGTTACATAGCTATCAGTCCTGACCACACAACTCTCTATGTTTCTGACTGGAGCAACAGTTCCGTTACAAGCATCACTCTTGAGGGACAAGTTCTGGCCACATATAGGGATAGTGACCTGAAGGCCACCAGAGGAGTTTGCGTTGCCGGTGATACCAGTCACATACTTCTGTTTCATCAACATAATATAATCAATATCAAACAATCCATGTGCATTTTTACTGGAACCAGTCTAAAATATATTCATCTAGCTGCTTTTCTTAGATTTAAGTTTATAAGTATGTAAGTAAATATTTAAACGTGTTGGTGAAACAGAAGCAATATTCAGTACAACTGAGTAAAACATCAGACAAACCTATGGCTCTTGTTTCATCAACATATTTAATTATATACTTAAAAACTTAAAGGGTCCTCTAGGACGAGCTGTCTAAGGCGTTGTCTCAAGATCAGTTACCTTTCACTGCTATGGTTGTAGGTTCAAGTTGCACCCCAAAAACTTTATGTGAGAAAGTTTCCAGTTACTTGCGGAAAAAATGGTGGTTCTACTCAGTCTGAAGTCTTTCTCCACTAGTAAAACTGGATATGCCATATATAACCTGAAATGTGTTGAAAACTGCACTTAACCCCATAAAAAAAAAACTTAAAAACTTAAATCAAAGAACTAACCAGGGTTACTTATTAACATCATACAAAGTTACTTCCATAGTTTTGCTCACCTGAACAAGTTCCAGGTGAGCTATTCTGATTGCCTTGTGTCCATCATTTGTCTCTCAATTCATCTATCTGTTCATTTTTATGCTGACATGTTCACTTTAGCTCTCTCAGTTCATATTGAATTTGCACCAAATAGATTTTCAACAAATTTACAAGGTAGTCAAGGGATGTAATTATTTGCCACATTATGTAAATGGCTGATGATTAGTTATTTCCCTTACACCTTTATGTATCCTTTAATATTTTTCCATAGTCGTACCAGTGACTAGAAGATCAAAATATTTTTAAGCATAAAAGTTGTTTAAGTATAAAACAAATCATTAAAAAACAAGTGAGTATATTTGAATAGGAAGATGTATAATACGAACAAATTGAAATAATATTGCACCTTTGTAGTCAATTTAACCCCAAGTAATGTATATATCATATTAATGTATTGAATCACACATTTTGATTTCAAATATATTTCACATGATCTTGAAATCTTGTATGTTCATAGTAAGTATTTTTTGTAATTAAGTTTTATTTGTGTTTGATGGCGTGTGGCACTATCACCATAGAGCATCTCCCAGTGGGAGGGGGGTCCCTGTTCCCTGGATCTCTTAAACTAAGGGCCATTGTTCCCAAGATCCCCAAAAGAATTTGCCATAGTTCCCCTAAAGTATTTCCCTAGTTCTCTAAAATTGGACCTTTGATCCCTGGATCCCTGAAAGTAATGGCCAATGTTCCCTAGATCGCTAAAAACAATTGGCCACAATCCCAAGATCTCCACAATCCTTGGTAGGGCCTCACCGCAGTGCAACAATCGTGAAACATCGGGTATTTCCGTATCCTCTGTATACGTAGCATAAAGGCCGAGGTGATCAGATTACAACACACTAGAAAGTAATTAATCAGGGGAGATAAATGATAAAACCATTTGACTGCATGACCTGCATGAGTTATCTGTGCCTGTTAAATGTGAGTAAAAGGGCGCCTTTCTTATTTAGTCCTCACTTCGGTTGTATATTACACTCACTTTATTTAAGCTGATATATACATTAATAGATACTATCGTGACGATTTAGTAATCTAAGGCATATCAAAATAGTTTCTCTTGTATAGCTAACAAAACTAAGTCACAGATACATCATCCTAATTCCTTCACGGTTTTCATACACATATATTTTAAAGTCATAACAAGAAATAAAGAAATAAACATATACATTTCATTTTCTCTATTAATCTTACGTAATAACAGGGGTGGGGTGGGGAGGGGGGAGACGGCAATCGTAACTTTACGTTTGGACAC
This sequence comes from Panopea generosa, assembly GCA_029582155.1. NCBI lineage: Eukaryota > Metazoa > Mollusca > Bivalvia > Adapedonta > Hiatellidae > Panopea > Panopea generosa. Next base: position 19,726,592 of record CM055894.1, on the reverse strand, counting down.
CGGGGGTCGCGTATAAAAGATATGGCACTGTCATAATATAGTTCATAAAGAGAGCTATTTTAATGGCTGTTAACGCCATTTTCAACACAATTCAGGTTAAATGTTTATTGGTGGAGGAAGAATTCAAAATAAATCTGTATAGAACCACTGTCCCCACCGACACCTTTAGACCATCCGGCCACGGAAGACCCGGTAGAGAGGTATAAACGGTGTCTCCTGAAACTAACACGCGTCGTTTGACTTCTGTGTGTGTTATTAGTGATGGCAGTGACAAATAAACTGTAATTAAGTCACTAGTGACGGTAACTCACGATATGCGCAACTGAATTTTATACTGATACTCTAGCAAGTTTGAGAAGTTCAGAAGGAGAAGTGCCGACAAGAAGTAGGATTAAAAAACAAAGTAAATTGCGCAGATGTGACCGTGAATGTCAAGAACAACTGACTCCATACTGGCACTCTCTGAAAAGTTTGACCAAAATCGGTTAAAAAAGCTTAGGTGCTCTCGGGATTCACAAGTTCGTTATAAAATTATCAAAGGGCCATTACTCCGCTGAATCGGTGAACTAACTCCGTAGCACGTATAGCCAAGTTTAGGACAAGATAGTGAAAGGGTAAAAAGTCGATGAACCGGAACGCGGCGGCGATATGCGCAACTAAACTTCATACAGGCCCTTCCTATAGCAGGTATGGCTAAATTCGGTGGAAAAGTTTAGAAGGGGAACTGCTGACCACAGGGGCTTGTTCCGATAAATAATTCAGTTCATATATGTATATTTTTTATTTCGGGACAAACCTCTGTGAGCTGACCAAAAAGTTTGACGTATGTACTTACATCAGTAAAATTAATTCAAGGGCAACATTACGCCAAAAGTCGATGGATTGAATATGACGATATGCCCAACTACACTTAATACTGATACTCCCTAAAAGTTTCGCCAAAATTTGTTGAAACGTTTGGAAGGACCAATAAAAGTGTAATATGCGTACTAATCTATTAAGTTGTCATAACTAACGAAAAAAAACATGGACAGGAAAACGACTACAAGACGCACAACTGCACCTCATACCTGGTTCTCTGTAGTAGGTATTCCCAAAAATCGGTCGCGAAATTTAGAAGGAGCAGAGCTGGCAAGAAAGTGTGACATATACGAACCATTAACATCTCTTTTGAATGGACTTTAACGCCGTTTTCAACACATTTCAGGTTGTAAATGGTATATCCAGATTTACTGGTGGTGCAAGACCTCAGATTGAGTAGAACCACCGTCCTTCCGCAAGTAACTATAAACTTTTTTACATAAATTTAACATGAATAAAAGATAAACCGGAAGAAATTACCATTATTATGCTCAACTGGACTTCATATTGATAGTCCAATGGAAAATTGGCGAAAATCGGTTGACAGGTTTATGAGGAATAGAGCTGACAAGAAAATGTGGCGCACAGTCGAGAGTGCTGACGGACGGACGGATTTTGGCAACTATAAAATGCCCTCATAAGAAGCGGATAATAAAAAGGATCTTATGAAATATTTCTAGTTACACATATCTAAACACATATGGTGGGGGGGGGGGGGCTTTAATGGTGACGAGAACAGCGGAGCCCAGACGTCATTTTGTAATATTGCGCAATAAAATCATCAGTTTCAACTGAAAATAAAACTAATTTAAGCAAATATTCGGAATAAACTGGCAATAAACGTTTCAATAACATTTCGATATACCTCACTGGCGGGATTTTTCTTTTTGTGGCATTGTCAAAATGCTAATACTTTTGTCAATAATAAAATCGTGTGCCAAACTTCGTCTAAGTAATTAAATGCACGGTCGCGATTCGCCTTATACGGAGTGCCATATAATTGGCCGTTAACCTTTCCCACCGGGACCCTTAACTAGCCGTTATGTTACGCTCTCGAATTCTTATAGCCTAGTTCCTGTCATTTACAAAATAAAATTCAATTTATCGTACTTTGAATGCGCACAGGTGTAAAACCCGCTTTCTTATTGCCGAATGGCTTTAGTTTTTCTTCCTGATAACAGCTACTGCAATAGCAAAACACATTTCTCAAAAATATATTAGTAAAAGTATGTAGAACAGTGTTTTAATTATCATTCGTTTAAACAGATTTCTGAAAATTGTGTTAGACTTACGAAGACCGTATAACGGACAGGGATTAAGTTCACCAAAGTGTTGAGTCTAAAACTCCGACTCAAACTTAAAATCTGAAATTTTGTAATTTGAATAAAACAAATTATACAAGAAATGAACAATATTATCCTGCAAACTCAATCAATTTCAATGATACATTATTAGAAAATTATAGACCCCCAGGTCTCGATACACAGGTAACCTCATTTCGTAGACGTGATCATTAATCAAGCAAGAAAAAAGTGCACTTTTATAGATGCTCTGCAGAATACTAGTATATATCGCTTATTACAATTACATAGAAAGATTCGGACAGCAAAAAGAATCAAGCGTTGCACTGCCAAGTAGAAGTGGCAGGTGCTTGACTAAGACTTGTCTCTACAGTTATACAACTGAACAATCATGATACTATTTGTCATGTAAATTTGTTCATCTCATTGAATATCAAATTAAGTACTTCGTATGGTGTTAAGTATTTATCTTATTTAAAAAGGCGTGTACGGGATCAGTTCTTGCAAGAATCTGGGCACTGTTGTAAATAATTGTCCTAAACTGCCTAAATTTCTAAAAAAAAATCTGCTATAAAGATTATTTAGATAAAATTAATAATGATAGTTTAAGAAATATTTACTAGCTTATGGTTAAGGTTACATACTCTTTAAATAGAAACTGGTAGATTTAATGGAATTGACCGTTCAAACAGAGTTTTAGCGCTATTAAACTTGTATATGCCATTAACAGACAATAATGTATTTTTATATATAATAAATGTTGTTGTTTTTTTATTCAAGTACAATTTCAAGAAAAAATTGGTTTGATGCTTTTCGAGAAAAGACATAAAATGTCAGGTGGCGGGGTAGCTGATCAGTTCAGTATATCTGCGATTGTTTAAAACTTGTCTTTATGCACGTCTATATCCAAATGTACATGCACCTGAAGACCAGCTGCGTATACCGACTTTACTGTAGAGTAAAGAAATTAAATGTTTGTCTATTATGCAAATACGAATATTTATACTTTATTTGTTCAATCAGCGATAAAATTAATCATTGGATGCAGTCTGGATTTTTTTTTCTAAATACTTGTGAAATGCCACTTATGTGTTCTGTACACATATCTGAGCAGTCAAAAGGGGAGAAACTTCACAGTGTCGTGCCAAAAACGAACGGGAAATTAGACGGCGATCTTTTCTGTTTAACTTATTTAATTATGCAAATAATAACGATAAAAACTGTGTGTTTATATCTTAAAGATTTATTTGACGGACATCTCTTGGCCATTTTTATGTAGTCGTGAATAGACTATAGCTGCTCTACTGATCTATCTCATGCTTCATTATAGTTGACTTGGATCATTTAACCTTTACATATGTTTCCGCTCGATGGGCCGTTCCATAATGCAAAAAAATGTGCAAATCAAATAGAGTACTTAATATAAGTGAAGCGGAAAAGTCATTTGGATCTCGGGGGCAGTTTACAGACACGTGACCATACCCGTATCGGGCTATCAATTCCGTTACAGTGATGATTGGCCGAATCTTATTTGGACAGAAGCATTGTCCATTTGACATTTGATTTCATTAATGAACTAAAAGGTGACCTCGTTATTTTTTCTAAAAAATGTGTTTCTCATTTTAATAATGAAAGGATTAATGATTGACTAATTAAAAACACAATTAACGTGGTATGATTCTGCACTAGTATAGTTTAATATTCTGCGGAACACCGGGCATTATATACAGGTAGGATACAAAATTCTATCAATAATAATTAAACACCAGGATCCATTTGTTTAATGCACGTTTAAGCATTAAAGTATTTTCATATCATGGTATTTGGAGATGTTATACATTTAAGATAACTATTTACTTATACTAAATCATTTAGCTCGCTTGTGAAATAAGCTCAGAGCTTATATGAATCACTTTCGAGTCTGCTTCCTGGGTGGAAACAGTAATGAGTGTTGTTATTGTTGTTGTTTTTGGGAGGCCAATGAGTATACAAATGTAATGTAGATTTACACTCGTTAATAAATGCAAATGTAGAATTTACACTCGTGTAAATATAAATGTAAATTTACACTCGCATATAAATGCAGATGTAGATACGCCTTAATAGAGAATTATTATTTTTGTTTTAACTGAAAGAGACTGAAAGAGACTGACTTACATGATCAAACAGGTGCCTACGATATTTAAAGTAATACAGTTATTGAAAGCAACGTTGAGACGGTTTCAAAAATATTTATATGATATATAACATTACATCCTTCAGCAAATCTTCTTAGACGCGGTTTACACTTACGAAAACATGACCACATTTTCTTAATTAGGAGCTTTTCGAACAAAAGGAGCGAAAAAATGCGCAAAGGCGATGAAATATGTCTGAATTTTCGAAATGCACATTTTTTTAAATTTCTAAATTTATCGACAAGTCAAGACAAAGTGTTCAGTTTTTCAGCTTTTATGATATTTTATCGGAAAGCAGACAGAAGGTCTTGTTTAAACACATTATACATTAAACACAATATATGCAATTTAATAGTAAGGATATGTACAGTTCTTTCAAATTCCTCGCAGTCGTCAGGACTTTTAAGAGGAGACTTGGAGCAGCTTGTCTTGATAGTTTAAACTTATTTCTTTTACTTCGATTGTGAAACAAGTTCTTACAACTTAGGCAAATCACGCTCGAAGTCTTCCTGGTTAGAACCAGTACTAAGCATATGCGGAAAAGTGTCTTGCTCAAGGACATCACAAATAGCCGCGGTGAAGAATCGAACCCACGACCCTCCGATCATGGGTTCGGTGCTCTACCACTGAACCACGTGTTCCATCTTGTCTTGATAAGCTGTGGTGTGCAATAAAACAGTTATACAGTACCCTATACATAATTACATGTACTAAAAATCGGAGTTTCTACCAAACAGATGGTATGAAATTTGGAAACAGTAAATATCCACGTTGTTGGGCTTATGTGAATATTTACTGTTTCCAAATTGTACATACAGATGTATACTGTTTATTGTCATGGTAAATCAAACATGACCTCAGTAAGATTGATGGCCGCAGTCTTCAAAAGAGGCAATAGATTGTGAAACCATTTGTGTTCAGGTATATATTGGAATTAATGGTCAAGAATTCAACGATACTATCGCTGTTGAAACTGGGCACAATAAAGCATTCTGAAATGTTTTTCAGCCATATTTATAATGGCACGCCCAATTCATTATTGTGTTTATGGGCCATTAGTGATACACTCGGTTAATGAGACAGGTACCCGTTACGGCGTTTTGTATTATAGACTCGGTTTTGTAGATGCAGCATGTGCTTGGCATTTCTGAGCGGAATTTAAATGTTCATTGACTTATAAAAAGAATACACGCTCAATAAACGACATCGCTGACGTTTTTATATCTTTATACGTCTCGTTCCACTTTTAAATTTCCCATTTGGCTCCATTGTAACATCATTAGCCACAACTCAGTGAAATATCAATATCTGCAGCTTGTTCCTTGAACAAAGAACTTACAAATTTCATTGATGTCAATATTGTTTCAACCGCTGAGATGCAGTTTTACTTGTATTATTTTATCCTTGGTGAAGACCCGTGGGTACATCGGTTAGAAATACAATGTATTCATCTCAATATGTATATTTACTTCCCCACTGAGGACACTTTACTGTAGTTCAAATTGTGAACATTTTATTTTACAACCAATCCCTCCATACCACATTTAATAGCTGACATTTATTACAAAAGTTTCAATGTAAATGCATCATGAACACACCTCAACAGATATCTTTCAGTTGCTATGGTAATGCATGAAACTATAAACTGTGATTCTTGTGAATGCGTAGTTATGCACCAATTAGCTGTTTTTTCGTCTCCCCGCAGACCGGGACTTGCTAGTAAGTGCAGACCGGGACTTACTAGTAAGTGTAGACCGGAACTTACTAGTAAGTGTAGACCGGGACTTACTAGTAAGTGCAGACCGGGACTTACTAGTAAGTGGAGACCGGAACTTACTAGTAAGTGTAGACCGGGACTTACTAGTAAGTGCAGACCGGGACTTACCAGTAAGTGTAAACCGGGACTTACCAGTAAGTGTAGACCGGGACTTACCAGTTAGTGCAGACCGGGACTTACCAGTAAGTGCAGACCGGGAATTACTAGTAAGTGCAGACCGGGACTTACTAGTAAGTGCAGACCGGGACTTACTAGTTAGAGCAGACCGGGACTTACTAGTAAGTGCATACCGGGACTTATTAGCTTACTAGTAAGTGCAGACCGGGACTTACTAGTTAGTGCAGACAAGGACTTACTAGTAAGTGCAGACCGGGACTTACTAGTATGTGCCGTATTTTACCACGTCAACGGTACCGCAGTGCTATTGAAATGCTGAACTTTTTCAATTTATGCCAAAAACAGTTGTGACTATAGCTATAGGTCCTTTCTTAAACTGTTTAATCATATAATTTTGTATGAGTTACCAGCCCTTGATTTGTTTGAATTTGCTTTATTCCAGTTACTTGAATGAGTATTTGTATTTTCTTTCTCATGCAGTGCTGTGTATATGATATGGGAACATTATTAAACCATTTTAAACATTAAGCAATAAAACGCACATATTTTTATAAAGGCCTATCACTAAGTCGTTTTTCTATATATTGCATGGTGTTTAACGATGGTTAAAAGTCGAAACAACGATGGTGAAAAGTAGAAATAATTTCGCCTTTTCACTATCGTAGTTTCGACCTTGCACCATCATTGTCTCGTTGTTTCAACGTTTAACCATCGTAGTTTTTTTGTTTCGTTGTTTTGACTTTACTTAATTTAATAAATATGCCGCGGCGGCCCCAACGGGAGACCGTAGCAGTAGCATTCAGTAGAAATACACATTGTTTGCCGATAGTGGTTAAAGTATGTGTCTCTGTGACATAATATGTATGTAAATCTAATGAAAAATTGAATACAGTTGTCACTAAAATTATGCTCTGTTCTGTTCTATAACTCACAAGTGATCGTCTGATATCATTTTCCTTCAATTTCACATAATAACATGCGAACATGTTGACAGTATAAAACGGACCGTATTCAAGTTGCAATACGACATGTATCGTGATATTCAGATTAATTTCTTTCATATCCATACTTAAGTACTAATTGAGTGCATTTCTTTTCATTGGCAAATGCAGCACAAACAGTGACGGTCGTGTTCACCTGCCTTCCCCAAATATACATAATTAATTTTTAATACGGCTGGGCGAAACTGTATTAACTTGAAAATATTCACACTTGAAAACGATTATTCATAAAAGTGTACGCTTACTTGGCAAAATACGAACTCTATTTTTAAATGTGCCACAAATTAAATCTTAAAAAGATGTTAATTTAGTTGAATAATGGACCCCTAGGTTTGAGTTTTGTAAACGTTAAAGAGGCAAGGTAGATTAAGTAAAGCGTACATATAGATTTAACTATATGTGTTTGTTGGCTCATGTTTGTATCATTCATGCTTTCCATTTCTTCATGTAGAAAAGACAAACTTGAAATAGGCAATGATTGCATTTAATCCATTTAATTTTCCATTTTTATTTTTCATAAAAGCAAAAGTATATGCAAAGGTATATCTTGACAGTAGTTCTCCCACTTCATCCAAATTTCTTCACATTTCATATGATTGCTTTGGATGTCCGCTATCATTACACATTATAGTTAGTTTTATACAATAATTATACATTTACAAAAAGTAATCAAACAATGGATGTCTACCACATTCTCCAAAGGTTACTTGTACGGTATACCAGTAAGGACTTTCTTACAAAACGTATCATAGATTCAATAGAATAGTAGTGCGATATTGCTGTTGATACAGCGTTTGCTGTGTTCATGCTGAAGATCCAGATTTAGTTTTCTTCTCAGTCGAGCTAAAATAGATTAGTATAAACTAAGATTAGATCTATTCGCTCTTTATTATCTTTAACATTTATGCATAACTCAACTAGGAGATTGGACGTCATATAATAACTAACTGACTCATTTGTTTACAGGATAAGGCACTAACTAACAATGACTGGACAACAGAAATGATGGCAGGACAATGTACTTCTAAATCACGTGTGATCGTTAAAAGTTACCTTTGGCAATAAATTATAAACGTTATTAATAGCTATTCCAATCAAAAATAAAATCCCCTTATATTATGTCCCTTTTTCTTCAAATAAACAAATGGGAATAAGTGTGACACTATGAATGCAGAAAACATAACAATATAAAATTTCATATATCATTGATATGCTGACATGATAAAATAATATTTATCACTTTATAGTCATGTTATGCAAGATAATAAACGTTTTATCTTATGTATGTAAAATACCTAAAATATATATTTGTCGATCCTTACTTTATATTGCCGGTGGTTTACAGTTAGGTGAACAGCATTTGTTTTGAAATCCTCATTCATGAGGTCAACCCACCCCAGGTTGTGTTTTACACTTGCTTAATCACCGGTCGAGGAGGTTTATGTGCCTTTCCTATATTCTTTCACATTTCTTATCTACTATGTGACTTATTTTCTTCAACTTTTAATCATAGCTTACATTACTCATACTACGTTATTTTGTTGTTGTTTTTTTAAATGTTATTCTTGTTATCTGGTACCAAACTTAATGTATCTTTTCCATGCTGACTCTATACTTATTTACTGTTGTTGCATTTGCTTCGTTCCATGCTCGAATCTTGTTTTTGTCTTTCCATACTTACTTTTTTTTCTTGTTATCTTTTTTCTTTCCATTTCCATATTTTTATCTTTGTTTACTCTCTGCTTTTTTTTTAAGTTGTAGTTATTTTACAAACTTAATTCATTTTAACTGTCTCTTTTTTTAATTCCTTGAATATGTAGTATATTGACTCTGGGGCAAACTGTCTTTGAAATATATAATTCAGCTTGTAGATTGAATATTTTGAATATAAAAATTGTCATCTTGGAAATTTAACTTGGATATTCCATTTTGTATTTAAATTTTATGCATCAGCTTGAAGATAATAGTTCGGATTTTTAGTGGAGAAATATAAATACATCTATACCATCTGGGAGATTGATATAACATTTTTTGAAATATATAATTTAACTTAGAGATTGTACTTTACTTGTTGTTTTTTTCTTCTCAAATATATTCAACTGAATCGTCTTGGAAAACGAGTTTTTTTATATTTCTGTGAAATATAATACTACTATATTTAAATAATTTCCCCACTTGTTAATTGAACTTAACGTAGGCTTTCCTTAAAAACTAAATGATTCAATTCAAATACCTTTTCTTCAGCTCATTTTGGATTTTGTTAAACGTACACAGAAATATAAACGTGTAGATTGAATTGTATGTATACCTATGAAGATCATCTTGGAGAGTGACCTGTGTTATATTATATGACATTTAATTTGGAGTTCAAACTTTCTTTAAAATATATACGCTGGACACTGAACTGAGAGCTATTCTTTTAACATACTTAATAAAGGTTAGTTAAACTAGAATATTATCCTGACTTATGTATTCTGTTGTACTCATACAACAAACAACGGTTTGTAAATACTAACTTTCCGTTATTTTTTTACATAATAATGATAATGATAATAATAAAGACTTTTTTTAACGAGATAACTCTTTTGAATAAATTCAATCTTCCATGAGGCCCTCAACATATTTACAAAGTACAACATTAATTTAACATCTAAACAAAAGAAGTAAACAAGTATATATATATATAAGTGTGTGTGAATGTATATCAATTTTGATGAGAGCTATCCGATTTATTAGAGTTGCTAAGATGGTTTACTCCATTGTTAATATAAACAAATTTCCGGACAACATCTGACACAAAGTTTATTATTTCATCTCTACTTGACCATATTCTTCCGAAGCATTGGCTGAATAGTTCGATTCTCTTCCGTTTCAAAATGCAGAGGTCATCATCGTCCGCTGGCCAGGGAGCGTAACTTGACTGACCATTGTTTGCCACATGTACCTGTAGATGTATTTCAATTCTAGTTCTATCTTTTTTTTGCAGTTAACATCTGAATCTGAAACATAGTTTATTTAGTTACGTCCTCTTCAGAAACACATAGTCATTTCCCTTTATCGAGCCAATGCCTTTGATAAAGAAATTAGAAATTAGAAATTAGTAATCAGCTAATATAGGCCCGAATAGATAAATGGATTGCGTAATTTGCATTTTATCCTCATGAATATTTTTGGTCCGTTCAACTTTGTTATCACAAATATCATTTATCATAGTGTTCACGACTTATTGTATTTCTGGGACATATTACTGATGTGATGCGATGTCTGACACCTACTGGTAAACACGCCATTGTGAACGCTTCCGTGAAGTGCCGCAGACGAAATAAATATATCGAAGTAAGAAAATAAACAGCAGAAGTTGATAATTTAAATCTTTTTCACCATCAATTCTTCTTTAACATGGATCATCTGACCTTATAGGTCTACACTGTCTGCATTGTTATATAAATATCGGCCAATTCATTACCCCACCGACCCACTGTGCATTAGCGAGACGCGTTGATGGTACAGTATTGTGACCCCCATTTGATTACTGGTTGGCTACCTCCGTGGTTAAGAGATCAAAGATCGGCCATAACAGTTCTACATCTTTCCCGCTGAGAGAGGAGTTTTATAGCTCTTATAAAAGCAAGTCATGCCGCGATCTTTGAATGGAGCCCTTGCAATATGGACAAACATTCTGAACGGAAGGATTTAAGCATACATGTATATATAGACCATTAAATTTGCGATATATGTTAGAGAAAATGCATGGGCATATCTTTATTTCAATGTAAAAGTATAAAGTATAAACAAGTAAATTCAGTGAATTTATGTCCTTCGCATTTTCAAAATATTTGATTCAGGCAGTAATGCACGGAAACGCAAATTAAAGGGGCATAGCTGCAGAACGACAAATGCCATAACCCCTAAAATCGCACTTAGCCTGTGTTTTGTCATTATAAACTTGTATTAAAATTTCAAAATATTTGATTCAGGCATTCTTGAGCTATTGCACAGAAACCAAAGTGTGACGGACGGACCGACGGACGGACGGACGGACGGACGGACGGACGGACGGACGGACGGACTCAAATTAGCGTCTCACGTTTTGGGACAATAAGCTATTGAAAATGAAGTGATATTTTTCTTATCGGTGCTATTCAATTACTGAACGATAGAGTACATTAATTAATGCAACTTTTGAAAGTTCATCCACAATGAGTCTCATATGCGGATAACATATGTAGACCATTAGTATTAGTGAAACTACACTCGTGACGAGGAACACTCCGCTCCAACTGTAACAATGATGGTACTGGAAACGTGAATATGCAGTGGCGTAGCTGCCTTTACGTCACAACGCCCGGGCTTTACATTATTTTGACTTTATTCATCAATAGGGGTAAAGGACGGTGCTGGGGTTGGGGGCCATGCACACAAACCCCCTATAACCTGATGGGCTTGCACATCGTTTTAGGGTCAGCTATGCCGCTGATATGTAACACTGTAAAACATGAGAATACTAAAACCCTGTTTATTTTATAATTTGTGAAAACACTCTTCGAACTATTTTTTATAAAACAAACATTTGAAAGAGAGAGAGAGAGAGAGAGAGAGAGAGAGAGAGAGAGAGAGAGAGAGATAGAGAGAGAGAGAGAGAGTGTGTGTGTGTGTGTGTGTGTGTGTGTGTGTGTGTGTGTGTGTGTGTGTGTGTGTGTGTGTGTGTGTAGGAGGGGGGTAGGGGGTGTTGGAATTGGGGTTGTCAGGAATCATTGAATTATGTGTGACCCTTGCTTTTTCCTCTTGTCAGTCCTCTTGCCCTCTATGTTTTTGTGTTTCAGTGTGGGCAATAAAATGAGTGTAACATTTGAATGCGGTATTTTCAGTTAGATAAAATAAACAAACCAATCTTATTCAAAAGCAAATAAAGCACAACAGTATGTCAAATATCAAAGCCCAAGTAACTGGAATTCTAAACTTTCTAGAAGAAAAACATATCACTTTTAGAATCACTAAGGACAAATATAGTATTGTATTATTTGGGAAAACAAACTAATTTTTTATTTGGCCTTAATATACGTGTTGTGACTATTACACGCGCCATAAAAATAACATTTTGTACTTAATGAAGGTTTTGTTATCACTTTTGCGATCATTTTAACTTGTCTAAATAGATGTTCAGCCTGATAGATAGAGTTAAAATGCTAATTATATTCTTTTTAATGCTCTGACCTGGTTTTTTAAATATACATCACAATACTTGTAGAAATAAAAACGTCTCGTGACATATCCGAAACTTTATATCTCCTTAATATCTAAACAAAAAAAGGAAGGTAGAAGTTAAACGATTGGCTTTGACCTTAATGAATATTTCACTGCGTTTATTATACCTCGTTATGACTTAGTTTATCTTGTCATGCCTTGTTAGCATCTCACTTTATTAGACATCATTTTTTAAAGCGCGTATAATTAGAATATTGACTCGGTCCAAGCTAAAAATATCCTTCCTGAATTAGATAGAAATAATTTTCTAATTTCCGTTGATTCCATTTAAATTTGAAGTATGTTTCCGTGGCACCGATGACTCCCTTATTTTGAACAAACTAAAAACCTCAAGACTCCTGGATTTATCATGCCAACATGGCAGAAGAAATGTTATAATTGTAATCCTTCGGAGCCCTAGCCGCCGGCCAGAAGAAATGGTTTTATCAATTAAAATGTTATCTATTCAAACACCAGGTACCACACATTATATAAACTCACTGCAGATACCATGTGGAAATTTCACTTCATAAACCCAAGCAGTGACTTAATTACATGTTATATATATCCATAGGCCTATGTCCAGGCGCGTAGCGAGGCATACTCAGATACTCTGCTGAGTAATATTTGAAACCAAAGCCTAAATATTGAAAACGGTAATAAGGAAGCAATAGAAATGTAACAGAAGTGGTTATAAATAGGTACATCAAAGTTTTGGCACGAACTGTTCCATGCATAAAGCAACAGTGTTCACTGTGTCCTTTATGTAAACACTAATCTAAGTTAAGAGTGTGCAGTCTGGGCCGACCATTCCCGAGGTAGGTAAATATTTCTTTTTAAGTAATGTGTTTAGCCAAATGAAGCATACATTTTGAACAGAATTCATCATTTCTATTTCCACGGAGAAAGTTCCACTGTACTCCCGCCAGCGGAAGTGGAACCACCTTGGCACACCCTGCCCTTGAGTAACTTGCAAAGTAGTCAGGCTACGCTCCTGATGTCTCAGATCTTAGATCTATGATCATCTATAAAATAAATAATAAAAACAAAACAGGCTTGTGTATTTATTTAAATTGTTACAAATGGCTATATGTTGAACATTTTGTTGATCAAATTTATTTCTAATGCATTGTTTAGCAAAATTATTTCTAATTGCATCGGTAGTTTATGCGCCAACCCCTGCGCTACAGATGACGTCACTAGCTCGAATTGATTAGTGCGTAAGTGCCACCTGGCGGTCACGATGGTAAAAAGCAGCCAGCTTCAAGACTACCACATTACGCTTAAACGTGGTGAGAATTACAAAAACAAAACATGCTCGACCACGGAGGTAAACTTATGTAAGATTACTAAAATACAGCATAGAACGTATGTAGAACCAGAGACATGTAAACATGTAAACTGGCGGTCTGTTATAAAAGTGTCAAATTGAGATTTATTGAATTTATTTTTTTGCATTTTGCTATTTTTTTAGCTCACCTGATCAAAGCAGAAAGTGGGCTATTCCGATCGACTGTGATCTAGCGTACTTCCTTCGTTGGTAAACTTTTTGATGTGTGCACCGATAGTTTTCATTTGATATTCACTAAAATGTAATAGTTATATAACCACACAGACTATCTCGGACACGTTCTTGAACTGGCCAAATGGGGATAATTGATGTCAGAGTTGTGGCCCTTGAAACATAAAAATGGCTCTAATTGAACTTGTGTGCAATATAGCATCATTTTAATTTGTTTTGGCCAAATTGGGTATTAATATTATATAGGTATTGTAGTTCTTGAGCCATCAACGATTGTTTTATTGTGTGCACTCTATAGTTCCCGTAGCTCCCATAGTTTTCATTGGATGTTCACCAAAGTTACACAGTTTAACCACAATGTCTTGGATAATTATCCTAATTTTTGAGTTGTGACCTTTGAATCCTCAAAAATTGAGTTTTAATGTTGTGTGCGCGCTAGAAGTCCTGATATTTATATGCTCTTGAACAATCTTACACAGTAGTAATATAACAAAATATCTTGGATGGGTTCTCGGGCAAGCCAGATGGGATAAATAATATGGGAGTTATTTCATCTTCACCAAATTTACACAGTAGTTATATAACCAAAACATCACTGATAATACAGAAGTTACGGACCTTGAATCCTCAAATATTGTGTCGTTTGACCTTTTGCACACTCTCACACATGCAGTTTTCATTTTATCTTTTTTTAAACTTCAACAGTTGTTTTATAACCATACTATCTTGAATAAGCTTTTGAACTGGCCATATTGGATAAATAATGTTGGAGTTCTGACCCTTGAATTGTAAAAAAAATTGTATTATTTGAAGTTATGTGCACTCTAAAACCTGCAGTTGTAAATTTGAGAATCACCAAACTTACACAGTTGTTATATATCTACAATATCTCTAATGACCAAGTTTAATTACCTGAAGTTATTGCATAACTGTCACTTATATGGGTTACATGTGTAATTTGTTTCAAGTTGTATTTGAGTTTCGAGCAAAAGCTTTATATATAGCTCGTTTACTGTTTGTATTCATGCCAATGTTAAATAAAAATTATTTGATTTGACATGGGAACATCTTGGCATGAACTGTAGACTTACAAACATGTAATTAAGTCACTGGATAGCTCTGGACAATCTAGTTACATGTATATTTACTGGTACTTGTATAATGACTCATATATGTATAGGATATAGCAAATAGTGTCAAATATGTACATGACATACTGACTTTCATCTGTAAATGCAAGGGCTGATATTTCCATCTAGATCTGTTATAGTTTTTTGTTTGGTAGTGAGATCTTCAAAGGTCACAAATATTATTACTACATGAACAATATGCCTACATAACTGTTGGTGTTAAAAGTTGTGGAAAATAATTATAAAATTTACCAGTATATTTTAGCTCATTTTAAAGGGAATATATCAGGAATTTTCAAAATTGGTTAAAACATTTTTATGCTTTTTACTCTTTTAACAGCTTTTATGTGACTTTTTTTCTTTTGGGTGGCTTAAATTTAGCCACACAAGAAATAAGCTTGGCGCAAAGAAGCCACTTAAATACCCATTCGTTGGAACATCCTTCCGTCTGTCCTTTTGTCCGGTATTTCGTTTCCGGCCTGTATCATTGTCATGCATAGATTTTGTTGATACTTGCTACAAATGATCAACATAACATGATGATGTGTCGCGAGTAAGACCCACACCCATAACTTAAAGGTCAAGGTCACTATTTGAGTTTGTTTGACAACACTTCGAGTTTGTGTGAGATTTCGTGTCTGGCCTGTAACTTTGTCATGCATAGATGGATTTTATAAATACTTACCACAAATGATCAACATAACATGAAGACGTGTCACGAGTAAGACCCGAACCTGTACCTCAAAGGTCAAGGTCACAATTTGAGTTTGTTTAACAACACTTTGAGTCTGTGAGATTTTTTGTCCGGCCTGTAACTTTGTCATGCATAGATGGATTTTAATGATACTTGCTACAATTGATCAACATAACATGACGACGTGTCGCGAGTAAGACCCACACCCGTACCTCAAAGGTCAAGGTCACAATTTGAGTTTGACAACACTTTGAGTCTGTGTGAGATTTCATGTCTGGCCTGCAACTTTGTCATGCATAGATGGATTTCAAAAACACTTGGCTCAATTTATCAACAATTGATCTGTAACTTTGTCTTACATTTAGGGATTTTAAAATAGCTCGACACAGGTGATCAGCATGTCATGATGATGTTTCAGCAGTATTTAACTGTTGAAATACCAAGACCATTACAACAGATGTCAAGGTCAAGGTTACACAAAGGTCAAGGTCTCACTTTAATGTAAAAAACCCCCATGAAATTGCATGTCTAGTCTGAAACATCAGTCCATTACTCTTTATATTCATGGATACAGCGCTACCTTTTATAACATAATTATATTGTTATTTTTCAACGACCATTTGGGGGGCATGCAACACTTACCAGGGACATTTCTTGTTTTTTTCTTCAAATATAACATACCTATATAATTATATTTACTGTCCCCATATTGCCAAAAGGATATCTATTTATACATGCACAACTGATATAATTATTGAAAAGAGATTTCTTAACTTGGGCTGTGCACCCTGGGTAAGATTAAAATAGATTTCCCACTTAAAAGTGCAACAATTTGTGTGACATATTAGATAAATGATGTGATTTCATTTTGATCAGTCGAACTTGTTTCATCAAAAAAGAGCCTGAATGACAATGCAAAGGTCATTGAACAGTATTTAAGTGCTGTCTATTTGTTTCAAGTTTACCGCTTTGATTTAAATATTGATTTTGTCAAATTTTTGTAGATTTTGGTGAATTTGACCTTCTAAAACCATTCAGATTTTATTAATTAATGGTAATGAGATGCTTTTAAACCATTTCAAAATAATTTTATTTTTAAGACATTTATCATGTTTTTTTCCTGATATCACCCAGGTCATTTTATGCACCTATAATTTGTTTCCCTGGCTCACTCCAGCCAGAACATAGTGGAGAACAACAGAACTAGAGTTTCAAACTCTCAGGCCATTATAAATTAATTGCTAGATAATCATCCAAACTTTTCTTAAAAAATGGGAGGGCGGGAGGATTTTATTTTTTATTTTTAAAATTTTTAATGTTTTTTTTTTTTATGAAAATAAAAAGGGTCGGTGCGGCATGAAAATTATGGGGCGTGCGGGGATGATAATCTAGCAATAAATTTATTATGGCATTACTGCATTAACAAAGCAATGGTGTTGTGGAAGTGTGGCAGTTTCACTTTTTTTCTTAGAATAGCAAGAATGATAGCAATGCTTTTTGGGATTTAAACCAGTTATGTCACACATATTTATAATAGTTATAACCACCCTTAAACAAATAATTCTCCAGGACAACCCTCTCTCAATAGCAACAACGTCCCAGTAAAAACCAGCAAAAACCTTAATCTCCCACCAAAAGCATACTAGAACATCTACCACTTCAATAAATTCAATCTCCCAAAAATGCCTAAGATTATTGCATGAAAAAAATTGTGACACCCACAGGTGTTTTATAAATGCAAAATTTGATGGGTAAGCATTGTGTTGATGCCATTGCTAACAGACGATCAATAAACCTAACCACTCTATCCTGGAATCCTAGTAAGGTTAACAAGCTCTCAGCAAGTAACTGATAACTTTCCCACTTGAATCAGCAGTGATAGACCAATTACTTTGAAATGCAATGTTGTAATTTCAGTAGACACAGAGACTAGTTAAGTCAGATTGGGATTCAAACCCACAACCACTGGATTGAAAGTCAGATGCTACATACATGTATTGATAACTTACAGAATATTAGTAGATTCCTGGGTTCATAACTAACCAAATGCTTTAGAAGGGAAGACATGGAAACCAGTTAGATTATCAAGATACTGTGAATATAGAGAATACTATGTACGTGTCTGATATTTTCATGTTTATCAGGTGAGGCTTAGAAAAAACTAGGATGAAGCTAACATAGTATTCCCTTTATCAATGCAATATTTCTAATTTATGAAATTGAAAATCAGCATCCAACTTTTGTTACAGCCTGTAGAAATTCCGTTCAGATTATACTTAATGTAGTCATGTGCCTGATAAACTTGGATTGACATGATAAACCTATGTTAATCAGACAGGTAGTTTATCAATAGAAATGAATGCATTGACATGATAAAATGCTATTTCTTAACGAAATACAGTAATACAAAGTGCCTATCAATTGTAGTAAGGGTTTTCAACAATACAGTGGTTCATACGCAGTTATAGAATGAAAATGTGGCATCTTAAATATGCTAAAAATTAATAAGGGAACTGAGATGTAAAATATAGGGCAAAGTGTTGTGTGATTTACATGATTTGATGACAAGATATTTAGTTTTCCACTCACACCTGGTTGATAAATCACCGAAAACTGGAGCAGTTATTGTTATTTCGAGTTATTTTTTCACACTGAATTTATTATTACTACCTGTACTTTAAATGAGGTGTTCTGAATCGCATTTTTCTTTCAAAGTGAATACATATTAGTTATTTTAGTATGTTAAGTAGTTTATACTTTGTAAAAGTTGCTAAGTTATCATTTCTTTTGAGTTTTCTTTTTTCCAATTTTTTGAAATGTTTGAAAAAAAAAAACAAGGGTGAAAAAGATTAGCAAGATGAGGGCACATATTTCTACTCTGGTGATAGATTGTTTTGACACATCTTTTAGGCAAACAAAATGTATGCGTGGTACTGGTATCAGGTTAAAATAATTACGGAAGTTCTGTAATGTTGAAATGTTGTCTAGAATTGAAAATTCAAGTTTCATATACTAGTAGTTCATATAACCATTGTTATGTAAGTTGCTTTTGTGTGTATAGCTATTTGGTGTGCAGTGTTTGTCTATCATAAGTATATTTTCAAAATTATGTCTTTTTATTTAAATTTGGAAAGAATATATACTATTTTTTCATTGGGCTTGGGGCCCTATTTCAACTCCTGATTGATTATACCCCGGTAAACATGCTGCTCTGATATCTCAACTTAAGACTTGTTTTTCTGAAATACTGTTGAAAAGCAGTGTTAAACTTATGCAATTTTTTTTTTATTTCAAATAGTTCCTGTATGCACATGCATTGCACCTTATTTTGTTGTCTTTGGTTTTTGGTTGGTGTTTGGCAAAAGAAACTAACTGACTCCAGTTATAAGGAATGTGATAAAATACTATAAAGAAAACCAATCGTCAGAATGATGCAGTATAGTACAGCTATTTTCCCAGGTTACCTGAAATCATGAAATTGTCATTGATCCCATTATATTGATTTTGTAGATGTTATCTACAAAAAAGTAAAGTTTAGAGTCTGCAAAATAATATTAGGATCGCTTGTGATACATATTATTTTGCCTTATATACAACACTGCAATAAAACATTGTGGGCCTCACTTACCAACTACCTCCCCTTAGTGACGGTAGCAAGATTATTGGCCCAAGAAAATAAAGCTGTATAAATCAGTTTGGAATTATTTTTGTTGAAAATGCTTAAAATGGTTGTATTTCTTTGTACATATGAGAACATAGGAACACTTTCATGAGTTATACCAAGTTTTGATGATATTGGGCAAAGTTGAATGAAGATATAACAGTTTAAAGATGCGTAGTGATACACTGCCACAAATGGGCAGAATTGTCAAAATGAAAACATCAAAATTGGGAAAAAGCAATCTGGTCAACCCCATGTTTTTTTCCTGCATATTTGGACTAACAGATGACAGTCTATGGAAACCATTGGCAATGTGTTCAGTGTTCTAGAAGTGTATGTCTCTATATGAAGAACAGTACAAAATTAATTGTTGTGTGAGAGTAGAAAGAAATTTAGCCATACTGTTGTAATTGCATTTCTTCAAACCTACCAACATCTGTATTACAGCAAATTTCACTTGTTTATTTCATCTTTAAAGCAGTTATGGTGTTAAATAACATGTTTAAAATGTTTGCATTTAGATTTATTTGTGTTTTATCCCCACTGCGCTACCACAAGTCTTCCATACCCACAAGATCATAAACGACAAGCCCCAAACCATACCTACATTTCTTTAACAATTTTATTGCATCATTTGGGTCATTTAATATCCTGTATTACAGATGGCTAAAATAAAACATGAGACGATGAATCAACAACTGCACTGAAATACGAGAATTCTAACATGCCTTTAATACTTTAAAATTATTTCCAGTCAGTGAAATAAATATATTTTTATTTCACAGGAACACCTGTTCACAGTTTAGGATCACAATGGGTCACGATTTTTGTGTTTTTGCTGAAGAAAAGATGAAATAAATAATTGTATTTTAGTGTTTTTACACAACACAGTTTAGATGAAATTAAAAGGTAAATTATAAATCCATGTACATTATAGTTGTTTAGTGATGAAGTTGTGGTGGATTTAAATACATTAAACTGAAAACAACGGAGAGGCTCGTTACGAAGTCAAACTATAAAGTGCAAATTAATTGAGTAAGGAATCCTTAAAAAAAATTTTTTTTTTTTACCAAATATATTTTAAAGTAAACTGGACAGAAATCATGAAAAAATAAATTAAACGCTTTGAAAATCAATAAAAAAAATTGGGTAGCTGCAATTTTCAGTGAGTAGGTGGGAGCACGGCAAACAATATATTTTTTAAAGACGACTTAAATTACATAAACTGTTCTTAATTAGACATGTGTATGATTATGTAAAAATAGAATTCTAATAATTTATCATAATTTTCATGCCATTGAGAGCTAACAGATGATCAGAAACTGTTAACCCAACCACTCTTTCCTGTAACTGGTTAACCAGGACTTGAGCACACTCATCTCAGCAAGTAACTGATAACTTCCCAATTTGACTCGATGAACACGACTGATAATGAGTTTTACTTTGTAAATCAGTCATCATGGAGACCGTTGGTGGCCGAGGATTCGAACTCACAATCCTTGGATAGTGGTACCGACTGAGCTATCTGGGCCCAGATGAATCATATAATAAATGCATTCAAATGCCATACATTTATACAACAACAGATCTCTTAAGCACTACTTCCTGCATGCCAGGGTTCTTGGTGGGTCAGGTGGTATATGATGCTGTCTCAAGCTCTTTGCCTCTCACCACGGAAGTTGTGTCATTTTTTCAGTTACATATTGTGACGGGTTCTACTTGAGACAGACTTCTAAGCACTGTCAGACTGGAGTATTATGCCGCAGACACATGGTATGATACCCCACCATGTCATATTGTACTGACACCAGTCCGACCAAACCTAGAACTTGCCTCCTAAGTATGAGTGCCAAGTGAGGAAACTTCTATTTTCAAGTCTTTGGAATGCCCTGGACAGGGATCAAACCAGTTACCTTTCACATGTGAGGTGGACGCTCTACCCCCTAGACCACTGCTGTGGTGTGTGAGAGCCAAATCCAGAGGATAATTATACTTTATGTATGAAATATTACCAGTGGTTTTCAAAAGAATAAAGGTTCTAAGGTCTTCCACCCAATTGAACTCGATACTTTATGACCTTTAATGTGTTAAATGCTGTGTTAAACCTCTTTAAAAAAGAGAGAAAAAGAAATTATCCACAACGCACATCTGATGCACAATGACGTCATGCACCCAAAAGGAAACCAGTTGAAGTCCTACTGAAAAGCTGATTCAGACATAGATATAAACATTATTATTTATTCTTTACAAAATATTATTGTATGGCAGTCTTGTCTCTAATCTCACACATAATCTTACAGTAAACCTTTTTTTACGAAACTGATATAAATAACTATATATCGAGTTATAGAAAATGTTAAATGTTCCTTTTAATAGGTGATTTAAAGCAGCATGTTACTTTACAAATTGCATAATTAACAGAGATAAATATTCTAAAATAACTAATTTCTCCCTGTAACAAAATGTGTCAGACTTGATTCATGGTCCCATTAGAGCTGACGATTTGAAAAAATTTGAATAGTTTATAAATAAGACAGGAGTTGTCACATGATATCTGGGTCAGATGGGAGGGGGTGTGAAATAAGATTGGGTAGAGGAAAAGTTTACAAATTGAATTTGATTTGAGGACAAAAAGTGTACTTATATTACAAAATTGTAATAAAACATGATTCTTAAGGGGCAGGGGGATTTTTTTCTATTATAAATTGATTTATTTTAAATCAATTGTGAAACAAGTTCTTACAATTTAATCAAATAACGCTCGACGTCTTCCTGGGTTGAACAAGTACTAAACATGTGGATAAAGTCTCTTTCTCAACATCACCCATCAACATTGGCCGCTCACGCCAGAGGTTGCGGTTTCGATCCCCAGCTCAACTTGATACCTCTCATATAACAACACTCAGTACTGGTTCTACCCAGGAAGCGAACTCAAGAGTGGTTCATATAAACTTTGAGCTTTCATGGCAATCAAGCTTAAATAAATTAGTATGAATCCCAACATCACCCAGGCATAATCGTGGGGGAGGGTCGAATCCACGATCCCCCAATCATGGATGTGATCAGAATTCATTATGGTCTAATCGCTCAGTGGCAAAGCATTTTTCACTACGTAAGTTGTTGGTCTGGTCTCTTGGGATGTACTGGGTTTGAAATAAATGTTAGCCAAGTAGTGGCCAAAGATAGGGTACGGGCAAGTGAAACACGCGGATCGGATAAAGAAATATGGGCTGATTTTCAGAGCCATGCACATGATCAAAAAACATGTATTGTAAACAATATTTACAGTTTTGGAATATGCCCGTTAAGATATTTCATTAATTGAATGTACTTTATATATGTTATAACGTACCCGTTATGCATGTTATGGGAAACATTATAATAAAGAAATATTGAATCTTGAAAAAAAAAAAAATATAAATAAAAATATGTTGCAAATATTTAAAATTACAAATTGTAATGTGAAAAATATATATTGGATATACTTTATATATGTTATAATGTTTGTATATATGTAATGAGTAACATCCATTTAGTAGGTTACAAATAAAGAAATATTAAATCTTAAAAAATTAATAATTTTTGTCATTATTAATGAAATGATGAGCCAGTTCATGAGAAATATTTTTTAACATGTTTAATGTTTACAACAGGCAAATTGTAATGACCCATTCTGCCAAAACTCCAGGCCTAGATAATTACCCCATTAATCAAACTCATTTGTCACCTTATTATTCCAGTGCCTTCTGGTGACTGAATGTGTGAAACTATAAATTATGAAAGATAAAAATCAATCTAAATGAAGTATAAATTTGTCATGAAATGATACAGTACTCTTGATAATTTAAAGATGAAAAAATACCAGGAAAATTGTATGAGTTTTTTTTCTATTGTACAAAAATTTGGTGTTAATTTTTACCAGGGCAAATTTGCCTGGGTATAGTAGTCGAATTTCAAGTTTAGTAGAAGAGATGTTCTATAGATAGTAGGAACTTTCACAAAGCAAAGGACGTCCTTTAAATTCTTAGTAATGCTGCAAAAAACAGTTCAGCAGTTGAGTCCCAAATCGCCGATTGTTCAGATTCTTTCCAGTTATCTTTGATCTATCTTTTGGTACTTGTTTTTTTATTGTATCTTTGATAAACTACTTATTATTTTTTCATATTCATTTATCTGCAAGCGCATTGGAGTTGCCTTAGTGATCATGGTTTATATAATAACTTTTTTTTTTGGGGGGGGGGGGGGGGGACGATTTCGCTCTCATTTTACACGCTATCGATATGAAACATGCAACACCCCTCCCTCCCACTAGCACCGGCTTGAGCAGCATCTATTCTGTGTCCATTTTTCTTTTAATAAACAAAATGGGTATAATGGTGAAACTATAAATAAAGAAAATGTAACAAATGATAAAATTTATATTCATTGATCTGCTGACATATAAAACCAATTTTTATCACTTTATATTCATGTTATGCAAATATTTGTAACATGATACATTTTATTATAGGTATCATAAAGACCTTAAAGTATTATCGTCAATTGTTATCTTATTTTGTTGGTGCTTTACCAGTTAGGTGAACAGCCTTTGTTTTGAAATCCTCATTCATGAGGTCAACCCACCCATGGTTGTATTCTCACAGCTGCTTACTCACCAGTCATGGAGGGTTAAGCACATTTCTCTATTTCTTACATATTTCTTAACTACTGCTGCTGTGACTTTTATTTTCTTCAACTTCTATTATGGCTATCAATACTCATACTTGGTTTATTTCTAGTACAAAACTTACTTCATTCTCTACTTCTTTCTATACTTACTCCAATCTTGTTATCTTTGCTTCTTTTCATACTTACTCCAAAACTGTTATCTTTGCTTCTGTTCATACTTACCCCAATCTTGTTATCTTTGTTTCTTTCCATATTTACTCCAATCTTGTTATCTTTACTTACTCCAATCTTGTTATCTTTGCTTCTTTCCATATTTACTCCAATCTTGTAATCTTTGCTTCTTTCCATACTTACTCCACTCTTGTTATCTTTGCTTCTTTCCATATTTACTCCAATCTTGTTATCTTTGCTTCTTTCCATACTTACTCCACTCTTGTTATCTTTGCTTCTTTCCATATTTACTCCACTCTTGTTATCTTTGCTTCTATTCATACTTACTCCAATCTTGTTATCTTTGTTTCTTTCCATATTTACTCCAATCTTGTTATCTTTGCTTCATACCATACTTACTCCACTCTTGTTATCTTTGCTTCTTTCCATATTTACTCCACTCTTGTTATCTTTGCTTCATTCAATACTTACTCAACTCTTGTTATCTTTGTTTCTTTCCGTATTTACTACACTCTTGTTATCTTTGCTTCTTTCCATATTTACTCCAATCTTGTTATCTTTGCTTCTTTCCGTACTTACTCCACTCTTGTTATCTTTGCTTCTTTCCATACTTACTCCACTGTTGTTATCTTTGTTTCTTTCCATATTTACTCCACTGTTGTTATCTTTGCTTCTATTCATACTTTCTCCAATCTTGTTATCTTTGCTTCTATTCATACTTACTCCAATCTTGTTATCTTTGTTTCTTTCCATATTTACTCCAATCTTGTTATCTTTGCTTCATTCCATACTTACTCAACTCTTGTTATCTTTGTTTCTTTCCATATTTAGTCTAATCTTGTTTTCTTTGCTTCTTTCCATACTTACTCCACTCTTGTTATCTTTGCTTCTTTCCATACTTACTCCACTTTTGTTATCTTTGCTTCTTTCCATATTTAGTCCACTCTTGTTATCTTTGCTTCTTTCCATACTGACTCCACTCTTGTTATCTTTGCTTCTTTCCATTCTTACTCCACTCTTGTTATCTTTGTTTCTTTCCATACTTACTCCACTCTTGTTATCTTTGTTTCTTTCCATATTTAGTCCAATCTTATTTTCTTTGCTTCTTTCCATACTTACCCCACTCTTGTTATCTTTGCTTCTTTCCATACTTACTCCACTCTTGTTATCTTTGCTTCTTTTCATACTTACTCCAATATTGTTATCTTTGTTTCTTTCCATATTTACTCCAATCTTGTTATCTTTGCTTCATTCCATACTTACTCCACTCTTGTTATCTTTGCTTCTTTCCGTATTTACTCCAATCTTGTTATCTTTACTTACTCAAATCTTGTTATCTTTGCTTCTTTCCATACTTCTACATAATTCATTATTGTAATCTATTTTTCTTTCCATACTTACTTTGTTCTTAGCTTTTTAGAACTGATCATCAGCGGGTCATGGTCACCAGCTGCATGGTTTGGAGTAGAAATTCCCATGATGTGAATTATATTACATTATCCCATTATACACCAAATAAATGGTGACTTCAGGACATTCACACTGCTAGTCTATAATTATGTCTGTTTTTTTCTTTGAAAAGTAGAGACAACAATGTGTAGCCAATAAAATATGTTTTATTATTAAATAACTGTTCTGCCATGGTGGTGCAAGTACTATCAAATATATTTTTCAGCATTTAGTATGCAATATTAACATCTATGTTTATTATTGGATGTAGGTTTTATATAGTCATTAAATCCGATATGGATTGAATTATAACCACGTTGGAAATATTGCCAAGATATCATGTCATTAAAGTATTGTTGGAAGCGATACCCAATTCAGTATATGCATAATATATCCATTTTTACACGTGCTTGAGTGTGGTAGTTGCATTTGTAATGGGAATCTCCCAGATTAAATGAATATAATCTTCATATAATCTTATATATTCGTTTAATTTATTAATGTCCGTATCACAATTTTATCACACAATTCAAGGACTCGATCAACAGCAAAGAGTGGTTGCGTCCAAGTGCACATCTCTCCATACAATTACAGCAGCTAATTTGGCATAGAATGAAAAGTCCTCGTTTTGGGGCCGAAATGTGGAAAAACAGCATTTAGCCCATTCCTCCTGCCCTGGAATATAAATCCACCCCCCCCCCCCCCCCCCCCCCCCCCCCCTCTATTTTACTGAAAATTCCCCCTGCAAAATAATTTTTTTTGTAACAGCTGTTAGTGGTGAATTTTCTGGTAAAGAAGAAACTAAGGAAACCTATGACTGGTCAGGCTAATATATTTCCATTCAACTTGTTGTTATACGTGTATTATTTTTTTCTCCATATTAACCAAAGATACGATGCGACATGAAAACTATGCAAAAAATCTCCCGCTCAGAGGGCCCTGGCCCTGGATAAATATTGTATAATAGTCGGTACAATCTGTATGCATTATTAATTTTAATGATGGAAATAATGGTATAACACAGACACATTTAGGAAGAAACATTTGAAATACATGTACATGTAAATATTTGTTGAAATCTATCCAGTTTCTTTCAAGTTTTATCTCTTTTATTCGCAGTTACAGCAAAAATGTAATAAAGTATTCTTTTAAATAAACTTTAAATTTAATGACATACGGGACAAGTCGAGCGAGATTGTATTGTCATTGAGGATAGTAGGGAACTTTTATATAATAAAGAAATAAACTCTCTCGCACAATTGATTCTAGGGTTATATCTGTCTAGATTTTACGCTATCGCGCTGTGGCAGTTTTTACTATCTCCCAAATATTACCAGATAATGATACTGCCCATTACAAGAGTTATGGTCCAAGGATCCGTTTAATTTTTTTGAGCTGTCAGTTTTACTGTTTTCTAAAAAGAAGATTGGCGTGGTTATATTGTGCTTTATCGTTTATTACAGAAAACGATATCTGTAATTTTGACTGGATTTATATAGTTTATTAGATCATTTGATGTAATTTTAGTACCTGTGGATTTTAGTACCATTAATAGACTATCATTAAAGCGTATGTGATATTTTTGATGTTAATACGTAATTGATTACCCATGTAAAACAATCTGAGTATTTTTTTGTTAATTGATTTTTTATTGTGAGGCAGTGAAAGGAAGAGTAAGATTTACTGATGATAAATTTACCCATGAAGAGATTTTGTAAAATTGTGTTGACATTTATGTCGAAGTGATAGTTTTGACCAAATTATTTTAATATTTTTGTAGTCATTTGAGAAGTGTTGAGGTGTGTGATTTCCTGTGTGGAGGATAGAGAAAGGAGTGAGGTAGGACTTATGAAACTATTTTATCTTTTCACTGCATTCATTTCTGTTGATAAACTGCCTGCCTGATAAACATAGGTTTATCATATCATTGCAAGTTTATCAGGCAATGGCGTCAAAATTTATACTTCATGACGTTGTTATGTATACTTATACAATTTGACCTGGACGGAATTTAACCTTACTTTATATGATTAAAGAACAAACTATAAATATTGACATGATAAATAGAATACTAATATTATCAACTTCATCAGGTTCGGCAGAGTATTCTCTATTTATACAACTACAGTAGAACTTTGATGACTCGAACCTGACGGGATTGGACAAAATAATTTGAGTTAAGGGTTGTTTAAGTCAAACGTATCATACATGTACATGTACATTGAAACAGGAATTCAGTCAGGACTATATAGTGGTTTGAGCTATACGTGGTGTTCCAGCCGCCATCCATGTTCGCGTCCACAAAGTACTACTGAATAATTTACTTGAAATGTGGTAATACAATTACACTTCAGGTTATATAATACAAAATGTTCTGTCTTTTATCACTTCGTCTCCTGAATTAATGCCTGCCCACCCCTCTTATAAATGCACCCCAACCCACAGATTTGAGAATGAGAATATTTATTTTTGTGAAGCTTAAAAAGGAACCTGCAGACTAGTAATGTCTATTTGTTTGTGAAACAATTAAATAAGATTACAGATTATTGATTACTTTGACTCAAACTCTCCCATTTTGAAATCGGCGCAATACCGTAAGTTTATGTAAGCAATACTTTCAGACTACAGCATTAGCTCAGTGGCATAATACCTGCCTTGCAAAATGGCTTAAGGTCTTTTCATTGGCCTGGTCAAACCAAAATATGGAATGTCACAAGAAATGTTCTAGCTAGTCATACGGCACTAAAAGAGGGCAATTCTTGGACATGTCTTCCGATATCTGATATTTTGACTTGTTGGAGTATCATGTCAAGTGTCCAGCATGAAACTTCAGTGTGACGGAAATATATTTGTGTATAAGAAGACAAAATGTGTAAAAATATTTTTGCAAATTTATTAGATTTAAATGTTTGCAATTTCAAGTGGTCCATTAATATTAAATGTTAAATTGATGGATTTCATCCATCCATCCATTCATTCATTCATTTGTTCCTTTATCTATTCATTACATAATATCCGTTCTCTTATAACCAGTAGCTTGGTCATACCAAAGACTTGAAAAGTTTCCTCTCTTAGCACTCAGCATTTAGAAGATAGTTCTAGATATGGTGTTGGTGTAGTTTGATTCGGTGGGGTATCATAACATGTGTTTGCGGGTGGCAGTGCTCAGAATACTGCCTCAAATAGAAGCGATATCACTGAAAATTTGTTGAAAGCAATGCTTAACAACATAAAACATTAATTCTTCCCATTCTTTCTTTCATTCTTTTTTTTTTTTTTTTTTTGAATGGGGTTGAACGCCATTTTCAACACATTTCAGGTTATATATGGCATTCCAGTTTTAGTTTTTTACACCTTAAAATTGTTCAAAATGTCTTATTAAGTCACATTATACTGGGGACAGATGATCACCAATTTCAAATTGTGAGGGAAAACACTGTAAGTTTAGAGTATTTCATTCAATAAAAGCATAATATTTCGCTCATATAATGTATGTATACAGTTAAACCTTTCTTAAGCAGCCAATCAAGGGGAAGTTCAAAAGTGACCTTGTGACAGGTTGTTGTTTAATACTGGTGAATTTGCAATGAAAGCATGGAAATTGGAAATAGCAAATGTGGCTGCTTAAGACAAGTGGCTGGACAGGTTTGATTGTATAATATTATATAAAACGGTGACAGGTTAGTTCTGAAAAGTAGCTGAAAATGAAGAAATTAACTTTATGCAGTATGTTAATAATTAGAAGACTCCCTGCGTTGTTAAGAAGCGATGTTGCATTAATGCAAGAAAACAATTAGTCTTATTGAAAACAGTAATCGTCGTGATAATATGCAGAGATAAAAAGTGATCAAAGCGTGTATGGTATTGCAACATTGCATATTACAGCATTTTATTGCAGTTGCAGATATGAATGACAAACTAGATATACATCGTAAAAGTGTTCTCACACTTTCAAACAATATTAACCACAATTGTTGTCATTTTATGTTTTTGTTAAGTATGTATCAAATACACGCTTCAGTTGATTGTCTTTCACAATTCATAATACTGGCACGTCTTCTCTATATCATCCAAGCCCACATATGTTGTGTATATGTAGGTAAGTACCGTCTATAATATAGACTGGGATGTTTGCTCAGGATATAGTATGATCAACTATAAAAATCGTTACTTGCTGAGATGGGTGTAATCAAGAACTGGTTAACTGTCCAGTTTAGCTGTCTGTGTGTACTTGAGTGCTGGTTAACTGTAACTGTCCAGGGTAACTGTCTGTGTGTACTCGAGTTCTTGTTATCTGTCCAGTGTAACTGTCTGTGTGTACTCGAGTGCTGGTTAACTGTCCAGTGTATCTGTCTGTGTGTACTTGAGTGCTGGTTAACTGTCCAGTGTAACTGTCTGTGTGTACTCGAGTGCTGGTTATCTGTCCAGTGTAACTGTCTGTGTGTACTCGAGTGCTGGTTATCTGTCCAGTTCAACTGTCTGTGTGTACTCGAGTGCTGGTTATCTGTCCAGTGTAACTGTCTGTGTGTACTCGAGTGCTGGTTAACTGTCCAGTGTAACTGTCTGTGTGTACTCGAGTGCTGGTTAACTGTCCAGTGTAACTGTCTGTGTGTACTCGAGTGCTGGTTAACTGTCAAGTGTAACTGTCTGTGTGTACTCGAGTGCTGGTTAACTGTCCAGTGTAACTGTCTGTGTGTACTCGAGTGCTGGTTAACTGTCCAGTTTAACTGTCTGTGTGTACTCGAGTGCTGGTTAACTGTCCAGTGTAACTGTCTGTGTGTACTCGAGTGCTGGTTAACTGTCCAGTGTAACTGTCTGTGTGTACTCGAGTGCTTGTTAACTGTCCAGTTTAACTGTCTGTGTGTACTCGAGTGCTGGTTATCTGTCCAGTGTAACTGTCTGTGTGTACTCGAGTGCTGGTTAACTGTCCAGTTTAACTGTCTGTGTGTACTCGAGTGCTGGTTTACTGTCCAGTGTAACTGTCCGTGTGTACTCGAGTGCTGGTTATCTGTCCAGTTTAACTGTCCATGTGTACTCGAGTGCTGGTTTACTGTCCAGTGTAATTGTCTGTGTGTACTCGAGTGCTGGTTTACTGTCCAGTGTAACTGTCTGTGTGTACTCAAGTGCTGGTTAACTGTCCAGTGTAACTGTCTGTGTGTACTCGAGTGCTGGTTAACTGTCCAGTGTAACTGTCTGTGTGTACTCGAGTGCTGGTTTACTGTCCAGTGTAACTGTCTGTGTGTACTCGAGTGCTGGTTAACTGTCCAGTGTAACTGTCTGTGTGTACTCGAGTGCTGGTTAACTGTCCAGTGTAACTGTCTGTGTGTACTCGAGTGCTTGTTAACTGTCCAGTTTAACTGTCTGTGTGTACTCGAGTGCTGGTTATCTGTCCAGTGTAACTGTCTGTGTGTACTCGAGTGCTGGTTAACTGTCCAGTTTAACTGTCTGTGTGTACTCGAGTGCTGGTTTACTGTCCAGTGTAACTGTCTGTGTGTACTCGAGTGCTGGTTATCTGTCCAGTTTAACTGTCCGTGTGTACTCGAGTGCTGGTTTACTGTCCAGTGTAATTGTCTGTGTGTACTCGAGTGCTGGTTTACTGTCCAGTGTAACTGTCTGTGTGTACTCGAGTGCTGGTTAACTGTCCAGTGTAACTGTCTGTGTGTACTCGAGTGCTGGTTAACTGTCCAGTGTAACTGTCTGTGTGTACTCGAGTGCTGGTTTACTGTCCAGTGTAACTGTCTGTGTGTACTCGAGTGCTGGTTTACTGTCCAGTTTAACTGTCTGTGTGTACTCGAGTGCTGGTTATCTGTCCAGTTTAACTGTCCATGTGTACTCGAGTGCTGGTTTACTGTCCAGTGTAACTGTCTGTGTGTACTCGAGTGCTGGTTAACTGTCCAGTGTAACTGTCTGTGTGTACTCGAGTGCTGGTTAACTGTCCAGTGTAACTGTCTGTGTGTACTCGAGTGCTGGTTAACTGTCCAGTGTAACTGTCTGTGTGTACTCGAGTGCTGGTTTACTGTCCAGTGTAACTGTCTGTGTGTACTCGAGTGCTGGTTTACTGTCCAGTTTAACTGTCTGTGTGTACTCGAGTGCTGGTTAACTGTCCAGTGTAACTGTCTGTGTGTACTCGAGTGCTGGTTTACTGTCCAGTGTAACTGTCTGTGTGTACTCGAGTGCTTGTTAACTGTCCAGTTTAACTGTCTGTGTGTACTCGAGTGCTGGTTATCTGTCCAGTGTAACTGTCTGTGTGTACTCGAGTGCTGGTTAACTGTCCAGTTTAACTGTCCATGTGTACTTGAGTGCTGGTTTACTGTCCAGTGTAACTGTCTGTGTGTACTCGAGTGCTGGTTAACTGTCCAGTTTAACTGTCTGTGTGTACTCGAGTGCTGGTTAACTGTCCAGTGTAACTGTCTGTGTGTACTCGAGTGCTGGTAAACTGTCCAGTTTAACTGTCTGTGTGTACTCGAGTGCTGGTTAACCGTTCAGTTTAACTGTCTGTGTGTACTTGAGTGCTGGTTTACTGTCCAGTTTAACTGTCTGTGTGTACTCGAGTGCTGGTTATCTGTCCAGTGTAACTGTCTGTGTGTACTCGAGTGCTGGTTAACTGTCCATGTAACTGTCTGTGTGTACTCGAGTGCTGGTTAACTGTCCAGTGTAACTGTCAGTGTGTGGTGCATTTAGGTTTAATGAATTTTGACTTAGTTATGACATAGTTCGATGAATTTTGACCAAGTTATGATGTAGTTTGATGAATTTTAACCAACTTATGATGTTGTTTGATGAATTTTGACTAAGTTATGACAAAGTTTGATGAATTTTGACAAACTTATGATGTAGTTTGATGAACTTTGACTAAGTTATGATTTAGATTAATGAACTTTGACTAAGTAATGATGTAGTTTTATGAACTTTGACTAAGTTATGACATAATTCAATGAATTTTGACTAAGTTATGACATAGTTGGATGAATGTTGACTATTCAGACTCACCTAACACCCATATATCCTGCATTTAATATAATCAGACCCACCATACACCCATATATCTTGCATCTACTATAATCAGACTTGCCATACACCCGTATATCCTGCATCTGCTAAAATCAGACTCGCCATACACCCGTATATCCTGCATCTACTATAATCAGACTTGCCATACACCCATATATCCTGCATCTATCCTGCATGTACTATAATCAGACCCACTGTACCCCAATATACTAATATATTCTCATGTGCTATAATCAGGCTCGCGTAACACCCATATATCCTGCATCTATCCTGCATCTGCTATAATCAGATTCGCCATACATCCTTATAACCTGCATCCACTATTATCAGACTCGCCATACAGCCATATATCCTGCATCCACTATAACCAGACCCACCATACACCCATATATCCTGCATCCACTATAACCAGACCCACCATACACCCATATATCCTGCATCCACAATATTCAGACTCGCCATACACCCTTACAACCTGCATCCACTATTATCAGACTCACCATACAGCCATATATCCTGCATCAACTATAATCAGACCACCAAACACCCATATATTCTGAATCCACTATAATCAGACTCACCATACATTCATATATCCTGCATCTTCTATAATCAGACCCACCATACACCCGTATATCCTATATCTACTATAATCAGACCCACCATACACCCGTATATCCTGCATCTACTATAATCAGACCCACCATACACCCGTATATCCCGCATCTACTATAATCAGACCCACCATACACCCTTATATCCTATATCTTCTATAATCAAACCCACCATACACCCGTATATCCTGCATCTACTATAATCAGACCCACCATACACCCATATATCCTGCATCTACTATGATCAGACCCACCATACACCCGTATATCCTGCATCTACTATAATCAGACCCACCATACACCCATATATCTTGCATCTACTATAATCAGACCCACCATACACCCATATATCCTGCATCTACTATAATCAGACCCACCATACACCCATATATCCTGCATCTACTATAATCAGACTCACCATACACCCGTATATCCTGCATCTACTATAATCAGACCCACCATACACCCATATATCCTGCATCTACTATAATCAGACCCACCATACACCCATATATCCTGCATCTACTATAATCAGACCCACCATACACCCATATATCCTGCATCTACTATAATCAGACCCACCATACACCCATATATCCTGCATCTTCTATAATCAGACCCACCATACACCCGTATATCCCGCATCTACTATAATCAGACTTGCCATACACCCATATATCCTGCATCTACTATAATCAGACCCACCATACACCCGTATATCCTATATCTACTATAATCAGACCCACCATACACCCGTATATCCCGCATCTACTATAATCAGACCCACCATACACCCTTATATCCTATATCTTCTATAATCAGACCCACCATACACCCGTATATCCTATATCTACTATAATCAGACTTGCCATACACCCATATATCCTGCATCTACTATAATCAGACCCACCATACACCCGTATATCCCGCATCTACTATAATCAGACCCACCATACACCCTTATATCCTATATCTTCTATAATCAGACCTACCATACACCCGTATATCCTATATCTACTATAATCAGACCCACCATACACCCGTATATCCTGCATCTACTATAATCAGACCCACCATACACCCGTATATCCTGCATCTACTATAATCAGACCCACCATACACCCGTATATCCTGCATCTACTATAATCAGACCCACCATACACCCATATATCCTGCATCTACTATGATCAGACCCACCATACACCCGTATATCCTGCATCTACTATAATCAGACCCACCATACACCCATATATCCTGCATCTACTATAATCAGACCCACCATACACCTGTATATCCTGCATCTACTATAATCAGACCCACCATACACCCATATATCCTGCATCTACTATAATCAGACCCACCATACACCCGTATATCCTGCATCTACTATAATCAGACCCACCATACACCCATATATCCTGCATCTACTATAATCAGACTCACCATACACCAGTATATCCTGCATCTACTATAATCAGACTCACCATACACCAGTATATCCTGCATCTACTATAATCAGACCCACCATACACCCATATATCCTGCATCTACTATAATCAGACTCACCATACACCAGTATATCCTGCATCTACTATAATCAGACCCACCATACACCCATATATCCTGCATCTACTATAATCAGACCCACCATACACCCGTATATCCTGCATCTACTATAATCAGACCCACCATACACCCATATATCCTGCATCTTCTATAATCAGACTCACCATACACCCATATATCCTGCATCTACTATATTCAGACCCACCATACACCCATTTATCCTGCATCTACTATAATCAGACTCCCCATACACCCATATATCTTGCATCCACTATACCCAGACTTGCCAACCACCCATATATCCTGCATCTACTATAATCAGACTTGCCAACCACCCATATATCTTGCATCCACTATAATCAGACTTGCCAACCACCCATATATCCTGCATCTACTATAATCAGACTCACCATATATCCTGCATCTACTATGATCAGACTTTAATTTAAATGGCAGTACTTCTAATACTGTCCCAAGTAGATGGGTTGTTGAAAGCAACACTTGAGCATGGCTTGGTCCAAGAGAAGTTAACAGTTGTTTGTAGAAGGATGACGGTTCCACTTAGAGATTCATTCTGAGGTCATATCTCTCCAGGCCATAATAAATTAATTGCTAGATTATCATCCCCAACCACCGTCTGATTTTCTTGCCGCCCCGATCCTTTTTATTTTCATAGTAAAAATAATTTGAAATTAAAAGATAAAATCCCCACCACCCCCCAGACCCTCACCCTATTTTGACAAGAATATAGCAATTAATTTATAACCTGTTTTGTATTGAAAATGCTGTTAACCCCCATTTCAAAAACAAGAAAAAATGAAACCAACCCCGATATATCATACAATACAATTACATCTTCTCAGATTCATGATTGGATATGGAGATCTCTTTACAACATGGAAATAGCCAGAGTGAAGTGTCAGGGAAATGGGTGTAAACACCAAGTTGAACCCTTTTTTCAGTGCGGTGTCAATCTTTCGTTAATAAAAAAATACATGATTTGATACGGGACCCGCTTTATAAACACATGTGAAACATCAGCTCGCTTCTGCTGGGTTATAAAAGGAATAAACTTTCAAAAGCATTATACAAATTTTCATAACCTAATAAAACAGCAATCAAGTTGAGATGGAAAACGTGATAAAGGAATTTGAAATCAGATAGGCGTCATTCTTCTACTTTTATGTCTTTCGGATACAATATAAAATTCAATTTGCATATTTTAGATGACTCGTGTATCTTTCCACTTTGCATCCATAGAATCTTGTTGAAGTTGTCAGTCTTAATAAGGTGGCCAGAATTGGTGTTGACACCTCATGCAAAATATGATTTTTAAGTTGTAATCCGTTATAATTGTAAGTCAGATGTTGCAGTTGAAGTCCATATGGTTTCAGTGTAGTCAAGTTATAGCATTTATGACATTTATAGTCATAGTATAATTACATTGAAGTTATAATACATGGTGGTGCATAAGTCAGATGTTGTTGAAGTTATAATCCATGGTAATGCATAAGTCAGATGTTGTAAAATGTTATAATCCACGGTAATGCATAGGTCAGATGTTGTCAAAGTTATAATCCACGGTAATGTAACAATCAGATGTTGAAGTTATAATCCATGGTAATGCAAAAGTCAGATGTTGTCAAAGTTATAATCCACGGTAATGCATTAGTCAGATGTTGTTGAAGTTATAATCCATGGTAATGCATTAGTCAGATGTTGTCAAAGTTATAATCCATAGTAATGCATAAGTCAGATGTTGTCAAAGTTATAATCCAAGACAATGCATTAGTCAGATATTGTCAAAGTTATAATGCATGGTAATACATAGGTCAGATGTTGTTGAAGTTATAACTGATCATAATGTTTTATCAGGTCAGATGTTAAATTCATAGTCCATTGTAATGCATAGGTGCAATGTAATTAAAGGTGTTGAGGCTGTAATCCATGGCAATGTAGTTAAAGATGTTGAGGCTGTAATCCATGGCAATGTAATTAAAGGTGTTGAGGCTGTAATCCATGGCAATGTAGTTAAAGATATTGAGGCTGTTATCCATGGCAATGTAATTAAAGGTGTTGAGGCTGTAATCCATGGCAATGTAATTAAAGGTGTTGAGGCTGTAATCCATGGCAATGTAATTAAAGGTGTTGAGGCTGTAATCAATTGCAATGTAGTTAAAGATGTTGAGGCTGTAATCCATGGCAATGTAATTAAAGGTGTTGAGGCTGTAATCCATGGCAATGTAATTAAAGGTGTTGTGGCTTTAATCCATGGCAATGTAGTTAAAGATGTTGTGGCTGTAATCCATGGCAATGTAGTTAAAGACGTAAAAAAATGCTTTTTGGTTTTCATTCAAAATATATCCGGCCATTACATATCCTTGAAAAAATTCTCTGATTGAATACAGAAAAAAAAAGAAAGAAAAAAAAAGAATTTACCTACCTAACCCACCCCTAAATGGTGCAAGTCGGAAGTGGCAAACAAGCAATTATTTAAAAGGTGACCTCAGTTACATACATTTATAAATTAGTTAGATTTTCTAAAGTATCTAAGTCCTCTGACAAAAAACTGGTTTAACAAGCCCATCTACACATATAGTTAATGCGCTTTCTATACTGAAAGTACATTTTGAAGACATGATATCATCGACTCTTATACTTTTTGCCTTCTCCCGGTTTAATACAGATTTTGTGAAAGAAAATAAATTAATAGTATAAAGTCTATACATTAAAGTGTTAACTTAAGAATAAAACACCTCCATTCGAAGCTAAAAGTCATGCCCTTTTGACTTTTATTGGTTTTTGAGTCACAAAGCTTTATTTCATTTGAACCATTTATTGGTCTGTATTAATTGTTTGGTTATTTGATACATTGATGTATGTGCCACACGGCCACACAAAGTTTCAGTCCCATTTCAGGATGTCTTTATTTTGTTATGTAGATGATGGACGTGAATGAATGACTGAATTTTTTTTTAATGGGGTTCAATGCAATTTCCAAAGCATGTCAGTTTATAGTTGTTGTATGGTGCTAAGCGTCGATTTCAACAATTTTTCAATCATATCGCAACGGTGTCTACTTGAGACAGTTTTTTGAACACTGTCACCCTGGAGTATAATGCCGCAGACACATGGTATGATACCCCACCCAGTCACATTATACTGACACCGGGCCAACAAGACCTAGAACTTTACTCTTAATGCTGAGTGTCAAGAGAGGAAGCTTCTAGTGCCATTTTTAAAGTCTTTGGTATGACCTAGTTGGAGATCAAACCCACAACCTTCCTCATGATAGGCAGACACTCTACCACTAGACCACACTGCGGTTGTCAGTTTATAGACAGGGAACCAGGGTTCAGTCCTACAACTTGGAAAAAGCCATCTATGGGACTGCAAGCTAAGAAGAAATTTGGGAATAAATCTTATGTTAAAGTTCTAGACTTCGCTCTCAGAGTCTGGAAAAATGATGTTGATTCTGCCCTAAATTTGCGATATTAAGTTTACATAATTTCTAAAAGTGAAACTATAGTGGCTTTGTCATTATGACTGTCACCCTTATCCTTACAAGCTATCAATTAATGTTGGAATTATTTGATGAATTTGTGCCAAGCTGTGTAACAAAAAACTGAAGTTTTCCCCCAGCAGTTCAAACTTGATTTAAAAGTAGCAATACACTACAGGTGACCACATGACTTGGGGTTTTGCCCAAAAGTTTTAAAATAGACTAAAGGAAATAATTAAAATATTGTCTAGCATTTTCAAACTGACACCAAATTGGAAAAATCTGGTTACGGTATGTTTCAGTAGAGAATTTGTGATTGATCACGTTATGTATAATGTTATTGCTATTTTGGGGTATTTTAGTGAGAATTTCATTGATTTACAATAATTGAACTGCATGTACAGTCAAACCTGTGTAACTGGCCACCTCTATTAAGCAGCCACTTGTCTTAAGCAGCCACATTTGCTATTTCCCATATCTATGCTTTCAGAGTAAATTAACCTGTATTAAGCAACAACCTGTATTAAAAGGTCACTTCCACTCCATCCCTTGACTGGCTGCTTAAGACAAGTTTGGCTGTAAATTTCTACTGTAAAAGTTTTCGATATAGGTAAGTCGGTAAATTAATGTTGGAGTTGTGGCCCTTTAGTTGTC
Source organism: Panopea generosa (assembly GCA_029582155.1). Taxonomy (NCBI): domain Eukaryota; kingdom Metazoa; phylum Mollusca; class Bivalvia; order Adapedonta; family Hiatellidae; genus Panopea; species Panopea generosa. Next base: position 19,687,472 of record CM055894.1, on the reverse strand, counting down.
AAAAATTGTGTTTTTTGAACTTGTGTGCGTTCTTGCTAGCACCTGCATTTTTTTATTTGACCCTCATCTTATTTATTCGAAAGATGTTTAACCATAATACTCTAACATGTGCTTGAAATAGCAAAAGTGGGTAATTAATTAGAAGTTATGATCCTTGAATCTTCAAAATTTGTGTTGTTTTTTACTTTTTTAACTTAGTGTGTGCTCTATCAACTACAGTTTTCATTAGATCCTCGCCACCAAACATGCACAGTTGGTATAGAATCTGCCTTGTATGTTGGTTCATTCCAGGCCGGGTAATACTGAAAATGGTATTTAAAGCTTTCTTGCTTGACACTGCATTTAAAGGCCACTTTTAGGGTGATCAGCTGGGTGTCGAGATAATTTAATTGGATGAAGTGTTATATCATAATCATTCCGCATACTGTTTAAAGTGCCTGACCCCATTGGCTCAGTCAGTAAGGTGTCTAACAATCAATCCAGGGGTCGTGAGTTCGAATTCCCACCTAGTCAGACTATGTGACAATTGATATATGACATTGTGTCTCAATGTCATTCGTCTCCTACCATAGATTCAAGTTGGGATAGTAATCTGACAGTTTCTAGCAAAGATGGTAATGCTTGAGTACTGGTTAACCTTCCAGGATCCCAGGAAAGAGTGGTTAGGCTAATTGGTCGGCTATTAGCCCTCAATGGCATAAAAATGAAGCTAAAAATTAAAAAAAAAACTGTCTGAAGAGGACAACTTCTCTATATAATTATACAACAGTTACAATCTAGTATTGTTGAAAGTGATGCACCATACAACTAGTCAAACCTGTCTTAAGCAGCCAGTCAAGGGAAGGAGCAAAAATGGCCTTTTAAGGCAGGTTGTTGCTTAATACAGGTTAATTTGCATTGAAAACATAAAAGTGGGACATAGCAAATGTGGCTGCTTAAGATAATCGGCTGCTTGATAGAGGTGACCGCTTACACAGTTTTGACTGTATGTTGAAATTCACTCGCATACGATGTACCTGAACAACCCTTTCAGCAGTGTCCATAGTTTGTTATAAAGTCATGAATGAAGCAAAGTGTGAATGAAGACAGACGTTAAGTAGGTGTAAATTTATAATAAAGTCGCAGTCACCACGGTTTGTGACTTTTATAAAGTTTATGACGAATTACAGTTTAAATTTCCAAAAGATGTATTTGAAAGGATATCAGAGGCCAGGTTTACAATAATGAAACGCATTTTTGACGTTTTGAAATACATGCAGAAGGAGCTATGTCAGCCAGTGTTATAATAGATGTTATGATATTTGGATATTTGAATGTCATCTGCCATATAAACTCTGTGAACACGAAGAAGAACATTAAAGGGAAAAGATGTGAAAAAATAAAATCTATAGATTAAGAGCCTTTTAAACAAATTTAAATCTGTTTTATGAATGGTGTTGCAAGTAAATATACTTAATACACAGGTTTTATATCAATTCATTGATATTTCTCCCCATTAAAAACTCGTAAATATATCAACCTAGGGTATAAATGATGGATTACGCTTACTTGGTTTGTGATCACTGCGTAGTTTAGGGGTAGAATGTCAGCTTCGTGTGCGGAGTATCACAGGTTTGATCCCCATCATGGCCATACCAAAGACTTGATAAATGGTACTAGAAGCTTCCTCATTTGGTGCTCATCATTTAGAGATTAGTTTTAGGTCTGGCTGACCAAGTGTCAGTATAATGTGACTGGGTGGAGTATTATACCAACCATCTGCGGCATGATACTCCGGTGTGGCAGAGCTTAGAATGATGTTGAGTTATACCATCAAAATATAATTGAAAAATATTTGAAAGCTATGCAAAGCACTTTATAACAATAGCAACATGTTTTGTGGAGGTTTCCAAATCCAGCAGTTAAAAAAATAATTGTTCACACTTATAAATTAATTTACAATGTACACCAAGATCAGACCGAAATGTTAAAACTTACTGAATGATCAGAGTCAGTGTTATTTTTAACCCTTTTTGTGGGGGGGTCGAATTTTGGCTTCATTCCTCTCCCAATAATGTATGTTTTTATCCACTAATGTATGAAAAATACTCCTTCCATATTTCTCAACTGATTTTCATCAACCTTGCTAGGAAGTATGAATATGTAATTTAGTTGAGCTTACTTTCATTTCATTCTGGTTCATTCACTTTTGGCAAAGTTATAGCCCTTTATTTATTTTTAATGGCTGAGCCAGATTAGCTCAGTCATTAGCGCATCTGACTGTCAATCCATGGGTCGTGAGTTCAAGTCCTCGCTTGGCCACAATCTCAGTGATGTTTGATATACAACATTTTGTCTCATTATCATTCGTCTCTCACTGCTGATTCAAGTGGGAAAGTTATCAGTTACTTGCAGAGGTGGCATAAAAATGACGCTAAATATTCAATCAATCAATCAATCAACAGTATTTTCAATGGTAAATATGGGCAGAATTCACTCATTGTATAGGTCTATATGTCTCGCTAGCTAAGTTAGAATGTGACTATCAATCCAGGGGTGAGTTCAAATCCCCACCATGAGCTTTGTTCTACGGCCATAAATCTCCCACCTTGGAATGTTTGAGGAAGTAGTCAGTGATTTCCAGAGATAAGGTCTTATACTCGTTAGACACCGAAACAAACACTGAGGAAAGTTGCAGCTTCACAAGACCTGTAACTGTGTCAGTTTATGTGGTACTGAGATGTAGCAGAGTTATTTGTCTTAGTTCCAGAAAATATACTTAGATTAGAATATTACGCAATGTGAAAATTGGTACCAAGTGAATCAATAGTTTTATTTACAGTTAAGTAAAGTCTCAGAGTTGTCTAACTTCACAGTCATAATTCTTTCTAAAGTAGCTGGACCTGGCTAGCTCAGTCGGTAGCACATCCAACACGTCAATCCAGGAGTCATGATTTTGAATCCCTGCCAGGCCACAGTCTGTTATGATTTAAATATGGCATTGTGTCTCAATGTCGTTCGTCTCTCATCACTGATTCAAGTGAGAAAGTTATCAGTCAATTACTTGTGGAAATGGGTTTGCTTAAGTACTAGTTAACCTTCAAAGATTCCAGGAAAGAGTTATTAGGTTATTGATTGTCTCTCGACGGCAAAAAAAAAAATGAGGCTAAATATTCAAACTAATCTTACCATTGTAGTTTTAGTCCATAACTGAATGCTGCTTAAAAAAGTCATCAATAGCAAACATGTTTTATCAACACCTTTATCATAACTTGTATAATTTATGCAACATACTGTGCAAAGTAATTTGTAAACAATAACTTAGGAAATTGACCTGATGCGAGAAAGACTTCGCTATGCCCACTAGCTAAGTGGCATTATTTGTTCAATGTAGTATTTACTCAGAGGTCATCAGCTTGTCCAAGGAAAATGGCACAGCTGGAAGCAATATCAAACGCTGATTGGATTATCAACAACCCACGTTGGGTCATTCTATAATAAGCAAGGAAGACTGACATATTGCTAACTAACTTTAATTCATGTAATATGCAGGCTTTCTATACTTAACTTTTCCACTGTGATTAAGCTGGTGTGGTTCTGGCTAAGAATAGAATCACTGCCGATCTCTGCAGAGGGGTAGGAATCCTCAGAATGGGTGTCATTTTCATTTTATCATGTTCACTACTGTGGTTAAATTATCAACCCCTGTGTGGTTTCAGGGAGCCATGTGAGTGATGGCAAGGAAAGGACCACTGTGGCTCATACATGTCGTAAGAAGCGACAATTTGATTAATACGATAGAATTTGCTGAAACTCTGCAGGTATCCAGGTTCTAGGTTCATTCTGCATATTTATTTGTTGGTGTATTTTTTTTTTAAATCTGTATGTTAATTTGTTGTTTTTGTACATGTAGAGTGAACCTGGAATCTTCCTTCCTGTTGGCGTCGAATAACCTATAATGTGTTGGTACGCTGTAAAACCCTATTCATTCATTCTTTCATTCATTCCACTGTGATTAACATTTATTACAACAAGCTAAATAAAAATTAACCGACAAAAATTGAAGTTATATATATAGCAACATTAAATACATTTTTAAGATTCGATTTAAGTTTGCCTCAAACTGTTTTATGGAGAGACTTGTATCATAAACTCTCAACCTTTGACATTTTATTTGCATTTTATGGGTTCGTTAATTTGGAATTTAAATTTGATGAAACCCCTTAACCTAAATCTCCATGTGAAAATGATTAAATACAGCCAAACCTGTGTAAGCAGTGACCTCTATTGAGCAGTCACTTGTCTTAAGCAGCCGCATTTGCTATTTCCCTTTTCTATGCTTCCACAGCAGATTAACCGCTGTGTTAAGCAACAACCTGTCTTAAAAGGTCATCAGTTTTGCTCCTTCCATTTGACTGGTTGCTTAACACAGAACCTGTTACCAATGGCCTTGACACTTGACTCAGCATAATGTGACAGTGGGAGGGGTATCATGTTACTGCATTGGCAGCGTGATATACATCGTTGGATACCCACACGTAATCCATATCGATAATCTCCATTCATCACCCATGGGATATAACACAAGCTTTGCGTCATTTCTACAAAGCCACGATTCAACCATATGATTGGTTCCTTCACAATTTCATGAAGGGAATGTCATCCAATCACAATGCTAGTTTCATGCAAGTGCCGTTTTGTTAAGACGTTGTTAACGTTAGCTGTATTTTGTTCTGTTCTGTTCAAATAAAATGATGCAGACCTAGCGTAATTTCCCACGGGTGGCGGATGGAGAGTATAAGAATTGACACCCGTGGTTTCCGACGATGCGTGATATATTAGTAGTGTATATATTACTGAATACAGTCAAACCTGTCTTAAACAACCAGTCAAAGGAAGAAGCAAATGTGACCTTTTGAAACAGGTTGTTGCTTAATACAGGTGAATTTGCTTTGAAAGCATAGAAATGGTATATAACAAATGTGACTGGTTGTATAAAGACAAGTTGTTGCTTAAAAGACCATTTGCACAGGTTTGACTGTACAATACAATCTATCATGTTTAGTTTAGTTAAAACATATTTATTGCTTATAATAATAACTATATATTTACAAACACATATAAGCAAGTGGGTTGGGCCACAAGTTCTTCCAACATTAGTTACAGCCCATACCTTGTGCAAATGATTTACAATACTAATGGCAGTAACCAAGCTGAAAAGCAGTAAATACTATGATTTAAATATGTAAATATGTTCTAAGAATAGGATTTGGAATAAAAGCATCACTTTTATGCCATTTGGGGCTATCAGATGATCAGTTAACCTAACCACTTTCCTGAGATCCTAAAAGGTTAACCAGTACTCAAGCACACACCCCATCTCCTCAAGTAACTGATAACTTTCCCACTTGAATCAGCGATGAGAGACGAATGATAATGAGATGCAATGTTGTATGTCAATTTTCAAGGAGATTGTGGCCTGGCGGGGATTCAAACTCATGACCCCTGGATTTGTAGTTAGATGCACTAACGACTGAGCTAACGGTGGCCTGGCTTATTTATTATGTAAGAGATAGATAGTAAAAAGGAGAGTATTGTATTAGAAAAGTACAAAATCTTTATTTTTAAATACAAAAGTAAATTAATACATTTGAGATATTCCAACCTGCATATAAGGAAAGAATGTATAATTGCCAGACCCAAGTTCTTGGCATGCATTTTTCACAATCAAGTATTTTTAACATTTTAATCCTTGAGTGAGGCAAGCTCCAAACGTCTTATCCCTGAGAGCAAATATTGGCTTCTGAACATTTTTTAAGATCTTTTAGAGAATTTGTTGGCACAAATTCAGCATCAGGAGGATAATTACATTGTCATGATTTTTCTGTGAGTACTTCATACCTAAGTGGAAAGTTTTATTAGCATATAAAATCATAACGACTTTGTAAGATTATTACAAAATCATGAATTTAAAGAGAATGTGGCTAAAATTAGTTACGTTTTTTTTCTGAACGGAACAGTACTGATTAACTGATCATCTGTTAGCCTGGATGGCATAAAAATGATGCTATATATTCAATCAATCAATTAATCAATCAATCAATCGGAACAGAAAGAAATAACCCGAATGTATACCATAAAGATTTTAACCCTTTACTTCATATAGACGCCTTTGGACAACTCTAATATAGACTCCTTTTGATACCTAATATTGAAGGCTTTTGAATTATTGGATGAATTATGTTTATATTAACTGACAGAGTGGAAAACAGTGCAGGAAGTGTTCAGATTGCTCGTTATGAGCAATCTGAACTCTTCTTGCAGTGCTTTCAAAGGCCTTCTGTGAATGGTGCAGGAAAATGCATATCTATGGATATAACAGGGGCTAACCAGTGTGATACACTAAGGAATAATAATTTCTTTAAACACGGCTGTTGGTAGCCTTAAACTGGTTTTATTACAGAGTGTGTGGCCTAGTGGTAGAGCACTGCATCCAAGATTGGGGTGTCGTGGATTTGATACTCTGCCACATATATAATGTAATATCCTTGTGGCCCATTGATAGAGCATTGCATCCAAGATTGAGTGGTGGTGGGGGTGGGGGGTCGTGGATTTGATTCTCTGCCGAAGATATAAAATTATGTTGTATCCTTAAGCAAGACATTTTTAATATCTGCATATGCTTAGTATTTACTTGTTCTACATGTGGACACTTTGATTGGTTCAATTCAAAATAATTAACTAATCAATTAACTCATGAATTGCATTAATTACAATAATAGTCAAAATTAGCTGATCTACTATACTTCAACATGAAAAACAAATTTAAAACTGGGAGTGCCAGATATGACTTTGAAGTAACCATGCAGACCACATCACAGCATTATTTGAAGACTTATTTGAAATCTTACAACTCATTGAAATTCAAGTACAAAGCTGCATCTGTGATTAGTTTAATTGCTTTCTGAATGAGTCCTACTTCAGATTCAAAATGGAGAAAACTGGTTGAAACAAAATTTATGTAGCAACTGCTTGTATAAGATATAATATTGCAAATACTGCATAAACCAAGTTTATAACTGAAGTGTGGCAGTATATCTTTTTATTCCTGCAGGCAGTCTACAGTATTAATTTTGGCTTTGAATATTTTTGCAGCCAAGTTGCACCTGCGTCTCAGCAAACTGTGCAACATGAAAGCTCCGTTATATCAGCTTAACAAGTATCCTGCTGACACAGAACTATAGAAAATAAAGCTTCTTCATCATAAAGATTAAATTTGATGCTCTACATTTGTAGTAATTTATAATGAATTATGTTTTTCTGTTGTTGTTTTTTCTGTTTTTTTGTTTTTTTTAATCTTGCAATTTTTGTGATCATTTAGTAGTTGCCCATCATCTTCAGTCCATAAACTTTTGCTTCAAATGACTTTTTCTCTAAAACCACTTGACGAATTTTCACCAAATTTGGTGTGAAGCATTGTTTCATGAGACTTTTTCATGTTTGTTCAAGTCATTACCATGGGGGTAAAATTGAACCTTACCCAAAGGGGCTTATCAGTTTTTGTTCTGAAAAATTCAAAATTCTTCTTTTCCGAAACTGTTAAGCAGAGACTGCTTCTCTACTATACAACTAAACAATTAACGAGACTGTAATGTAGCATGTATAATTTATATAGTATACAGAAGGTAATCTTGGACTATCAATTTTCCCACATTTTGTGCTCTTTTGTTCTGGTGCATTGTGGGAAAAATAAAAAAAACAACAACATTAAAACATGTGTACCAGTAATTGTCAGCAGGGAAATCTGTTGGGTTCTTGTACTTTTTGTCTGTGCTGAGGTCGGTCTCTATATCTGCTGGTTTTTTATGCACAACTTACTTTTTCTGTAACCACAGAAATCTAGATAAACTGGATTCCTCGCTGATTATGATGGTTGTTTACATTTGTATATTTCTGTATAGAAAGGGTGTATTGTCTATTTGGGGTTTATGTACTTCTGAGGGAAAGGGAAAAAAAGCAAGCAAAGACATAACACCGGCTTCAAAGCCTGTTTTAAGCAAAGCAGTATATTTATTTCTTGCATACCTGCCTTTGACGGGGTTTGATATTTCTATCTCGCGCTGTGACGTTAAAACCATCCAGATAATGTAATGTTAAAATATATGACATAAATCATATAATTGAACATCTTAAAAGTGACCATAAAATCTATAATGATAAATTGAAATAATTATTCAATATGTTTGGTATGCAAGAAAAAAATCTATCATGGTTTTGTCCGGTCAGATATAAAATTCCGTCTCTTGTGATAACTTTTTTCTTGGGAATTCGGCAGAGCCTCGTCCATGCCAGAACAGTTATCCCTAGGGATGGAATTAATTTCAATGAAAATATTTTTCAAGCGTTATGTTGATATACAAGCTATGTTTGGTATGGTGGTAGTGTAGTGGACCACTCATGCACAAGGTTGTGGGTTCAGTCCTCAGCTTGTCCCCGTGCTCTTAAAATACAAACCCAACTCAGTACTGGTACCCAGCAGGCTTACTCAAGAGCAGGTCATGTAAACTCGGAGTGTTTTCTCAATCAAGCTAAATAATAAGTATAAAATGTTATGTAAAACTTCTTTGTTCAGAATCTTGCACTACCAAGAGAGAGTCTTTCTTCCTTCTTCTGTAGTAGTCCTGTGCAGGTTCTACTCAAATGTACATGAGTGTGAAGTCTACCTCACCCAATAAAACTGGCATATAACTTATAATGTTTAAGTCCACTGTACTCTATAGTAGTTTTGTTTTAAAAAATTGTTTCATTATTTTGCCATAGTGGGCTAACAAATGACCAAGTAACTGAAAACTTTTCCACTTGAATCAGTGGTAAGGGACAAATGACAACGAGATTCAGCAATCATCACGTAGACTGAGTCTGTGTGGGAATTTGATCCCTGGATTGATAGTCAGACATGTTACCAACTGAGCTAACTCGACCCAGCTGCACTCTGTAGTGGGAACCGGATCATAACAATAGTTCAGATGTAAAAAAAAATTATAATGAGGATTGATATTTGATTTGCATATTGATTTACCATTTTTTTCATGTATACCATGCGAAAAATGCTGTTGCATGTGTCCTGCTGAGTTTTTTATATTTACCAAATTGCATAGTTATTACATTTTAGCATGAACAGCCCTTAAAATATATCACATGACCTAGCTTAAAACAAGATTAGTTTTTATGTCATACACATTTTATTTTATTTCTTGGTTATTACTTTTTTATGAACATAATTACAACATCAATTAACTTTGAATTAACATATAATGAATTTCTCATAAATATTTGACATTTTCATGTCCGCCCAAGTGATCTTTTTATTACCTCAAAGGAGAATCAAAACCACTAATACTCCAATCTTAAAAACATTCTTTCATAAATAATTTCTATGTAACAAAATGAATCCAATCAAGTTTGGAAATGCTGTAAATAATAAAAGTATTTTTAATGTATAATGCAGAAAGACATTTACATAGGTTTTCTATGTATGCAATTTCCATGCAATTCCATACCGTTGCCAACCAGGTTTTTTGTGAGTGCTTCTTTGGCGAGGCATCAAACATCTTTTTTGTAATAACATACAGCTCTGCATACCAATTATTCATATATCATTCATTTTTAAAAGTGCATTCATGTGTATTTGCTTTTCTTACCTTTCAAATGAAGAGTTGGCTATTTTTCAGACTTCATTATGAAGAGCTAATCATTAGTTTGTACCAAGTTATTATTGGCACCTTTATGTAATATTGGCTCCATGTCATTAAGACGTATGATGTCTTTATATCTTAAAGGATCAATGTCAGTGGTAAGTGTAGCCTGTGTTAAGCAGTCATTTAAGAAAAATGGTATAAGTGGTCTCTCACGACAGGTGACTGCCCAACATAGGTTTACCTAAATTAAGATAATGATTGATTGATTGATTGAATATTTAGCATCAATTTTATGTCATTGAGGGCTTGTAACTAAATAGGTTGTTGTGGCCTAATTTAGTAGTGTCAGCTAGTATGTGTCTATTGGATTGATATAGGCTATATTTAGAGCAGGTAGCTTGGGTTTGTTAAAACGTATCAATAGCTCGATTGGAGTAATGTTTTTAGCTTGCCGGGATGAAGTCCAAGGAGAGCTATTACCATGACCCCAGCGTCGTCGGCGTCGTCGTCGTCGTCTGTAGACACCCAGGCAAAACTTTTGCATTTAATTTAAGATATCTATACAACCACTCATTGGATGTGAATGAAACTTCGCATGTGTCTTCACCATCATCAATGGAACACACAGAGACAAGAACAATAACTCTGAATTGCATTTTGGTTTAAGATAAAGTATTGAAAGTCATCATGTTACGATTGATTGATATGTGTAATTAAATTTTGTGGATGCTTATTCGGATATTCACCAAGTGAATAGATACAGAATTGGTCTGTAATTGTTTATATTATAAATGGGAAATTAGGTAGAGATATAATTGCTACTTTGGGATTGACGAAAGTTGTATATGAGATGTTGCTTAAAGTACCGTGAAACTGCATATAGTAAGAATTGAATGAACTGTTACCATATATTGATAAATCTACCATGAAACTGTTAGATGGTAAGAATTGAATGCACGGTTATAATATGTTGATAAATCTACCATGAAACTGTTAGATGGTAAGAACTGAATGCACTGTTATCATATATTGATAAAAATGCCATGGAATTGATAGATCGTAAGTAATAGACGCAATGTCATTACGTATTTAGTAACTAGTAAATCTGGGTTTGTATATATATATTGTAGCCATTTTTAGATGTACGCGAGACATGTGTCCACTACGTTAACAATGTATCTAGATGCAACAGGAAGTCAGTGTACCGTCAAAAGGACAGCTAACCCACATACTCGTTATATGGACGAATTCATGATCCTGTTGTCGGAGTACAGTCGAAGATAGTCGGTACGAGGCGACGTAAAACTAGATTACTCAGTACATAGTTCTAGGGAAGATAACCCTGTTTATATAGCCATCACCACGAGGGACAATTGACGCTAAATCTAGGATAATTTGGATGCGGTAGTAGTATCTTCAATACAATATTATTGTATTTTGATAGCAGTTATAATATTCATATGATGTAAGCAGTTTGGAATCGCGATATAAGTATACGGAACGTGTAGGAGAAAGAACTGTGTTAAAAAAGTGTTAATTCCATCATAGAACATATCTAAACCAGCTGTATTTTTTTGTTGAGTAATTAACTTTAATTTGTATATATTGTATAATTGTATATAATATTCGTAACATTATGTAAAAATAAAATTGTAAATTGAAAATTTTATTTTGAGTATACTTGTATTCTACCCTCATGAGTTGTAGGCCCTTGGTCATTTTGCTACATGGCTAACAGACGATCAGTCAACCTAACCAATGTTTCCTGGGATCCTGAAAGGTTAACCAGTACTCAAACACACCCCAGCTACGCAAGTAACTGCTTACTTTCCCACTTGAATCAGAGGTGAGAGACAAATGACAATGAGACACAATATCATATATCAATCATGACGGAGACTGTTGGCGGGTGGGGATTCAAACTAACAACCCCTGGATTGATAGCCAGATGCGTAACCGACTGAGGTAATCGGGGCCCATTAAGATAAAGAACATGATACATTGAAAATGTAGATGGTTAGGACAAGTGGTTGTTAAATACAGGCTATCTTGCATTAAAACAGTGAATAAATAGATAATCGAAATAATTACTACAGACTGTTGTCTAAAACAGGTTGTTCTACATTAAACATTGAACATATGCCACTCTCCATGTGGTGTATGCTTGGTGCATCAATATAATATGCCATCTCTTACCATTTACATTTAACTAATAGCTTACTGTATGACTCCATCTCTTACCTTTTACATTTAACTAATAGCTTGCTGTAAGACTCCATCTCTTACCATTTACATTTAACTGGTAGCTTGCTGTATGACTCCATCTCTTACCATTTACATTCAACTGGTAGCTTGCTGTATGACTCCATCTCTTACCATTTACATTCAACTGGTAGCTTGCTGTATGACTCCATCTCTTACCATTTACATTTAACCGGTAGCTTGCTGTATGGCTCCATCTCTTACCATTTACATTTAACTGGTAGCTTGCTGTATGACTCCATCTCTTACCATTTACATTTAACTGGTAGCTTGCTGTATGACGCCATCTCTTACCATTTACATTTAACTAATAGCTTACTGTATGACTCCATCTCTTACCTTTTACATTTAACTAATAGCTTGCTGTAAGACTCCATCTCTTACCATTTACATTTAACTGGTAGCTTGCTGTATGACTCCATCTCTTACCATTTATATTCAACTGGTAGCTTGCTGTATGACTCCATCTCTTACCATTTACATTCAACTGGTAGCTTGCTGTATGACTCCATCTCTTACCATTTACATTCAACTGGTAGCTTGCTGTATGACTCCATCTCTTACCATTTACATTTAACTGGTAGCTCGCTGTATGGCTCCATCTCTTACCATTTACATTTAACTGGTAGCTCGCTGTATGACTCCATCTCTTACCATTTACATTTAACTGGTAGCTTGCTGTATGACTCCATCTCTTACCATTTACATTTAACTAATAGCTTACTGTATGACTCCATCTCTTACCTTTTACATTTAACTAATAGCTTGCTGTAAGACTCCATCTCTTACCATTTACATTGAACTGGTAGCTTGCTGTATGACTCCATCTCTTACCATTTACATTTGACTGATAGCTTGCTGTATGACTCCATCTCTTACCATTTACATTTAACTGGTAGCTTGCTGTATGACTCCATCTCTTACCATTTACATTTAACTGATAGCTTACTGTATGACTCCATCTCTTACATTTTACATTTAACTGATAGCTTGCTGTATGACTCCATCACTTACCATTTACATTTGACTGATAGCTTGCTGTATGACTCCATCTCTTACCATTTACATTTAACTGATAGCTTGCTGTATGACTAAATCTCTTACCATTTACATTTGACTGATAGCTTGCTGTATGACTCCATCTTTTACTATTTACATTTGACTGATAGCTTGCTGTATGACTCCATTTCTTACCATTTGCATTTAACTGGTAGCTTACTGTATGACTAAATCTCTTACCATTTACATTTTACTGGTAGCTTGCTGTATGACTCCATCTCTTACATTTTACATTTAACTGGTAGCTTACTGTATGACTCCATCTCTTACCATTTACATTTAACTGGTAGCTTGCTGTATGACTCCATCTCTTACATTTTACATTTAACTGGTAGCTTGCTGTATGACTCCATCTCTTACATTTTACATTTAACTAGTAGCTTACTGTATGACTCCATCTCTTATCATTTACATTTAACTGATAGCTTGCTGTATGACTCCATCTTTTACCATTTACATTTGACTGATAGCTTGCTGTATGACGCCATCTCTTACCATTTATATTTAACTGATAGCTTGCTGTATGACTAAATCTCTTACCATTTACATTTAACTGGTAGCTTGCTGTATGACTCCATCTCTTATTTTTTACATTTAACTAATTGCCTATGGTTCATTGGTTCCACATAGTGTTTTTGATGTTTGTGTATATGTTTATGTAAGTGCTTGGTATTTTTATATGTGTTTGTGTAAGTGTTTGGTATTTATGAATGTGTTTGTGTAGTGTTTGGTGTTTATGTATGTGTTTATGTAAGTGTTTGTGTGTTTGGTGTTTGTGTAAGTGTTTGGTGTATGTGTTTGTGTAAGTGTTTGGTGTTTATGTATGTGTTTGTGTAAGTGTTTGGTGTTTATGTATGTGTTTGTGTATGTGTTTGTGTAAGTGTTTTTTTTGTATGTGTTTGTGTAAGTGTTTGGTGTTTGTGTATGTGTAAGTGTTTGGTGTTAATGTATGTGTTTGTGTAAGTGTTTATGTATAAGTGTTTGTATATGTGTTTGTGTAAGTGTTTGGTATTTTTAAATGTGTTTGTGTAAGTGTTTATGTTTATGTATGTGTTTATGTAAGTGTTTGGTGTTTATGTATGTGTTTGTGTAAGTGTTTGGTATTTTTGTAAGTGTGTGATATTTGTATATGTGTTTGTGTAAGTGTTTGGTGTTTATGTTTGTGTTTGTGCAAGTGTTTATGTGTAGTTGTTTGGTGTTTCTGTATGTGTTTGTGAAAGTGTTTGGTGTTTATGTATGTGTTTGTGTAAGTGTTTTTTGTTTATGTGTATGTGTTTGGTGTTTATGTATGTGTTTGTGTAAGTGTTTTGTGTTTATGTGTATGTGTTTGGTGTTTATGTATGTGTTTGTGTAAGTGTTTGGTGTTATTGTATGTGTTTGTGTAAGTGTTTGGTGTTTGTGTAAGTGTTTGGTGTTTATATATATGTTTGTGCAAATGTATAGTGTTTGTGTAAGTGTTTGGTGATTTTGTATATGTTTGTAAGTGTTTGGTGTTTATGTGTATGTTTGTGCAAATATTTAGTGTTTGTGTAACTGTTTGGTATTTGTTTTTGTGCAAATGTTTAGTGTTTGTGTAAGTGTTTGATTTTGTATATGTGTAAATGTTTGGTGTTTTCATGTATGTTTGTGCAAATGTTTAGTTTTTGTGTATGTGTTTGTTTAAGTGTTTGATCTTTGTATATGTGTTTGTGTAAGTGTTTGGTGTTTGTGTATGTGTTTGTGTAATTGTTTGGTGTTTGTGTATGTGTTTGTGTAAGTGTTTGGTCTTTGTATAAGTGTTTGTGTAAATGTTTGGTGTTTAGATATGAGTTTGTGTAAGTGTTTGTTTTTTTCGTGTATTTTTTTGCAAGTGTTCTGGTGTTTGTATATGTGTTTGTGTAAGTGTTTGGTGTTTTTGTGTATTTTTGTGCAAGTGTTCTGGTGTTTGTATATGTGTTTGTGTAAGTGTTTGGTGTTTTTGTATATATGTAGGTGTTTTGTGTATGTTGTGCAAGTGTTTTGTGTTTGTGTAAGTGTTTAGTGTATCTGTATGTGTTTTTTATTTTCATTCTTAGGAGAAAGTATTTTTCACAGGGAAATGGATGTTTTTTATGCAAGTTGCTCTCTGCCATCGGCTAATCTAGTGATACCATAATGCATGGTATATATCACCTATCAATTCTGTTTTATGCAGAAAAAGTGGGCAGACAAGCCCTACCATGAAAACTGGTATTATGTAAAGTCAGTGCTGTAGTTTAATGTTTTTTGTTTGACAACCATGTTCATCATAATTCTGACGGAGTTGAGTGTAAAATAATTGTAAGCAGACGCTACACAATCATCGTTTCTGGCACACAGTTTTATTTTCACACCTACAATTCGTTTGCATGATTTACCAAACTGTGTGATCGCTCTCATGTCTTGATACGCTTGCATGTTTTGTTCTGCTGGAATTTCATCCCATAATTACGATGAACGTCTGTGTAACACCGAACAGAAGTTTCCTTAATGAACACCATAATTGCATCCCATCCTCCTGTCTCCTGACATTTTATAATGGTGTAATAGATGCAACTGAATGCTGACTATTATTCGCACAATGCGTCACAAACAATGAAATCACAATAAATATCTAATGCAGCACCACCCATTAAGGTTTTGTTCTGCTTTCAGCCATTCATGTAATCAATGGTTTATTATTTTCTGCACTCTTTCTTGCATTCAATTTCTCCACCATATCTCACATGTTATGAAATAGGAATCTGCATCATGAAAAATTGAACAGCGCAGTAGATATTTATACCAGCGGCAATGGGCTCATGAGACACCTTTATGTTGTACACAGTTACTTCTTGAAAGCTATCTTTGCCAGGCGTCGAAGTATTAGACATTTGGTAACCCTCAATTTATCTAGCTGCTGGGTGAGCAACTGGCCGCATCAGAAAAAAAGAAGTGCTTCCACCAGGATTCATACCTTCGACCTCCAACTTCCGATGTGGACGCCTTAACCAATAAGCCACAGAAAACAGTATTTATCTTAATGCTATTGTAAATTTGTTCGTTTGCCGAGAGTCTTATGACAGGTTACATACGGTCATAAGTAATTAGTTCCTAAATTTTCATCCACATTTGTTTCAAAATCAGGGGGCGGTGGGGGTCAGAAATTCTGTACTTAATTTTTCAGAGTTTAAAACAGAAGTATTGTATAAGGCATGACATGAAATAAAATCATTTAAAGGTCAACAGGGTGTGGGGTAGTCGTTTTGGCAGATTACAGTTACCATTGTCCTAAAATAAACAACGGCGGACGGGCAGCGATGAAAATCTAGGAATTAATATATTATTTGCTAACATTATTCCAATGCAAGAATAACATTCTGGTAAAGATTGAATAAAGATACGGGGTAGACTTTCTTGCGTTTGTTTAAGAAATACTTGTATGTCTTAATTATCTGATGAATTCAGCTGTATATCCTTTATGAACCGCCACAGCAGCCAGCGTATGCATTAATATATTAGCAACTCATTAAGCACATGCTGCAGTATTTAGTATGTTTTGCATTGTTTTGGAATTTATTACACGATTTAGCTGCTTCAATCTGAAGACAAGTATCTGAAAGACACATCTTGTTTCTCAAAATGGCAAAATAATGAGCTTTCACTTGGTACAAAGTATTGTAGAAATATTTTCTTGGGTAAAAATGCAGTCATTGCATAATTGCCTTACTTTGCAATTCAAATTAACTGACATCGGTAGGTCTTTTTTACCTCCGATACTGAAGAGTGGCATTAATTGCCGCTGACAGGAAACTATTTACAGAAACATAGTTTGGCACAGGAAAACGTGGGTATAATAGTAAAAGAATAGTAAACCAAAATACTCGGAGCAATGAAGGTGGTATGGTGCATTCTGTCGTGGTTTTTTTAAGGATTGATGCATCAAACAGGAAGATGTTGAAACTGTTTATTCTCTAGAATGTTGTGTTTAAATCAAACTTCATCATCCCATTTTAAATTTAAAAGATGCGTACATTTCTGGAAACTGTCTTGATTGATTCATTGTTCCAAACAAAGTTGCCACTTGATATTGAATGCATTGAGGCTATTATCAATACTAAAGAAACTAACATGTCTTGTTTAGATTGAGAAGCAAACTGAATTAAAAGGGTGGCGGTATAAGATGTAGCAACAAAAAAAAAATTATAATGTAAAAATGAGTAGGAAGATTCTAGGCGCCCTCAGATTACAAAGAAAGGACTTATGTAGTTGATATAGTTCAACAAATCAACAAACTGAACTTGCCAATATTACTACCAATTAAGTTTCAATAAATTCTGCAATTAAATAATCAATATCCTATTACTTGACTGCCACCGACCCAAGATCAGTGTCCTATTACTTTACTGCCTATGACCCAAGTTCAATATTCTATTACTTTACTGCCTCTGACCAAAGATCAATATTCTATTACTTGATTGCCTCTGACCCAAGATCAATATTTTATTATTTTACTGCCTTTGACTAAAGCTCAATATTCTATTACTTGACTGCCTCTGACCAAAGATAAGTATTCTATTACTTTTCTGCCTCTGACACCCAAGATCAATATCCTATTACTTGACTGTCACCAGCCCAAGATCAATATCCTATTATTTTACTGGCACTGACACAAGATCAGTATATCCTATTATTTGACTAGGACCGACCCAAGATCAATATCCTATTACTTGACTGCCACCGACCCAAGATCAGTATCCTTTTACTTGACTGCCACAAACCAAAGAGTTTTACTGGCACTGACCCAAGGTCAATATCCTATTACTTGACTGCCACCAACCCAAGATCAATATCCTATCACTTGACTGGCACTGACCGAAGATCAATATCCTATTACTTGACTGCCACCAACCTAAGATCAATATCTTATTACTTTACTGGCACTGATCCATGATCAGTGTATCCAATTACTTGACTGCCACCAACCCAAGAGTAATATCCTATTACTTGGCTGCCACTGACCCAAGAGCAATATCCTATTACTTTACTGGCACTGATCCAAGATCAGTGTATCCAATTACTTTGCTGCCACCGACCCAAGAGCAATATTCTATTACTTGACTGCCATTAACCGAAGATCAGTATCCTATTACTTGACTGCCACCAACCAAAGATTAATATCTTATTACTTTACTGGCACTGATCCAAGATCAGTGTATCCAATTACTTGACTGCCACCAACCCAAGATCAATATCTTATTACTTTACTGGCACTGATCCAAGATCAGTGTATCCAATTACTTGACTGCCACCAACCGAAGATCAGTATCCTATAACTTGACTGGCACTGACCCAAGATCAATATCATATTACTTTACTGGCACTGACCCAAGATCAGTGTATCCTATTACTTGACTGCCACCGACCAAAGATCAATTTCCTATATTTTGACTGCTACTGACCCAAGATCATTATCCTATTACTTGACTGCCATTGACCCAAGATCAATATCGTATTACTTTACTGGCACTGACCCAAGATCAATATCCTATTACTTGACTGCCATTGACCCAAGATCATTATCATATTACTTGACTGCCACTGATCGTAGATCAACATCCTATTACTTGATTTCTTCTAAGCCAAGATCAATATTCTATTATTTGACTGCTATCAACTCAAGATCAATATTCTATTACTTGACTGCCAGACTGACCCAAGATCAGTATCATATCATTTGACTGCCACTGACACAAGAGCAATGTCCTATGATACTTGACTGCCACAGACCCATGATCAATATAATATTCCTTAACTTCTACTGGTAAATGATTAATATTACTTGATTGCTACTGACCCAAAATCAATATTGTATTTCTTGACTGGTACCAACTTAAGTCATGATTTCCTGCATGGATTATAGGAACTCCCTACATCTGAGTCAGTTGCTGCTGTTCATTGGTAGGGAAGACTGGTTCAAAAAATCACACAAGATTGATTCTTACCTGATGTTACTGGGTCAATTCAGTCATGGGATAGTTTATAAATTGGCTAGAAACTTACATTTATTTTAGTTGCATTGAAGATAACAAAATCTTGCTGCTGCATCATGGGCCTTAATGTGGCATTTTTTGGCAGGGTATACCAAACTTTGCAATGAACTATTGTCTTGTATGGTTACAGTTCTATATCATTGCTCAGGCATGGCATCCCGCATTGTTCAACCCCTACAAACTCCAAACTCTGCACTTAGCTCACTTTCATAAAAATAACTCTGTGGGCATGCGGTATTTGACATGTCAGAATAACTGCTTGGGGGAATTTTTCTGACATACAAATAAACTAAGATATACAAGGGCTATGTCATGTCCTGGGAAAGCATGTCGAGCATGCGGAATTATGTGGATTAATTAACTGGCATGTGGCTGCTTCTTGGTTTGATTAGAAATATAACGAAATAAGTGAAACATGACTGAACAATTGAAAATACACTAACACACCGAGTTTTTATTTTAAAAACAGTTCATTTATATTTAAACTGCATTAATTTCGATTAGGAATAATTTTTCTGGAATGTCATTTGGTCATTAAAAACTGAAATAATTCTAGGTGCAGTATAATAAAAAATAAAATATGAAGAAAACTAAGCTGATATTTTAAAGGAGTTGTGACCCCATTTTAAGTTCATTTTGTAAGTTATTTTATAGAAGTTATGGCCCCTATTTGACATAATTTTAGGTGAAATAATGGCTGCCTATTAATAACTTCTGAAAGGGTCTTTGTGTTAAATTGATAATATTTACATTTTTACTGCAATCAGCCTAAATGAACTATAAATGACCAATATAGATTAACTGCATTTCATTTCCCATGCAATGAAAAACATATACAGCTGGGCGGAGCTAACAGGGACCTGAGTTTGCATTTCATTGGTTGCACGATTTTGTTTTTCTGGTGAGACGTCAAGTTGCCCTTAGGTTCACGTGACGTATAATGAAAGTTGCCATAAAAATGCGTGAAGTTATTCAGTATGTTGACAACGTCGCCGTTGTATTCATGACATTGGCTTTGCAGTTTAATGCGTATAATTTATTTTTTAAATATCAAAATGGCAAAGATAACGCAATAGGTTTATCTTAAATAGTTGGAAAATATATGTAAATATAAAGATTAAAAGCTTAATTTTGAGTTTTCATCAGGTTATGAAAAACATTAGACTAGTTTAATGTTGCTGAGAATACAAGTCAAGTTCGCTATTTGTCAAAGTCAGTCAAATTTTAACAGAGTTATGACCCCTTTTCAACTTCACTTTTACTGTGTAGGTGTATAACTATAAAATACAGGTCAAGTTCAATTTATAAGTCGACTTTGATCAAATTTTATAGGCCCCTATTCGACTCAATTTTAATGAAATATTGAGTTTTCTCTCAATAACTTCTAAAAAGCTCTATGTTTTTAATTTATATTAGTGTTATCTATATATTTATAAATTACATGTCGGGTCAGTAATTTTGTAAATGGAAGTCAAATTTACATGAGTTATGTCCCTTTTTGACTGTTTTTTTTTAATATACTAGTCCAGTTTCTGATCTATAACTAACAGGAAGAGTCCATGCATTTATTTGATATTCGGTGTGTATCATACGGTGTCCCATTGGGGCCATCATGGCATACTTATTAAATTAAGTAAAGTTGAAACTACGATGGTGAAAAGTCGAAACAACGGTGGTGAAAAGTCGCTACTATGATGGTGAAAAGTTGAAACTACGATGGTGAAAACGCGCAACTACCATGGTGAAAAGTCGAAACAACGATGGTGAAAACACAAAACTATGATGGTGAAAAGTCAAAACTACGATGGTGAAAAGTCGAAACAACAAAAAAATGAAACTATGCAATGTTTTGTTGTTGCGACTTTTTACCATCGTAATTTCGACTTTTCACCATCGTAGTTGCAAGTTTTTACCATCAATGTTTCGTTGTTTTGACTTTGCACCATCGTAGTTTCGTTGTTTCAACTTTACTTAATTTAACAAATATGCCGCAATGGCCCCAATGGGACACCGTAGTATCTATAATTCTAAAATACAGGCCAAGTTTGATTATTGTGTTAAAGTTGGTTAAATTTTACAGGAATTTTTTTTATTTAATTTTTGGTAAAAATTTATGATATAGCAGGGGCATGTTTCTAGTTTTATTGCATTCTTAAGATACTGAAAGAAGCTTGCATTTTTATTTTATTGCTTGTAATTTGAATGCCATTTGCAGTTAACAAATTTATACTGCATATATCTTACGTTTATACTATCTATAATTTCATCTGCACATAGTGTCTATAAAAATAATCTTAAAAATTCAACAACCCCACAGATTTGGATCTTGACATCATTTTGTTTATCTTTTTATTCACTTAAGCATTTAATTATTTTTGTCATCAAAAATCAAGGACTTGTAGGATATGCAACTTGCATCTCCTGACTAAATGTTGATGAAACAGCACACAAAGGATTCATAATTTGCAAATTAATCATTCATAATTCAAAGGCAACTAATTTCTTGTACATAAACTTTAAGCTGTATGTAATCTTAGATGTTTATACATGTTTCGATCACGCAAAATGGTCTTGAATTAAAGATATTGAGGTTTGAAATAAAATTTATCGTAAATTGTTGGTATTTTAGGTGCAATATTATATTAATAACAAATTTTGTCATCAGAAGCACTTCAACAAACATAAACACAAATTTCCGGGAATGGTATCGTTTTGATGACAATTTCATTTTGCAGTGTAAGAATTTTGATTTGTGTTCCTGAGATAAAGGGAAATTTAGATAATTAAAAAAGAGATATTGCTAGATTTTGCGTGAATATGCAAGCTATCACACAATCTCAATCAGTTGCCTTTCCTTCTTTATATAATTCCTTGTCAAAAACTGTATCATTAAAAATGAATATTACAGCGTTGCCTCACAGTTATTCCTTTATTATATAACAGATTTCATCGAAAATTATGTTTTTAGTTCATTTTTTTTATTATTTAATTATTTTGCAAATTGTTTTTTTTGTTAACATTTTTAGTTCTTTTAATCACATGTTTTTCTCAATATTTTTCTGTTAATATTACAGGAAAATGTCTATAACATTTAAATATTTCATGTTTGTATTACAACAAAAATTCAAAATTGATGGTAGGCCCAAATAGTGCATCTGACTATCAAGCCAGGGGTTGTGAGTTTGTATCCCAGCCTAGCTACGCAGCAGTCTCTGTGGTGATTGATATACGACATTGCATCTTATTGCAATTCATCGCTTACTGCTGATTCAAATGGGAAAGTTATCAGTTACTTGTTGAGATTGGTGTAAGTCCCACGGTTAGCATAAAAATGACGCTAAATATTCAAACAAACAAGCTTAAAATTGGAGAGAAAAAAAATTGATTTATTCTTATCTAAAGTTGTCATCTATTATCATTATAATTAAGTACATAAGATATATCAATTTTCACAATCTTGCTTATCAATTGAAACAAGATGAGAACATTTTTAACGTTTTATAGAGGGTAACCTAAATTTGTGACTGTCACAATTATTTTAATGATCTTGTTCATTTGAGTCTGACATATTGAAACCGACAGGTCATTAATAGCTGTCATAAGAAATGAAAAATTAATAAAGAACAGGGTAACATTGACAATTTTCTCTAGTGTCCTCGTAATAAATTGTCAGATAACGAAGATGTTAGGGGTTGTTTGACAGGGTTTGTGTCACCTTGTACCATTTGTTGTGAAAATTGAGATTGGTTTAGATTTCTTGTATATCTGATTGGGTTTCAGTTTTATTTAACAGATTAAGGTGTGGTGTTGAGTGTAAAAGCTTTCAAAGCCAGATATTTGCTTTAAAATTAATTTAGATATAACCATTTTATAATTTTAGCTTCTTTGTTAAAAACAAAATTAATGTGCTTAAAGCACTGTACTGACTGCTCAAACAAATATTTAGTTTTCAGGGATGTAGCGTAACAAATATGGAAGTTACTCTGGGTTTGTGTGTGGTGGGGTGGGGGTGGGGGGTCCCACTTCCCCTGATTGGGTCCGAGGTCGCCTCCCCTGGTGATTCTTTTAAAACTTTTATGTTTCACTGGGCGTCCATATACGGTTTCTTGGACTTCGCAGTCTAAATTAGGTCCATATTTTACATAAAAAACACTGTTGGTTTAAGTATGGAAGAGTTATACTGCAACTTTTTAAGCACCTATTTGTATACACCTACTGTTAAATATCTACTGTTGCTATCAATTTTTATGCCCCCCCCCCAAAAAAAATTTTTGGGTGGCATTTTGTAATCGCAGCGTAAATACGTCCGTCCGTCCGTCCGTCCATCTGTCTGTCTGTCTGTCCAACCGTCCTTCTGTCTGGTATTTCGTTTCTGGCCTGTAACTTTGTCATGCATAGATGGATTTTGTTGATACTTGCTACAAATGATCAACATAACATGATGACATGTCGCAAGTAAGATCCACACCTGTACCTCAAAGGCCAAGGCCATAATTTGAGTTTGTTTGACAACACTTTGAGTTTGTGTGAGATTTCCTGTCTAGCCTGTAACTTTGTCATGCATAGATGAATTTCAATGATACTTGCTACAAATGATCAACATAACATCATGACATGTCGTGAGTAAGATCCATACCCGTACCTCAAAGGTCAAGGTCATAATTTGAGTTTGTTTGACAACACTTTGAGTTTGTGTGAGATTTCCTGTCTGGCCTGTAACTTTGTCATGCATAGATGAATTTCAATGATACTTGCTACAAATGATCAACATAACATCATGACATGTCGTGAGTAAGATCCACACCCGTACCTCAAATGTCAAGGTCACAATTTGAGTTTGTTTGACAACACTGAGTTTGTGTGAGATTTTGTGTCCAGTCTGTAACTTTGTCACGCATAGATGGGTTTTATAAATACTTGCTACAATTGATCAACATAACATGAAAACGTGTCGCTAGTAAGACCCATACCATTACCTCAAAGGTCAAGGTCACACTTTGAGTTTGTTTGACAACACTTTCAGTCTGTTTGAGATTTCGTGTCTGGCCTGTAACTTTGTCATGCACAGATGGATTTTGTTGATATTAGCTACAAATGACCAACATAACATGACGATGTGTCGCGCGTTACACCCAGAATACCACTTCAAAGGTCAAGGTCACAATTTAACTTTGGTTGATGACACTTTCAGTCTGATTGAGATTTCGTGTCCGGTCTGAAACTTTGTCACCTATGGATAAATTTCAAAAACACTTGGCTCAATTCAACAGCATAACATTACAAAGTGTCATGTGTAAGACCCAAATGCGCACCTCAAAGGTCAAGGTCACACTTTGAGTTTATTTGACAACACTTTCAGTGTTACATAATTAGGTGTAGCATGTAAGACTTCCTCAAATGTCAAGGTCACACTTTCAATTTGTTTGATATTGCGTGTCTGACTTGTGACATGTGACACTTAACAGTGACATTTCTTGTTTAGTTTTGTTTAATTGAGTATGCTACACCACGCTCCTGGTCTTCAGGACTGGTGATGCCGCAAAGAAATAAATGATAAAATAGTTCTCATCATGAATATCTTTACTGTTTTTCAAATAATTCTATTTTGTTTGAATTGGGTTTAACGCCATTTTCAAAGCATATCAGGTTATATATGGCATATCCAGTTTTATTGGTGTGGAAGACCTGACTGTCACTAAGAACCACTGTCCTTCTGCAAGTAACTGGCAAACTGTGAATTAAAGCATAACAACAACTTGTCACATTTGTTAATGAAGGGAAGGGGTCCTTCGTGGCCCAGTGGTCTAAGGCACTGTCTCAAGATCACTTACCTCTCACTGCTAAGGTTGTAGGTTTGAGTCAAGCTTGCTTCAAAAACTTTGTGAGACAGTTTGCCAGTTACTTGCGGAAGGACAGTGGTTCTAATCAGACTGACTCCGTCCGAGGTCTTCCTCCACCAATAAAACTTGATATGGCATTATATAACCTGAAATGTGTTGAATCACCTGAGCCAAAGGCTCACAGGTGAGCTTTTGTGATCGCCTGGTGTCCGTCGTCTGTCGTCCGTAATTAACTTTTAGCTTCTAACAACTTCTCCTCTGAAACCAGTGGGCCAATTTTTATATAACATCACAGAAATGTTCCTTGGGTGACCCGCTTCCAAGTTTGTTCAAGTCATCTTGATTCATCAAAAAACATGGCCGCCAAGGGTCCGGGCAAGTTTAATTAGTAAAAACTTAAAAAATCTTCTTGTCAGAAACTATTGGCTCTGTTTTAAAATAATTTCACAGAAATGTTCCTTGGAGGACCCTTCACCAAGTTTGTTCAAACAGTAGTGATTCATCAAAAAACATGGCGGCCAAGGGGTGGGGTTAGTTTACTATATAAGCTATAGTAAAAACATAAAAATCTTCTTGTCAGAAACTAACAAGTCGATTTTAAAACAATTTTGCAGAAATGTTCCTTGTGTGACCCTTTACCAAGTTTGTTCAAGCCATTGTGATTTGTTAAAAAACATGACTGCCACAGTAATGTGCTAGTTTACTATATAGTAAAATCTTCAAAAGCCTTCTTGTCAGAATCTACTGACCTGATTTTGATGTAATTTCACTGACATTTACCATGGGTGAACCTCTACCAAATTTGTTCCAGCTATTGCGATTCATCAAAAAACATAGTCGCTAGGAAAGGAGGCTGGGGTTTTTTTTATATGGATATTTAGGGAAAACTTTCTTTCGATATCTGATATCCAGATATCCCCACAAGGATACTATTTTTATCTCACAACTCTTCTATGCATCTGTTACATCTTCAAAACAAATCAAAATTCTAACTACTCGGCCATCTCGTTTTTCTGGAATTTTGAGTGTACATGACTGTATTATATAAGCTACTTAAGTTGGGTGACTCAAGGTAACGTAGGTGAGTGATATAGGGCCATCTTTGCCCTCTTGTTTGTAAACAGTTGTAGTTAACATGTGTTACAACATTTTCTGATGTCAATGTAACCTTGTTCAATCACACAAGGGTGTATCATTTTTATCCACATCAAAGATCCCGTACCTGAATTATAAAGTACAGATCACTAATTAGCCTCCCATTCATGTTTCTAATCAAAACTGCAGCTTATAAATGTTCATGGTAGAACACAAGTCCTTACAAAGGCGGGTCTTATTGCTTGGTTACTAATTGAGACTTTTGTAATTGGTAATTTTAATTGGTGGATCAGATTTACTAAATATTTGTGCAGGCAGATGAAAGAAACTTAATTGTGGAAGCAAAGTGATTCTTGACCTTTGGAAACTACTTCTAATAATTAATAACAGAAATTAGAATAGCTCAAAATACCACCCCCTCCCCCCCACGCAATGGTTCCTCCAACTCGTAATAGACAGAACTTAGATACTGCTTGACGATGTTCACATTCTCATTCGAACTCTTTCTATAAAATGAAACAAATTCTACAACATGTAAACCATGTGTCAAAATAGGTTGCACTTTGAATCTATTTTAGTCTGACCTGAGCACATAGGACAAGATAATTTCTTTTCAAAACATTATTTTGGCAAGGTCTATTAATATATAATTATGGCAATATGGGGTCGGCGAGTATATAATACAGGCATGATATATCAGGAGGAAATTGGCAATTTTAAAATTTTGAAAAAATCCTGATGTATTTCCTTTAAAGGAAACAATTAACAACAGCTGATTATTGACCTGACATGGGCTGTCAATCAAATTAATCAATAATCCAATAATTAGTGATTGATATTGGTTGCTTAACTGACATTTTCCTTAGACAAGCTAATGACGTCTAAGTAAACATTTCATTGTATCTACTTTGCAAAAAAAACAATGCCATGTGGGCAGTTGGCGGATCGATAGTCTTTCTCCTGTAATGTTGATTCATTACAAGTAAATTTCATCCAGTCACATCAGAATCTACCGGAACTGATAAGCACAATTTTCGAGAATACGAAATTTATAACTGACATGATAATTATCAGTGTTGTCATATATTGTTGCTCGTCAAGCAATTATAAATTAATGGCTAGATTCTCATCCAAATTTTTCATATAAAATAAAAAAAATATATTTTTTTTTCTTTTTTCTTTTATGAATTTAATAAGGGTAGGGGCGGCATGAAAATTAGGAGCCGGGCGGGGATAGTAATCTGGCAATTAATCTATTATGACCTTTATATATACCAGTGCAAACTCTAAACTTATTTAACATTATTAACAGACGCATTAGTTGAAAAACACAATTCCAGGAGAAAAGCATATGTTATATCATGCAACAGATAATGTTATATCGTGCAGCGAATAATCTTACGTGTTAATGCAGTTATTGTAATCTTTAATACGTTTGTACAAGCAGTTGTTCCCACACGAACACTTAATCATGACAACGTGAAACTGTTAATGTATTAATGACATGCACTTAATCTCCGGTGATATTTTTTTCTTCTATAACTATGATTACTCGATATCGTCTCTCGTAGACCTATTGCTGAGTCAGTTCCTGCTGAGGTAAATCATCGTATCGTGTTTTAGTGTTTTATGCATGAACATGTGCCTATATAGCATTACATGCATGTTTTATACTGTTCAGTTTACAAGTCATGCATGCTCCAGTTGTAAATGGGTTAATTGTTTATGGGAGGCATGTAATGTTAAACAATAATGTTTTAAAAAAGTTAAGTCAGTTATAAGTCAAAAAAGACAATTCAACATTGAATTAATTTTATATGATCTATACAAAAAATTCATCTTCTTTAATAGCTATTTTTTTCTTAAGATAAGCAAACAAATGGAGAGTTTAGGGTTGTTAAGGGTCCCTTTCATCAATTTTTTAGTTGTATCACGACAGTGTTTTCTTGAAACAGTATTCTGAATGCAGTCACATTGGAGTATCATGCTGCAGATACATGGTACGAGACACCTCGTAGTCATATTATAATGACACCAGGCCCAGAGATATATCCGCTCAATGCTGAGCACCAAGTGAGGAAGCTTCTAGTATCATTTTTCTTTGGTTTGATCCGGCCAGGGATCAAACCCACGACGTTCAATATGTGAGACAGTTGCTCTACACATAGACCACCAAACAGCCAAGTTCCCATCTTATTAACGTATGGTGAAACAAGTGTTTTAAACTAATTCTCTTTTTTGAATGGTTAATGATACAGTTTCTGGGTTTCCATGGGGTTGTCTCGTGATAACCCTTAATATATACATACTATTTTGGGGGGGGGGGGGGGGGGGGGGGGGTTTAATGGCGGTTTAACACCATTTATATGTTATATATATAATGGTATATTCAGTTTTGTTGGTGAAGGAAGACCTCAGAGCGAATCTGAGTAGAACCAATTTTCCTTCCTTAAGTAACTTGCAAACTTTCTTACATAATGTTTTTGGAGCTAGCGGGACTTGCATCTACAACCTTAGCGGTAAGAGGTTACTTATCTTGAAACGGTGCCTTGGACCACTCGACCCCTATACAAAAAAAGTCATATTATAAGAAAATTGATATGTTATAAAACAAAATCCTAATTGCTTTATTTCAAATGATTTATGTTTTTATAACTTCCAGGTGTCGAGCCAATTTCCTGTAGTTGTGTTTTTACACTTCTGCAGCCTGCATATTCAATCTCTTAAAATTGCAATATGCAGTCTTAGAATATCGGATGAACAAAAAACCTCCAATTTCTGCAGATTACTGTAATTTTAAAGTAAACTGAAGCATGCTGGGATAGCCACTGGTTCTCTGTTACAAATATCACAGTCAGAAATCCTGCAGTAACACCCACATCTCTTTGAAGTGTCTGCACATTTTGTATTTTGATATCATGGCTAAGTCATGCACTAATCAGTTTACCTTGTGTTAGAGTCCAGTGGTTTTACAATACTTTACCATTGTTTATGGATTTGGGGGTTTACCTTAATTTACCATTGTGTTTGAGACCAGTGGTTTTACCACACTTTACCATTGTTTATGGATTTGGGGGTTTACCTTAATTTACCATTGTGTTTGAAACCAGTGGTTGTACCACACTTTGCCATTGTTTACGGATTTGGGGGTTTACCTTGATTTACCATTGTGTTTGAGACCAGTGGTTTTAGAATACTTTACCATTGTTTATGGATTTGGGGGGTTACCTTAATTTACCATTGTGTTTTGAGACCAGTGGTTTTAGAATACTTTACCATTGTTTATGGATTTGGGGGTTTACCTTAATTTACCATTATGTTTGAGACCAGTGGTTTTATGATACTTTTCCATTGTTTATGGATTTTGGGGTTAACCTTAATTTACCATTGTGTTTGAAACTAGTGGTTTTACCACACTTTACCATTGTGCATGAAACTGTGGTTTTAACATAATTTACCATTGTGTTTGAGACCAGTGGTTTTACCACACTTTACCATTGTTTATGGATTTTGGGGTTTACCTTAATTTACCATTGTGTTTGAGACCAGTGGTTTTACCACACTTTACCATTGTTTATGGATTTGGGGGTTTACCTTAATTTACCATTGTGTTTGAGACCAGTGGTTTTACCACACTGTACCATTGTTTATGGATTTTGGGGTTTACCTTAATTTACCATTGTGTTTGAAACTAGTGGTTTTACCACACTTTACCATTGTTTATGGATTTGGGGGTTTACCTTAATTTACCATTGTGTTTGAGACCAGTGATTTTACCACACTTTACCATTGTTTATGGAACTGTGGTTTTACCATAATTTACCATTATGTTCGTGACTCGAGGTTTGGTCACTGTTTATCATTAGTTAATACTAATTTATTTTAGTTTGATTGTGATGAAAGCTCTGATCTTATATGAACCGCTGTCGATTCCATTTCCTGGGTAGAACCAATACTAAGTGTTGTTGTTGAGATAAGTCAGGTCGAGCTGGGGTCTGAACCTTCAACCTATGGCATGAGTGACCAACACCCTATCCACTACACTATGTAACCGCCCCACTGTTAACCATTATTTGCCCACTGTTTCACTGTCACATTTTCCATAGACAAGCTAACGATGTCTGATTCAACACTACTTTGTATTAACTGGGACAAACAATGCCATGAGGCCAGTTGGCAGAGCAATAGTCGTTCTCAGGTCAGGTCACTTATCAACAAACTGACTGTTTATCTCAACACTAAGCCATTTTCCCAACTTTGAAACATACAATGACAATTACAAATCTGTTGAACCATAAAAATCTTCCCATCACTGTAGTATCCTGTGCAGTTGGGTACAATGATAAATTTAACACCCATGTATGTGGTTGTGGGTACTGGAACCCATTTGCATTTGGCATTAAGAGGATAATTCTAGAACGGTTCGTCTTGGTATCTGTCTGAGGGCTTGCTGAGGTATCATGCCATGTTTGTAAAGTGTGACAGCACACAGAAGCATGAACAGCCGATTGTTTCAAGTATACACTGCTATTCATGCCCTGTATTGGTGAAAGTAATGCGAATCATACATGACCTTTCACTTTTTCACAGGTGAAATTGATGTAGAATGAACTGAACCCAGTTAAAATTCTATCTCACAGTAAGTGATCAATTTGAAAAATAAGTGATATAAAACATACGATTGTTTAAAAGTTGACTGAATATTTCTTAAGGTCACATGATGAGGACTTGATGAATTTTCTCATGCCATACCCGCAGTTCACGTAGTTGTAAACCAACTATCAATCTCTTCATTAGCGGACTGACATTTCTTATTAAAACACCTTTAATGTATTAAAGTCCGTTTAATGGAGCGTGAAATTCATTAATTTTGAGCTCTTACCCTCTTAATTGAAATTAAAAATGTTTTTGTTACAAATTAGTGTTTGTTCAATGTGTTTTACATGAAATTTGATTTTTCGCCTTTTCCTTCAAAACCGATGGTAGGTATAGTTTTGGACACCGGCACTGAAATTTGAAGCATGACACCTGGGTTATATAAAACCATTATCACCTGTACACAAAACTTACCTTGACACTACATGACTTCTGTCAGTTGCAAGCCGT
Source organism: Panopea generosa (assembly GCA_029582155.1). Classification (NCBI taxonomy): domain Eukaryota; kingdom Metazoa; phylum Mollusca; class Bivalvia; order Adapedonta; family Hiatellidae; genus Panopea; species Panopea generosa. The sequence goes on along the minus strand of CM055894.1, from coordinate 19,656,404 downwards.
TTATAATCAATTATGTGTTTCCCAATGTGAAATCATTTTGGATATCAAATTTAGAAAATAATATCAGCTTGTAATGAAACTTATATGTTATTGTATAGAATGAATAGACACAATTTTGTAAAAGTACAAAATAGGCCATTTATGTGTAAATTTGTTCATTAAAAAAATTGTTTATTACATTGACGCACACCAAGGGCCCATTTTAATTTTGTAAGCCTAAGCTGTTTGCATTTACTTTAAATACACCTAAATAATTTTTAACTGTGAAATTTTGAAAACATATCCTTTTGTATTCTTACTAAAGTTGTGATACGATGTTTTGAAAATGGTAAATGAATTGTATAATGTTTGTTTTTACATCAAATAGTTCACTTAAAACTTTTGTTAACTTGTATACAAGGTTCAAAAGTGAAATAATTTTATCTGATTTCATTTTAAAGTGGCATAAGCAGTAGCTGAAGATATTTTTTTTAAAAAGAAATAATCAGATTATTTATAAATGACATTTTCGTGAATAAAATCATTGTCTTCCATGGATTTATAACAGCCGATACTTCTCTTTAATACACATGAATAATTGTTTTTTAAATATATATTTATATGGCTGTCTGTCCAGTAAATTCGATTTTTAATCAGTGATGCCAGGAAATTTCCAAATGTTTATGAATATAGTCAATGTCAGATAGACTAAACTATTGGGGTTATTAAAGAGTTTGTGACCAGTGCCTGTGATTCCATGGGTCAAGTCTAATTCAAATATTGGCATTAATACATGTTTTGGACAATACGTTACAGTAATGTGTATCAGATTTGATCCAGATAGTTACAGTTTAATTATAATGTATGCTAAATATTACAATAATATTATACCAAAATTTTATTGCATTTAAGGTGATATGAATCCATGGAAGGCGATGAAAATTCACAAAAATATTAAATTGTTTTCTTTATCACTTAAAGGTTGATAGCTGTGATATTTAGTATGGAGATTCACAATGATTATGTTGTTGTAAAGATGGTAACTAGTATGGAATTTATGGTTCAAAGACATTTTAAATAAATTATGACCCTTTGGTTATTTAATATATACATACTCTTGTGTGTTCAAATTGTCACGCTAGACTTATAGCTAACAAATTGATTCACATTGCTGTTATATTTGGTATGGCGATTTGTCATAATAAACTGTAAAGATGGTATGGAATTGATCGTTCAAAGATTGTTGCATGAATTATGGCCTTTTAAACATATGTATACCATGTATATAGACACTCTGTCATCTATAGACACAATTTGTGTTTGACTTTTCATCTCTTCACCGTATGGTAGATTGCTGTGATATTTGGTATAATAAGTTATGCCTTCCCAGCCGAGCCCACCCAACCATCATTCACTGAACCCTTTACTCCATAGATACGCCTTTGGACACCTCTGATATAGAAGCCTTTGGACATCTCTAATATAGAAGGCTTTTGAATTATTGGGTGAGTTATGTTTATATTAACTGACAGAGTGGAAAACAGTGCAGGAAGTGTTCAGATTGCTCGTTACGAGCAATCTGAACTCTTCCTGCACTGTTTTCAAATGCCTTCTGTGGTTGTTGCAGGAAAACATGTATCTATGGAGTGAAGGGTTAGTGGTTTTGTTATTTTTAACATGGTCATTTGTTAAGGTATGAAATGTTCCCTACTATTTCATATAAACATGAAATAACTAAAGAAAATCATCTTTTTACTTGATGTGCACACCATTCTAACAACTGTGCTTATTTTTGACAAAGACTTCAGTAATAGTCAAGAGATGTATTTAATTTGCATATTATTTTACAATAAAAAGTAAACCACCAATACATTTTCTTAAAGTTTTCCATTTGTCAAAAAAAATCAACAAGATTACAGATATACAGGTTTTTCAGTAATGGCAAAAAAACAGCAATTTACAAAGGCCTTGTCAATTTATTTTAAATTTATGACATAATGAATTTACCCTTTGAATACTTTCAACATAACTTTTTTACCTTCAAGTCACATTTCCCTGTGTGTAAATGTACATTTGAATTATGATAATGTGAAACAAATTGGGATCAGTAGTGCAGCACAGGAAGTGCATATCTCTGATATCTGATTAAAAACAAATCAAAATCTCAAATCTTTTCAACTTTTGCAATAAATGCTTTTTATACATCTTTTTTAACCAGTCACCTGGTGCACTATGTTTGGAAGTTTTATTTTGTACAATATGTTGGAGCTTGACGGGAGATTTAATAATGACTGACTGAGTCTGGATAGCTCAGTTGGTAATGCATGTGACCATCAATCCAGTTACTTGTGGAGATGTGTATTGTTTGTGTACTGCTTAACCTTCTGTGATCCCAGGAAAGGGTGGTTTCTTGTTAACTGATTGTCTGTTAGCCTTCTGACTCTAAAGATTAAAAAAAAAACATCTAGGTATTATACTACAGTTTCATGTTTGTTAAGTTAGTATCCGTCAGTCAGTAGTGGCACCAGTATCAATTTATATCTATTACAACCTTTTGCAGCAAATTTGTGGATTTTTTTTTCTCTTTCTTACGCTAATGTGAAAATTCTGAATAAAATGCACATTTAATATCCAACAGCACCATTCAGACAAATAATCCAATATTTTTAGCAGTTATTATGCTTCTTCTTTAAAGAAGCATGTGAGGGGGTGCGTTAGTCAGCGGGTCGACCATCATGATTTCTGGATGATGACTCCATAACGCTTGGTTCTGTAATCCTTAAACATTGCAGGATGGCTTATCTCGATAAGTAGATAATATAAAGCCCTCAAAGGTCAAGGTCACACTGTGACTATTTAGGGAAAATAGATTTCTGGACAATAACTGAATACAGATGGTTTTTATTAATTTTCGAATTTTAAAGGTCAGGGTTACAGTGGCTATTTATAGACATTTTGAAATTGATTATGTGGGAATGATTTGCCTGTGGACCTCAGACTCTGTAAGTTGGTTTCTCTTAGTAAGCAGATAACATAGTTGAGTTCGGATTAATCAATTTACCTTAGAATTTTTGCCAAATGCCACCAGCACTGCCATCATCAATGATGGATTTTTGTTCATCAATGAATTGTACTAACTTCTGTGTAAGTGTTGTCATATTTTCTTATAAATTAATTGAACACTATATATAAATGATTGGACAAAAATTAAGGCAGGCAGCAAATCTAACACGCCTAGGCCAACTTACCAACAAGACTGGATTGTCATGTTTTCATCGGATATTTCGAGAACAATTTGGCCTAGAGCAGACACCCTGTCATGCAAGGCATGTTTTACAAACATCTCTTATCAAATTTCTTACACATTAAAAAGTTATGATGTCATAAGGAAAATAAAATATAATTTTCCTGCCCCTGAACTTCAATGATAACCATCCCAAAGGATTGGAATAAACTCACTGACTTCTGTACAATAATGCACATTACAGGCAGATCTACTCTTTAAAAAAACGATGCATGTTCCCCTAAACTCCCATATTTAATCAAAATCTGCTACATATCTACTGAAAAACATATGTGCACGTTCAGATTTTATGTACACCCCCTCTAAACTGAAATTCTGGATCTGCCCCTGCACATTCTGTTAAGTATGACTCAGGCAATATGTAGCATTGTTAAGACACGGGTAATGTACAGGTTTCAATAATTCCTATTAACTGTTGAGTTTCTAAAAAAATCAATTCACATCATATCAAATTTTTATACTAGTGTCAGTGCCAGTTAGAATAACACACTGACAAACGACACCATTGGGACATTAAGGCATAATAGAAATAACAACATGGAAACAAAGGAAAAAATAGTGAAACTCAACATAGGTTATCTGAAATACTCAACATACTAGGTTATCAATATCTGAAATACTCAACATAGGTTATCTTACTCAACATAGGTTTTCCGAAATACTCAACATAGGTTATCTGAAATACTCAACATAGGTTATCTGAAATACTCAACATAGGTTATCTTACTCAACATAGGTTATCTGAAATACTCAACATAGGTAATCTTACTCAACATAGGTTATCTGAAATATTCAACATAGGTTATCTTACTCAACATAGGTTATCTGAAATACTCAACGTAGGTTATCTGAAATACTCTTTTACGTAAGAGTTGTTTTTCAGCTGTACTATTTAAAGAATAAGGGAGAGCTATTCTACTCACCCTGATGGCAATAGCAGTGTTGTTGTCAGCATAACAACTGTGTTAAAGTTTTGCGTGCAAGTTAATGTCTAGTAACCATAGCCTGTATTGGATTGAAATTTCATACAAGACTTCTCAGTCATCAAACCTACTAAAACAGGTAAGTTTGACAACTCTTGCATGAATATAATGCAAATTATTGCTCTTATTTGATTAAGAAACTGTTGTTAAAGTTTTGCGTGGTAGTACCATTTAGTTAATATATAACAGTTTTTAAAACTTCACACAAGACTTTCCAGTCATCAAACCTATTAAAATACCGAAGATAACTCTTGCATGAAATTATTGCCCTTGTACGACTTGGAAATTCTGGTTATATTTTGGTTGCAAGTTCCATCAAGTCCATATCTCACCAACCATTTAATGTATTTGACTTAAGACTTCTCAGTCATCATACCTACTACAACAACTAAGTTAAATAACTCCTGCATGAATATAATGCAGATGATTGCCCAGGTATTGTTTGACTTAAATTCTGATTAAATTTTTGGTGTGCTACTACCATTAAGTTCATATCTCACCGTTCACTTAATGTATTTGATTGAAACTTAATGTAAGGCTTAATTTGCAGTTATGAAATCAAAGCTGGATAACTCTTGCCAGATTTCTTTTGCAAATTATGGCCCTTGTTTGATCTAGAAAATTGGTTAAAGTCTATTTCTCAACAGCCACTGCATATTTTTTTATATTGAATTGAAACTTTATACAAGGTTTGGCAATTATTAGATCTATTCAATTTAGTAAGTGAAATAACTCTTCTGTTTACTAGGATTGGTCAAATATAAATTAAATACATACTTGAACAATTTAGTAAGTATTATAAACAATTTATGGGAAGATGATGAAAATGTATTTTTAAGACATCCCACAATGACATCTCACATAGCTCTATTTGCACATGGTGATGCTTTAAATAATTTTATCTGCTCACAAGGTTGTGACATGGAGTTCTGTGTTGCTCATAAGGATGTAACTAAGCTCTATTTGCTTATAAAGTTGTATCACAGAGCTACATAAGCTCATAATGATGTCACACAGAGATATATAAGCTCATAATGACATCTTACAGAGCTACATAAGCTCATAATGATGTCACACAGAGATATATAAGCTCATAATGACATCTCACAGAGCTACATAAGCTCATAATGATGTCACACAGAGATATATAAGCTCATAATGATGTTTCACAGAGCTACATAAGCTCATAATTATGTTTCACAGAGCTACATAAGCTCATAATGATGTCTCACAGAGCTACATAAGCTCATAATGATGTCATACACAGCTATGTCAGCTGATAAAGTTGTATCACAGAGCTTCATAAGCTCATAATGATGTCACACAGAGCTATATAAGCTCATAATGATGTCACACAGAGCTATATAAGCTCATAATGATGTCACACAGAGCTTCATAAGCTCATAATGATGTCACACAGAGATATATAAGCTCATAATGACATCTTACAGAGCTACATAAGCTCATAATGATGTTTCACAGAGCTACATAAGCTCATAATGATGTCTCACAGAGCTACATAAGCTCATAATGATGTCACACAGAGATATATAAGCTCATAATGATGTTTCACAGAGCTACATAAGCTCATAATGATGTTTCACAGAGCTACATAAGCTCATAATGATGTCACACAGAGCTACATAAGCTCATAATGATGTCACAGAGATATATATAAGCTCATAATGATGTTTCACAGAGCTACATAAGCTCATAATAATGTTTCACAGAGCTACATAAGCTCATAATGATGTCTCACAGAGCTACATAAGCTCATAATGATGTTTCACAGAGCTACATAAGCTCATAATGATGTCTCAACGAGCTACATAAGCTCATAATGATGTCATACACAGCTATGTCAGCTGATAAAGTTGTATCACAGAGCTTCATAAGCTCATAATGATGTCACACAGAGCTATATAAGCTCGTAATGATGTCACACAGAACTATATAAGCTCATTATGACATCTCAAAGAACTACATAAGCTCATAATGATGTCACACAGAGCTATATAAGCTCATAATGACGTCTCACAGAGCTACATAAGCTCATTATAAATGATGTCGCACAGAGCTATATCAGCTCATAATGATGTCTAACGGAGCTCTATTTGCTCATAATGGTGTATCGTAGATGATGTCTCATTATTATCTCTTACACAGCTCTACCTACTCATGATGATGTCTCACAGGCATCTACACCTTTCTTTTGGAGTTTTCAGTTTTTGTATTTCAAGGAACAAAAAACAAGTAAATTTGTGCTGAACGATTTCAATATTACAATAAATATTGTGAGATACTGCGAAAAAAGTGAAAAATGTTGTATTGAACACTTCTCGTTACTGTTTTACAAAACAAAACAATCATTTTGATTGTTTTCAGTAGCTGACTTTCAAGAAATACGCCCAACAGACTACTTCAGCTTTTAAGACTGCCTCGTAAATCTTAGCTGCTGGCAATACTTTGATCTATTGTTTTCATGGCATAACATTTATCTTGGGGTAAAGTGGAACATTAAAGATTAGATTTAAAGGTGATAGATTTTTATCAAAGTAAATACCAGGAGATTGATGTGTTAGTTACAGGGCAGGAATTTTAATTACTGTATTGTTCAATTATTAGATCAAGTTTACAGAAAATAATTGTAGAAGGGAAATTTCTTAGTCCAATAGTTTGTGATTACTTTATATGAGTCTCGCCTTAACAGAACAACAGAAATAAAAACACTCATAGCAAATGGACAGCTTTATTAGCTGATACTGGGAGGTGGCTTACTTTAACAACTATTATACAAACAAACAAACATAATCTGAGTATAACACAGTTCATGCTTCCATCTGATAAATAACTGATATGTCCATTTGTATATCGAAAAGCCCCAAAAAACATTTTATATGGTTAAAAAAAGCTGCAGTTTACACGCATGCAGTATTTTTCTCTGGCGGTTATGGTAAACTGGCATTTTTATTCTTGAGAAACATCAATACAATGTATGTTAGAGTAACTGAATGTAATAAACATAATAAAACATTAAGTATTTTGATTGTTTTCGTTCCGGACTATTAATCTCTGTGTGAATATTTATGTCATAATTTATTCGTATATCAATGAATGTCTAGATTTTATTCCTGCCTATTAACCACCATAACAGTGAGTGTTAAGTCAATATATATCTATATATTAAAGAAAACAAAAGATATGATTTTACAACCCATATAGACACTGTCCGTCCGTCCGTCCGTCTCTTTATCTCTCTCTTTTTCACCCCTCTGTCTGTCTCTCTTTGTCATCTCTCTCTCTCTCTCTCTCTCTCTCTCTCTCTCTCTCTCTCTCTCATTTATTTTACATTTTTATCGGAGTAAAATAAATCAGTTTAAATAAATGTGAATTTTTTTTTTTTCAATACTACAGAACATCATATGAAACATCTGTCATATGATATGAGACTTTTCTCATATTATTTCAGTTGTTAATTTCATTACGAAGAGGAAGATCCTATTTGAATCTCATGGTTATATACCCTGGACACATAAATAACAGTTTTGTAACTTTGGACAAAAAAAGTGTAATTTTCTTTCATTTTTAGCTCTACTGGCCAAAGGCCAGAAGGGCTTATGCGATGGCATGTGTCTGTCGTCTGTTAGCAGCACTTTCTCTGAAACCACTTGGTCAATTAAACTGAAACTTCACATGCATGTTTCTGCTGCATAGGTGACTATACAGAATTTTTTTTTTTTTTATCTGAAATTCATGATGGCCGCCATTACTAAAAATAGTCCAAAACTTAAAAAATCTTCTTCTCATGAACGGCCCAACAGATTTTCAAAATGTTTATGTAGTAATGATGACCAACTATAGTTTTGTTAGATTGTTCAAATGGTGTCCCTAGGGTTAAATATGACCCCGCCCCGAGGGTTCAATTAGGGGACACATGTCATTATAATATTTTTTTATTTTTTATTTTTTTATTTTTTATTTTTTAAAATGGAAATGATTTTGCCTATATCTTCACAGAAGCATTGTTTGGTGAAGGAGGTTCAGAATTGTAAAAATGACTGGGTTCCACTGTCATAAGGGGTCAGGAGGGGCCCCAAAAGGGTAAAAATTGGGAATTACTAAATTCGTTTTCTTAAGAACTGGTATGTCAGATTTGTTCATGTTTTGCATAAATTATCCCTATGTGTAGGGGTTTGATTGCAGATAAGAATTTGAGGCTAAAATATATAGGGGCCCTGTACAGGGACTTAGAATTTTATATAGGGATACTATGGGAAAACAGAAAATTCTCTTTTTCTTTCATCTGTTCTTAAACCACTAGGCCAATTAAGCTGAAACTTTACATGGGTGTTTCTATTACATAGGAGACTATACAGAAGATTTTTTTTTTTCAATCTGAAATTCAAGATGGCCGCCGTTGCTAAAATTAGTCCAAAACTTAAAAAATCTTCTTCTCATGAACAGCCCAACAGATTTTCAAAATGTTTATGTAGTAATGATGACCAACTATAGTTCTGTTAGATTTGTTCAAATGGTGTCCCTAGGGTTAAAAATGACCTTGCCCTGAGAGTTCAATTAGGGGACACATGTCAATATAATTTTTTTTTTTTTAAATGGAAATGATTTTGCCTATATCTTCACTAAAGCATTGTTAGGTTAAGGAGGTTAAGATTTGTAAAAATGACTGGGTTCCTATGTCTTAAGGGGTCAGGATGGGCCCCAAAAGGGTACAGATTGGGAATTAGTAAAATTGTTTTCTTAAGAACCGGTATGTCAGATTTGTACATATTTGATATAAATTATCCCTAAGTGTAGGGGTTTGATTGCAGATAAGAATTTAGGGGCTAAAATATATAAGGGCCCTGTACGGGGACTTAGAATTTTACATAGGGATACTGTGGGAAAACAGAAAATTCTCTTTTTTTTCATTTATTCTGAAACCACTAAGCCAATCAAACTGAAACTTCACATGAATGTTTCTGTTGCATAGGAGACTATACAAAAGATTTATTTTTTCTATCTAAAATTCAAGATGGTCACCGTTACTAAAAATAGTCTAAAAAATGTTAACGTAATTATGATGACCAACTATAGTTTTGTTAGATTTGTTTAAATGGTGTCCTCAGAGTTATAAATGACCCTGTCCCAATGTTTGTATTGCATAGTAGAATTTCAAAAAGTGCTATGGCCACTATGAGTCAGTAGAGCATCCTCAGGCCCTCTTGGGCCTCTTGTTTTTATAATAAAATAAAGTGTCCCTACTAAATAATTGCTTGCTAAATTAATGACAATGATTTTTGGTGGTAGTAGATAAAAAAGACACTTAAGCTGTGAGTGCAGACGTGTTCATCAAATACTGACGCACTCTCATATTTCTTGAATTATTGATTTAATGTTTTAATTTTACAATACAATCATGATGGGACAATTTATAAGCAATAATGAACTTAGAAACTTTTTTATTATAAGTGAAAACAAAATTATATTAAATGCATTTTCATTTATAATTTCAGTGAATGCTTTGTTGGATTTTTAGTACACAGTTCTCTCCCTTGTTGATCCAGATGCAAGAGAGTGAATCAAGACAAATCTTCATTCAGAGAAGAGCAGCTGCTATAAAACTCCTCCACTAAATGTAAGTTTTCAAGATTATGATTCAAATGTTTATGAAAGTGTATGGGTTCTGTGCGGCCAGCTGGTCTAAGGAACTGTCTCATGAACTATAACCTCTAATCACTGAGGTTTAAGGAAAACCAACTACACCCTGGTCCCATTATAACGTGGTAGCCGGGATCCACTGTATGAAACCGCGATATTAGTGTAACCGCTTTATAAATATCCCAAGGTGCACTGCTTACATTATTTGGCAATCCTATTTCCGGTGGAAGCACCATAAACAAACACATGATAACATGTGATAGATATGACAGACCATTGTTTGTCAGAGTAAATCAATTAAAAGGAAAGTTGTTTATAGCAATAAGAACTATTTTCGGTCTGAATTATCAAAGTATGATTGATACACAAATACATGGCCACAGTTTGGAAAAAATGTAACAAGCTAACATTTAGTGATTTAGTTGAGATTTTAGATCATTTCATCAATTATTAATTATTATTCTGCAAGATTTTAATGAATCTGGTTGAAAACATCAATTATAAATTTTGGAGCCATAGAAAAAATGTGTTTTAATGAGTTTCGCGTTATATTGGACCGCGTCATAACTGGTCCCGAGTGTACAGAACTGTTGGTTTATATTACATACATAGTTCATTTAAGCCTGCCAGACCTGATTAGCTGTTTTGCAGCATGTCTGACTATCAGTCTAGGGATCGTGAGTTCGGATCCTCGCCCAGCAACAGTCTTCATGATGATTGATACATGACATTGTGTCTCATTATCATTTGTCTTTCACCGCTGATTCAATTCCGAAAGCTATCAGTTACTTGTGCAGATGAGGTGTGCTGTAGTACTGGTTAACCATTAAGGATCCCAGGAAACAGTGGTTAGGTTAACTAATTTTCTCTTTATAACCATCTATGGCATAAAAATGACATTAAATGTTCAAACAAACTCATGTGATATATAAATGAACATTGCATGGTATATAATTATGTTAATAATGCTGAAACCTTAATTAAATTTATAATGAAGCATGATATAGCATGCAGATATTATCCAAACAAATGTGCACTTGCTGCAAAAAATGTGTAAAAACATTTTAAATTTATATAACAGGCGTATGTAGGATTTAAAGTGACAGACATCTATGCTGAAATGTTTTAACTCGGGTTCACCCATTAAATCAGTCTTTACACCAGTACAGTGATAACACACTTGGGTCCCAATATAGCGCAGTTCCTGCAAGCCAAAGACTCAAACCGCAATATAGACGGAGCCGCATTATACACATCACGGCTATGGAAAGTCTCACGTGTGGAATGAGACATCATACTTATGCACACATCTTTCTTTCTGTTTCTTTCAATATAAAGTGTAACTTATCTTGAAATGATTACTTACATTGTTTCTATTCTGTAATTATTTTTTACTATCGTATATACCCATAATTTGGACAAAAATACCTTTGATTTAAACAAAAAACATTCTTTGTTGGCCATGTTTCTGGTAAAGTGTAAACAAATGGGCCAATTGGATTTGTGAAAAACGTGACATGTGATAAGCAAGACAGCCAGACCATTGTTTATTGGTGTGAATCAATTAAAATCAATGTTGTGTATACCAGTAACCAAAAGTGGTTATCGTGTTGGTCTTGAACAATTAGGTGTAATTGATGCGCAAATTAAATGAGATCACAGTTGGGAAAAAAATGTAACTTCGGGATATTTCAATCAATTCATCAATTGATATAATGTGATTTTTTCATGAGTTTTTTTGAAAGTATAAATTCTAAGTTTTGGAGCTATAGAAAAAATGCGGTATAATGAGTTTTGCGTTGTATCGGACCACGCTATACAAATATTTCCCTTCAATAATTAGTCCCCTTATTTTAAATACCCCCACGCACACACAAATCTTTATGTGTACTTGTTTGTGAAACAATTAACAAACCCAATTGAAACGAAATCAATAAAAAAAAAATTATTTCTAATACCCAAATAAAAATTAATTTCATATTTGCATCATACATTATTTTCAGAAAGATAGCTAAGTGATAATTTATCAAAATTGCAGAGTGTCCCTTTAAACCGTTTTTTTTTTAATGTCACCAACAGGAAGATGTTTATTTGACTGAATAATTAAGTAGCCTATTAATCACTAGTTGTAATATGATTACGGACATCATGTAATATCACAGCGCAGGATCAAACAAATTAACTTTAATTACCATATTTATTTCAGTCATGCTCTGCATGTGGGAAAATGTTGGCCTTGAGTTTGTTTTCATTCCAATGCACGAAAAACGCCTTCAGTACTTGAAAAAAAAATTAAGTTCAATCTTATTAAATTAAAATTTGATTCATCTTTTATTTATTATCAAATTTATATCAATATACACTATCAGTGAGTGTTCAAAATACTTTGCCAATACGTCAGTAATAAAATTTGCACCATTAAAAGTGCAAAAATGATGCATATGGAGTAAGAAGTACTTGGTACATTTCTTGCACCCATGGGATCAAAAATATATAATTTAAATAAATCCACTAATATAATTATGTTATAGTTAAATTTAAAAATAAAGTGATTTTTGTCTCATCTTAGACATTCCTGACAGTTCTGCAGAGACGTTTCCATTTGTCAAACTTCTCATCAATAATGTGCCACCCATAATCCAAAATGGCCGCATTTACCAAAAATAGATCAAAATTTCAAAATCTCAAATGAAAATTCCTCTGAACTTCCTCATTAAAATGATTTTATGGACATTATCCCTCAAGTTTGTGGGGCAGGGGGGGGGGGGGGGGGGGGGGTTGTCTTTAATTGTTTTTGTAAACTCTCAGTCTAGTACATTTAGTATTTCAGTAAAAGTTGATTTCACTGCTTATTTTATTGCAGCTTAATATCCAAAATTGGTGGTTAATTCTTAAAAATTAGTAAAGCTTACAAAATTGTAAAATGTCCTTTATTGATAATGACCTAACTGTATGTACATATATAGTTGTTAGGTTGGCATCCCTCTTCAGTTTTTTACCTTTTATAAAATATTCCAGATGGATGTGAATGACAACTATGGTACTAAAAAAACAACATAATAAGCTAAATCCTAGATTTTCATCCAAAATTGGCAGAGGTGCAATTTTATTTATGTTGTTTAGATATTAATCAGATCAAGGTTTGAAATGCATTGCTGCTTTGGAAAATTGCTGTTCCTGTGTCAAATATACAAAATCTTTCTCTGTTTTTTTTTGTTTTTTGTTGTTTTTTTGATAAAAAAATAAAATTATGTCTGCGCATCAACAAAACAGGGTGGGCAAGGATGTTAGTCTTCTCTTGCTGTTTATTTTGTCGTGGAGTAAAATGCTGTCAACCCATATTTTTAAAGAGAAAATATCCTTGCCAAAGTGGTCTATTTCAAGATCAATGGCCTCCTTACCTCTTAGGTCATTGGTTTGAGTCTAAGCACAGTCTTAAATTTTTATGTGAAAGTTTGTCATTTCTAGCATATCTGCTGCACTTCTACTTAGGTTTTTCTTAAAAGAAATGGCTGCATTATTGAAGGTAACCTGTGTTGAAAATGGTATCAGAGAAAAACAATCTAAACGGAAGTTATAAATTAAAGAGGAAATACAAGTTTTTTGGTAGTTGTTATTATTGTCCCGATAACAGCTTCCTGTAATCTTTAACTATATCCTAATTATTGTTTTATAGCAGCAGATAATCTCCAATCCCAGCTCCACAAAACATGGCACTTGCTCTGCTAACTTTTTTATTTCCTGCTTTAAGATGAGTGTTGGCCTATTACAAGGTAATTGGTCTGATGTAAGCCAATTAGTATATTTTAGGAGTTACTACCAGGCAGGTGTGGATACAGGAGCACTGATTTTCCCACAAATGTTAACTCTATTTTATGCCCTAGTCATTGGAAGAGTTGCAAAACGCATTAAATGTTACCCTTGTCTGCCTGTTTGTTCGTCCGTCCGCTCTTTCTTCCGTCTGAGGTCAAATTGGTTCCTGATCAATAACTTTTGAAAGAATCTATGTATATTAATTGATTTTTTGTTTGTAGCTGTGTATTTATAATATTAAGGTCATATTTAATATTTATTAACTTCGGTAAAATTTTACAGGCATTTTGGCCTTTTTTTTATATAATTTTTACTTACATACAGTGAGTGTATCGCTGTCCTATGTTACTCTGTTACACATTGTTTGGCCCTATATATTTGTATCAAGTGCTCTATTGTTATATTTATAATTATCTGAAAGTGTTGCTCAATTTGGATTTATTTTAGCACTGTCTTTATTCGACATGAAAGAAAAACAAAATATTCAGGATGAAAAAGGTAGACAATGCAATACTAGTGTGACATATTGCACATCCCTCAGGTGCCTTTTAACAATTTTTATTTACACCTCCCCAGACAATGGACTGTGAGCACATGGGATATCCAAATGATAAAAACGCTGTCCATCCAAGCCTAATGTAATCAGGCTAAAATCTTGTCAATGATTTACTTAGACAAATAAACTCATATGTTCTGTTTATCAAGCTAGACACTTGTTGGCCACTTATCTTAGATTCATGTTCAAGAGAGATTTGTTGCTGGAACTCCATTCACAAGAGGCTTATTTATCAAAAAACATATTTAAGAGAGGATGTCTTGTTTATCAAAAAGTTTATTTCGTGAAATTTGTAAATGTTTTTTTTATTGAGAGTGAGAAACATGTTGTTGGTGGCTTTGCTCTGCCAAACTATAGTGTACCATACTTAACACAGTGTACCATACTAACACAGTGTACGATACTAACACAGTGTACCATACTAAACATAGTGTACCATACTAAACACAGTGTACCATACTGAACACAGTGTACCATACTAAACACAGTGTACCATATCAAACACAGTGTACCATACTAAACACAGTGTACCATACCAAACACAGTGTACTATACCAAACACAGTGTACCATACCAAACACAGTGTACTATACCAAACACAGTGTACCATGCCAAACACAGTGTACCATGCCAAATACAGTGTACCATACCAAACACAGTGTACCATACCAAACACAGTGTACCATACTAAACACAGTGTACCATACCAAACACAGTGTACCATACTAAACACAGTGTACCATACCAAATGCAGTGTACCATACTAAACACAGTGTACCATACTAAACACAGTGTACCAAACCAAACACAGGGTACCATACTAAACACAGTGTACCATACTAAACACAAAGCTGCAGTGGAATGAGACATCTCAGAAAGCTGGTTCATTCACAGCAAATTCCTGTCCAATAATGTTAAGTGGAAGTGTTAAAGAGTTATTCACTTATACGTCTAATAATGTTACGTGAAAAATGTTAAAGAGACATTCACTTATAGGTCCAATATTGTTAAAAGAAAATTTTTAAAGAGGTATTCACTTATAGGTCCAATAATGTTAAGTGGAAATGTTAAAGAGTTATTCACTTATAGGTCCAATATTGTTAAGACAAAATTTTAAGAGATTCACGCATAGGTCCAATATTGTTAAGAGAAAAATGATAAAGAGGTATTCACTTACAGGTCCAGTAATATTAAGAGAAAAATGTTAAAGAGGTATTCACTTATAGATCCAATAATGTTAAGAGAAAAATGTTGAAGATATATTACTTATAGGTCCAATAATGTTTAGTGGAAATGTTAAAGAGGTATTCTCTTATAGGTCCAATAAAGTTTAGTGGAAATGTTAAGAGTTATTCACTTATAGGTTCAATATTGTTAAGAGAAAATGTTAAAGAGATATTCACTTATACCAGGTAGGTCAAATACTGATAAGAGAAAAATGTTAAGAAATATTCACTTGTAGGTCCAATATTATTAAAAGAAAATGTTAAAGAGATATTCACTTATAGGTCTAATATCGTTAAGAGAAAAATGTCTAAGAGGTATTCACTTATAGGTCCAATAATGTTAAGAGAAACATGTTGATTGATTGATTGAATATTTAGCATCATTTTTGTGCCATCGAGGGCTAACAGACGATCAGTTAAACTAACCACTGTTTCCTGGGATTAACCAGTACTCAAGCACACCCCATCTCCACAAGTAACTGATAACTTTCCCACTTGAATCAGTGGTGAATGACGAATGATAATGAGACACAATGTCGTATATCAATCATCACGGAGACTGTTGCCAGGCGGGGGATTCGAACTCACGACCCCTGGATTGATAGTCAGACGCGTAACCGACTGAGCTAATCGGGCCCGGCGAAACATGTTGAAAAGATATCCACATATAGGTCCAATAATGTTAAGAGAAACATGTTGAAGAGATATTCACTTATAGGTCTAATAATGTTAAGAGAAAAACGTTGAAGAGATATTCATGTATAGGTCCAATAATGTTAAGTGGAAATGTTAAAGAGTTATTCACTTATAGGTCCAATATTGTTAAGAGAAAATGTTAAAGAGATATTCATGTATAGATCCAATAATGTTAAGTGGAAATGTTAAAGAGATATTCACTTATAGGACCAATAATTTAAACAAAAATGTTAAAGAGATATTTACATATAGGTCCAATAATGTTAAGATAAAAATATTAAAGAGATATTCACTTAAAGGTCCAATAATGTTCAGAGAAGAAAAATGTTAAAGAGATATTCATTTATAGGTCCAATAATGTTAAGAGAAGAAAAATGTTAAAGAGATATTCATTTATAGGTCCAAAAATGTTAAGAGAAGAAAAATGTTAAAGAGATATTCATTTATAGGTCCATTAATGTTCAGAGAAAAATGTTAAAGAGATATTTACACATAGGTGCAATAATGTTAAGAGAAAAATATTAAAGAGATATTCACTTATAGGTCCAATAATGTTCAGAGAAGAAAAATGTTAAAGAGATATTTACACTTAGGTCCAATAATGTTAAGAGAAAAATGTTAAAGAGTTATTCAATTAAAGGTCCAATTATGTTAAGAGAAGAAAAATGTTAAAGAGATATTTATTTATAGGTCCATTAGTGTTCAGAGAAAAATATTAAAGAGATATTCATTTATAGGTCCATTAACGTTCAGAGAAAAGTGTTAAAGAGATATTTACACAAAGGTCCAATAATGTTAAGAGAAAAATATTAAAGAGATATTCACTTATAGGTCTAATAATGTTCAGAGAAGAAAAATGTTAAAGAGATATTTACACTTAGGTCCAATAATGTTAAGAGAAAAATGTTAAAGAGTTATTCACTTAAAGGTCCAATAATGTTAAGAGAAGAAAAATGTTAAAGAGATATTCATTTATAGGTCAATTAATGTTCAGAGAAAAATATTAAAGAGATATTCACTTATAGGTCCAATAATGTTAAGAGAAAAATGTTCAAGATATATTTTCTTACAGGTCCAATAATGTTAAGATAAAAATGTTAAAGATATATTCACTTATAGGTCCAAAATGTTAAGAGAGAAATGTTAAAGAGATACTCACTATTATAAAGAAAAACTATCAAGTAGTGGTTTATGTAATTAATTTGTATGAACAAAGCTATTTTATCAACTTATGTTATGTTTTCCAAATCTTAAGACATAACTATACAATTTGTTTAGTATTTCATGCTCAATAGTCTTTAAATCTATACATTTATTATTTTGTTAATATATAAGTGAGGTATTTTATAGAGAAATCATATTTTGCTGAAATTTGACAAATGTCATCAATTTCTCCAACATGTGTCACAGGGAGTGTGTAAATAGCTTTGAACGGCTGAACAAATTGGGAGTATTTTGTTGTCGTCTGCTAGTTTTTCCAAAGGAAGTAATGTGGAGTGGAAAATGATCAAATAAACCACAGCAGGAAGAAGTGAATTGATTGGTCTCTGTCACTAAGTGATGTCTTCCGCATAAGTAACAGACTTGTGCGCAGTTGTATCACAGCCGGGTTGGTGAATTACTTTGACATAACAGTTTGACTCTCTCTTGAATAGCACTGGAGTGGTAGATGGTCAAGCGAGATTAGTGGCATTTTTAAAGTAAAAATGTTTTGTTCGGTGCCAAAAGGAGAACAGGGTCATTATAAGTGACTGATTTTGCCGTTGACATATCATATCATTGCATTATATTTACATTGACATCTGCTTCTTTTTCCCACAAAGATTGCTACATTTTTCTGATTTCACATCATGACATTTACTCAATAAAATTATATGTGTCAAACAATGCATGTGAAATGAGTGTACTGTTGCTTCGATGGTCAATTGATACGGGTTTAAATGAGACAGATTTGCACCAGACTGAGGAAATGCATGAGAAGATTGTAGACTTCACCTTCATAACATTATCACAGGATTTACGATGCAGAAGTGTAACATATTTTCGATATTAACCCAGCGTAATATCACTTTCGAAGTTTAAATGCTCTGTGTTTTCCATTTAACTTGGCTCTTGTACGTAAAAATCAAGACTACTTTTGAACTTGTCCAAATATATTAATGACAACTGACTGTAACTAATACCGGTATGCCAAATTTATTTTCGTTCTTTATAGAGGTGATCTGTTAGATAAATGGTAAATAATTTAAACTTATTTATTTTACTTCGATTGTGAAACAAGTTCTGACAACTTAGGCAAATCACGCTCTAAGACTTCCTGGTTAGAACCAGTATTAAGCATATGTGGAAAAGTGTCTTGCTCAAGGACACCACATATAGCAGTGGTGGAGGATCGAACCCACAACCATCCTATCATGGGTTCAGTGCTCTACCACCGGACCACGCACTTCACAATGGTAAATGTATCATTTCCTTTAAAAAAAATTATCAAAAAATCTCATATTTGTTCTCATTTATTATTTGATTTATTAAACTTGTTTTCAAAAATGATACAATGCTGGGAAGAGTCTCGCATAATATATACTTTTCCCAACTCGTTTAATAAATTCAATAATAAATAATGTATATTAATTTATTTTAGCTCAGTTGTGATGAAACTCGGAGCTTATATGAAACACTCTTCCTGAGTAGAAACAGCACTGAGTGTTGTTTTCTGACAGGCATTGGGTCGAGCTGGCGATCAAACACAAACAACTTCTTGTGTGAATGGCCAGCACTTTATATCCATTGCACTACACACAAACGCGCACTCCCGCCCAGCTTATGAATAATAAATGAGCACTCATGTAAGATCCTCCTATATAATTATCATATGCAAATATAGGCGGATATATGTTTTAAAAAAATTGTACTTGGGCATTGTGTGTTTGACATAAAAAATTAAATAAGAGATTTTATGCCAACAAAACTGTTTTACTTTTTGTGCCCTTGACCTGCAAGTTGTAGAGTTATCCTAACTCGACTTTCGTTTCATTTCCGATAACAATTAAATTGTTACACAATAAAATGTGTTTCCTCTGGCAATATATATTGACTTAGCCTACATTACAAAGCAAGTTTAAAAATAAATAAAAAATATGAATGAAATAGTGAACTGAACCAATTTTGAGGTTGCTGACGTAACTCCGACCAATCATCCAATTGTTAATTAAGTTCCATTTCCTAATGTGCTAATGTACTTGAGTAGAGTGTGAATGTTTCCCCCCCCACAAGTAGGATATTGCCTGGATGAGGATTGCATTACAGCCTTGCTTAATTAGGTGCCAGATGGCAAACTTTAATTCAAATGCATGTTTTTTTCCCCAATGCAGGAAATCAGAAGCATGTAAGAATTAAATTGTTTATTTGAGTAAGCAAAAGATTCTTTTTTATATTTTTTTGCCAAGTAATGGATTAGACTGATCTGACAACGTTATTGTAGGTTCCAGCTGTATATATTTTCCGGGATGTAAGCTGAAATTAAACATGAAAAGTGTCTGGAAACCCAGGAAAATTCAAGAGAAACCCTGAAATATTATAGAAAATCAGATTTTTGTCTTAAAGGCTGGAAAAAGATTTCATGGATTTTTGAGATAGCATGGAAAAAATAACCAGGAAAGCCAGTAAAATGCCTAAAAAGCCTTGAATGTTTGGACTCTTTTTCAGGAATATTTTGATACAAAATAATTTATGGTCTATTATTGAGGATTTTGAGAATTTTGATTATAAACACTATTTTTGTTCCATGACGTTTATGGTGAAATTCTACAGAATTCTAGTTTTGTTGATCTGAAGACTTTACATTTTACATTTTTGTGACTTGTAAAGTTTAAAAAAAAAATCGCATATAATTGCTTAATCAAACTTGCAATGAGTGAGCTAATGTGACATACATGTACAACACTTCACTTGTTATACCGCAGGTTCTCCGTTGCTGAGTGGCCTTAAAGGCACCATCTCAAGGTCACTCACATTCCATACTCAGGTCGTAGGTTTGAGTCAATCTTGCTCAAAAAACTTTATGTGATAAAGTTTGCCAGTTACTTGCGGAAGGACAGTGGTTTTACTCATTCTGAGGTCTTCCTCCACCAATAAAACTGGATATGCCATACATAACCTGAAATGCACTGAAAATAGCATTAAACGCATTCCAAAAAACACAAAAAATGAATTATACTATTAACTTTTTGAAACTATTGGTATGTAGAAAAATAAAGGATTACCTCTGAAACCAAATAACAATATATATAATGATCATTGACTTTATAGTTTCTTATTTTTATACGTTGAAGAATCGTGATATTGAGTCAGGTGTTTTCAAGTGTACGAGGGGGTGTTCATATCCTTTCAAGAGTTGTAATTTAAATTCCACTATAAATAATATTATATTTTCAAATATTTGAAAAAGAAAAAGTGTATCATTTGGCAGCCATGCAAATACTTTAAAATGGTTTATGAATAGAATGCTGATATTAGATGAGAATATATGAAGAAAAATTACAATCATATTAAGCATCAATGGAAGACTTACAAAAAATTACATAAGCATCAATGGAAGACTTACAGAAAATTACATAAGCATCAATGAAAGACTTATAAGCATCAATGGAAGACTTACAGAAAATTACATAAGCATTAATGGAAGACTTACAGAAAATTACATAAGCATCAATGGAAGACTTACAGAAAATTACATAAGCATCAATGGAAGACTTACAGAAAATTACATAAGCATGAATGGAAGACTTACAGAAAATTACATAAGCATCAATGGAAGACTTACAGAAAAAGCATCAATGGAAGACTTACAGAAAATTACATAAGCATCAATGGAAGACTTACAGAAAAAGCATCAATGGAAGACTTACAGAAAAAGCATCAATGGAAGACTTACAGAAAATTACATAAGCATCAATGGATAGATTGATTGAATATTAAGCCTCATTTTTATGCCATCAAGGGCTAACAGACGATCAGTTAACCTAATCACTGTTTCCCGGGATCCTGAAAGGTTAACCAGAACTCCAGCACACCCCATCTTCGCAAGTAACTGCTAACTTTCCCACTTGTATCAGCAGTGAGAAACAAATGACAGTGAGGCACATTGTCGTATATCAATCATCATGGAGACTGTTGCCAGGCGGGGATTCAAACTCATGACCCCTGGTTGATCAATGAAAGACTTACAGAAATTACATAAGCATCAATGGAAGACTAACAGAAAAATTGATTTTTTAAGCTTTCATATATGGGGAAGTGTATGTATGTATGAGGGGGATCAGAAAGTTTGTTGATTTTTGCCATAACTTATTTATATTAGTTATACAATGCACAATATTGTTATTGTGTTTGAAATCAATGTATATGCAACATTTTTTGAAAATTTTAGCATGATACATACCTTAACATCATGATATTGACGTCATGTTGAGATGCGCATAATTGGTGCCATTCTTTTAAAGGATGTAAAAAACAAGCAGCGATACAGCACACATTGATATTTTTTATTTAAAAATAAAACCTGTTTTGGCAACGCTACGCTTGTTTAAATAGCGGAGGTAGGAAAAAAGCAAAAACTGCCCCGACTACTAAAGAAAATAAACTAATGATGAAAAATTATCAATTTTTTGCAAAATTACTGCAAATATGTAGCCATGCGGGCTCCCTGAGAATTATAAGAATACAATGATAAATAAAAAAGTTATGGCAAAAGTCTACAAACTTTCTGATCCCCCCCTCGTAAATGTAAATCCATGCAGCAATTAGGGCAAAAATGAATTGATCCTAGATTTTAATCTGAATTTACATGAGGTACATGTATTAGGCATAAAAGAAAATCATTTTAAAAACCAAAAGGTTTAAAACACTGGCCTGTTTTGGCCCACAAATGAATGGACTCCATCTTGTCAATAGCAAGATTGTGATTGAATGAGTTGATAAGCTCAAACAAGTAAGATCCTAGTTGATTCCATCTGTTGAATAGTAAGCTCTTTTTTTTAAAAAAAAGCTGATTTTTTAAAAGCTCAAGTCAGCAAGCTCTTAGTGGATTCTCCTAATGAATAAATTATAGATTCTTAACAATGCACCTTAGCTTATGATGATGCAATGTTGTTGGTCCGTTTCCCCCTCACAAAATTTTACAGTTTGTTTTCCTAATCTTTGGAAAAATTCCCCTCAAATCTTTTTTATTTTATTTTTTAATTTTTAATGTTTTTAATGGAAATTAATGCCAGTTTAAAATAATTAAGATCACGGAAGATGACCTGCAGGTCCTGTAAACTATTATAAACATACATACTATGCAATATGAGCCATAATATGGAGTCTGGGAATTTGCATTACATCCCACAAATTCTACATAAATTAATATAAGCTGCTTTAGTACAAATAATAATTTAAAGTAATATGCAAAACCTTTTAAAAACAAATAATTCTCTTAATTGTCACGTAAGGTACTCTTTTAACAACTTAAAACTTCTCTTCAATCATTATTTTATCGTGTAATTTCTTAGTTTCGTGATGCTCATTTGCAGGTGTGTTTGCACTAAACACTTATTGTTTAATCTTCTAAACAAAACAGCTTGTTTTTTTGTTTTTTTAGATAAACTTGTTTCTTCTTATTTGAATTGATTAACTTCTGTTTTTTTTATTTGCAACTTAAATATGAGAATTTGACTAAATATTTTTCTGTAATGTGGCATAACCAATCGAGTCATCATAGTTACGTCATGACAAAATGTGTTGTAGCTTACAACCTTGACATCGACGATCTCATACACATGTTGTTTTTATGTGATCGACAGTGCACTATGAAAATGACGTAAACATGGCATTCTAGAAACCACCACTTAAATATGGCATACAGTCAACATATCGGTTACAATTAGAAACATGTCCTCTTTTGTTACATCACGGAATCTGAACATAATAGAAAATTACCAAGTAATTCGCCCGCATAAATTTTAACCTTGAGTCTGTTTATGACATCAATATCAGTCAGTTCTATGGCTGGCAGCGAGAAAGACGGTTGAGGAATCAACTCGATATTTGGCGAACGACAATGTACACATGGTCAGTTTTCGGAAAAAAGTTACGACAACAACAATGTTTTGATACATCCTCCGGTCTCTTAAATGCATTTAAAATGCTTTTAAGTATTACCAAAATGATGTGTGATGTATGAAAGTACCATTATGAATAATTAATTCTATGTAACAAGGTTTAGTTCAGTTCTGCCTGACTGATGTAGTGTATCGTATTACGTCGACAACAGGAATCTCATGGTTAACAGTGATTGACATGCTTTTCCCATGAAAATGAAATGGGTTCGAACAATTAAGATGAATGTAAAAGGGAACAATATGAACTTTAAAATATATATTTGATGTATTATTTACTCTCAAATTGTTTGTGTGTAACAAGTGAAATTGGGACACAATTTTCACCGTGTCCAGTGTTACACCTGTGCCCGATTTATTCATGAGTTCAATTAAATGTTTATGTTTGGTCAGACATTGTTAACAGAAATGTCCTGTGATTGTTTTTGCATGAAGACAGTAGTTGAAACACCTAAATCAAATTGTATAGATGCACTGAGCCTGCAATAGTGTAACTAAGTGTCTTTTATGAGGTCTATATTGGTGTCCTGTTACACAATTTCTGCAGTTTTGTGATGTTCTGTTACACATTTTGCGTCCAGTTACATCGTACTTGGTGTCTCATTACATCATACTTCTACTTGCACTAATTGCTAAATATTGAACTAAATAACCAGTTTTACATTTGAAACAATTAAACTAAACCTGATCATTCATTTAAGTAGACTTAATAGATGCAAGAAACTAATTTGACCATAAATAAATGAATTTATAGTATAGTGTCCACTGTTACTAACAGTGAAATTTAAAAATCACATTCCTTTATTCATAAATCTAGAAACTGTTAATATTTTTAACAATATAATAACATTAAATAGTGTAGTAACCCTTTACTTTATAGATACGCGTTCTCCTGCATCAATCACAGGTGTTTGAAAACAGTGCAGGAAGAGTTCAGATTGCTCGTAATGAGCAATCTGAACACGTCCTCGCTATTTTCCACTCTGTCAGTTAATGTAAACATAATTCACCCAATAATTCAAAAGCCTTCTATATTAGGTGTCCAAAGGCGTCTATATTAGAGGTGTCCAAAGGCGTCTATATGAAGTAAAGAACAAGTATTAAATATTAAAATAGAGGACACCAAAGGGTTAGTAATGTAACACAAATTCCCGGACTCCATATTATGGCTCATATACTATATAACATAAGATTTTCCCCATTTTCATCACATTTACCCCCTATAGAAGGGATCTGGCTATGCTCCCTAGTCTGTAGTATGGACCCAGCTCTCCCTATTGGGTCCATTAAATTGCATTGTTGGGAATGCGGCATTTGAGCACATTCATTGGTCAGTTGCTTCAACTGTCGTCATAGTTTAATAAGCGTTCAACTGCTATGAATTGTGGGACAGGCATAGAATTCCCTGCTTTTTCATTGGTTGTTAATAGACCTGATTCAGGAGAAATCAGGTTCTGGGATAGACGCCGCTCTCCCACAAACCAAAAACACAACACTGTAGTACTTCCTGGATATATGAATAAAATCTAGTTTGTATGACAGGACTGATGGCAATGAACCATTTGGACAAATTGGTAATGGATATATGACATGGTAAACTATTTATGTGTTGTGTCATGACATTTATGTTTATATACAGTTGTAAATCATCATTAAATTACACAAACAACATTTTAATGATCCTTAGTGTTTATATTCCCCTACAAATGGGTGTCACCAAATCGTTTGTGTGGCAGAGATATACTGTGTTTAAAGTGGTTTGACCGCTTTATATATACAGAAGTATAAATATATACAAATCAGTCTTAATTTGATTTTTAATTAGTTATACAATTATTATGGGTCCACCGAGTAATAAAACTTAGGTGCATCAGGGCTTTACATTAACGCCCGCCCAAATGTCCGGGACAATTGAATTGTGGGTAAGGACATATTATTTATAAGGCTGCTAGCCTGACTGGACAAGTGAAAATGTGCATCTCTTTTCTTTTTTTTTGCACATCCCCTGATTTTTAACTTTAATGAAACAGTTTTAGTTATTCTTAATTTGATATCCATAGGATTAGTACCATAATTCTAGATTAAAGCAAGGACACGTTGGTTTTGGTCAGGACTAGCAGATTTTAGAAATAAAAAAAATAATGTAATTGCCTGTCCATGCTCAAGTTCAACTAAAAAAAAAATGGACTAATTATAACATAAAAAATGAAAATACCGTATTTACCCTATGTATTGGGACAGCAACAAATAATTAATTTTTTTGCTGTCCCAATACTTATTATTTAAAAAATAATTATTTTTTTTACTGTCCCAATACATAGGGTGAATACGGTAATTTCGGTATTTCTATGTTCCGTATAGATAGCGGTAAGCGTACTTTTAATGTAGCATTCAATAAAATATCACAGATATAACTACAAACAGTTACATAGCAATTAGGTATGTACACTAATTACATAAATAAATAATTCAATTACCAAACCTACATTCGTGTTTTCATTTGTTTTCTTTAATCCATTGTTTTTTAATCCAATTGACACAAACCATAATCGTTTGTTTTCAATATAAAACACCCTTATCCGTAAATTGTATTGTAATTTCCTTTTATACTTTGCAAAACTTCAGTCTCGATGTAGCGTGCCCACGTGCTTTGAAGTACGCCGACCAAAACTCTTTTGATGTATGCCGATACATGTGCGTCAGTTTGACACAGTTTGAGAATTAAATAAAGGGGCACTATAGTTAAGATTATAACAAAGATTTTTTATATTGAAATATAAAATGATTAAAGGTAACTGTTTGTTTGAAACTGGGTGTGGTTAAAAAAATAACATTTTCCAATTAGAGAACAGTTGTCTTTTTGACGATATAATTGGTTGAAATCGTGCTGCCTTTATACGTCCCGAACTTACTCGCGCTTCTTTTGATGACTCGCGCATAAATGCACCCCAACACATGTTTTAATCATTGACAAGCGAGAGATTTCCCCCCAAAAAAAGAACCAACTTATTTTCATAATTTTTATCGGCACAAAAATGACCCAATTAATCATTTAAAATAAAACAAAGTATTTTGGAAAATCCCTCGCTATTCATTTGTAACAATTTTTTTTGACTACAAGTTTGAGTTATGCATTCACTTCGCTACATTTTACCGCAAACATAATACACGCCAGAGGGTCAATAAATTATCTATAATCTATACTGGAACTACATATACCCCAGTCATAAATAAAATACACACGGCATCATGTCAATTTCATCATACGAACATGTCACGGATACACAATAGAACAAAGTCAGACTGATTCCACAAAAATTACCATTGCGGTATCGGTAAAGTATAATAAATAAATGTGAGCCAGTCTAAATTTTCAATCTCGATTGGTTTACAATTGGTAATAAGTACTAATCTTATGGACACGAGTGATGCATTCTCTACCGGCATTTATACAATTCTATATCAAGTTATATTTGGTAAAAAAAAAATAATGCCGATAAATTTTCGTGTAATATATTTTATTATGCATAAAACATCAATGCATCGCTTACAGTCTCTATACCCATTAAACTTAAAGAATTGTATGTACATTACACGCTTATGTCTATTTATTTTTCCACCGACACAATTTAATTTTGACCTTTTGCCAATATGCGATGACGTCAACACTGACAGTTTCTTGCATCACTTTAACGTCGCGTGTTATTTCACTTCGACGAAACGAACATGTGTTTAAAGATAAATTAATATCAGTTTGTTGTGGTGTCGTGTAAACAGTTGTCAATCATACAACAAAACAGCGTCATAAAATCGGTGTTTAGATATAAATAGGTCAGGTAATTGGGGAATTGTGTAAGCAGACTATGTACCACCTGTTTGTTTAATCGCACGTTTACAAGCAAAGGAACGATGCCCGAGGCAATGTTTTTTTTTCATGTATAATTCGGGATTAAACTTATAACAAAGGAATTATTTAGTTACAGGTATGGCAAATTATAGACTTTAAATAATAAAGAGAGTAATAACTATTTTACCTAATCTTTAATTATTATCAGAAATAGAAAATTACGATGTACAGGCAATGTTTTTCATGGATATTTTGGGATTAAAATTGATAAAACTTCGCATTTTTCGGAGATAACAATGTCCAAAAAAAAATAAAAATATAGGTGTCCCAAAACTTAGGGACGAAAAATTATCAGATTTTTTTAAAAATTCTAATGTGTCCCAATCTTTATTATCAAAAAAATAATTATTTTCCTGAAAAATAAGGGTGTCCCAATACATAGGGTGTCCCAATACATAGGGTAAATACGGTACTTGTAACTTTGTTAATCAAATCTACATTAATACTTTCAAACTTGAGGTTACGAGTCATGGTTTTGTGTTGACCTTTTACTTCATATAGACGCCTTTGGACACCTCTAATATAGGAGGCTTTTTTAATTATTTGGTGAATTATGTTTATATTAACTGACAGAGTGGAAAACAATGCAGGAAGTGTTCAGATTGCTCGTTACGAGCCTTCTGTGAATGGTGTGGGAAAACACATATCTATGGAGTAAAGGGTTGATAAGGCTGTCCTTTAAACATATATTCTTTGCCGTGCTCCTACCTACTCACTCAAAGTTGCCGCTACCCAAATTTTTTTATTGCCTTTAAAATGGTTTGATTTTCTTTTCATGATTTCTGTCCATTTTCCTTTAAAATGAGTATGCAAAATCAGAATTTGGCAACTACAAAAAAAAATAGCTACCTATCTACCAACAAGAAAAGTACTCCGGGGTCAGAGCACTGCAAATAAATCTTGTTTAAGGATGACCTCATGGATCCTGGAAATTGTTTTTGAGTATGAATTTTGAGCTGAGCATGAAATACGTTTTATAACCTCGGGGCCGGGCCTGATTAGCTCAGTCGGTTACGCATCTGTAACTATCAATCCAGGGATCGTGAGTTCAAATCCCCCGTCTGGCAACAGTCTCCGTGATGATTGATATATGACATTGTGTCTCATAATCATTCGTCTCTGACCACTGATTCAAGTGGAAAAGTTATCAGTTACTTGCGGAGATGGGATGTGCTTGAGTACTGGTTAATCCAAGGAAACAGTGGTTAGGTTAACTGGTCGTCTGTTAACCCTAGATGGCATAAAAATGACGCTAAATATTCAATCAATCAATCAATCAATCAGTCAATATAACCTCGGAGACAGCTGGTCATAAGTGTTCCCATATTAGGAATTTCCAATAACCTTCATATCAAGCAAGACCAGCCAGTCAAATTTGTTCACATCATTTTTTTAGCATTTTCTCTTTTGATTGTTCAAATCTTACAGACATTTCATTTGAAACCAGTTAAACAAAAAGGTTACCTGTTGTAAGCAGAATTCACATAATTCCTCTGGGAATTCCAAATGAAACTTTAAAGTTGGAAACATTGATACATTTAGTCCATCAAACTGTTTGTTAACTGGAGATTGATGCTTTGCACGATTTATTTTTTCTTTTACCATATCAGCTACGACATTATTTAACTGTTATCTCCATCTCAAGAGGACTTGTCCCTACCTTGAAAGTATGTAATTATAATGTTTACTGATTGTTTTTCCGTGGCCAAGTGGTCTAAGGCGCCGTCTCAAGATCACTTACCTCTCACCGCTAAGGTTGTAGGTTCGAGTCCCGCTCACCCCAAAAATTTTATGTGAGAAAGTGTCCAGTTACTTGTGGAAGAATGGTGGTTCTACTCTGTCTGAGGTCTTCTTCCACCAGTAAAAACTGGATATGCCATATATAGCCTGAAATGTGTTGAAAATGGCGTTAAACCGCATAAAAAAAAAAAAACGAACAAAAAAAAAATGATTGTTTTTGGGTTCTCCAAATGAAGCTGATAATTATATGCTCTTTTCAAAATGACAAATAGGAAGATGACATGAGTCTAATTGTCTTCAACATCCAACGTAATTGTTTTTTACCTTTGTAGTTTATACAATAAAAATTTTTTTAGCCTGCATATTATCCTTGTCTTTTGCATGGTGTCTATCAAACCGGAGGTCATTGTTTGGATCCCTGTCCAGCCACATGGGATGATTGGTTCCATTGTTATAAATCTCCCACCTCTGAATATGTGAGGAAGTAGTCAGTGACTTGCAGAGATAAGGTCTGTCTGACACTGACCAACTGCCTTCCAGAATCTCAGGAAAGAGTGGTTAAGTTAACTGATCATCTTTGGCCCTGGATTGCATAAAAATTATGCTAAATATTCAATCTAATTATCAGTCAATCTAAAATTAAATTGAAAACAGCGAAAACTAAAACTTTACTTCATATAAACGCCTTTGGACACCTCTCATATTGAAAGCATTAATTCTCCACGTATCAGCAATGGATGAATTATGTTTATATTAACTGACAGAGTGGAAAACAGTGCAGGAAGTGTTCAGATTGCTCATTACGAGCAATCTGAACTCTTCCTGCACTGTTTTCAAAGGCCTTCTGTGATTGGTGCGGGAAAACGCGTATCTATGGAGTAAAGGGATAATACATGCATGTGGTTAGTTACAGTACTGAAAAGAGCTGTGACATAATTTATAATGAGTTTCACATATTCAGGCCTGCTGTAATAAATCAACAATTACGTCTGCCTACTGAAGTGACCTTATTGATTTGGTTTTAAGTAACACTACTTATAATTGGTTGATCAATGTGCTGTGATTTATGGCCATTATTGTAACAATTAGTGCAGAAATAAATAATCAGGAAACCGGCAGATTGATTACTGAATGCAAACACAAAATAGGGGGCATTACATAATAATTTAAATTTAAAAAAAGTCACCATAGCAAGATAAGGTTTGAATGTCTACTATCCAATATGGCCTATCAAAGTGAAATTCATCTGATCTGACAGAGAATCAACTGGCTTCAAAGACGCCATTAAAATTGCTTAGTTGATACAAATTTATTTTAGACTATTTGCGAGCTTAGCCCAGAGCTTTATAATAATAATTTTATGAACTGTCCTCAAGTACACGGAGGACCGTTAATTTTAAAATGAAAATCAAGTTTACTACCGGGTATTTAAAAAATTATGTGAAAACTTTTAAATGTATTTTCCCAAAAGACAAAACAACCATATCATTTCTATTAATTAATCGCAAAGGTCTTAAATTTAAAATTTATTCACAAAGGTTGGTTTGAATAAACAAGAAAAAAAATTCCCACAACGACAGAATAATGATCGCTTGGTCATATAAAGATCAGACGTATAAATCTTCATTTTTACATTATAAAAAGCAACAATTTCAAACAATTGATGTGCATTATCTTTTGTGACAGTTGTCATTTCGAGCGTCCAATAAATATCGTATTATCGCAAATTGCAACCAGCTCTTTACTGTGAAAATTTTAAAGTAACTTTTGTAGCCAAATGCGACAAAGTATAATAAAATCAAAAAGAAATTAACAGAAAATTGGCTGAGTGCACGAGTGATCTCTTGTTCTGCGTCTGCTGTAGCATCTGCTGTAGTGCTGGGGTAATGTTCCTATTCACAGTGGCTGCACACTTTGCAATTTGTAATTTTTTTTAATTTTGGTATTTTCTTCCAGTAAATTGAAAAGACAGATTAATGGCTTGGAAGCTTTAAAGCACATCGTAATACAATTAATGACTCACTTGCCAGAGCCGGAACAGGTTATCCTAGTCGGGAGCGCATCTGACTAACAATCAAGGGGTTGTGAGTTGGAATCTCCGCCAGGCTACGGTCTCCTTGATGAATTATATATGAAATTGTATCTCTTCATCATTCGTCTCTTACCGCTGATCAGAATGGAAAGATTATCAGTAACACTTGTGAAGATGGGTGTGCTCAAGTACTGATTAACCTTCCAGGATTCCAGGAAAGAGTGGTTCCATTAACTGATCATCTGTGGCGTGAAAATGATACTAAAATATTCAAACATGCCAGGTGCACAGGAACGGCTAATTCCATTCCTGCATCAAATTATATTTAAAGGATCTGTTCTACAGATCCTTAATGTAATATATGCATGTGTGGGAGAACTTTCCAAGGAATAAAACATTGTGGGCAAGCCATCTGTAATTTTTCAAAATTTTCACTCAATGAAAAACATTTTCTTAGCCAATTAACTCAGAGTCAAAGGTTAAATGACTGGCATGGCAAAATGCAAATTACATGATTTATATAAAACTTAATTAATAGTAATTGAATGCTCCTTGAAATGTCCTGATTGCATGTAAATGGCTGTCAAGTGAAGCCTGCTATGTGCCAGAATAGATGACACTTATATAACTTAGTGCTATAAATAATGTTTAATTTAGGTTCTGTTAAGACAAAAAAAATCTCATGAGCTATATTATATCTAGATGAAAATTGAGTAGAAGTCATGTTGATTTGCACCCTAAGACAACCACTTGTAAGATAGATCCAGAGTTTAACCATTTGTACCAATGGACCTGGTTTGGTTAGCTCAGTCAGTAGCAGGTCTGACTATCAATCCTTGGGTCGTGAGTTTGAATCCCACTCAGTCACATTCTCCATGATAATTGATATACAACATTGGGTCTCATTGTCATTCATCTCTCACCACTGATTCAAGTGGAAAAGTTATCAGTAACTTGTCGAGATGGGTTTGCTTGAGTACTGATTAACCTTCCAGGATCCGAGGAAAGAGTGGTTAGGTTAACTGATCATCTGTTAGCCCTCGATGGCATAAAATGATGCTTTATCTTCAAACAAATTGTACCAATGAAGATAGCGCTCCCTCTAGTGGTAAGATACTGGTTTAAATCCTGGGTTTATATTGATGCGGGGTAGATGCAGAAGGTTAAAGGATTGCATTCAGTTCACTAAAAAATTTAATTTTTTTTCAAACATTTGATACCAGAAGTGAACTGAATGACATATTCACTTCAAACGTTTGTTAACAGAGCAAACACCTCCGAGAGCTGTTTGCTTGTGTTTAATCACGTGACTTAATGAGAAATGATGGGACAGTGCTTATGTAGTCCTATTTCTGTTTACTTTTCATTTGTTTGGTTATAAATGAAGTAACATGTTTAACCATACTGAATGCAACTCTGAGTATTCCACATCATTTAAAAATGGTACAAGTTGCCAGTATCCTCGCTTGATACTCAATATTTTGTCTAAGGTTTGCTTGGTTTTGCACGATACCGTTCTGCGCAATTTCCTTGCAAAATATTTCTGCAAGTTATTTGTCTTAATTTATGCTTACTTTTCTAAATGAAGTCAAAAAAGCTAGACTGCATTATAGCAAAAAAATGTTTGTACAGAAATAAAATGCAGATTCCTTGAATATTGACAGTTCTTTGTTAACTAAACTGTATAGTTATAGCACCATAAAAACATGTGTTTGTGCATTAAATGCAAATTCCACACATGCTGTTGGTACTTTGATTACACGACATGTTTTACACCAAACAATTTAGAAATCCTGCATATTTAAATGATAGGTATTTGCAAGCAGACATTTTGAATATTTTGTTTATGCTGCCGTTCGTTTGTTCCTGCACCATGCAATTTTAGCATTACATAATTGACATAATGAATGACTGGAAGCATACAATTTTACATGACAGTATTGATTAGGTACCTTTTGTACTTTGATTGCTCTACACACAATTGGGTATAAAGCAATAATTCCCCTATAAAAGGATTCTGATTGAGAGGTCTGAGTGGGCAGACATGCAATCTATCAGCAATAAACACCTTAGAGAAAATAATCTGAAATTAAAGAAATTATAAGAAGATCAAATAAATACGACACCAGACCACCCGCACAATTATGTTTTTTTTCAATGAAATAGGATATGTGTAAATTAAAAAAAAGAAATAAATTCGAATATCTTGTTAAACTGGGAGGTTACTTTTATTGTATGCAGGGCTGAATTTGGGTCCATGTGATCTCCTTGGTGAGGATTTATGTATTTATGTACAACAATAGGTTTCGATCTTTGGCCAAGGTATTTAACCTAGCAAGTTAAGTTTCTATTGAATGACAATTTCTTTAGTTTTTATCACTTTTTTCCTATGGATAGAATTTTATGAAACTTTCCAGTATTTAAGTTTAATGCATGTTCATGTAATATTAGAAATTAAAAACATATTACAGTATAGATTTTTTGGTATTACCTCCCCATAAACATACCCATCCTTGAAAGTTGGTGAAATAATGTAGATTTAACAAGCAATGCGAAAAATAAATTTAAAATTGTTTATATGTAGTATTAATCTAAAACTATTACACATATGCATGCATATAATATTATTTTTTATGAAAATAGTAATTATTAGCTTGAATTTAACTGTTTAGGTTTTTTTTTAAAAAAAAAAATCATTTTGGCAGAGTGTCAATTGTTTGTCAATTTTGTAATAAAAATATAGTGTTTTTTTTTTAATATTTTGATATATCGTATGGATAACCTTTGCTTATAGCCTCACAAAATACTCTCTAATACCTTTTCTAATGATGGTCAAACTACACTGAAGCACATAATTTAAGAAACAATAGCAGTTAAAGTATGCCTTCATTAAATAAACTGCAGTTGCAAAATAAACGTTTTTATACTAAAATAGCATATTTGTATAAATATTACGATTTCTATCATATTTCGTCCCATTGGTGCCAAAAGGTATTAAGTGCCTTCTTATTTTATATACACTTGTCGCCCTATTGCACCATTGGGATGATTTCATATTCAGGTTAAGTTGCTATAAACAATTATTTTATACCAGTATGCTTATTTCATATATTGAACGTAATATAAGAGACCAATTTTAGGTGTATCCGTAAATGATTGTGCCATCCGAAATAGGGTCAGTAAACTGTTGTAGTATAGCGGTATGTAGTGACTCTGGCAGGTCTTGTTAAAATTGCTTCCCTTTTTGCGCAGAGTTGGTGCTCATGAAAACTATAGCATATATGTAGTATTTAAGTATTTTGACCTTTTCTCTTTGACATTAGTTTAAGGTTGATGGAGGTTGAGGAGTATGGACATTTAACTGCAGCCACTTTACAACTATATTATTTTATTTTTTTGTTATCTCGCGTAAAAAAGAATTCTACAAATACAGTTTTGACAAATATCATTTTACTATATTTATTATAAAATGGCCATTGTATTTTCGGAATTGCCAATCTTGTTCAGGTAACTCCTCCGACATCTTTGGTCAGATTTAGCTGAAACCTGCTGGCAAGGATAAGAATGAGTTCTTGATGTTCTGTGTTCTGGTTCAAAGATTTGACTGAGTTACGGCCCTTTGCAATTTTGGAATTAAAAATTTTGTATGGCGGATAAATATTGTTTTTTACTGAGAAACAATTTGTAGTCTATAATGATTTTAATCATGGAAGGATGTAAAGTAATTTGTATAACATGGAAGTAGGCAATTACTGTCAAAACTGCAGTCATCTGCCAATAAAACTTAAACTGTTACAAAATGATCACAATTGCTTCATCATTTTACGATTTGAAACTTTTTTTAAAAAACAAAAATATTGCATCAAAACAGCCCTATAACATTTGCAGCTGCAGAGTAAGTGGTGAAATTTTGATATGTACCATACAACAAGGAAGCATTGGAAGCATTGAGAGATGGAGTAAACAAACTGATAATTGACAGGATGGACTCCAGGAGAACCAGGTTTCTTGCTGTCTTGGCAACAATGGTTTAAGGGTCCAATTAATTGTCTTCATTAAGTCAAATATATTGATACAGAACCTATTGTTTAAAGTATAGGAATTGCAGCGTACAAGTGTTTCATTAGCTATCAAGTAAGTATTCATAGGTTTTATTAAATATTATTTTCTTTTTAAAAACTAGTTAGGCCTATAACTCAACCTTGGAAGTGACTTATAGTTATTAGAGTAAAAAAATTAGGAACAGCTCTTCTTGCAATCTTCAGCATCAGAATGCAAGATACCCAGGGAATTGTAAATACTGCCTGAGTTTGATGGCAATATCTCTCTTCCTGCAAACTGGCATGTTAGACTGCAAGGTAGTCAGAGATTTTTTTATCTGATCGCAAATAATCCCTCAGTTTGATGGCAATAATGGCTCTTCCTGCAAACTGGCAAATCAAACTGAAAGATGTCCAGAGATCCTTTTTATCTGATTGCAAATAATACCTGGGTTTGATGGCAATAATGGCTCTTCCTGCAAACTGGCATATCAAACTGAAAGATGTCCAGAGATCCTTTTTATCTGATTGCAAATAATACCTGAGTTTGATGGCAATAATGGCTCTTCCTGCAAACTGGCACATCAAACATGTGTTTAAGGTTTCTTGATAAGGAAATAGGGTAGGCAGGTCCCTGATTTTTATCTTCCTCCAAACTGCCATATTGGACAGCAAGATATTCAGATATTTTTTTATCTGATTGCAAATAATGCCCGACTTTAAAAAAAACAACACACCTGTGTAAATGATTGCTTACATAAAAAATATGGTAGGTAGGTGGGCAATTTTTACTTTTCTATTTTCTATTTCTTGTAGGAAATGTTATAATAATAAACTTTTTAATGCTTTTCTATTCTATAAAAAAAAACTAAATATGTTAAATCAATAAGGAACAATACAAAAATAATTATCTTCACATATTAAGCCGATTAGCTTTTTTAAGTATGTAAGTTACTAAATCTTACAAAAAATATACGTGAAATCCAAGACAAGCATCCAGATGATCATGATTGTAGACTGGCTCCAGAAAACTGCATTTGGTTATGTTGACATTGGTTAAAAAATATTGCCGTAACCAGTAGAAATTAAGTTAAGTTTTTAAGTATTTAAGTAAAACTTAAAATGTTGATGAAATCAAAGCCAGCTCACAGTTATCTTTGTCCAATGTAACTCACTCACAGTCATAGTGTTCAAGTGATCTATCGTGCTTGGTGTCATTAGCAGAACAGTTTATTATCACTGTGACATCTTCTGGTTCTTGTTTCACTCCCCTATCTTCATAGTAATTATTTATCATAATTGGAAATTAATAGCTGTTAGTGTTGCTTGTTGATGTAACTAAAGTCTGTTTTCTGATTCATTAGGGAGTTTTAAGTTTCTCATTGAAACAAGTTACAAAAATTTGTATCTCGAGAATCGTGATTCCGTCGATGATACCTCATGAACTGTGGTAGGAATGGCGTGAAATATCATTCAGGTTTTGTAAATGAAAATCAGCAAAAATAAACAAAATATAAAAGATCTTATGTCGGGTATAAAGATGTTTGATAAATGTCTGCAAAATGCATGTTTGATATGCAATACGATGCAAGGTCAAGTCAGGTGTTGGTTTGTGGGCTTGAAATAGAAAGGACCAGATATATTTTATGTCATAGATTTTAATTAAAATTGAATTTGTATTCATTTCGTATGTGCAGATTAATTCAGGTGTTGAATGGTTTACATTACATATTGTGATTTATTATCAAATATAAGTTCAGTGTTTAACAGCAAGTAAATTATTAGTCTTAAATTTCAAATTTCATGTTTAAGATATAAAGGAGAATACATTGTAAGTCCATGATATTTTGTCAACCATTTTTGTGTTGGCAGTATATGGGGTGTCTGCTTATAACAGTTTTCAAAGCAATTGCAGTCACACAGATGTTACATGCCGTACTCATGTGGTATTATAGCCCTCCAAGTCACATTATGCGACACCAGAGGTGCGTTCAATAATGCGATCGCGCAGAGATATCCTTAGCGCTCTGATTTTGAATGCAGGCACCCATGTGAGTGCTTGCAAACGTGCGTAATTTTGCTCCATAGGTGTTTCGCCAAGATTTCCAAGATGGCATCCGATGTTACAAGTTGTTGTAATCTTTGTTGTTGATTGACACCATCTGGAATTATAAGCGGGTGCTCACAAGCATTCAGCTAACAAATATTATTCCTAACAGTCGCTTGACCAAATGCCCGATTTACTGGATGTGCCTCAAGGTCCGTGGTTTTAAAACAGTTTTACATACCTATAACTCAAGAGTTTATATTTTCCACTCAAAATTGAATGGAATTATTATAACAAAATCAACATAAATATCTGTAGCTTTCTACAAATACTTTCAGATTTGAGGCTTGCACTTTGATTTATGTTTTCATATGAACCCTGAAAATTGTGCTTAAGTACAAATTTGAGTTGAGCATGAAAAAAAGTTTTATAACTTGAAATTCGGGTCAGCCAGTCCTAGAACTTTCCTCAAATGTTGATTTCCATTCTGGTAGCTACATTTGTTAAGTCTTCAGTATGAGTGCTGGTATCAGATTCGCACCTCACCATGTGGTCTCTCTATTTTATCTTAAATTTTACTGTTTAAGTTACCGTATATCGTCGGCCATAAGGCGAGTCGGGCCATAAGTCGAGGGGACTTTTTGACCTTCAGATCTCAGTTTTTTGCATTGACCCTTCCTTAAGTCGACCCAGAATTTTCGAAATGGAAGTGGGTGAGATTTGGGTCACCTAAATATTAAAATTCCTACAGTAGCGATTGCCTGCACTCACAACTGACCTTACGCATGTATACGTTCATGTACCGTTATCGAATCAACGGCAAATATGCAGCCGACAAACAAATGCAGTCTTCTGTTGAATATTTGTTATATTCTGTAATCCGCGGATAAGTGTCACCACATATGTGGAAATGCAAATTGCAATAATCGGTTACTTCTGACCCAAATATCCCAAGGCAATTTTCGGCATATATGTTTACACCCCGTGTAGGCAACGCAATCGTTCGGCTGACCAAGATCAAGGTTTCCCTTGCATAGAGTTAAAACATCAAGCGTCTAATTGAAACCGATCATTTTTTTCAACTGTCAATCAGAGTTTTCCATGAACAAAGTAACTTTCCACGTATGACGTAATCATCCTTTGTGTTTGCGAGATGCATAGTTGATTGACAAGTCTGCACTTTGGTGTCATTGTTCATATAGACTGTTGCTGAAACTGAAATTCGACGATCAAAACTTCAGTAGGAGCTGACCGTTGGTAAAAAAAATCATCACTCGGGACTAGGACGGGGCCATAAGTCGAGTAGGGATTCAGAGAGTGATTTTGGAGTCTGAAAAATTCGACTTATGGCCGACGATATACGGTATTAAAAAAAAATCCCCCCCCCCCCCCCACTTATTTGCATTATTTAATAGTGTGATCTTTTATATAAAAAAATTCAGTGTTGTTATCATAGTGACAGCAACCTTAGAAGAAATGAGATTAACATTTGAATGAAACCTGCATATCATAATATTCAGCAGGTAATAGAAACCAGTGCAGGGCACATGGAAGTCTGTGCATGTGGTTGGAAGGCTCTGTGATAATTACATTATAGGGGGTTAGCACTACAGAAAATAACAAACTTTGCATCAACATGTCTGAAAGCTGGGATGATTTTCCCTATCGGAGATGGTGTAAGAAATCTTAATTTACAAACCATTCTACTGAAAGATTAATTGGCTGTTTAATTTTTTCTGCAGCTGCATATTGATTGAAAATTATTAAAACTGAGTAAATGAGTCAGCACCACTTTGAAGCCATAATTGATTGGTATTTTTTTTTTAGATTTTTTATTCAGAAGTAGGCTTCAGTATGCATACAGCTGTTCAATATGGCTGTTTTTCACATTTTCTTCTTCATTTTATGAAATTAGTTAAATGTTTCTTGCTTTTA
This sequence comes from Panopea generosa, assembly GCA_029582155.1. NCBI lineage: Eukaryota > Metazoa > Mollusca > Bivalvia > Adapedonta > Hiatellidae > Panopea > Panopea generosa. The sequence goes on along the minus strand of CM055894.1, from coordinate 19,617,331 downwards.
AATTGTAGGTATGTTAAGGAATAAAAATTGATGGAATTGAATAAAAGCTTTTAAAAATACCTCGTTGATTACTTTAAATAAATATTAATAACAGCATTGTTTTTTAGGGAGAAACCTTCATTCGAGAAAAACAATATATTGCAAACAAGTAAGTAAGTGTTTTTGAAGTAGAAATAACAGAAATGTGTCTTTCTGTACATTTGTTTGCCACCATTTTATCTAAATGTGACGAAACTTTATGGAACTTTATGGAACTAACAGACGTGAAGTGAACAAAAAAAAATCCATTGTCACAGATGAGCCCGAAATTTCCACTGACACCCAATTTTTCGTGTAAATGGTAAACATGCATGACTGCCCATTATGTGGTAAAGAAGATATTATATGAGTGAAGTTCAGAATTGTTCACAATGAAAAAAAAAGTGTGAAGACCTAGAACTCCAGGTACCAAACAGACATTTGAATGGATACCATGAAGATGAAGACAGTTGAAATAAAAAATAAATAAAATTCCTTACAGACTTGTAACTGGGCTGACATTGACTAGTTATCTCTCCTAGCTGTCACTCAGCATGCCCCGGGGAGATGGGTTTGTTATGATGTGTTTTAATCTGGATTATCTGCCCCTTATCTCGAGATTAATGATTCAAAAAACAAGCTTGACACCTGTTCAGGAGTACCTGTAGAGTTCTGAAGTATATTTGGTCAGACTGCACTCAAACACTGCAATGTCACAACTTTGTAGTTTATGAAAAATGTATTTCAAGTTGTTATGGTGTAGATATGCTGTTTGAAAGCACTGTTTTAGACAGGTGGACTGATGATAAATTATTAAAAATGCTGGTAGCTTCTATCGAGCAATATGTGCAGCATTGGAATGGCAGCTTACCGTATACCCACAGTTAAATGCTCCACTCTAATAAACCTCCACCCATTTATATGGAAAATAAAATCATTTACTTTCGGGAAGTTAGTCTTTTTTTTTTTTTTTTTTGTAAGTCTGGAGTTTAACACCATTTTCAACACATTTCGGGTGATATATGGCCTATCCAGTTTTATTGTTGGAGGAAGACCTCAGAATGAATTTGAGTAGAACCACAGTCCTTACACAAGTAACTGGTAACTTTCTCACATAAAGTTTATGGAGCGAGCAGGGCTCAAACCTATGACCCCAGCGGTGAGAGGTAAATGATCTTTAGACGGGGCCTCAGACCACTTGGCCACAAAGGACCCTAATCCACATAAATACACAAAGATTTTAAGTCTGGTTTTAACACTTTAAAATTGAATAAGTACCTCAGTACCAGCTGGTGTCTATTTTATGGTATTTTACACAAACTTTATAACATTTTGCAGAAATACATCGTCCTAGAGGTGTTGATTCGAGGGTATATGGTAATACTCAGAATTTTATTACATAAAACAAGTCAGTTTAGACTCGCTATATACTTATGAAATATTATGGAAATAGGACCAAAACTTGTTCAGTTTAAACTTACATATTTTACTTCGATTCAATCGATTCAAACTCGTACAAATGAAATTTATAATTTCAAGAATTCGGGATCTCGGCATAAACATTAAGACTCTGTTTTTGTCTTATTATTTCAGATATATAACTGAGACATGTCATTTTAAAGTAAAAAGTTGGAATTGCCTAACATAGAATAGGACTTGATGTGCTATCGTTATATTGTTAGGACTCAGTCTCCAGATAAAAATAGGACAATTTCTTTCATTATATAGAAATAGGATGATTTCTTTTATTATATAGAAATAGGACGATTTCTTTCATTATATAGAAATAGGACGATTTCTTTCATTATATTCTTTATAATTTTCTTCTTCTTTTCTTATGGCAGTCCATCTGGCCATCAATCTTGGTGCCTCAAGTTTGAATCCCCACCCACCCGCAGTCCGTGATGATTGATATACATCTTTGCATATAATGGTCTCTTACACTTTTTCTAGAAGAAAAGTTATCAGTTTATTGCAGAGATGGGCGTGCTCAAGTACTGGTTAATCTTCCAGGATCAAACGTAAGGTGGTAAAGTTAACTGATCGTAAATTATTAAGTTTCATGTTGAGTGCTGAAATAAAAACTTTATGTGTTTTGTGCTTTTTTTTATTTGTTTAGTTTTGCATGTTCTTGGTAATCTTTACTTAATGTATCACAACACAGTTACACCTCTTTTTCCCCATGGTAACTTGATTCTTACGCTTAAAAACAAGACCTATGTAATTTAGTTTTATATTTTCAAAATGGTTCATAGTAGTTGTGACTTCTTGCTGCAGATGAGTAGAGCAAAAGTTGGTATAGCATATACTGCAATAAGACATCACTGGTGTTAAAAAAATGACTTTTATAGGATTTCAGCATATGCATGTATTTTTGAGCATTTAAGGACTTCTTTTTTCAAAAAAACTCAGTGTGTCACTGCACCCTTTATCAAAAAAAAAACCAACCTGGTCAACCTACCAGTTATTGTGCATTTTTATGTGGGTTTACATTCCTGCTATGAAAATAAAACTTAAAAAAATATTCTGAATAAATGGAATTCTTTTTTTACCATGGAAATCCTAGACCTTACTTTATATAGAACAAAGAACAAAATTCAACTGTAGTGAAACCTTAATGGGAAGTCGGATATGAATATAATTATAATAGCAAAATTACAATGTTTATATTTTATCTTATTTGGGTTTCTGTATTATTTTTCATCTGGGCGGCCTTATCGGTTATTTAGAAACGTGTTAAACCAATCATACATAAAGATAAATTCATAAATATACTTAACGAATAAAGCCATGTTTCAAAATTGATATTTATGTGAAATAAATGAGTTTTCAATAGTTTCTCTTTCATATTCACTGAAAACTTGATTTTGAAACTCTCAAAGTTGTGTATATCACCATTGAATGGGCAAGGTTAATTATTCACAGTGCATTAGGCAAGGTAATTGTTAGCCATGTCAGACACTTGTCATTGAATGTGAATTTTTGTAAAGAAAATATAATTTTACAACTTATTACATAGATTCATATTCCATTCATGAATTCGGGGTTGAATAACTGTTTTATGTTAAACATACATCTGTAAATCTTGTGTCAAAAGGTTTTAATTTCTGAAAATATTTCGGTTAAAAATTGGACAGTTTCTGTATTATTAGATGTTATTTAATATAGATATGTGTAGATTTTTTAAGGAAGTGTTTTTGATATACAGTCAAACCAGGCACAGCAGATACAGTGACATGACCTCTTACTGAAATTGGATTGTAAGCAAAAAACTTGTTGAGGTAGGTAGATTGTAAGCAAATAGAGTTATGTGTTGAAACTAGTATTCGGCTTATTTTAGTTGTGTCGGTACATAGTCTGGTACTATTATGAAGTACTGCTTTTTTTGTGCAATTTCCGTGATCGATTGTTTACAGAAATTACCAAAGTGAAAAGATGTCATATTCTTATGTCCATTCACTTAAGAAAGTAATATTTTGTAAGCAAAAGACATATTGTGGTAGGTAGGTTTTACCTGTAAAGGAAAGTGGATTGTAAGTTGTATACATAATGAAGAATGTGGACTGCATGAGAAAGAAGGTTGATTGTCAGCAATATACCTGCAGTGAATGTGTCTTGTAAGCAAGAAACTGTAGAAGAAGGTGTGTTTTAAATAATAGGCCTGTATACAGAGGAATGTGTAATACAAGCAAGATACATGTTAAGTTGGATGGATTGTAAGCAAAATGCATTGTAAGAAATGCGTGTGGTGTAAGCAATAGACCTGTAAAGGAAAGTACATTGTAAGCAATAGACCTGTAAAGGGAAGTGTGTTGTAAGCAATAGTCCTGTGAAGGAAAGGGTGTTGTAAGCAATACACCTGTGAAGGAAAGTACATTGTAAGCAATACACCTGTAAAGGAAAGTGAATTATAAGCAATATACCTGTAAAGGAAAGTACATTGTAAGAAATGCACGAGGGAAAGTACATTGTAAGCAATAGACCTGTAAAGGAAAGTACATTGTAAGAAATGCACCTCCAGAAGAAAGTGGGTTGTAAACAATAAATTTGTAAAGGAAAGTGCATTGTAAGAAATAAACCTGTAAAGAAAATTGTGTTGTAAGCAATTGATCTATAGAGAAATATGAATTGTAAGCAAGATACTTGTAAATGGAAGTAGATCATAATCAATAAACCTGTACAGGAAAAATGTTTTGTATGCAAGATACCTGTAAAGGAAATTTACTGAGATTGTAAGCAAAAGACCTGTAGAGTAAAGTGGATTGTAAGCAATAATTGCCTTATGAAAGGTTGGATTATAAGCCATTGATTATCTGTTGAGGAACTTACTGCTAATTACAGAATGATGCACAACATGTCATACTCCATGATAATTGCATGAAACATAAAGGTACCTTACTGCTAATTACAGAATGATGCACAACATGTCATACTCCATGATAATTGTATGAAACATAAAGGTACCTTACTGCTAATTACAGAATGATGCACAACATGTCATACTCCATGATAATTGCATGAAACGTAAAGGTAACTTACTGCTAATTACAAAATGATGCACAACATGTCATACTCCATGATAATTGCATGAAACATAAAGGTAACTTACTGCTAATTACAGAATGATGCACAACATGTCACACTCCATGATAATTGCATGAAACATAAAGGTACCTTACTGCTAATTACAGAATGATGCACAACATGTCACACTCCATGATAATTGCATGAAACATAAAGGTAACTTACTGCTAATTACAGAATGATGCACAACATGTCACACTCCATGATAATTGCATGAAACATAAAGGTAACTTACTGCTAATTACAGAATGATGCACAACATGTCATACTCCATGATAATTGCATGAAACATAAAGGTAACTTACTGCTAATTACAGAATGATGCACAACATGTCATACTCCATGATAATTGTATGAAACATAATGATAACTTACTGCTAATTACAGAATGATGCACAACATGTCACACTCCATGATAATTGTATGAAACATAAAGGTACCTTACTGCTAATTACAGAATGATGCACAACATGTCATACTCCATGATAATTGCATGAAACATAATGGTAACTTACTGCTAATTACAGAATGATGCACAACATGTCACACTCCATGATTATTGCATGAAACATAAAGGTACCTTACTGCTAATTACAGAATGATGCACAACATGTCATACTCCATGATAATTGTATGAAACATAATGGTAACTTACTGCTAATTACAGAATGATGCACAACATGTCACACTCCATGATAATTGTATGAAACATAAAGGTACCTTACTGCTAATTACAGAATGATGCACAACATGTCATACTCCATGATAATTGCATGAAACATAATGGTAACTTACTGCTAATTACAGAATGATGCACAACATGTCATACTCCATGATAATTGTATGAAACATAAAGGTACCTTACTGCTAATTACAGAATGATGCACAACATGTCACACTCCATGATAATTGTATGAAACATAAAGGTACCTTACTGCTAATTACAGAATGATGCACAACATGTCATACTCCATGATAATTGTATGAAACATAATGGTAACTTACTGCTAATTACAGAATGATGCACAACATGTCATACTCCATGATAATTGCATGAAACATAAAGGTAACTTACTGCTAATTACAGAATGATGCACAACATGTCACACTCCATGATAATTGTATGAAACATAAAGGTACCTTACTGCTAATTACAGAATGATGCACAACATGTCATACTCCATGATAATTGTATGAAACATAATGGTAACTTACTGCTAATTACAGAATGATGCACAACATGTCATACTCCATGATAATTGCATGAAACATAATGGTAACTTACTGCTAATTACAGAATGATGCACAACATGTCATACTCCATGATAATTGCATGAAACATAATGGTAACTTACTGCTAATTACAGAATGATGCACAACATGTCACACTCCATGATAATTGTATGAAACATAAAGGTACCTTACTGCTAATTACAGAATGATGCACAACATGTCATACTCCATGATAATTGTATGAAACATAATGGTAACTTACTGCTAATTACAGAATGATGCACAACATGTCACACTCCATGATAATTGTATGAAACATAAAGGTAACTTACTGCTAATTACAGAATGATGCACAACATGCCACACTCCATGATAATTGCATGAAACATAAAGGTAACTTACTGCTAATTACAGAATGATGCACAACATGTCATACTCCATGATAATTGCACGAAACATAAAGGTACCTTACTGCTAATTACAGAATGATGCACAACATGCCACACTCCATGATAATTGTATGAAACATAATGGTAACTTACTGCTAATTACAGAATGATGCACAACATGCCACACTCCATGATAATTGTATGAAACATAATGGTAACTTACTGCTAATTACAGAATGATGCACAACATGTCACACTCCATGATAATTGTATGAAACATAAAGGTACCTTACTGCTAATTACAGAATGATGCACAACATGCCACACTCCATGATAATTGTATGAAACATAATGGTAACTTACTGCTAATTACAGAATGATGCACAACATGTCACACTCCATGATAATTGTATGAAACATAAAGGTACCTTACTGCTAATTACAGAATGATGCACAACATGTCACACTCCATGATAATTGTATGAAACATAAAGGTAACTTACTGCTAATTACAGAATGATGCACAACATGTCATACTCCATGATAATTGCATGAAACATAAAGGTAACTTACTGCTAATTACAGAATGATGCACAACATGTCATACTCCATGATAATTGCATGAAACATAAAGGTAACTTACTGCTAATTACAGAATGATGCACAACATGTCATACTCCATGATAATTGTATGAAACATAAAGGTAACTTACTGCTAATTACAGAATGATGCACAACATGTCACACTCCATGATAATTGCATGAAACATAAAGGTAACTTACTGCTAATTACAGAATGATGCACAACATGTCACACTCCATGATAATTGTATGAAACATAATGGTAACTTACTGCTAATTACAGAATGATGCACAACATGTCACACTCCATGATAATTGCATGAAACATAAAGGTACCTTACTGCTAATTACAGAATGATGCACAACATGTCACACTCCATGATAATTGCATGAAACATAAAGGTACCTTACTGCTAATTACAGAATGATGCACAACATGTCATACTCCATGATAATTGCACGAAACATAAAGGTAACTTACTGCTAATTACAGAATGATGCACAACATGTCACACTCCATGATAATTGCATGAAACATAAAGGTACCTTACTGCTAATTACAGAATGATGCACAACATGTCATACTCCATGATAATTGTATGAAACATAAAGGTAACTTACTGCTAATTACAGAATGATGCACAACATGTCATACTCCATGATAATTGCATGAAACATAAAGGTAACTTACTGCTAATTACAGAATGATGCACAACATGTCATACTCCATGATAATTGCATGAAACATAAAGGTAACTTACTGCTAATTACAGAATGATGCACAACATGTCACATTCCATGATACTTGCATGAAACATAAAGGTAACTTACTGCTAATTACAGAATGATGCACAACATGCCACACTCCACGATAATTGCATGAAACATAAAGGTAGCTTACTGCTAATTACAAAATGATGCACAACATGTCACACTCCATGATAATTGCATGAAACATAAAGGTAACTTACTGCTAATTACAGAATGATGCACAACATGTCACACTCCATGATAATTGCATGAAACGTAAAGGTAACTTACTGCTAATTACAGAATGATGCACAGCATGTCACACTCTATGATAATTGCATGAAACATAAAGGTAACTTACTGCTAATTACAGAATGATGCACAACATGTCACACTCCATGATAATTGCATGAAACATAAAGGTAACTTACTGCTAATTACAGAATGATGCACAACATGTCATACTCCATGATAATTGCATGCAACATAAAGGTAACTTAATAATGATGCACAACATGTCATACTCCATGATAATTGCATCAAACATGAAGGTAATTATTCCTACAATACAATGTAAAGGCCATTCTCCAAAACAAGAAGAGCTAAAATTAGATAAAAATAAAAACAAAATCAAACATAATAGATCTCATCTTAAGATTGGTGTTCGATAAACATTCATTAATAGACCACATTTGTCGAAAACATTACTGATTATAAATTTTTGGTAAAAATCTAATTCTATTTCGAGTAGAAATGTATTTATGCAATGATAGAAAAACGTTATCTTGTATTTTCTTTCTTAAACATTTACAATACATCAGATTGAATACATAATAGAACCATATGTGCTATTATTAAAATGTAAGAAAATAAGAATGGGCCTGTTCACCACATGATGTCCTCGTTTCGTTTTATCAAATACTTAAACATATCAATCTGCAAACAAAATGAAGTCTTTTTAAAGAGAGGTTCCATTGTACTTATCTGTTTTAAAGGAGCTGTACTTGTTCCCGAGGATAAACAGTTAGCGATGGTTTTGTGCCGTTTGGCAATTTTACGGGAACGCCTTTTATACAAATTAATGGTATTTCTGAACTGTTTATTCTAGGTTTGACTTACAGACAAACAATGTGTTTTTGAGATTGTTTGTTATAGTTTGATTACCGATTAGGAGTGTACCTGTCTCCGGATAGAATTGAAGGTTTTATTAATTAGTTTCAGATATCGGTGTGTTATTGTTAAGGAGGATTTGTATGAAAAGATGTCTAATGAGGAAATACAATATATTGGATGAGAAAATTGAAAAGAAATTTGTTTATGAAGTAGAATTATGTACTCAATGTGACTGTCACATATTGGGCCCAATTGATATAAATGCAAATGTTATTGTAGTCGTATGGTGATTAGCGTCGCTTTCAGCATTTATTCAGTCATCATGACAGCGTCTACTTGAGACTGTATTCTAAGCCAGCCACTGCATTGGAGTGTGATGCTGCAGACATGTGGTATGATACCCCAATTGGTCACATTTTACCAGACCAACCAGACAGAGAACTATCCTCTAAATGCTGAGCACCAAGCTAAGAGGCTTATCTAGTAACATTTTTCAAGTCTTGATATAAATACAAAATTAATCTGGATTGATTTTTTACCTTCACCTCTTCTTCTATAATTTTTCATATAAAAGAAAACAACATCTGTAATGTTTAATTCAGATGTTTATTTTATCTAATTTTGATCTGACATAAACCACATTTTTGTATGTACCAGTAAGTTCTGGGCTCTTACAAGTAAGCTCTAGGTATCTATCAGTAAGTCTAGGTTCTTACCGGTAAGTCTAGATTCCTATCAGTAAGTCCAGGTTCTTACCGGTAAGTCTAGATTCCTATCAGTAAGTCCAGGTTCTTATCAGTAAGTCTAGATTCATATCAGAAACTCCAGGTTCTTACCAGTAAGTCCAGGTTCTTACCGATAAGTCTAGATTCCTATCAGTAAGTCCAGGTTCTTACCGGTAATTCTAGATTCTTATCAGTAAGTCCAGGTTCTTACCAGTAAGTCCAGGTTCTTACCGGTAATTCTAGATTCCTATCAGTAAGTCCAGGTTCCTATCAGTAAGTCTAGGTTCTTATCAGTAAGTCCAGGTTCTTACCGGTAAGTCTAGATTCTTATCAGTAAGTCCAGGTTCTTACCGGTAAGTCTAGATTCCTATCAGTAAGTCCAGGTTCTTACCAGTAAGTCTAGATTCATATCAGTAAGTCCAGGTTCTTACCAGTAAGTCTAGATTCATATCAGTAAGTCCAGGTTCTGACCAGTTAGCCTAGATTCCAATCACTTAGTCCAGGGTCTGACCAGTAAGTCTAGATTCCTATCAGTAAGTCCAGGTTCTGCCCAATAAGTCCAGGTTCTTACCAGTAAGTCTAGGTTCTTACCCATAACTCTAGGTTCTGACCAGTGATTTCTAGGTTCTGATCAGTAAGTCCAAGGTCTGAACAGTGAGTCCTAGGTTTTTACCAGTCAGTCTAGGTTCTGCCTAATAAGTCTAGGTTTTGACCAGTAAGTCTAGGTTCTTACCAATAGGTCTAGGTTCTTACCAGTAGGTCTAGGCTCTGACCACTCAGACTAGAATCTGATCAGTAAGTCCAGGTTCTTACAGTAAATCCTAGGTACTGGCCAGTAAGTCCAAGATTCTAATCAGTAAGTCCCAGGTTCTTACCAATAAGTCTAGGTTCTTAACAGTAGATTTAGGTTCTGACAAGTAAATCTAGGTTCTGTCCACTCAGTCTAGATTCTGACCAGTAAGTCTAGTTTCTTACAGTAAGTCTAGGTTCTGACCAGTGAGTCCTTGGTTCTGATCAGTAAGTCCCAGGTTCCTACCAGTAAGTCCTAGGTTCTTACCAGTATTCCCAGGTTCTGACCAGTAAGTCCTAGCTTCTGATCAGTGAGTCTAGGTTCTGACAGGTTAGTCCTAGGTTTTGACCAGTAATTCCCAGGTTCTGACCAGTAAGTCCTAGGTTCTGATCAGTAAGTCTAGGCTCTGATCAGTAAGTCTAGGTTCTTACATGAATGTTGGAACAAAACATAGGTCAGTTTTTCAAACGAAATACTTTTAAATAAACTATAAAAACATTGTTTCAATTGTTTATTCTTGATAACTTGGATTAGAATGGTTAATTAATTGAAAATAACTTTTTGAAAGTTATTTTCACTAATTACCTGTGGAATTACTAGTCACGTGATTGGCATGGGATTTTTAATTTTTCAGAAAATAGCGTGTCTTGGAATAAACACTTGTAATTAAGAGAAAACCAGCTTACATTACTTTGTAAACAAAATTTAATCACTTCCAGTGAAAGTATTTAAATGTGAAACTTAAGTTTTTTGTGTCTTATCGGGTTGAATCAGTGAAAAACAATGGCTATAATAATTGAATATTATTACATTAGCATGTGTAGCTTACTTGCAATTGAAACACACACACATAGTCATGACAGAGAAGAAAAATCAACTACAATAATATTGTGATCTAGATCCAATGACAACATTTCCAAAATCTCGAAAAACTGTCTTACAACAGATTTTACATAGTAATGAAACTGTTATAAGCCTCTTGCTTTCATATAAGTGCAAAATTCCTAGAGCCATTATAGATTAATTCTTAGATTTTCATCCTCGCCTGCTCCCGTTTGTTTTAACCCACTCCCGACATATTTTTATTGTAAAAAACAACATAAGAAACACAATGGACCATAATCTTGATTAGGCCATTATAAAAATATTTGATAGATTATCATCCAAATTTTTCTTAAAAACAGGGAGGGCAGGAAGATTTTATCTTCTTTTTTTAAATTTTTTTATGTATTTTTAATTTAAAAAAAAGGAAAATAAAAAGGGTCAGTGCGGCATGAAAATTATGGGGAAGGCAGGGATGATAATCTAGCAATTAATTTATTACGGCCTTAGTCAAAATGACACTGTATTTAAGTTCCTATTTTGAAAGAAATTGGAATCAAAATCTAGAAATTCATTTATTGTGGCCAATTTTAGCATTATTTATGGTGCCATAAGGTACCAACTGTATATGAAATAAGAAGGCACTTGGTACCTTTTTGCACCGATGGGGCTATTCATTAAAGGGATTATATGGTACAGGGAACTATGAGTAGGAAACAAATTGTTTCCCCTCCAACTAATCAACTCTTCTGATTGATTACTTGGACATGGACTAAGGCAATAAACAGATATCTTCCTTGGCCATTTGTTAATTGTAGAACAAATGACTTGAATGATGGCAAGAACAGTTTCCTGTCAGAAACTGCCATGGTTCGTGAAATTAATGTAAACGCATGCTCGTTCAGCATGTTTTACATGTCTTAACATTTTGTGTGAAATAATTATTAATTTGAAGTTGTCATGTATGTAAGCTGTTGTTGTATATGAGTCAGCATAGTGTGTTGTATTAAACTTTAACCTATAATTTTCTGAATATGTGTAATCCACTCTTTCATTCTGTTTTAGACCGTTTGTTTATTAGTCATTTGGAGCTAATATAGGATTTAAAACTGAGAGGCACACGATGTAGAGAGACAGAAAGTTTTTAAATTAGTAAATAGAATTTAAAAAAAACATTAAAAAAAACCTGCTTAGTGCATTTTATTGTAATTCCAACAAAAAAAACAACTGAAAATGTTTTTTGCAATTTTCATATATAAAAACCTGTTTAAATGTTTTGAACCTACCTTAAACTTTCGTTTTGATCACCCTGTGTCCATCGGCCACACGTGTATTTTTCATTGGATCTAATCTTGACAAGCTTATTTAGTAGTTTATAACCATAATATCTCAGACAAGTTCCTGAACTGGCTGATTCAGATATTTGATATCAGAGTTATGGCCCTTGGATCATAACAATTTGTGTAATTAAAAATTGTGTGCACCTACATTTTATATTTATTCTTTAACAAACTAACACTGCATTTATATAACCATGATATCTTTGACAAGTTGGTGAAATTGCCAGATAGTATAATCAGTGTCAGAGTTGTGTCCCTTGTATTTTCAAAAATTGCACTATTTGACATTATATGCCCTTTAGCACCTGCATTTTTCATTTGATCTTCACCAAAATATACACAGTAGTCATATTATTATGATTACAATAATTCAAACAAATATTAGCAAAGTAACCAAATTGGATAAATAATGTCAGAGATTGAATTGCTCTTGAAATGTCTAACATTGTATTATCTTAACTTGTTTTTTGAACTTACGTACACTAGAGCACCCAAATTTATCATTCGACACCTACCAAACTTATGAATAAGTTATAAAACCATACTATCTTGGACAAGCTAAACTGGATAATTAATGGTGAAGTTATGACACTTGAAATGTCAAAAATTTAGTATTTTGACTTGGTGCGTACTCTAGCACCAGCAGTTTTTATTGGTTCCTCACCGAACTTAGGCAGTACTTATACACGTATTACCATGATATCATAAACATAGTAATGAACTGGCCAAATAGGATAAATAATGTCAGAGTAATGGGACTTTGAATCTTAAAAACCCTTTAATCATTGCAAATTGTTCTGTTTACCATCACCTGGATTATAACTTAATCTTCACAAAACTTATTGAAAATTGAAGCATGTTTTTGGATTGCAAAGTTAGTAATATGTAGGAAATATATCAAATTAATGGATAAGATATATAAACGGTATGAATATTTTATATTAATTATTTAGTTCAAGTTCTGTTGATGATGCACAGATCTGTACTCTGTGGACAACTATTTTTCCAAACGTTATGGCTAACGCAAACAATTCCAGTCCGACATCATAATAAAATCGGTCCAGGTTTGATCACTTTCCTTAATTAATGTCATTAATATTATAATTAAGCAACTGTTAAAAAACTCAAACAAACAAGAAATACTGTGCGTTTTTATTAAATAGTTTAATGACACAGGCAATTTTCGGTCCGAAAGTCCCAGCTTTGACCACTTTAAAAAAAACGACACGAGCAAACACATTAAGGCAAACGGTATATCAAAGAAATTACCAAAGTAAAACCGTTCTGATGAACCGATATGAGTCGCTGATCACACATTAAAGGCATGTTACGTAGCGAAAAATTCCCCTACTATCCGTAATGGCTTAGTCAAAATTGACCTCCTATCTCACATTGGGTGACAAAACAATCGAATGTTATTGCCGCAAGGCGTATTTCACAGCTTAGTAAAGCATGATATTGGTTATTTTTACGACCGATAGAAAATATCTGGACGGATTTTTCATAAAATTTTGAAATGGTGAAAACGGTGATTTTGAAATGGTACGACTTAAAATGCAAACACAAGTGTGACCAAACAATACATAATGCTTGACAATTTGTTTTGAGTCTACCGGTTTACAAGATTTTTTTTTTGATTTGAATACAAAAACATCTTATTAAATAGGTTTTTTACTTTAAAAAAAAAATGTTGGTTTTTAAATTTGAATACATAACACAGGGCCATGTTGGTTTTAAATTGCTCACATGTGGCATATGGAACCAAATAAAGTAATATTTGATCATTCAACGGGTACATCTAAGTCATTTATCATCAAATTAGGACTATTCTAAATGTATTATTGGACTCTACAGTATTAGCTAAGGACATAAACATGTCACTTTCAAGGACTTAAAATCATGTACGTTTCACCCTTACAAAATCCCTTTGATGTTAGCCGACACACAGTGACGTCATAGTCATCAAACAGATGACAGGCAACGTGTTGTTTCATTCAATACATGCAATGGAATTGTGCTGTTTGTTTGTGTTCACTTAAAATAGGATTTCGTCAATAAGTGTTATATTCCATTTTAAATATCTTCCATTCGATGCGAACGTTTTTTTAATGAATTGATAATAATATAACAGGAGACAGAGTTTAAAGTGATTGTATGCAAATTTACATATATTCATATATAAGTTAGCGAAAATAATACTGCTATTGGCTAGTTGTTTAAATGTCACATTCAATAAAAAGTGCTTCTGGCAATGTTCAAAGCATTTAATGTGACATCGACTCAAGACGAACCAAGGCTATATCCGGTATACACAATACTTCCGATATTCTGGTTTACATCCTGAATCTATTTTTTTTTTTAAATCGATTGAAACTGGTTCATTCAACTGAGAATACATGATGCTGGTAATAATAATGTACATATTTAGAAAAGTTTAGTCAAATTAAACACAGATAGCATGAAAAATAAACGAACTGATAAAATTGTGCAGTGGGTGGGGTATTGGGATATATATATATGCATGGGCGTAATGTGAATGGTTTTAAAGGCAGCACTTCTTACGGCAATAAAAACCTTGGACCGATTTGCATTTTGGAATTTTAGAAGCTCTGGGATGTACATATACTTTTTGTAGTTAAATTGGATGGATTAAAAGACAAGTTGTAGAAAGAATCTATAGTTTTATTTTGAACATATTTATTATTTCATTGCTATGTGTTTTTATCTTTGCCTGGCCATTTATACTAATTTGACATTATTAATAACTATTGAAAAACAATGTTAGTTTATTCTAATTTATTTTAGCTCGATTACGGTGCAAGTTCAGAGTTTATATGAACCAGTCTCGAGTATATTTCCTGGGTAGAACCAATACTGAGGGTTGTTGTTTAAGAAGCTTTATGTTATGTTGGGAATAGAACCCACAACCTCAGGCATGAGCGGTCAACACTCCAGCCATAATGCAACAAACCCACTTTAAAAAACAATAATAAATAACTCATCGTAATTCTGACATGATTGCTGAATCTTAATTCTTATCCTTAAGCCTTATGAAATAATCTTGTGAAAGCATTAGAAAGAGAAGAGGTAATATTCACATGTATCTAATTAATGGATGTCAACTTGACATAATGTCAAGGTGCCCTTTAGAATTTTTATATTGTCTTAATTTGCCATCACATTTCAATATTTGCATTAATTATATGCGATACACCATTAAAATGAGGGCTCAAACAAAGCAAGACAAATTAATACTTCTGAAATAAAGTTGAATTATTGTCAAATAATTGGTTTTATTGACGAGCTTCCTGATTAGTTGATGGCTGGACAGGTTGACTTTTAAGTTTCACAAATGGTCATCAGAAGATAAGAGTTGCCAATTTAAGAAATAATGCAAATGGTTTTGATGACAGATCTAAATATGGAAATGAGGGCGGCTGACCAATATCACTTCAGAGTGGTCAAGATGGTGCTTAGTAAGAGAATCAGGATGCAGTTGCTTTATTTAAATTATTTGCAAAATGAGTTCAAGCGTTATCATTGATCCAAATGAGTGTGGATATTTTTCTAAGTTTTAAAGAGTTTCTGGAATAGCTGATACAAGTTCAAATATTTCTGGCACAGTTAATCATGGCTAATTATCTTAGCTCAGTAGTAATTATAATTAATTTGCATAATTATTTTGGGGGGAGAATGGGAAAAAAGATTTTTTACAATTACAAAGATTAAATTCATTTTTTCCACGAATAGTGCAGATCTTGCCTCTGGAAATTACTCATAAATTGAACATTTTAACCCTTTACTCCATAGATACATGTTTTCCTGTACCAATCACAGATGGCCTTTAAAAACAGTGCAGGAAGAGTTCAGATTGCTTGTAACGAGCAATTTGAACACTTCCTGCACTGTTTTCCACTCTGTCAGTTAATATAAACATAATTCACCCATTGCTGATACATATGTGGTGAATTAATGCTTTCAATTTGGAAGAGTCCAAGAAAATGCTTATGGAGCAAAGGGTTAAAGTATTTTTGATTTTAGTGGGAATCTGAGGAAGATGATTATTTTATGCATTAAATTTTGTAAACTCCTGGAAAAATGAATTTAACCCTATAATAAAAGTACTCATCAAACAATAATTCTCCAGAGATGCATTCTCCAGAGATACAATCGTAATATTCTGGCTCTGAAATACGTACAAAGTCACGCAGAACTGAGGTAATTATTTATGTCCTATTATTCGGAGTCTTAAGATAGGGCAGGGATTTCATGTCTTGGCTTCCGATCTCCAATCAACTGGATATATTGTAGTTTGCTGTTATGACAGCTTTGCAATGTGTTCAAAGATAAAATACTACTAAAATGGCCTCAAAATAATAATAATAATAAGTTTATTATGTGCTTGGAGGGTGTGTGTTTAAGATAAATAATTTCAATATGTCAGACATTCAGATTTCAGATGTTCATGATCTTCCTCAAATATCTCATTATAAATTTATATTTATTTAAATATTTTTTATATCTATAATGAAATCAACAACAATGATTAAACAAGTAACTCTCGATGGCGTAATTGCTATTTATTTTATATTTACAACTTAGTAAACAGGTTACATAGATTATAGATTATTCAAGTCACTCTCAATTGATGACGTCAGTGCAGGTCTTATAATTTTAGTGATTGAGGAAAATCCAACCTGTTTTATTGGGCAACCATCATTATAGTATACCACAGTAGAACTTCGATGGTTCAAACCTGACGGGACTGAACAAAATGGTTCGAGTGAAGGGTTGTTTTCGCCAAGTATTGTTCAGCTTCATGGTATTACCATATAATGTACATGTATATACATCGTAAAAAGGAATTTGTCCGCCACCAGATAAGTGTTTCGAGACATATGTGGTGTTCCAGCCACCAACATTTGAACCAACAAAGTTCTACTGTATAAGTTAAAACAAATCGACTTTTGAAAAGGAAAAAAATTCTCCAAGAAAGAGTTCCCTGAACTTGTCTATCTTCAGATGTGAGAGATAGGTTCTGGAAGTGTAACAATTGGCTACCTCTGTGTGTTATCCTCAACCACTGCCATAATTCCAGTATCTGTATCGCTACCCCTGCCACTTGATCCGCAGATAAGAACAGACACTGGCACCTTTAATTGCTCGGCTTAATGCAGTTACAGGTACAACCCTCTAAACAAACAGCCTCAAGAGCCATCAATGTATATCTTGGGTGGAACACACAAAATGTGAACAACTCTGATATTGAGAACCAGCTATTGGCTTCAGGAAGATAATTAATCCTTCTCATGCAGGGCTGGTAAAGCTGAAAACCTTGATTTCAAATTACACAGAAGCAAGAACACTTGAAAATGTTATTGGAAATTCTTTTTTTGTTTACATTTTCCTCCAGCATCAGTAGATTTCTCGATTGATTAAAATTTGTTAGCGATGCAAATAATTTAACGCATTGTTATTCTTTTCACATCTCAATTCTGTTATACTTAAATTTTATCATATCTTATTTACATTTTACCAAAAGTCATAGGACCTCGGGGTCTCAAGGCCACTTCCTCTCACCAATAAGGTCGCAGGTTCAAGTCTCACTCGCTCCA
Organism: Panopea generosa; assembly: GCA_029582155.1. Taxonomy (NCBI): domain Eukaryota; kingdom Metazoa; phylum Mollusca; class Bivalvia; order Adapedonta; family Hiatellidae; genus Panopea; species Panopea generosa. The sequence goes on along the minus strand of CM055894.1, from coordinate 19,599,370 downwards.
AAAACTTTATGTGAAAAAGTTTACAAGTCACTTGGAGAAGGATGGTGGCTCTACTCAGATTTATTTTTAGGTCTTCCTCCAATAATAAAACTGGATATGCCATTTACAACCTGAAATACGTTGAAAATGGCGTAAAATTTTCAAATCCGCGGCATAGCAGACGGGGGATACGGTAATTATTTTCCATCCTTCTGTCAGTATGTCAAACCACTTTTGTGTCCACTATGTAACTTTAACATACTTAAAAGGATTTTAGAAACAAGTAGGTACAAATATTCACCACATGAAGACAATGTGCAGAACAAAAAACAACCAGTTCTGTAACACTATGGTCAAGGTCATTCTTAAGCATTGAAAGTTTTAAAAAAAACTATCTGTGACTCTGTGTACACAGAGTTTTTGTGTCTGCTCCATTCGGACTCTTACATAATGTAGACCGAGGAGTTGTATAATGTTCACAACCAGGGCTGTAACTGTAAGGTCAAGGTCAAACTTAGCCATTGCAGTTATAGACATTTTTATTCATGTATACAAGGCATTCAATTTCATATTTGCTCTATTACATGCATGAGAGTTTTTTTTTAATATAACTATAGTTACTTACATTATAATGTTCATCACCAAAGGTAAATGAAACAACAGAATGAACCTGATCTGTAACTCCAAAGGTCAAGGTCAATGTAACTCTAAGCTCAAGTGTATGTTTGAAGTTGTAAAAACACACTTTTCATGTTGTCTAATTATATTCGATTCTGTGTCCACTCCGTAATGCTTACCTGCAATGAAGGATATTATTATAACCTCGGTACATGTTGAGACAATGTGCAGGATGCAAGTACTAGTTCTGTAACTCTTAGCAAAGGTCATCCTTAATTCTTAGCAAAGGTCATACTTAGCTCTTAGCAAAGGTCATACTAAGGCAATGAAATGGGAAAAAAAACACACACTTTTTTTGTATATAGAGCATTCAATTTTGTGTCAGCCCCATATCTGTTACATGCATGGAAGGATTTCAATACAACTCATTCAGTATAAAACTGATGGAGAATCCACCTGAAGCTTGATGTCAGTCAAATATGTAAAAAATCATCAATCAATGTTGGTTCCAGTGCCACCTGATTTCCTTAGACTGATGATGTCTAAGTAAACACAAGATTATATTTACTTGGACAAACAACGCCATGTGGTCAATGGGCAGAGTGATATTTGTTCTCGCCCCAGGTCAATTATAAACATTAATTGGACATGCAATTATTTTGTGACGACATTCATCCCCTTTCAGATCATTTTTTAGTGGAGGATTTCTGAACTCAACAAAATACTCTTGCATCTTTGACACTACCAATGAGTGACTGTTTAGAGGGATTATCTACACTGGCATTGGTCTGCAATCTGGTTTAGGTACAAGTATCATGGAATGTCTAATTGATATATTCAGTAACTATTATTATGTTGAGAACAGGATAGATTTTTAAAGATTCCTCTGTTTCCTATCAACCTGTGTCTGGGACCTGATATACTAAGTAGCTCTGTTCTCCATGCACATGGGTACTGTTATAACACGGTCCGATATATCCCCAAACTCGTTATAATGCGTTTTTTTTCTGTTGCTCCCAAATTCAAAATGGATATTTTCACTAAATTTATTAAAGACTCCGGTATAGTAATTGGTGAATTGATCAAATCACAACTAAATCGCTAAGCGAGCCTGTGTTGTTTTTCCAAACTGTGACCATGTATTTGTGCATCAATTACACCTTGATAATTCAGACTGACATTATAACAACTTATTATTGTTATAAATAACATCGCTTTAGATTGATTGACACTAACAATGATGTGTCATATTTATCACAAATTTCCATGTGTTTGTTTACAGTTCTTCATCTGAATAAAGTTTTGCCAAATAGTGTAGCACAGTACACCTTGAGAATTCCGCATACAACATGGTTTCGTTCCACAGATCCCAGCAACCACATTATAATGGGGCCCAAGTGTTACATATTTTTTTTAAACTTACTTTTTTTATATTGATTACAAAACAATTTATAACAACTTAGACGAATCTTGGTCTTCTTGGATGGAGCCGGTACTCAGCAAACAAGGATAAGGTGTCTTGATCAAAGACACCACACATAGCTGGGACAAGAAGATCAAACTCGTGACCCTCTGATCCTTGGTCTGATGCTCTACCACTGGTACAAGTACTCCACAAATGTCAGAATGTTAACTGTGATTTCATTTCACATCATGTGGATCGGAGTAATAAATTTTCAAAAGCTTCATTACATCAGACCCCATGAACTTGACAGTAATATGTTATTTCAATTGCAAAAATACACAAGAAAAAAACTGCCTTTCTAGCTAGTTCACAGATATCCAAGTAACTGCAATACACAAAATTCACACAGTAAGAAACCCCCAAATTCAATAAACAGTCCAGATGAAGGAGTAAATTAAACAAGTGATTTTTTTTGTTTGTTTGTAAAATCTTTAAGAAAATTAAATTGCATTATTGCCTAGAATAGATCATTAAGCAGTAATTGAAAGAAATAATTAGTTTTCAACAGTTGTTTGTTACATTTCCAGGCCTCGCAGTTTGTTAGATGAGGTGCGAAGAAAAACTTGTTTTTTCCAGGAAAGAAAATATTAACTTTAGAGAGAGAACTGAATCAGCTGCCAAAGGCAAAGTTAGGAGGTGAGATATTTAATGATCTTGAATTCTCACAGCATTGAATTGATCAGTAATCGAAGACGTTTTGTACATGAGAGTTTTTTTTGTTCTTTTAATGAGGTTTAACGCTATTTTCAACACATTTCAGGTTATATATTGGCATGTCCTGCTTTACTGATGGAGTCAGACCTTAGTCTGAGTAGAACCACTGTCCTTCCGCAAGTAACTGGAAACTTTCTCACATAAAGTTTTTTGGAGTGAGTGGGACTCGAATCTATGACCTTAGTGGTGAGAGGTAAGTGATCTTGAGACGGCGCCTTAGACCACTCGGCCACGGAGGACCCTTTGAGAGGTTTATGGAACAATGTTCACAGATGACTCGTCTACTCATGGACTGGGGCTATAGTTCTGCTGTAATTGATGCAAATGATTTATAGAAGGGAATGGAAATAAACAGCATTCAAATACCATATTCCCTTGAATAAATGCCCCTGGGGGCACGATGATTTTTCCAAAAGAGGGGCGTTATTTGGGTACAAAAAAATTTCAAATAGTTTTACTTACACTATTTTGTTACATAACTGTTTAACATTTTGGGACCAAAATTGGTATGGGTTGGGGAGTTTATTAGAGGGAGAGCATTTATATGGGGGAATATGATAGCTGCTTTCATGATTGTATCAAAACAATTCAGCTATAGGCAATCTGGTATTGAGTGTACTATGATTGCTTTAAAGACAATATATCCGGAAATATCGCTAAAAATGTCTCAAAAAATAAAATTATTTTTTTAAGAATACAAATCACTTCAGTGTTAAGCGCGTGGTAGACCACTGAACCCCGTATCCGAGGTTCAGTGGGTTTGATCCACCTCCACATGTGAGCTTTGTGTGGTTTCATTGAGCAAGACTCTTTTACCACATATGCTTAGTACTGGTTCTACCAGGGAACACTTCGAGCGTGATTTGCGTAAGTTGTAATAAATTTCTTTCACAGTCGAAGTAAAATAAATAAGTTTAAAACTAAATCTTCTTATTATCATAAATAAATAAAATATGAATGCATGGGTTTTAGGCGACCTTCACCTCTATATTAAGACTCTTTCTTAAATGAAACAAATTAAACAGCATGGTAACAAATATAATGGATTGAATAAAGTAAAAATAAAAATGAAATCGCGTGACTGTTTTGATATATTGCAAAATACATATCAATTTTAAATGAAAACTCTATTTTAATCTAAACTGTTCGCAGAGACCAAGATAGGAAACCCCTTTTCAATATATTACTATGGCATGTTTCAATATTATATCCTTACGGTAATACGGAGTCACTGAGTACAAATTATAATTTGTAGGCAAGTTTCAATGGGGGAAAAAAGATTTTTTGTTAATTTTAACATTTTGAAAAACAATGGTATACTGCCTTTAAATATTTGTGATGGATAGAACAAGTAAAAGTTATTCCTAATTGGCACATTAATTAAACTAATGTAATTGAAATGGCAGAAAATTGATGTAGAAGAGACAATGGATACATTTAATAAATATGTTCAGACATTTATCTCATTGTCTAGTTGTCGGGTATCATGCAAACACAAGATTGCTGGGCCATGGGTTTGAATTCCTGCTAAAGGACCAATATGCTGAGTGAGAGAGTAAGCCATTCTATCTGTATGTTTAAGTACCACAGGTGTGGTACTGGTTTATAGAAGAAATACTTATAATTCCAGATATATAGTTTTGTACTGAAATTGAACATGCTTAAGTATAAGTATTACATCATGTAGTTGTCATAACACGAAAGATGGAATGAAACAAATTGTTTGTATATTTAACATATGTATAATGGTAATGCATTAGATTTTGGTTTGTAGACTTCTAAAACTAAAATAGAATATATAAACTACAGTGATGATAGTGTTATAAGCAAACTGCAGTAATCAAAATCTAATAATGAATGGGGTTTAACGTCATTTTCAACACATTTCAGGTTATATAATTATGGCATATCAAGTTTTTATTGGTGGAGGAAAACCTCAGAATGAATCTAAGTTGAACTGCCGTCCTTCTGCAAGTAACTGGTAAACTTTCTCAAATTAAGTTTTTTTGAGTGAGCGAGACTCAAACCTACAACCTTAGCGGTGAGAGGTAAGTGAACTTGAGACGACCACTTAGACCACTCAGTCACGGAGGACCCTTCAGAATTTAATAAATCAGCTTAAAGATACATCACCTGTAACTTTCTGTTCTGTAAATGATGGAAAGTTTATTGAATCACAAAGAGAAAGGTCACATTTGAAGATAATCGTTGATTCTGTCCATGTAGTTTATCTTATTTATGAGAAATGATTTAAGGTCAGCATTTTCTGTTTTATTCGCCAATGTTTTAGCATAACCCAATACTAGCCAATGAGTGACTTTACCGCAGGCCGCGATTTAGTAGTTGATAAACAAAATTAATGAATTTTACATTACAGTGACAAAATACAATATAAAATATTGAACAGAATATCAATAATATATGATGTTTGATATCCATGTGCAGTTCTACTGTAAATCGACAATATAGGCGAGGTCTTTTTAAAACAAGTACGGTATCAAATTAGTATTAACTCTGCATGTGTGTAGCTTACTTACATAACTTATAGGGGGTTATCATTGTCGGATACCCACGGGTTATCCATTCCGATTTTATGAAGGGAACGTACTCCTATCGCAACGCTAGTTTCATGCAAACGCTGTTTTGATAAGACGTAAACATTAGCTGTATTTTGTTCCATTCTGTTCAAGTAGAAAAATGCAGAGCTAGCGTAATTGCCCACGGGTTATGGATGGAGAGTATCGGAATGAAAACCTGTGGGTATCCAATGATGGGGGGTTATATGCTAGAGTACATACCAAACTCAGAGACTTGTGCACCTATACTCTTGATTATATTTCTTCAACATGCTCATATTTCATTCTTTATTATTGTTTTTAATTGTCATATTAGATGTTACATTAAGTTAACCAATAAAGGGATTGTCTTGCATGCCACCGCCCCCATCCCACAAAAAATAAATATTAGTATTGAGGTTTTAAAAAAAATTTAGACAGTTATTAAAATTATTGTTATCATTAATAGTTTAAATAACCACAAATATTTTATTTCAAGTATTTTACCAATGTTGCAAGATAATCTATGCATATATATTATGGGAATGTGACCATAGGTATTTGAACATCTTTTTTTTTTCACAGTGTGAGAAGATTTAGAAAGCTGTAAAATAGTTTGATAAATGGTTTCCGTGATCTGTTATTCTCGTTATAGTGGAATTAAGTCAATAAAATGGAAGAATGATGTCTTCTTGGCCATACAGACTAGATTTCTAGATTGGAAACCTGTGAATTCCATTATGTCTGCATCATTATACTGGAAAAAAACTGTGGTTACCTGTAAGGCATACTACTGGGTTGTTCGTTGGTAAATGGAGTTATTTCATGTGTATATCCTGTAGTTATTCAACTTTAATTGATTATCCCCCTTTGAGGTAATGGGATTAATGTCAAGGGAGGTAATAAATGCTAAGCAATTGGGCATATATAACTGTGTTGCAAATTGAAGTATTTCATCTGGGGAGATAAAGTTTACAAAACTTTTTGCTTATTCCTCTTTGGGTTTGCATCGAGGTAGGTAAAATTACTCTTTTGCCATGATTTATCATACAATGTTCATCATATTGTTTTAAGCCTAATGGAAAGCAAAGATAAATGAGCCAACAGACATAAAAAGGAAAATGAAATCATATCAGTTTTAGTGTCCATCTGTTTATCAAAAGCCACCGTATTGAGAGGGTTGTTGATTTTGTGTATGAATACTGTGGTTTTATTAAGTTTGTTAAGGACATATAGCAGGGGTATACGTGTTCTATGGGTGCATTTCTAGTTTTAAGTTTGCTTGTTATTTTAAATAATGGTGGCCATTTTGAAATTTAGATTAAAACAAAAAATCTGTGTAATATAAATTTTGCGTTCATGAGAAACATTTGTGTGAAGTTTGGGTATAATATTAAGTGGTCATGAGGTAGTTTCAAAGAAAATATTTTTTACAGACGACAACAGATTGACAACGTTTCATGCACCATGCTTAAGAGTCTATCTGACCTTAGCCAACATAGTTAAAAATGGAAGGCATTCACAGTGCTCAGTGTGATAGTTATGACTAGTATATGAAATCATTTTTGATTATGATATAAAGGGAAATTATAGGAGTACATTGTCTCAATAAAGGTAGACAAAACTGTTTCTTCTGCTTCTTTTGTCTTCATCCGTAATTTATAATGGAAGTTGTTGCTAAAATAGATTTAAAAACGATCAATAAATGGAACCAAAACCTTTTTATCAGATGATCATGTTTGGGCTATTTTAGCACTTTTATGTTGAAAACACTTTAAAAAATCTTCTCAAACCACATGTTGTATATAATGGTCCACTACTCAGATTATCAAAATCATGACTTTGGAGTCGTATTTGGGGTCACCCCAAAAGTTCAAACTTGTACTTAATAGCTATTTCAAGTTTTGATATTTTTCATAATGCATTATGGACCTCAACTAATATTCTTTTAAAAAAAAAAAGGGTTTTCAGAACCATGAAAATGATTGCTGTCATTACAGATTGTATTTACATTTATAATAGTAACCGTTTTTACTCTCAAATACCAAAGCAAATAAATTACGGCAAGTTATAAATGTTTAAAGAAATGCACAGACTAAGATCTGGAAAACAATTAGGTGCTGTGCATTGTCCATTTTGTGATACTAAAACAGCCAGCCGACTTTGTATACTTCAAGATTTGAAGAGGTAAACAGAAGAAACAGTGATAAAACACCAGTTAATTATGATGTATGTCTAACATGTACCAGTGTAGAACAATACAAGAGGCTTTCAGGGAGTGATAAACAAACATGGATGATGATAGATTCATTTCATCATTATGGCAAATAGCTCCTCGAAATTAGCTTTAAATGAGTACTCTGAGTACTCTTCATCTACAAGTTTTACTCATGCTTTTTATCACAGAAATGTCTACAGAAACGTGATCTCCCGCGTGTTGTGGTAACAATAAAATGTCGAGTCATGAATGTCTTGGTAAGTACAGTTTTAGTGGTGGTTTCTTACGGTTGATTCATTGGGATGAAAAATGTGTTGGTTTCTTAGTGCAAAGAAATATCATTATTCTTTAATGTTGTATTATGCACAATGGTAGTTGAATTATTAAAGTATACCATATTATTTTTTCTGACTTCTTTTAACAGTTTTAACAGTACACTCAAACTTGTCTTAAGCAGCAAGTGAAGGGAAATAGCAAAAGTGGCCTTTAAGACGGGTTGTTGCTTAATACAGATTACTTTACTCTGAAAGCACAGAGCAAAATTGTAAACTTTCTGGAGCAATTCATATAATGCTTGTTTTCAATTTAAAAAAAATAATTTTCTTCATATATTTAAAGTCTAAAAAAAAAATTAAGATGGTAATAGAAGCTTTCTATATTATTGGTTGGCCCTTAGCATTTCTAGGGTATTTCTTAGGCTGATCAACTCTGTGTTAGTATAATGTGACTGAGACGGGTATCACAGCATGATCTGCGGTATGATACTCCAGTGTGGTAGAGCTTTGAAGTCTGCCTTGTGCAGAATTGTTAAAAGCGACCCTTAGCCACCATTTATTTAAATATTTAGCATCATTTTTATGCCAGCAAGGGTAAACAGAAGACAAGTTAACCTAACCATCTTCCCTGGGATCATGGAAAGTTAACCAGTTCTTGAGCACACCTATCTTTGCAAGTTATTGATATCTCTCCTACTAGAATCAGCAGACAAATTGTAATGAGCCCCAAGGTCATATATAAATCATCATGGAAACTGTGGCCAGGCAGGGATTCAAACTCACAACCTCTGGATTGATAATCAGACATGCTAGTTAAAATGATTGTCAGGTCAGGGTCAGATCTGTACCTTGTGTAAATAGTGAGAACAAGTTCATATGTCATTACAGTATGTTCAAATTTAGAGAGTAATAAATATATCTGTATTTTTTGTCTTTATATTTATGTAGCTTTTTAATGTATAGCAAAAATCTTCTTACATTTATAACCCTTTTTATCTGTTGTTTTGAGATAAAACATTTATGTAATCGGTAATTTTATTTTTTTCTTGTTAATATTTGACTATGTTGCTCCCTTGAATTTAACAAGACAAACTGATGTTCTGGCAATATTTTGGTGCCAGTCTGTCTCGAAATATTCAATAGTTTCTTCATATGAAAGGTTCTTAGTTTTTTAAAAATGTGGCTAATATTGAAATTATCTTTCACACAGTATTAATAGTCCTGTACATGCTTGGTTGTGGTATATGCTAAATGAAGTTCCAGCTCTGCCTGCGGCATATAAAAGCATTGTAAAACCATGTTGAATTCCAATAAAAAAAAAGAAAGTATAAAATCAAGGTGGTCTTGTTTTATGTACATTTTAGTGCTAATAAAATGATTTCTGTAACTTGGATATAGAAACTAGGCTGGTTTTAATCAACAAAATGAAAATTAAACATGAAAAACTCTACAATTGTGGACAATTCAGCAGCCCAGTACAAAAGAGCACAATCAGTTCTAGCAAATAGGGAAAAAGGGAGCACACTGTGGTCTCACAAATATAAAGGGAGCACACTGTGTTCTCACAAATATAAAGTGCACATTAAAATTTTGTTCTCACAAATGTCGAATATAAATGAGTACATCCAGTTCTCACAGATTTCTCACATATTTCAAAAATAAAGTAGAACACTCAGTTCTCACAAACGTCAAATATAAAGAAGTACACTTGGTTCTCACAAATGTCAAATATAAAGGAGACCACTCAGTTCTCACAAGCGTCAAATATAAAGGAGACACTCAGTTTTCACCGATGTCAAATATAAAGGAGCACACTCAATTCTCACAGATGTCAAATATAAAGGAGTATACTCAGTTCTCACATGTCCAATATAAATGAGTATACTCTGTTATCACATATATAAAGGAACACACTCTGTTCTCACAGATGTCAAATATAAAGGAGAACACTCAGTCCTCAGATATGTCAAATATAAAGGAATACACTCAGTTCTCACAAATATCAACTATAAAGTAGCACAGTTAATTCTCACAGATGTCAAATAGAAAGGAATATACTCAGTTCTCAAAAATATAAAGGAATATACTCAGTTCTTACAAATGTCAAATATAAAGGAGTATACTCAGTTCTCACATGTCCAATATAAATGAGTATACTCTGTTATTACACATATAAAGGAACACACTCAATTCTCACAGATGTCAAATATAAAGGAGTACACTCAGTTCTCACAGATGTCAAATATAAAGGAATACACTCAGTTCTCACAGATGTCAAATACAAAGGAGCACACTTATTTCTCACAGAAAATAAATATAAATGAGCACACTCAGTTCTCATAGATGTCAAATATAAAGGAGTACACTCAGTTCTCACAGATGTCAAATACAAAGGAGCACACTTATTTCACACAGAAAACAAATATAAAAGAGCACACTCAGTTCTCGCAATTATCTAATCAAAGGAGTACACTCATTTCTCACAAATGTCAAATGAAAAGGAGCACACTCAGTTCTCACAGTTATCAAATATAAAGGAGCATACTCAATTCTCACAGATGTCAAATATAAAGGAGATACTCCATTCTCACATATATCAAATATAAAAGAGCATAGTCATTTCTCACAGATGTCAAATATAAAAGAGCACACTCAGTTCTCAGAGTTATCTTATAAAAGGAGTACACTCAGTTCTCACAGTTATCAAATATAAAGGAGTACACTCAGTTCTCACAAATGTCAAATGAAAAGGAGCAAACTTAGTTCTCACAGTTATCAAATATAAAGGAGCAAACTCAGTTCTCGCAAATGTCAAATGAAAAGGAGCAAACTCAGTTCTCACAGTTATCAAATATAAAGGAGCAAACTCAGTTCTCGCAAATGTCAAATGAAAAGGAGCAAACTCAGTTCTCACAGTTATCAAATATAAAGGAGCACACTCAGTTTTCACAGATGTTAAATATAAAGGAGACACTCAGTTCTCACAGTTATCAAATATAAAGGAGCACACTCAGTTTTCACAGATGTCAAATATATAGAAGCATACTCAGTTCTCACAAATGTCAAATGAAAGGGATACACTCAATTCTCACAATTATTGAATAAAAAGGCATATACTCAGTTCTCAAAATTATCAAATAAAAAGGAGCACACTCTGTTCTCACAAATGTCAATTGAAAAGGATACAATCAATTTTCTCAATTATCAAATAAAAAGGAGCACACTCTGTTCTCACAGATAACAAATATAAAGGACCACTCAGTTCTCACGGATGTTAAATATAAAGGAGTACACTCAGTTTTCAAAAATATCAAATATAAAGGAGGAAACTTTGTTCTCACAAATATCAAATATAAAAGAGCATACTCATTTCTCACAGATGTCAAATATAAAGGAGCATACTCAGTTCTCACAGATGTCAAATATAAAGGAGCATACTCAGTTCTCACAAATGTCAAATATAAAGGAGCATACTCAGTTCTCACAGATGTCAAATATAAAAGAGCATACTCAGTTCTTACAGATGTCAAATATAAAAGAGCACACTCAGTTCTAACAGATATTAAGGAGCTCATTCAGTTCTCACAAATGTCAAATATCAAGGAGCAAACTTAGCATTATTATAGAACAAGTTCCTGTTCTTACAAATTGCATCTAGGTTAAAGTGGCATAACCAGTATTTATGTTGTCTCGAATTAATAAAAAAAAAATTGGTATAATTGTACTATTCAGTATAAATTGTGACTATCTGGATCATGTCTGGTAAAAAAATACTTTGGTTTATCATAAAAAACATGTATTTAAAAAACATGTTTTTATACTTGGTATTATCGTCAATATTTGAATCGGACCTTGTAAGTAGAATTATAACATTAATGATTTAGTAGTTATATCTGTAAATGTCCAAAATTTCCAGATTAAATCCATTTAATCCAGGAACGTGGTAAAGTTTCATCTTCAGTTTATGCGGTCATCTTGATATACTCTTCCATAGCATAGTTGTTATATCTGCAGATGTCTCTTGGTCAATATGAGTTTCAACTATTTTTTTCATTTCACTAGCATCACTATTCTTTCCTATGGTGCTCCATAAATGTCTTCTAATATAAAAAAAAACTTTGGGTTAAATAAAATAAAATAGGAAAAAATATTTGTCCATATATGAATTGAGATCTTTGTACAAATCTAGGGACCTTTCTAAGGCCATAATAAATTAATTTCTAGACTATCATCCCCGTCGCCCCCTAAATTTCATGTTAAAAAAAGTAAAAAAATCAATTAAAAAAAAAAAATAATCCCGCTCTCCCTGCTTTTAATAAAAATATTGATGATAGTCTGGCAATTAATTTATAATTTATTTTGGCCTTATGTTATATATTTAAGTAACTGGTGCCATGTGTATATGTTCCTTTAACCTCTCTACTGTACCAATGGCAAATTCCACTCATCACACTTGAGGTATAACGTAGATGAGGAGACTAGATTACATCACCTTTAACAGCGAGTCATCATAATCCAATAAAAAATATTCTTGATCTGCTTTACAGACATTCCTGACATTTTGTACTTTTTCATCACTATGAGTTGTTAAATGTACCAAGAAATTGGATTACCCAGTGTCTGGGGTCTTCATGCCACTGGTATTATATAATAATTTACATTCAGGTACTCTGATGACCTTAATCCTAATCACTTTAATACTTGCTCAGGGTGCCTCCTCTTCAGCCTCATTTCCCCAAAAAATTTCAGAGACACATTTGGTCACCTATTCATCTGTATGTCCGTCTGTGCCTACCCAAATCCTTATCTGTGCTATTTCTCTGCAACCTGTGGTAAAAGTTAGTATGCCTAACAACAAGTGGAGAGGTGCATAATTGTCTTTGTCCCCTTTTTATTACAATTATAATTATACATCTTATTATTTTATTAACTTTTTGTATTACCATACATCTATTATTTTCACATCAAAAAATGTTGCTATTGTTATTTGGTTTCATACAAAAGTTTTTGTCAATTACTGTTCATGATATTATATGAGGGAAGGACAGAATCTAAGTTGCGAGAATGTGTGGTCCAACCTATTTGCTGCATACATGATTGTATACTAAAATATTTTTAGTTATGTATTTGTTTTTTGTTCTAATGATTTTTTGCAGATAATGGCCCTTTAATTCTTTCTATGATACTAAATCCTTGTTTTTGATTATTTTTATTTGACCATGCTATCTCTCTACAACATCCAGATGGAATTTTATGAAACTTGCTTGAATACATTCCTTCCAAGCGGAGATGCGCTCGTAATATTTGTCCATTCAATGATTTCTTTAGCAGGTTATGGCCCTTTCAAAGAATATAGCTTCTACTCAATGAAGCATTTGTTTAGGGAGCATCCATTGGTTCCACCAATACAGCAAAACCTGTCTTAAGCAGCCAGTCAAGGGAAGGAGCAAAAGTGTCCTTTTAAGAAAGGTTGTTGGTTAATACAGGTTAATCCGCTCTGAAAGTATAGAAATGGGCAGCAGCAAATGTGGTTGCTTAAAGACAAGTGGCTGCTTAATAGAGGTGGTCGCTTACACAGGAGTGTATGCAGTTATTTGGATGTTTCGCTGGCTGTTTCAGGATTGTCAAACTGCTCCCAAGACACTTCAAGGAAAAAAATAAAAAATAAATCTGCAAACAGCTCCTAAGAGATGTCGCAAAAGACATGTCACTATATAATAGGTACTAGTGAGCAGTGTTTTGGTTATTTTAATACATTAAAATGCGTTAAATTTTTTGTTGACTTGCTAAACACAGAACCACCCAAAGAAGAATGCTTTTTTTTGTCACAAAGAGTCGCATTTTGATGAATATTGTTGACAAAAATGGCTAAAATTGCCACCATTGCCGCCTTTTTCCAACATCAGTTAGTATGAGGAAGAAATAAGAAGAAGAATATTTTATGCAAAATGATCTTGAATTAAAGGTATTGGGGTTAGAAGTAGAATTTATTGCAATTGTGTTGTTATTTTAGCTGCAGTGTACACATTTTGTAATTAGAAGTACTTCAACAATTTTAAACACAAATTGCTGGGAATGGTATTGTTTTGATGAAAATTTTATTCTACAATGCAAGAGTTTTGATTTTTGTTTCTAGGATGAATGAAAGTTAAGATAATTGAAAAAGAGATATTGCAAGATTTTGCGTGAGTACGCGAGTGTTCACAAAATCTCAATTAATTGCCTTTCCTTCTCTATATAGTTCCTTGCATATAGTCATTTTCATTTAGATCATTACATATAATTATAGTAAATTTCATTTAGATCATTTCATTCTTTCATTAGTTATGTAATAATAATAATAATAAAGATACTGGATTTCTTTCCATGACATTAAGTATTAACAAATATATTATTGGACTTAACTGTACACAATTATTAAAAAAACAACATTCAATTTTATTGAAAAATCTCCAGGGAGATATTTACTCAAATTAATCAATTCATTTTTCTCATGTATAATAAAAATTATATAAATTTAAACATACCTGGACATCTGATGTAATAATAAAAAATAAATTTGTTTCTTATGTTTGGTGTACGTTGGACATATTAAAATAAAATGATATTCATCTTAAATATCTATCACATAACTGACATATACGTTCATATTTTTCTAAACAAGTTTTTGAATATCTTCCTCTTTTATTTCTTGATAAAAACAACATTTGAAAGTTGTTAAAGAAAGTCATGTAAATTTTCATTTGCATTAAAAATATTTTTCAAAGGAAATCAAGTATATTGTGAAAAAGTATAACAAAAAATTTAATACAAAAATTGTTCATTATATAAACAGTAAGAAGAGAAAATTATAACATTCAACTGTTTTAACACTTATTCAGTCCTTCATGAGCTTACATCATCTAATATATTTAGCTCTCCTAAAATTTACGATAAAAAAAAAAGATCAGACTGGCATATTTTGTTGCCTACTCCTGAAAGAATTGCATGTATATAGAAAATGAGAAGAATCTGATAAATATTTTGTAAATGCTCGCTTATTTGCACAAAATTTCGCGAAATCTCGTTTTCAATTATTTTAACATCCATTCCTCACAGGAATACCAATCAAAATTCTTATTTTACACAATGAAATTCCCTACAAAAGGAAAAATGTTGATATACTTATGATAATAAAATTTGTATACTGCAACAACAAAAAAACATCAAAACTACTGGAACTTTTCCTTCAGACGTCAGTGTTCTTTGCTTTAGGTCATTTTGCACGTTCAAAAAACTATTATAAAACAATAACTTACATGTTATGTATGAGAAGTCAGTTGCCTGTTAATTCTGAATGATTCATTTGCATTTTCGTGCTATTTTTACAACATTTAATACTGTTTAATAACAAACTATTTTTCAAAAAATGATGTGGGCTTTTTTTTTTATATTTTTTGTTGATGTATCATTGAAAGTGACTGTTTCTGTAAGAAAATTTATTTTTATTTCTTGTAAAATTGTTTTTAATGTAAATTACAAAGTGTCAGATTTTGAGTTTTAGACAAATTCAGGTCCTGGAGATGTGAGTTTCCAATCTTTTTTATTATGTGAATTCATGCAACTGCAGAGAAAAAATTGCCTGCACATGTAGCTAGTTATCTTCAGTATCATTCCCAGGACGTGACATTTAGACTACATGTATTTTTTTATATTTGCAATTTAATGCATTTTAGATGATGTAAAAGATTATTAAATTTTGTTCTCATGCCGTGTCTTGAACCCTTAATTAGCTGTCAATCACTGCATCTCTCATCTAGATTTACATTGTAAGCAAACTTTTATTTTTGCTTTAGACAATCAGCATGAAACTTGATACAAGTAACATCCATAAAATCTTAATCCTGACCCAGTTACATAAGATGTCTACCGCTGATTAAGGTTTTATATATATCTCTGAATATAGATTGACATTTTTTATGTGTATGAGGGGTGTTAAAAAATTATAATGGTTTGAGGTTATATATTGTTGATATTTCTTTATTAGTAAATTAAACATAATTATTATGTTTTTTATCACAAACATAGGCCGAAGGTGATGTCTTACCTTAATGGCTATGGTCATAGGTTTGATCCCTGCTCACTCCAAAAACTTTGTGCAAGAAAATTAGCCAGTTACTTGAGGAAATTCATTCTGAGGACTACATCTACCAATAAAACTGAATATGCCATATATAACCTGAAATAAGTTGAAAATGGTGACATACCCTATTAAAAAAAAGAAGAAAAGATTATCTCATAATTTTAATTACATTATAACATTTGTACATATAATACAACCAATTTAATTTCATGGCATCCAGTTTTATTGGCGAAGATCATGACCTCAGTATATAACCATTCATCCATAAGTATTTTATAATTCTATAATAATTTTATTTACTACATACATACTGAGTGAAGAAGATGCTCCTATATTATCAACTAAATTTAATGTGTTACATGTCATATATGTGTATTAAATTGCCCCTGTGTCAGGACCATTATCTGTCGGACCATGGTTAACCATATTTTGGTCATGGACAACGGCCATGGTTTAAACATGGATAATTATGGTCCGACAGTGATTCTGTTACAGGGGACAGTTCATAATACAAAAATAGACAAAAGCAGTTAGGATGGACCATGGTAAAAACTATGACTGTTGATGGTCAGAGAAGACATTATTGTCATCTGTCAAATATATAAAATACAGGTATTGAGATATTTTCAGAATAAAAACTAGACACTTGTCTGATTATTGTAAGCTCTTATTTATATTATCAAAAATTGCACAAATTTGAAACAGGTTCTTACAACTTAGACAAATCATGCTCCAAGTCTCGGACTGACCAAATGGGTTAACTACCAAATGAGTTATGGCTCTTGAATTGTCAAAAAATGCACTTTACAGATCGAAAACTGGTCAAGAATGAAATGACATCTTTTTTTTATCCAAATAGCATAGTATGCTGATTAATGATGGTAATAATAGCAATGTCTGCCTCACATGCGAAAGGTCATTGGTTTGATCCCCAGCTGGGTCGTACCAAAGAATTGAAAAATGGTACTTGAAGCTTCCTCACTTGGTGCTCAGCATTTAGAAGGTAGTTAAAGAACTGGAGCCAATTTCAGCCAAACATTCATGCTCCGATTCCGTCCAGTTCGGTTTTCTTTTTTTTTATTTTAGGAACTACACAGTCCATACCTTTTGTTGTTGAAGTTGTTGTTGTAGCAGACGAATGAAACGAAACTAACAGTATTTTAAACGCATGCGCGAATCTGGTTGATGTTGTTAATATTTCCCAACTGTTTTCATTTTTGGAGAGTTGCGAGTCGTAGACATTAAACATAAACTTACGTTTACGATTTTCCATTTACGTTTATGATTTTGCTTAAGAGTGGTTTTGTGAAATAAACGTAAATAAAATCTTAAAATAATCTTAACTTTTATCGTTAACGTAAAACTTATGAATTTTTATGAATTTGACTCCTGGTCAGCTTGGTAACGTGTGTGCGGCATGATACTCCAGTATGGCAGCACTTAGAATACTTTTTCAAGTATATAACTGAAAAACTGTTGAAAGTGATGCTAAACACTATACCACAACAATAATGAAAAAACAACAACTTTATTTAATGAGGGTAACAGTGTTATTTAATGAGAGTAACAGTGTTAGTTACACTTATCATCCATAAGGCCATCCGCAATTCAATAAAAACATTAATGTATGAATCAAGTATTCACATAATGTTTACAAACTCAATGATATACTATCTTCATTAAATGCTTCCAATTATCAAACGTCTATTTCCAATTATCAAACAATCTATCTTCAATTATCAAACAGTCTTATTTCCAATTAACAATTGAGTTTCAGAAGATAACTTTTAGACTGGTTTTGAAGCTGATACAATAGACTGGGTCGATAAAAGTGACCCAGAATGATGAAATTGTTGTTTATAAAGCTCTGGTTTTGAAGCTGATACATTAGACTGGGTCGATAAAAGTGACCCAGAATGATGAAATTAATTATTGTTTATAAAGCTCTGTCTTGGGTTTTTGAAGATGTAAATTTCTGTTTAGAACATTTCTTAGACAGTAATGGGTAATTGTCTTCCATGTTTGTTAGTTTATTTGACAAGATTAATACTTTATTTGATAATAAACATAATAATGAAATTTTTGACAATTAACTACTTTAAACAAATATTAATTAATTTAAATGCTATTAAAAATGTCAAAACAAATGTAAGAATAAGTTACTGGATTAAAAAAAAATGTCAGATGACAAAAAAATGTGTTTATGCGGATGCTGTAATTCTCGCAGTTGAAGCAGCAGCAACTACTGATAAAACACAGATCAGTGTTTGACAACCTGTGTGTCTTACAAAAAAAGGATTTTTTGCTGTAAATGCGGCAATGCATTGTGGGAAATATAGACATCAGAAACAGTTTCTCATAAAACAAGCTGTGTTTAATTGAAAACTTACTCCACGACTCTGGTTTTGTACAGCCACATGGCAGGAGTTGTAAATAGTAAATTAATACTGTTCTGTACAAAAATTTAACGAAAAGACAAAATGTGTGCTTGAGAGAAAAAATCAAATTTATAAAAAAGAAATTGGTTCAGTATATGAATTTATTTAGGTTTGTCTTTTTAAAGCCCACAAATTTTCTGCCAGGGCAGAGAGAAATTGAAGGACTTGTTATTGTATAACAGCTGTTTTATGCACCTGTCATATAGGTGTCAGTGTGCTAAAAATACACAATTAGTTGGCTGCTTCAAGCCTGCTGAAGTTGTATAAATACTGATCCATTTTTTATTTGAGTGCATGACCTCACGAACTCCTCATTAGAATTTCCAATCTTTGGCAGTTTATTGTTTCAAACTGCATAATATAACAATGACTTTTTGGGAAATGTTATTTTGGCAATTAAACAATTAACATTAATCTAGCTGTATAATTCAAAATTATAACCCTAGCAAAGCAGTGGTGACTGTATTTTGAAAAAAGCATTCTCTGATTTGAATCATGTATAGAATTACATAAAACTTGACACAAGCCATCGTGCAGGTTTTATATGGCAGTTGGAGCTTCAGCAGAGACTTCATATCATGGTTCCCATATTAATGGATAACAGGTACATGAAGTGACATTGGCACACTCAGCTATCCAACATTATGCAATTTTGGACTGTGAGAGTTAAACGTTTTGGCAGTCAATCTGGCTATTTCTCTTTACAATGTATTACCAGTGATCATGAGGTTTTTCAACTGTTCGATCAGACAGTTTCGGCTTTTGCCAATTCTCCAGTTGTCTTAAATAAGCTTAGCTGTTCAACATCTATTTACAGCAATAGGCATGTATAAGTTCTTTTGTTGGACAGAGGTGTGGGTTTTACATCTCCTTGATTTCCCGTATATTCTCTACACCCACTTCCCAATGGCCCTCCAACAACACAAGGCTGCATTCAGTTTGGTTGAACATTTGCTAACATCAGCTAACATGTTTTCCTGGACACTGGCGCAAACTCATATTAGCATGCAGTGTTCAGTCATTTTAGGGAACAGGCATTAAACGTGTTTGCTGTTTAACGGTTCTGAACGCAACCCAGGTCACTTGGCAATGTTTTCCCATCATTGTAAGTAAAGTGTGGATTTCCTTCAGTAAAAAATGGTGTTTTTTTCACACAAGGTCCCAGATTTCCCCATATCAAGACTTGATAACAACTTCATCCATGACATCAAGAGTGATTAGTATTAACTAAGTCCATGCTATATAGGGTATAGTTTTACAGTTATTATAGATGCATATCTTTAGAGAATTTTTAACTTCGCGTTTTCATTATTTTTCAGACTAAATATTTGTATGACTCATAATACAAAATCATGATAAAGCATTTCAATTTAATTTTTAATGCAGAAAATAAAATTCCTGTAGCTCGGTGCAACCCAGTTTTGTATAACAACCGGTATTTCACAAAACCTATACCAGTCAAGCAGTCTGTTATAAATCTTGCAACTGACACTGCAATGTGAGATGTTCCAGGTATTTTAGTTCTATTGTTAGAAATGCGGCTCCTGATTCTTCAATTTCTCCACCTTTCATTCAACATTCAAGCCATGACATAAAGTGTTACGCATTTAATTGTTGTTAATGATCAAGGCTTTGGATCCTTTTCAAACATCTTTGTACGTCTGGCAGTTCTGAAACAGTTTTTGAAACAGTATCTTATAAATTGTACAAATCAAACTCTATGTCTTTCTGTGCGGAAACAGCCAGTGCCGAGACTGAAGGGTCTTATATAAATGGACAGTGGACATGGGGCTGGTAAGGGTTTGGACCCATGTTTAGACAGTCCTCCCATAGGATCTAATTCTCTGCCAGAACCTAAACAGCAAGGATTCAGGTCCCAACAGCTTTTGCATTATCTTCTGTGGACAAACATATTCTGGCACTGAGCATATCAAGATATTTTAAGAATGTGTCCTTTGTATTGACATAAAAATTGTAAAAAAGGCATTCAGATTTACCTGCCATGCTTTGCATGATCACACTGGCCCAATATTTATACAACTAGCTTACTAGGTTGTGGGAGTTAGAGGTATATTAGTTCCTGCCTGCCTGCCTGCCTGCCTGCCTGCCTGTCTGCCTGCCTGCCTGCCTGCCTGCCTTCCTGTCTGTCCTTATTCATTTCAAGGTGGATTGCTGTGATGTTTGGTATGGTGATTCACCATGATCATTATGCAATTGTAAATTAGGTATAACATTTATTCTTCAATCATTTTGCATGCATACTGGCCCTTAGTCACAAGAGTGACACGAGAATGTGTTCAGCTCCTCGTAATCATTTATAAGTACTTTAAGATATATTTTAAAAGTATATAATGTATTCACTGACCTTATAAAATATGTATGGAAATTGAAAAAGTTGCTTTTTTGTTCAGCATTATGTCATTTAAGTGGGACAATTTACAGAGAATATAAAAATTTTTAAAAATGGGAATTCGTTTTTTTTGTCAAATCTTATTTTTAGGATAAAGGTTTAGTTTACAGAGTGAATCTGTCAGACTATAGTACAATGTTCACAAGCAAGGCAACCGATGTCAAAATTTGGCAACGCATATCCATATGTTTACGTCTACAATATTCTCTCGTGCTGTATCGCTGCTGGCTACCAAGGCGTCTATTATTGTAATCAAACTGTACACAAGCTGCGTGCATTATGTAATGTTGTGTTTTATATGTATACTGTAACATCATCAATTACTCTTCTACATTACCACTCATAGCCAAAATTTTTGTTTTAGGGTTCCAGTAGCGCCATGAAGCAAACCACATGTCAAAACAAATAAGAGGGTTTCCCAATTTTATGATCCAATACTAGATGGGTAGGTGCAAGGTTACCATTGCTTTGCCAAAATTGCAAATAACATAGAATGGCATAGAAACGAAACTATTAATCTTCTGTTATTGTAAAACGAGCATGCTTTAGATGTATCAGTATTGTTTGACAGAGTATACGTAGGCTGGTTTGTGTTTTCTTCAGGTTGGCGTGACCTAGTTTCTGTCTGTATATCACATCAATCTGGCAGATTGGGTTGTGCAGTGTTTGAAGGAGTTTTGAGAAGGACTTATTGTTTGATGCTTTTCCAAAGTTTGAGAATTTTTTTTTCTTCAACATTCTGTATTAGATCTTTTCATGCGCATGTTTCACTTTTTTTGTTACAAAAGGGTCTGGCTTCATTTAAAACATTTTGCAATAAATAGTGCATCCCTTTGAATGGTTTAGGTCATTGTGTTTAGTACTTGTTGGCGAGTGTCTAAGTCACCAATGTATTGATTGATTGATTGATTGAATATTTAGCATAATTTTTATGCCATCGAGGGCTAACAGACGATCAGTTAACCTAACCACTGTTTCCTGGGATTAACCAGTACCCGAGCACACCCCATCTCCGCAAGTAACTGATAACTTTCCCACTTGAATCAGTGGTGAGAGACAAATGATAATGAGACACAGTGTCGTATATCAATCATCATGGAGACTGTTGCCGGGGTGGGATTCGAACTCAGGACCCCTGGATTGATAGTCAGACGCGTAACCGACTGAGCTAATCGGGGCCTCATGTCTACCAATGTATTGACATTATATGAAATTCTGACAATGTTCTTTGTCAATCTGGCTCCAATTTCACTAAACGTCTCAACTTGAGATTTTCCTTGCTTCACATCTTTGAAATTTTACAAAAATTCATTTTACATTGTTCTTTATGTACATGCTCCTTTACCAGTGAGAAGTTGTGTATGGTGTTCATGAATGAATGAATGAATGAATGAATGAATAGGGTTTTACGGCGAACCAACACATTATAGGTTATTCGACGCCAACAGGAAGGAAGATTCCCAGTTCACTCTAAATGTACAAAAACCACAAATTAACATACAGATTTAAAAAAAAAAATCAACAAATGAATATGCAGAATGAACCTTGAACCTTGATACCTGCAGAACTGCAGAGTTTCAGCAAATTCTATCATATTACTCAATTTTTCACTTCTTACGATATGCAAAAGCCACAGTGATCCTATTCTAGCAACCACACAGGGGTTGATAATTTAACCACAATAGTGAACATGACAAAAAATGATAAAATGAACATGACACCCATTCTGAGGATTCCTACCCCTCTGCAGAGATTAACAGTAATTCTGTTCTTAGCCAGAACCACACGGGCTGTATGGTGTTAAGGGTCACTTTCAAAACTTTTTCTGTTATATCGCAAAAGTGTCTACTTGAGACAGTACCGGTATACACTGGAATATCATGTCCCATATGCATGGTATTGTACCTCACCCAATCACATTATACTGACACTGGAGCAACCAGACCTAGAACTATCCTCTACATGCTGAGAGCCAAGCAAGAAAGCTTCTAGTATCAGTTTTCAAATCTTTTGTATGACCCGGCATTTGTCTAAGTTGTAAGAACTTGTTTCACAATTAAAGCAAAATAAATAAGTTTAAACTGACTTCGTTTTGTGAATCCAAGACAACTGAGCTGTATAGCTGATACAAAGTATTCTCTGACAGTAAATGGATTAACCCTTTACTCCATAGATACGCGTTTTCCCGCACCAATCACAGAAAGCCTTTGAAAACAGTGCAGGAAGAGTTCAGATTGCTTGTAACGAGCAATCTGAACACTTCCTGCACTGTTTTCCACTCTGTCAGTTAATGTAAACATAATTCACCCAATAATTCAAAAGCCTTATATATTAGGTGTCCAAAGGCATCTATATTAGAGGTGTCCAAAGGCGTCTATATTAGAGGTGTCCAAAGGCGTCTATATTAGAGGTGTCCAAAGGCGTCTATATGAAGTTAAGGGTTAAACAATGACATAAGTGTGGAATCAGAAGAAAAACTGAAGAAATCCCTAAAATCTCATATGCCCAGTTAGGGGAACCCACCATTGCACCCAGAAACAGATTCGACACTTGGTAGCGTTCAATGTTAAGAAATGTGTGTGTGCTATGACAAACTTTGTTATTCAAAAAGGGTTGAAGAATAAGGAATTTATTCTCTACTTCAGGAATGTCATATCTTTTTTAGCTGAGGTATAAAAAAAAAGGAAGGAAAAAATCATTAAAAAAATAAATAAGAAAACAATATCAGATCATACATCATGAAGATATTTACTGAAGATTATGTTTCACAGTTTTTATGTGATAGTAACAAAAAATGTGAAACACTTTAGGATATCTAGAGATATCTATAACTTGTTATTATTGCTGTAGTTAGAAAAAATATAAAAAAAAAGATTAAAATATCTGATGAACAAAATGGAGTTTCAGTGGTTTAGCAGGCATGTGAAAGGGTCTCAGTTTGCATTATTATGGAGGGTAATCTGGTAAAAAGTTTGGGTACACAGTCTACTATAATCCCGATAGACACCGATAGCAACAAATTTCTTGAAGATTAAACCCTGATATGGTGTTGAGGGCGTGATATTTAGAAAAAACATGTTTTAGAAAAAAAATGTTTTCCCATATTCAAAATTTATATCATAATTCAAATTTTAAAATTACGTTGAGCAAGGCCCGCTTAGATCAGCTGATAGTATGTCTGACTATAAATTCAGTGGTTGTGAGTTTGAATCTCCATCCGGTCACAGTCTTCGCGATGATTTATAACAACATTATGTCTCTTTGTAATTTGTCTCTCATCACTGATTCAAGTGGGAAAGTAATCAGTCACTTGTAGAGATCGGTGAGCTGGAGACCAACTGGTTAAACATCCAGGATCCGAGACAAAAGTGGTTATGTAAACTGATCATCTGTTAGCACTCAATGGCATTAAATGATGCTAAACATTTAATTAAGCAAACAAATAAGAGTTGGTTGAAGAAAGTTCTGCTTTTTCTGATTTCAGATGTCGGGAGAATTTGAGTAAACAAAAGTTGTCTTTTAATTAATTGTACACTGTATATGTCTGTCATCCTTTCTGTATTTGTTTGCTTCTGCATTAATATAACATTCAAGATTGGAACAATCTGCAATAAACCCAGAAAAATACTGAATTTAATAATTTGCATTTTGCAAATATTAAAAAATCTTTTATTGTGAATGATAAAATTATTTTATTAAGTTATTATATAACAATCTAATGGAGTATTATATAACAATCTAATGGAGGTTCCATTTTTTGTTCCAATTGGGGGTGCCTTTCTAGTATAGGAAATAGCATTCAATTTTTTATCATATCCTACGAAGTCTTAAAGCTGATCTTTGCCTACCAAAGTTTCATTTAATTAGTTTGTTTGATATATCACATTTTTCTCAATTCATGGCCCTTTTGAGCAGGAGATTATGAAGTCAATGAATTTCTTGTTATTTACAATTTTTACTGGAAGTTTTGGAAATAATCTGTGAGGCCGTGAATTTGTCAAAACTCAGTTTCGTCTCATGCCATGAGGTATTACATGTATTACATGAGAAAAAGAAAATATACTTTTTAGCTCGCTGGAACGAAGTCCAAGGAGAGCTATTGCCATGACCCCGGAAGCGTCGTCTTTGGCGTCGGCTGTGTCGTCTGTAGACACCCAGGTTAAACTTTTGCGTTTAAGTTTAAGATATATATGCAACCACTTATTGGAAGTGAATGAAACTTCACCTTCATCAATGGAACACAGATAGACAAGAACCATAACTCTGGATTGCATTTTGCCCCCGTTATGGCCCTTTTTGGACTTAGACAACCAGAGGCGAGCTTTGTTGTCTTCTTTCAACTCTTGTTTCCTATAGTATTCCTATGCAAAAATCAAAGTCCTCTTTTATAAAGGGCTAAATGGGCCCTAAGCTTCTACATTTGAAAAGCTTGAATTCTCTTCTCATAGATATCCATTAACATACCAGATATGAACAAATTGGCTAAATTGTCCTTGAGGAAAAGATTTTTGTAAATTTCACAATTACTCCAGATCTCAAGATGTTAAATTAAATTCTCATGATAACAAGTTGATTAAAATAATTCATTAAAAAGATGAGAAGTAGCGAATTTTCCTCTCGTGTTCCTATATGAAAAGTTCCCCAGGACCCTATAAATCTTGCTGGTCTGTTCTTAGAAATATCATCAAATTAAAAAAAATCCTATTTTAAACTAATAAGCCCTTGGCGCCGCAAAGCCAAAAGTCCCTGGTGCCATTTTAACTACATGGCTTGAATAAATCAATGGATGATACAACATGCAAAATCGCAAAGCTCCAGACCTTGTGGTTTTCAAATTTATATTAAGAAGGAAAAAAAAACTTGGGCAGGATCGAATTTAACCCGATGGGTTATGATTGAGAGAGCTTCATGTAACAATACCATGCACCAAATTTGGTGAAAATATGTCAAGCAGTTTTAAAAAAAAGTCATTTAAAGCAAACAGACAATTAGATGGTTTGACACAGAGTAGTCATTATATTTGCTTCTGTAGACCTCTACCCACCATAAAACTGATGGCCAAGATAATGCGTGAAATGTATTTAAAATCCAACTCAAATGAAAAAATATGAAAAGTCATCATTTTGACTAGGGTTGGATAAGTCTTGTAACGAGGTACAATTTAAACTCATAAATTAACACTTTAAAAAGACAAATTGATACGGGTGGTCATGTTTCATCCGAAATCTCCCCATTCCAGGCTGACAGGAAAAATTCATGGGCCTTGTCAAAATTGAAAAGATCTCAATTCAGATGTTGTGTTTGATGTAAAGAACAACAATTATTGGTGAGGTTAGATAAGATAAATTGGAATTTTGTGTGGGCATGTCAAATCCTGGGGAGGGGTTGAGGGCAGTGATCCTTCTTTTAGCTGCTAATAATTCTTCCATATGCAATTACTAGTCTTTCAGTTATATGGGAGATCTCAAAAGTTTATAGGTCTCTCTCTTACAAAAATGTTTACTGGTAGGTCTCCTTGAAATGTGCTTGTAACTTTCAAAAGTTAATTGGTCTCTTTTAGATTTGCTTGTTAGTTCTACTGGTCAATAGACACTTAAGTAGCTGTATAATGGATTTTTAGAAATCAATTGAGTAAAATTATAAAAAAGGTACCTCAGAAGGCTTGTTTGAAATCAGTAGGGTAAAGTATTTAAGATGTACCTGTATAATGAATGCAGATCTCAAGGGTTTGTTTGAAAGCAATAAGGTAAAGTATTTGAGAAGTATCTGTATAATGGACACAGAAGGCTTATTAGAAATAGATAAATTATTTGAGAAGTACCTGTAAAATGGGCATAGGGGGTTTCCCATAAACAGATAGGATAAACTATTTGAGAAGTACCTGTAAAATGGGCATAGGGGGTTTTCTATAAACAGATAAGATAAATTATTTGAGAAGTACCTGTAAAATGGGCATAGGGGGTTTCCCATAAACAGATAGGATAAACTATTTGAAAAGTACCTGTAAAATGGGCATAGGGGGTTTCCTATAAACAGATAGGATAAACTATTTGAGAAGTACCTGTAAAATGGGCATAGGGGGTTTCCTATAAACAGATAGGATAAACTATTTGAGAAGCACCTATAAAATGGGCAAAGGGGGTTTCCTATAAACAGATAGGATAAACTATTTGAGAAGTACCTGTAAAATGGGCATAGGGGGTTTCCTATAAACAGATAGGATAAACTATTTGAAAAGTACCTGTAAAATGGGCATTGGGGGTTTCCTACAAACAGATAGAGTAAAACATTTAGAAAATTGCCTATTTATGGGTACAGAGTACTAAAATGTTAGAAACAGATGGGTAAAATATATGAGAAATAGCTGTATAAGGGACATAAAGGGTTGTCTAGAAACTGATACAGTGAACTGTCTGAGATCTTGATCACTTTAATGGGCAAAATATGTTACAAGCAGAAACAGAGAGGGTAAAACATTAAAAGTGCCTATACGCCAAGAAAAGGCTTGTACCAAGGAATTATATAAAGAAAGAAAGGCAACTGATTGAGATTTTGTGAATGCTCACGTAATCACCCAAAATCTCGCAATATCTTATTTTTAATTATCTTCACTTCCATTCATTGTGGAGCACGTGGTCCAGTGGTACAGCATCGAACCCATGATTGGTGGGTAGTGGGTTTGATCCTCCCCCACGGCTCTGTGTGGTGTCCTTGAGCAAGACACTTTTCTGCATATGCTTAGTACTGGTTCTAACCAGGAAGACTTTGCCTAAGTTGTAAGAATTTGTTTCACAATCAAAGTAAAATAGATAAGTTTAAACTAAAAACTTACATTCATCTCAGGAACACAAATCAAAATTGTTACACTGTAGAATGGAATTGTCGTCGAAACAATACCATTCCCAGAAATTTGTGTTTAAAATTGTTGAAGTACTTGCAATTACAAAATGTGTATACTGCAGCTAAAATAACGACAATTTACGATAAATTTTCTTTCAAACCATAATATCTTTAATTCAAGAGCTTTTTGCGTGATCGAAACATTTTTAAACATCTAAGATTATATACAACTTACAGTTTATGTACAAGAAATTAATTGCTTGTGAATTTTGAATGCAAATTATGAATCTTTCGTTTGCTATTTCATCAACATTTAGTCAGGAGATGCAAGTTTCTTATCCTTCTATAAAAGTCCTTGTACTCAATAGATATTAATATAATATATGTTTATATATTATTTGTTTGTTTTTTCATTCCTTTCTTTCTTTATAACTGTAAAGTCCCTACTGACCCTGATATCTCATGAAGATATAAATCTTAATTTTTCAGTTCTTTTATATATTTATCTCCACCATTTCAACCCTTAATTTAATACACTGTTTGTTTAGCCCCTGTCTATCTGAAACGGGCTAGCAGTCTTTGATGAGAGATTCTTTTCCCTGAGGATATCTGGTTATGTTACCCCTTCAAGACTGTAATATAATGTAGGACATATAAAAAGGTATTTTGCATTAATCATCTTTGAACATCCTTAAATGAATGTTTGTTATGTTCACTGTCTGACGAGGGACCAAATATCTACTTATTATCATATTTCAAAACTGTATAAAAAAAATTTAAACATAAATCTCGGGTTTCTGTTTTCAGTTTGTAATTATGTAAGTTGTGCGCTGATATAAAACATTTTCTTTACAACTTCATTGTTCTGGTGCCAAATTGTCTCCTGAATGGAACATCTAATTTCATCAGTAAAAAACATGGGTAACATTTATTGTAAATCACAGACGCCAGAAGTGTCGCACTGAGGATGTTTTACAATATAGCGATCCATCAATAGTGGCTTTGCGCCACTGATTCAAGTTGGAAAATTATCTCTTACTTGTGGAGATGGGTGTGCTGGAGTACTGGTTAACCTTCCCGGATCCTAGAAAAGAGAAGTTATTAACTGATCATCTGTTAGCCTAAGGACCCCCTTGTTCTATCTGTCAGACATTTCATTTATAATATTGTGTCTCTATGTGGGATAGATCATTTTTATGAAACATTATATTATGATATAGTATAATACAATGTATATAAGGCTATAATAAATTAATTGCTAGATTATCATCCCTGTCCGCCCCCTAATTTTCATGCTGCCCCAACCATTTTTATTTTCATAAAAAAAAATATGTTGTTTTATTTTTTTTAATTAAAAAAACATCAAAAATTTAAAAAATGAAAATAAAAAAAAAAATCCTCCCGCACTCCCTGTTTTTAAGAAAAATGTGGATGATAATCTAGCAATTAATTTATAATGACCTAATATATCAAAACTCATTTTTATTTGGTTTTTAATGCAGTTTATCATCATTTTTCAACATAAATCAGATTTAATATTTATGACATATCTTGTTTTGTTGGTGGTGGATAAACTCAGAATGAATCCAAATAGATTCACCATTCTTCCATAATGTTTAAGGACTGAGCTGGGTTCAAACCTCTGACCTCAGCGAATAAAGGTCATTGGTTATTAAATAACAACACCTTAGACCTGCACTTGGCCATTGCGAACCCTCAAAATTTAATTGATAAGTAAATAGAATCAAACTAGTTTTGCTTTTTATTTGGACAAACTTTTAAAAAATATTGTTTGAAAAATAATTTTATTTTATATAAATAAATTTTTTGCTTTACAAATTTAGGAAGACAATTTCATCATTTTATAATTGGCTTAAAACATCTTTTTTCCAATTTATCATGCCTAAATAATTATACTCACTGACCCTATATTGCCAAAAGGATATCTATTTAAACATGCCAAAAAAATATATTGAAAAAGGATTTCCTAATTTGGGCTATGTGCCCAGGTTAGACTAAAATAGATTTCCCACTTAAAATTGCAACATATTTTGTAAAGTCATATGATTTCATTTTTATTTCAATTTGATCTGTTATACTTGTATAAAAATTGTTTTATGTTAGAAAGAGTCTGAATGATGATGTGAAGCTCATCAAGCAGTATTTAGTGCTGTCTATTTTTAGAATGAGGATTTTGTTTCAAGTTTACCACTCTGATTTGAATATTGATTTTGTGACATTTTGGTGGATTTTATTTATTAATGATAATGAAGAGCTTTTAATCCATTTTAAAAATAACTTTATTTTTAAGATATTTATAGTGATTTGCGATAGGCTGCTAGTAACACAATTTCTGAAAATGATATATATCTATATGATGAAAATATGAAATAAGCATAGCCAAGTCTGTGTGCACACGCTTAACTTTGTTTCTATTTTGTAAAAGGGCATAACATACGACCATTTGTGTAAATATTTATTTGAGTGTTGAATATTAGTAAAAAGCAATTTAATCATAGTTCAGGTAAACTACCTTTAAACACAAAGCATGATTCAGTGGTAGAGTGTCAGAGTCAATATCGGTGGGTCTTGGGTTCAGTCTTCTGTCATGGCCATGACATTTTGTAGACACTTTATCCACATATGGTTAGTACTGGTTCTATCCAGGAAGACTTCAAGTTTAGTTGTAAGAACTTGTTTCACAATGGAAGTAAAATAAATAAGTTAAAAACGATTAAACACAAATCATTATCTTCAGAGGCTTGATGACATTTGATCAAGTTTCATTGTTAAAAGTCCGGTTTTCCGTAAACATATAAATTCACCTGTTATTAAATGGTTTTGAGTAATTGCAGAAAACACTATCCCAAACTTTAATGCATTTTAACATAATACTTTTGACTACAATGTGTCAGAATGGCAAACATTCTGTCTAATCTTGAAAGCATAAACTAAAAGTTTGTGTCAAAATTGACATGACATGCTAATAATACATGGACACCTTAAACCGTTGACAATGTATCTGCGGTTATCAATCTGTCGCAGTCAAAATGTAAGTGGTAATTTTGTTTTAGTTTTGTAGTTTTCTCTCACCATTCATATTAAGCTATAATTATTGTGGTTAAGGTGTGAGCCAAATAGTTTTAGTAGACCCATAATGGAAACAGGATATGTTGTGAGTACATACTATGTGTCTGTTTGTAAAGAAGTTTTAAGTAGGGTTTGATTGTTCTTTACTTAAATCCCCAATTTAAAAATAAACAGCACATTTTGGTGATTCAGGGTCAGTGAGTATATATATATATAGGCACAATATATTGGAAAGAAATATTTTTAGCCAATTTTAAAATTTTAAAAAATCGTGAAATATTCCCTTTTAGAAATAAAATTTAGATTTCATATGTTGATTTCCATTGTCGATATATAACTGAAGTCCCGACAGTAGTTTTCACATTTAAACCAGACTGTTTCTCTTGATCTGCCATCTGACAGTAACGTCAAATCTTACGTTGCTGATTAGGTCCCCGCTACAGTAATATTTGCGCACGGTAAATTAGATAATTAATGATTGTCATCTTGCATGCAGCTTGGTCAAACACGCTTTGAGTGAATAATCATAATGTGCTATAAAGAAATGATTTTTTGCTGTAAAACACATAATATACTTGCTTAAATGTTTCATATAAATCTTGTTTATTCAATGAGCTAGTGTGTTTCTCACTGCATCGTAATTTAAATGTGCAGTTAAAAATGTGGACTTATTCAGGAATAATCTAATACAAACCAAAACACACAAAAAAGCATAGCAGTAATGATTTTATTTGGGTATCCAGGCTATACCTAAATTGTCAAAATTGAAAGAAAAAAATGTCTTCTTGTAACTTTTTAGAGCATTCCCCTTGAGTGCCTTATTTCCCCTCAAAGTTTTAAAATTGTGTATATAGGGATAACTCTTCGTGACAAAGGAAAGGTTAGGCTGCAAGCACCTCTAAGGCCGTATCTTTATTGGACACACTTTGATACTACGTTTGATAAGTTACTGCTGCCATCTTGAATTGAAATTCTAATGTAATAATAGGGTCCAGTTAGCTCAGTCTGTAGCACATCTGACTATCAATCCAGGAGTTTTGAGTTTTAATCCCCACTCAGCCAGTTTCTGTGATGATACACAGCATTGCATCTCATTGTCATTCATCTCTCCTCGCTGAATCAAGTGAGAAAGTTACCAAGTACTTGCAGAGATGGGTGTGTCTGAGTACTAACTAACCTTACAAGATTCCAGCCAAGAGCGGTTGGATTGACTGATCAGTTAGTCCTCGACGGCATTAAAATGACATTAAAAATTCAACCAACCTGAAGTAAATAAGTACAATATTGGGAGATCAGATCCTCTTGTGTCTGCACAACATAAAAAAATACATATTTCTAATTAGACAAATTTTTAGATACACTTCCATATTATTCATCTTTTCCCACATTTATCATTATTAAACCATCATCAATCACAATTATTGATGCATTTGTTACATTTGAAACTTATCTGGTACACGCTCCTTTGATGATGATGGTTGTAAATTGACTTGATATCTTGCTGAAACTTGCCTCCTACGGGAAGTGATAAGTGTAAGGCCATAAGGAAATTAATTCCTACATTTTCAATGAAATTTGTTTAAAAATTATTAAAGGAAAGGGGTGTGCAATTTTATTTTTTTTATTCATATAATCATATTTTAAAACAGAAGTGCGATATTGAGCACGAATTGAAAGAAAATCAAAAGGTTTATATACAGCTAGTCCCATAGTTCTATTTATTTTTATTTATTTTTTACAATAAAATATGATGAATGGGTTGAAAACAACAGTGGGTGAGTCGGAATGAAAATACTAGTATACACTCTTTAATTTGTTGTGGCCTAATGGCAATTTATAGTCATTTTGATGACTGGGCATTGAGGTATTTTCCATAGAGCAATCCTATGTATCATTATGTCAAAAGGTGTTGTAATATGTTATAATTATAGTCTGTCTTAAAGTCCCCATGTACTTCTATTGCACAGTTAACAAGTTATTACAAATTTTATAGGTGATCAAATATATCTATAATAAATGTGAGTTTAGGAAATCATCTCATCACATGGGATCTCATTTTCATGCCCGCCCAACAGGGTATATATTAAATAGCACCTATTACAAAGTTGTGTGAGACAATTGTTACTTACGCACTGCATGTAAATTGATTTTGGAAATAATTGTCCCGGCTCTTTAATAACTGTGAAATATATTGGGCGGTAGAGTAGCGGGTAGAGTACCCTGGAAATGGACTCAGCCGTACGCCCAGCCACAGTCTCTGTAATGACTCATATATGACAGTGCATCTCATTGTTGTATGTCTCTCACCACTGATTCAAGTGGGAAAGTTATCCATTACCTGCAGAGATCAATCAGTGCTCGAGTACTTGTTAACAGCGTCTCAGGAAAGAGTGGTTGGGCTAACTGGTAGTATTTTAACCCTCGATGGCAAAAAAATGATACTATATCTTAAAACAAACTCTTTGCATATAACTTTAACCCTCCAGTGACACTCTGATTTCTTATCCATCACACAGCCTCATTATAAAACACTTCATACTTCACGTGACCCTTGTTATCACTAGCAGTCTATCCTGCATTGAATGAAAAATATAAATATGTGTATATGTGTACCGTTGAACGTTTACATCATTGGAATTGCACATATATTTTCAGACTATGATTTGATCCATTTGTTTGGTATGTTGAGGGTCCTTCGTGGCGTACGTAGTGTTTCAAGATCGCTTACCTTGGACTGCTAAGGTCGTAGGTTTGAGTCCCGCTCGATCCATTAACTTAATGTGAGAACATTTGCTTACTTGGGGAAGGCAGTGATTCTACTAAGATTCATTTTGAGGTCTTCCTCTACCAATAAAACTGGATTTGCTATATATAACCTGAAATGTGTTGGAAATGGTTAAACCCATTGATATGTTGATGATTAGCTGTCATGTAAACTGAAGTCAAATAAAATATTCTGTATTCCTTGTATACTGGTGATACACACTGTTACCTGTTTTTCTATATAATATTTATTTATATATATATACTGGTGATATACGCTGTAACCTGTTTTTCTATATTATATCTATTTATATATATATATACTGGTGATATACACTGTTAGCTGTTTTTCTATATAATATATATATATATATATATATATATATATATATATATATATATATACTGGTGATATACACTGTTAGCTGTTTTTCTTTATTATATCTATTTATATAAATTGAGTGATTGATAGATTTTATCTCAGTGTTACAGCTGGCAGAGTAATGTTGAACTACCACCCTGTATGTCAATCAATTTATCAATCAAATTTATGACAAGCCGTTATACAGCACCTGTAGACAAGTTGTTTTATTGTAAGTTTATTGCACTGTCTGGCTGGTTGACAACTCGTGTGTTACCCTGTTCATGGTGACACAAACAGAGGGTCAGTCCGGCAGCATGACTTATGTCATGACTTACTTCTTATTTCTACATGGTGGCAAAAGGTTTTGCAAACATTTACCGTTATAATAACAAACAATGGTATTTGGCAGGGTTTTAAAACCATTTACAGGGACAGAGAGAACATAAATTTTTCAGTGTTAAAACATATCCTCAGCTAGCTTCTGGCTTTGCATCTTCATCAGAGAAAGAAAACAACAACATAAAACAAACAATTTTGTTTCTATGTAAAAATATATACAGTAGAACGTAGATGGCTCAAACCCGACCGGACTGGACAAAATAGTTTGAGTTAAGGGTATTTACAAGTCAAGTATTGTTCAACATCATACCATACATGTACATTACCAGACATGTCCATGTATATTCATCAAAATAGGAATAAGTGGTGTGAGCTCTATGTGGTGTTCTAGCCATCTTTGTTCGAGCCAACAAAGTTCTATTGTATCAACAAAATATAGCATTATGAATGACAGACTAAGTATATTGTATAGAGATAAAAAACAAACTATATGTACTACTAGTAAGTTTTTAAGTGTCTAATTTTGATAAATTTCCTCTTTTAACCATTTCAAGGAAATGAAATAGCTACATGATGCATATATGAAATTAGTGCAATCCAATACTACGCAGACCCTTGGTTTTGTAAATGGCATAACTGTTGTAAATGGTTGAAAGGCAAAGGGGCATAACTTTTGTAAATGGTTGAAAGGCCAAGAGGCATAATTGTTGTAAATGGTTGAAAGGTAATGGGGCATAACTCTTGTAAATGGTTGAAAGGCAAACGGGCATAACTGTTGTCAATGGTTGAAAGGCAAAGGGGCATAGCTGTTGTAAATGGTTGAAAGGCAAAGGGGCATAACTGTTGTAAATGGTTGAAAGGTGTCGTATTCTTGAGAAATATTGCTTGTCCATATGGCTTGTTATGAGCCAGTTAAGCCAATGAAATTCTAGAGACGTAACATTTATTTTCTTAAGTATTATGTTTTGTCTCCCAGGACTGTTGTTTTACGATCCACATGTCTGTTAAAATAGCTTATGAGTATGCTCGTGGACCATTTTATAGTCGTATCTTATGCAGAACTTGGTGTGTTTATGTGCAGATGTGTTTTATTTGTCTACACCGTTGGTCTATATTACATTAAAATGCATTAAATTGTATTTTTTATTGTAGCTTGGGTGTTTGTTTATGTACAGTAAATCAGGTCGGCCTATCGTTCTGTCATTTAAATTATATTTGATTCATGATATATTTGGAAGGAATGACCCATATTCAACTTACTTTGAAGTGTTCATCTTTTTTTTAAATGACTAACATAAGCAGATTTTTTTTAAAAAAAAACTTATGTAAAAACATAACTGTGATTATCATACAATTATGTAGGTGATTTATTGGTTCAACATGGTCAGTCAGAAGTATGGTTAAAACTGCAGTGGATGTGTATATTTGGGTAGATTCTATGAGCATGTTAAAGAACTATAGAATTGGTTCTTAACAATATTCGTGTAGGATTCCATTCCAAGAATCTATTGTTTTCTCCTTTTTTCCTTTATCTTTGTATGTTTCTGTTATCCAAATCTAAATCTTTAGAATAGTAAAAAAACACTAAATTACCTCTCAAAATTAAGTTAAGTTTTTAAGTATTCCAGTAAAATGTTGATGAAACAGAAGGCAGGTTACACTTACATATTCCAACTTTAATGGCAATGCATTATGGGATTTCATTTTGATATGCCATATTGGTTACATATATACAGTTAAAAAGGTTTTAGAACTTTATATACTGCATGCATATTTTGATTCCATTCAAAAAAATGTTTGACAAGTTTTGACAAGTTTATTTCCATTATTTTTCAGAAAGTTTGAGACCAACAAGGAATAGTCACATATATATGATTACAAATATGGCGACACAATCTAATAAACATCATATAACATAATTATATATTATGATATCATAAAGCACTGAATATATGATATTATAAACATATATGCAGATTGGAGTTTTGGGCTTTGTTCAACTACACATATATATAAAAGTTAATAAAGACAGTAACACTATGACAAAATTTATATTATTAGACTTAACATACAAGTCATGAATATGAGTTTGTAATAAAATCTATGTCAGTTTGATCGTGTCCGATATTGGAACATACATACAGGATCAAACAATGTAACATATACATTAAAATCTAGATTTCAATCATAAGTTCATATATCCATGTAGTTGATCTTGTCACTGACTGTAACAAGACCAACTTAAAGAAACATGTTGCATTCTAAATATAACATATTTGCTTGGTTAAATTTTACAACCAAGTGACCTTTATTTCAGCATTTCATCAGTACGCACATTGTTGCACAAAATACTGATTCTAAGGTCAAAAGCTTTATGTATAAACATTCCTAGATTTTTTATAACCCAAACTTCATCATAATTAAAGAGTTTTACAAGTTTTTGCAAGAAATAACTTGGAATAAAACATTTTCTTAAGTCATTATATGAATAACACTTTAATGTAAAATGAAATTCATCCTCTAAAATATTGCATATACTACATTTTCTCTGATTAACTGGTGTACTTATATATATACTTATTTCCATGTTTAACAATTCTGGCTTCTGTTTTATTAACATTTTTCCTTAAATACCTGAACTCTTTAATTAATGTTTACTGGTTACTTAAATATTCTTTAATAAATATCAATGAAACCAAATGCAGTTTTTCTAGAACAAGTCTAAAAACATGATCTCCAGGGTCCATTTCTTTGATTTAAATTTTTAAATATTTAAGTATATTCTTAAATATGTTAGTGAAACAAAAAAGCCTTGCTCCTGTTTCACCAACATTATTATAAATTTAAATCTAAGAAATGCGTTCAGGTGATCATGTTTTTAAACTGGTTCCAGTACAACTGCATATGGTGTCATTGCTATTTAGTTATCAGTTACTTGCGGTGATGGGGTGTGCTCGAGTACTGGTTTATCCCAGGAAACAGTGGTTAGGTTAACTGATCGTCTGTTAGCCCTCAATGGCATAAAAAATGATGCTAAATATCCAATCAATCAATCAATCATATAAGAAAAGCAGTCAGGTGATCATGATTTTAGACTGGTTTCAGTGAAACTACATATGATTTCACTGATATTGATTATATAATAGGTAAATAACAAGTCAGCACTTTGTTAAGTTTCTAAGTATTTAAGTAAACTGTTGGTGAAACAGACGCAGGTTATTGATGAATAAACATAATGATGGGGGTAAATGAAGGTCATCAATAACAGCCATGTGGGTCAGTCTAATGTAGACAACCTGTGTATATGTACAAGATAAACTGACAGTCTAAGCAGTTCTGTGGTGCCCATTGGTCTGCAACAGCAAATCTTGTCATGTAAACCTCATGGAAAATGCCTCATTATACATGATAAATTGCACATGCAGGTATAAAATATGTTTCGTAGGATTGCATTATAGATGAAACAAAATGGGGCCAAGTTTGTGATTATTTAACAAGAGTGATGTTTATTTATAAAGAAATGACAGTTGTGTTGATGTGTTTTCTACACTGTTTACTGATTTGTTCTCATATTTTTCAATTAAAGGGTATGTGACATTATAAATATACATAATTATATATATATCATAGTCATATTCCATTACAAACACATGTATATGATGAGAAATTGCAGATAGCACTTAGAAACTCAAACAAGAATAGTAGTCATGTTATATAACTGAAGCAGAGTGTTGAAAGTGATGGTAAACGCAATACAATATTATGTTGTACAATACCATATGATGTCATATGATACATTTAAATGTGATACAATATGGTATGATATGATATGATACAATACAATGTCATACAATGCAATGTAATACAGTAAAATGTGATGCAATACAGTGTGATACAATATGATACAATACAATGTGTGCAATACCATGCAATACAATACAATATGATACAATAAGTATTAGTCAATACAATGTGATACAATACAATGTGATGCAATACTGTGTGATACAATACAATATGATACAATTCAGTATTATACAATACAATATGATATAAAACAATATTATACAATACAATGTGATACAATACCATATGATACAATATTAAACAATACAGTGTGATACAATACAATGGAATGCAATACTGTGTAATACAATACCATATGATACAATACAATGTGATACAATACAAATGATACAATATTATACAATACAGTGTGATACAATACAATGGGATGCAATACTGTGTAATACAATACCATATGATACAATACAATGTGATACAATACAAATGATACAATATTATACAATACAGTGTGATACAATACAATGGGATGCAATACTGTGTAATACAATACCA
Source organism: Panopea generosa (assembly GCA_029582155.1). Lineage (NCBI taxonomy): Eukaryota > Metazoa > Mollusca > Bivalvia > Adapedonta > Hiatellidae > Panopea > Panopea generosa. Next base: position 19,560,821 of record CM055894.1, on the reverse strand, counting down.
TATGATACAATTCAAATGATACAATATTATACAATACAATGTGATGCATACCATGATATAAAATACAATATGATACAATACAATGTGATACTATACAATTATTGACTTTGACTGAGGTGAATATGTAGTTCTAGGGACCTGAGAAAAGTGATATTGACCAAGGATGAAGTCCATAGAACAGCAAACTCTATAATTATTATATCGTTTGTGTAATATATAAAATAAGGAGTTTTTTAGTCATTTTCATTTATGGTTAAACTTTTTTTTTCTTTTGTTTAATTTCCACCTTGCACCAGCGACTGTTGTGAATAACTTTGTTTATAACGGTGTTATTTTACAGTGTCATGAAAATTTCACACTTGTAAGAAATTTCATTCCTATATAGACCTCAACAACGGTCAATATCACTTTCAGCAGACTTTTCATGTGATCTCTTTTGATCAATAAGAATTGCAGATTTAATGTGGACATGTGGTATAATTTGATATGATATAGCTCAATATGATACAATGCTATACAATACATTTTGATACAATATGATATGATACAAAACATTGCTTTTTTCACACAAGATTTTGTTTTTTGTTTTTTTTAAACAACAAAAAATTATTTATCAATTTTGCAACCTGAAGTATTCTTTATTCATTTTTAGGAGGTTTAACCCTTTACTCCATAGATACGCATTTTCCTGCATCAATCACGAAAGGTCTGTCAGTTAATATAAACATAATTCAACCAATAATTCAAAAGGCATCTATATTAGAGGTGTCCAAAGGCGTTTATATGAAGTAAAGGGTTAACTTGCTAGGCAAAGTTATATACACATTTCAGAGGGTGTTATAAACTATATTTGCAATCTTTTAAAATGTATAGGTATATACATATCAGACTGTAATATATTTTTAGAAATACTTCTATACAAATTATATATAAATTATGTTTCCAGTGTACCATAACATCAGTTTGGTAGATTATGGTGGTGTCTTCTTCATCTTAATATCTCTCTGATGAATGACTGACTATAATAATCATTTTGTTACTGTCATAAAACATATCTCTTAATGTGCATGACGCTAAAATATGGTGATTTATGCCGACGATATAACTCTATTGTGTTAGATATAGAAGATATGTCCATATCTTAAACTTCATGTTTGACATAGGAATTCAGAGTAAACAGATAATCAGGATATTTGTGTAAATATCCTTTTCAAATTTACAGAAAACGCTATTAAAATTTGATAAAAATCACAATTAAAATTTATGAAAAACGCAATTAAAATTGATAAAAAAGGAATTAAAATTTATGAAATACGCAATTAAAATTTGATAAAAAAAACAAAAAATTTAAATTATGCTTTGGCCATTATAAATTAATTGCTAGATTATCATCCAAATTAATCTTAAAAATGGGGAGGGCGGGAGGATTTTATTTTTTATGTTTATTTTTAAAATTTTTGATGTTTTTGTAATAAAATTTTTGTCCGTGCTATTTCTCTACAACCTCAGGTTGGAATTTTATGAAACTTGTTTTACATGCTTGTCATATATAGTCGCATCCGTCAGTCCCAAAATTCTTGTCCAGGCTATTTCTCTAGAACCATTGATTAGAATTTTATGAAACTAGTTATGATGTATCATTACCAAGTGGAGATATACATACTTTCTTAGTGGTTACGTTTGATGATTTTTTACAAAGTTGTGGCCCTTAGATTGCATCCCTTACTAAATCCATTTCCTCTCCATTTCTCATTCTAGTAGCTGGAATTTTATGAAACTTGCCAGGAAGCATCACTACCAAGTGGAGAGTGTGTGTATTGTCTTTGTGTTTTATTTCTATGATATTCCACAGAGTTATGGCCCTTTGATTCTGTCCATTACTACACATCATTGGTTTGATCTTCAAGAACATGGACATGCAATGAGACTTGGAACATGAATAATGCAGTAGAGGTCAATGTGTGGTGGTGCAGAGTGAAGAACCAAACATCTCTTCCAAACATTATCTTCCCTTTACACCCCCTTTCCCTTTACAAACAATGCAGCTACTACTCAATCAAGCACTTGTTCATGGAGCATCCATCAGTTCCACCGATATCTCGTTTAACTGTGCTTTAATAAAATGTCAAGTGTATAATTGATTGATCGATTGCATATTTAGCGTCATTTTTATGCCATCGAGGGCTAACAGGTGATCAGTTAACCTAACCACTGTTTCCTGGGATTAACCAGTACACGAGCACACCCCATCTCCGCAAGTAACTGATAACTTTCCCACTTTAATCAGTGGTGAGAGACAAATGATAATGAGACACAATGTGGTATATCAATCATAACGGAGACTGTTGCAGGGGGGGGGGGGGGGGGGGGGATCAAACTCACGACCCCTGGATTGAGTCAGACGCGTAACATACTGAACTAATCGGGCCCGGCATCAATGTATGAAATAAGAACAATAACAACTTGATTTCTAAAACAGAAAAAATAAAACTGCAAAATCAAGAGAGGAAAATTATAAATGTTGATATTATCATAAGAGTTACAACATTAGCCCATTCCGCTGAATGAGATTTGCATAAACTTGCATCCAGAATTACTCCTGGCAAAAAGCTTATCTGTTGCTTTGTGAATTTACATCATGGAGTTAATGAGAAAAGATTTATAAGAATCTAACATGAGTTTAAGGTTCAGATAGAATATTCCATCTCAAGGGATAACTGTTTTGGTGGGAGCGAGTATACAGTGATAACTAAAATTAATCTTAAAATTCAGTTGAGTTTTCATTACTCAAAATCTTGACCAAGCAATTTGACTGGTTGCTTATACCTTTCTGTTATAAATGCTGATAAAACTGTATGCAGTTGTATTTGGTCCAGTCTAAGACCATGATTGTCAAAATGCTTTTCTTCAGTATAAAAATATTTGAATATGCTATTGTGACCATGGAAATCCTCCAATCCACAAATAATTTGCCGTTTAACCAATTATTTGTCAAACGAGAAATCATTTCAATTTACAGGATAATAAAAAACATTCCAAATAATTGTGCTTGTCGCATTAAATTAGTGCAAAATGTCAATGACACTTCATTTGATGTTGTTGTTGTATGGTGTTAAGTGTCGCTTTCAACAATTTTTCAGTCATATCACGACGGTGTCTACTTGAGACAGTATTCTTAGCGTTGTCACACTGGAGTATCATGCTGCAGACACATGGTATGATACCCCTCCCAGTCACATTATACTGACACCGGGCTGACCAGACCTAGAACTCGCTTCTTAATGCTGAGCATCAAGCGAGGAAGCTTCTTATACCATTTTAAAAGTCTTTGGTATGACCCGGCCGGGGATTGAACCCACAACCTTCCGCATGTGAGGCGGACGCTCTAACACTAGACCACGCCGCAGTCAGTCACTTCATTTGAACTCACAGGCTTACTGGAAACATTTACACTGCTGAAGATTAAGGTATAGCTAACTTATAGTTGCAAGTATATTTCGTTATAGTAATCAATGACCGATGGCCAGACATATTTATAGTATCCCTCAAACAGCCATTTATGATAGTAGTAAATAGATAGTCAGATTCCCACCAACCGATTCTCCAGCCGGACTTCCTTTATGATATATGGGTAATTCCGTAACCAATTATACTGTGTTACTATAAAACACTTTAAAATCGTGTGAACTTTGATTCGGGAATTTGCTCTGATTTGTCCTATTTTATTTATTTGCAAAATGTTGAATTCACAATGTTCGAAAAGTGAAACCGACAGAAACTGTTGTTTATTGGGAAATTGTTAACATTTGGACAGTGAACATTATTGTTATTTTAGCGAAATATTTGAATTTGCGAGGGTTGAAACTCAGGAATAATAACAAAAATAAAGTTCTTGCTAATAAAAAGTGTTTTACAGCAGTATGTAAATGTCAGACATATCTAACGTAATTAGCATCTAATAATCTATCTATACATGTATGTATGATTGATCTATACATGTATGTATAAATGGGCTGAAAATAACAATGCATTTCAGCTGTCTTTAATTTATAATTCACGAACATATTACCTTTAATATTATTCTTTTCAAATGTAATGGTTTTGAAACTGAGGCTATTCCATTCTTACAAACATGCTATTCCATTAATTAGTAATTTCCGTAAGAATGGCTTTTTAACTACCATTTAACATGTGATCTCTTTTAACCATGACAATGTGCTCATGCCATACATGTTATGTAGCATACCAGCGAAACTGCCTCAGTGAGTGAGGTCTTCAAAATGTGCGACCTTAAAATTTCTGTATTGGCCACACGTCTTTGATGTTCACCTGCAGCTGATAATTAAGTCTTGTAATTAGGTGTTTTATGTCGCTTTTATCATGCAATTAAGCACTGACCTGAAGAACGCTATGGTGTCGGCTGGCACGAGGAATGTATAGCACGGGTGATCCACAGGATGTTGTTATAATGTATCATATCCACCTCTCTCCAGTCTTGTTCAAGTGTAGCATGTGGTCAAGTGGGTGAAGCCTCTGAACCGGAATTGTGGGTTTGATCCTCTGCCCAACGGTTATGTGTGGTGTCCTTGAGCATGACCTTTTATCAGCATATGCTTAGCGCTGGTTCTACCCAGGAAGGCTTTGAGGGTGCTATGTCCATGTTGTTTTAAAAATTGAGTTAAATAAATAAATTAAAAAAAAAAAAAATAGAATTCTTTCACATAATTGTGTTACAGGTTCTCCGCGTCCAAGTGGCCTCTGGCACCTTCTCAACAATACTTACCTCTCACCACTGACCTATGGTACCATCTCAACAATACTTACCTCTCACCACTGACCTATGGCACCATCTCAACAATACTTACCTCTCACCACTGACCTATGGCACCTTCTCAACAATACTTACCTCTCACCACTGAAGTTATTGGTTCAAGCCATTAACACTTCAAAAACTTTATATAAGTCGTTTGTTCTACTCAGATTTATTCTGAAATTTTCTTTGCAATGGTAAAATTGAATGTGCCATAGTGTTATAATCTGAAATTGAGTTAATATGAAACTTGTGTTAAATCCACCATTCTGCATGAACACTGCAATGACATGCAGCAAACACATTACATTAAACATGTCATGTTACAAACCACAACTAATACTAGAACATCTTAACATGTAGGATGTTTAAGCTGACTTACCGTTTAAACTTCCTTCAAAATAATATATAAAGCTGTGAATGAATTGGTAGTGGTGGTAGGGGAGACATTTTTTATATTATTATATGATAAGACAGGCCCAGGTTGCACAGTTGGTACATGCAACATGTCGGACTGTCAACCAAGCAGTTGTAAGATTGAATCCCTGCACAGCCACAATCTGTGGAGGTATTGGTAGTGGTGGTAGGGGAGACTTTATGTATATTATTATATAATAAGCCAGGCCCAGGTAGCACAGTTGGTACATGCAACCTGTCAGTCTGTCAACCAAGCGGTTGTAAGATGGAATCCCTGCACAGCCACAATCTCTCTTATGATTGGCCATAAACTTCTTCGTTTCTCAGCTATGAAAGTGCTCTTTAACCCTGTACTCTATAGATACACATTTTCCCGCACCAATCACAGAAGTCCATTGAAAACAGTGCAGGAAGAGTTCAGATTGCTCGTGACGAGCAATCTGAACACTTCCTGAACTGTTTTCCACTCTGTCAGTTAATATAAACATAATTCACCCAATAATTCAAAAGCCTTCAATTATTAGAGGTGTCCAAAGGCGTCTATATGTAGTAAAGGATTAATCAAAATTGTAGTTACTTGCAATGGACAGGTTCATTCTGAAGTATTTCTGCAGCTATAAACTGTATGTCATATAAAAGCCTGTTGAAAATGGCTTTACGGTCCTCTGTGGTTGAGTGGTCATAGAGGCATTGTTGTCTTAATAACCACTTACCTCTCACTGCAAAGGTTATGGGTTCGAAGGTTAAGGTTACTATTACTAAAAATAGAAAAAATATTTTCCCCTCAATAACTTCAGATAACAGAACTAAAGAAATTAAATTAAATTTTAAATGTTTCATTGATGTCATTAAATTTTATTAATCAGGCAAAATGACACATTAATAGAATCATTGTAAGTTTACTGAAGCAAAGATTAGAAAAGTAGTTTTTAAAGTTTTAGAAGAAATTAAGCCAATAAAAAAGATCAATTACAATCTTGTTCTTTAATCTGATGATTTAGCAAATAAACTGTCATGTACATTGCAGTTTTATTCTTATTTTATTGATGCTTGATTGATTTTAATTATGTTTAAATCTCATGAAATAAGAGTTATATCTATGAAGCCAAAAGTAACATGAATGTGACACCCATAGTTTATGAAATGACTTTTGCTAGTTTTGAATAAGTTGATATATTAAAGGACTTGTTTAAATTTTATTGTGTTGAGGTTTTAATTATCCATATGTTTGCTCAATATCTGTTATAGACTCTTCCTGTATGTACTGACTGAGAGCCAAACAACAACCACCCAGATCTGACTACGACACTCGCCGTTTGATTTCCGTCTGCACAATTGTTTGAAAATGTTATCAGACATAATAGTTTTGAAACAGATATGTTCTATCACCATGATAGTTTATACTTATGTAGTATGCACCCCATTCCACTTGCCTCCTAATTCCAGGTGTTACACCACAGTGGTGGTCAGGTGGTAGAGTGTTCGCAGAAGGTCATGATGAGTTCAATACAGGGCCAGGTCATACCAAAAACTTGAAAAATGGTATAAGAAGCTCCCTTGTTTCATTCTTTTAAAGGATAGTTCTAGGCCTGGTTGACCTGGTGATAGTATTATGTGATTGGGCGGGGTATCATACCATGTGTCAGCGGCATGATATTTCAGTAGTGTTGCAGCGCTCATAATACTGTCTCAAGTAGACACTCTCACCATGTGACTGAATTTTTTTTTAAAGTGACGCTATTTAACACCATGCAACAACAACATTGAAAGTGATGCTAAACACCATACAACAGCAACAACAACAACATTGAAAGTGATGCTAAACACCATACAACAACAACAACAACAACAACAACATTGAAAGTGACGCTGAATATCATACAACAATTAACAGCAGCTTCATACATATAGCCTACAGAATATAAAAACTGCAACACAATATCTGCACCTTGCCAAACTGTATAAGTGTGCTGCATCAGCACATTAGTAATCTGTTTGAAGATATTTAATTTTGTCTCAAAAAGGTGATTTTGCCATGTAGTCACTAATTGTAGCATCACCAAACAAAGTTGCCCTGGGCAAATTGCTAATGTAATAATAATCACTTATTTATCTGTCAATTCAATTATACAAAATGTGTTAGTAAAATTACTTGTCAACCTGCCCTGTAAACCTGGCTGACATTGACAGCTTTATATTTGCTTACCTGCCTCAAGAATTTCTGGTTTGGCAACATCTGTAGGTGAAGTCCATTGTTTAAAGAAGGGATTGTGTGATGAAGACAACTGTAAACTTAAAGAAATTGCCAGAAATTGTTGCTAATGTTGACAAATCATTAGATGAGAATATTACAAGCTGTGAAAAGTTATGCAAAATGGGGCAGAATTGTAGAAAATGTAGAGTGTTGGCTGCTCACACCAGAGGTTCAGGTTCAATCCCCAGCTCGATTCAATGCCTCTCTAAAAAACAACACTTGTACAGGTTTGAACTAGGGAAGGGACTCACGAGTGGTTCATAAAAGCTCTGAGCTTTCTTCGCAATCGCGATAAAAAACTAAAAGTTACGGTTAGAATTGTTTTTATCCACCATATTGGTTATCTATGGTCTTAAAATTATCTTTAACTTCCTTTACCCTCACTGTTGTGGTGACTGGTTTGAGTCCAGCATGTTTTAATGACTGTAAGCTAGAAATATTGCCAGTTATTTATAAAAAAAATACTTATATTAATTCTGTATATAAAAAGTGGAGCACATGGTCCAGTTGTAGAGCATTGGATCTAAGATTGAGGGTCATGTGTGCAATCCTTCTCCAAAGCCATGACACATGGGGTGTGCCTGAGCAAAACACTTTTCTGTATATGCTCAGCACTGGTTCTACCCAAGAAGACTTTGAGCATGATTTGTCTAAGTTGTAAGAACATGTTTCACAAATTGATGTAAAATATAAGTAAACTAAAAAACTAAATATGCATTTGAGGTTTCAATGATTCCTCAAACCAGCTTAACTGAATGTTATTAATAAACTTTATTGTGCTGGTAATACACACAACAACTGAAAATTACTGGTAAAAACTTCCATGCAGCCAGTTATTAACAAAATATTCCTCCTCTTCCATTCAAAAAATATAACAGGAAATGTGTTTAAAATGATGTTAAACCTGATTAAATAAAGACAAAAGAGGCCGGTGGTCCAAAATTAGCTTCTTTTTGTGCATGTAGCAGAATCTGGGCATGGTATGGTGTTTGCAGCCCTCTGGTTTCTCAGGACAATTATAAATTTATGAGTACGTAAATTAATTTTATAGAATATTAGAGTTGCATAATTCTTACTGAATTGAAAACAGGTGTTTTAAGTTAATGTAGTGCTTGTTCACCGAAGTATTCCCATTAAATTATGTATATTCTTTGCTCAAATCTGTTTAAAAATTAGGTCAGACTTGGTAGAGTTTTAAATGGAGGCGGGAACTAACCGACTTTCATAAATTGGAAGCAGCAACGGAGATCTGGTGTATGATACCCGACACCTGATTTACGACTTGAGTATTTTGTAGTTCTGTACTGTGTCACATTCCACAGATGGCAAAGTTTTCATTAACCCGAAGACTCAAAGATGGCAATGTCAAATGATTCTGTGTTCCACACACAGCAATTAGAGGGTAGGTATGTAGCTGGGATATTGTGGCTGGGTGGGGTCAGGCGTGTAGCCAAGCCCATTGATATTTCAGTGTGTCGCCACCGGTAAAACAACTATAAAGCTTACCAGTACTTTCCTTGTAGAAATCCTCTTGCCATTTACAAGGAGCGTGTGGACAGAAACCTTTATCCAAACACAAATCATATCCTGCTGTCTTCATCTGTTGCCAGGCCCATTTAGATCAATTGGTAGCACATATGACTTTTACTCCGGGGTTCGTGAGTTTGAATTTCCGCCCAGTCTCTGTGATAACTGATATATACGACATTCTTCTCATTGTAATTCGACTCTCAATGCTGATTCAAGTGGGAAAGTTATCAGTTGCTTGCGGAGATGGTTTTACCTTGAGTTCCTTGAGAGACCACTGTGGACTTTATAAGATTATAATTAAGATCATAAGAGTCTTACGTTAATTTTGTAAATTTGTCTTTCATCTCGACATCACAGAGTTAGAACAGTGGTTAATTGCCATGACATGCCAAATATTTTAAATAAAGGGAGCAGTAGTGTAGTGATAAAGTGTTGACAATTCATGTGAGAGGTTGCAGGTTTGATCCCCAGCTGGACCTGATGCATCTTTAAAAACAACACTTTGTACTGGTTTTACCCAGGAGGTGGTCTCGTGACAATGCATAAATACTTTGAGCTTTCTTTGCAATCAAGCTAAAATTTAGATTTTGAATTATGGTCCCAGCAACTTCTTGGCTTGACACTGTTTAGCTCACCAGATGGAAGTCGAAGGAGAGCTATTGCCATGACGTCGGCGTTGGCGGCATCGTCTGAAGACACCCAGGTTAAACTTTTACGTTTAAGTTTAAGATATCTATGCAACCACTCATTGGATGTGAATGAAACTTTACACAGACAATAACCATAACTCTGGATTGCATTTTGGCACAGTTATGGCCCTTTTTGGACTAAGACACACAGATTAAACTTTTGCGTTTAGTTGCATTTGAGTTTAAGATATCTATGCAACCACTCAATGGATATGAATGATACTTCGCATGTGTGTTCAGCATCATCATTGGAACACACAGAGATAAGAACCATAACTCTGGGTTGCATTTTGGCACAGTTATGGACATTTTTCGACTTATTTTTTCAGGTTAAAGTTTTTTATCAGGTAAAATATCTATGCAACCACTCATTGGATATGAATGAAATTTCGCATGTGTGTTCACCATCATCAATGGAACACACAGAGATAAGAACCAGAACTCTGGGTTGCACTTTGGAAGAGTTATGGCCCTTTTTCGACTTAACTTTTCAGGTTAAAGTTTTTTATCAGGTAAGATATCAATGCAACCACTCATTGTATAATTTTTTATGAATGAAACTTTGCATGTGTGTTCAGCATCATCAATGGAACACACAGAAACAAGAACCATAACTCTGGGTTGCATTTTGGCACAGTTAGGTCCTTTTTCAACTTGATTTTTCAGGTTAAAGTTTTTTAACAAGTAGGATATCAATTCAACCACTCATTGGATATGAATGAAACTTTGCATGCGTGTTTACCATCATCGATGGAATACACAGAGACAAGAACCATAACTCTGGGTTGCATTTTGGCAGAGTTATGGCCCTTTTGGACTTAATTTTTTCGTTTGTAGACAACCAGGTCAAACTTTTGCATTCAGTTGCGTTTAAATTTTGGTGTTTGACTCCAATCTCAATCTTTGCATGGGTGGTGAGTTTTATCCCATCCACAAGCTGTGTTGTCTTCTGACAACTCTTGTTAGATAGGTGATGGCTCTAGATGCACAGGTCAACCTCAATGTCTGTGTAATGTGACTGGATGGGTACCATACCGTGTGTCTGAGGTGTCTTCCAACATAGCATCAGTGTTACTAGTAGACACCATCCTGGCTTCTATTTAAGTTTCGTTTAAATGCTTAAAAACTGAATTTGACTGGGTATTTACTTGTTAAATAAATGGTAATGAAACCAAATGCAGTTATACTGGAACCAGTCTAAAACCAGGATCACATGAATGCTTTTATTAGATTTTTTAGTTTTTAACTGTTTATGTACTGGTATATCCTTAAATACTTAAAAGATTTAAAAGTAATTTTTAACACCATATACAATACAAACATGGGTAACTGTCAGTTAACTGAGGAGTCTTTGGTTCATTAATATGAAATAGAAAAACCTATAAGGTTAGCACAGATACAGAACGAATGATAATTTTTAGCCTCGAAAAACTTTCAAGTTTTCATAAATTTCCTTTCATCATTATTCCAGTATATTCAATCGTAATTGTTTCAATACATGGCGTTCTTAGTTTTACAACAATCCAAGTGATTAAATCATCAAAAACTGCTTCCCGCGAAACTACTTCCGGAACCAAGATTTTTCAAATCTGTCCTTTTTTTCAACAAATATGTTACCAAATGAGCTCACTTTGCTTGTGCCCATTGCGCTCACCATTAGTAGTTCAAAGATTCACCAATAGGATGTGAAAAATAGAGTTGTTTTCATATTAGATACCACCACGTGTGCGACACAGAAGCCAGGTTGTTGGAAACGCGTGAAATATCTTATAGGTAGAGTACTTATTTACGTACGAAACAATGCGGTCAAATGCAACTTACGCCACTAAAAAAACCACTTGTACTAATCGCTTCCTCCTATAACGAGATTTCCTGTGTCGGCAAGCGACCTTTTTATGTTTACGTCAAATTCATGAATGAAGTTTGAGCAATCCTTATATTTTTTTATCAATTGGAATGATTCAGTCAAAAAAAATTTAAATTGAAACTAATACGTGCATGGTACAGCATCATCAAAATGTTTGGCTGGTTTGAGCATTCGTTGTGCATTGAGTGATTGAGAGCTCATGTAAAACTTCATCTTGTATAATGTATAAAAATGATTTCTGACAGTTATCATTGAAACAGCAATAAAGATACAAAATTAAAAAAATCTGCATGGCAAGCAAGATGTTGTCTTAAGATCACAAACCATTCACTGCTGAGGTCTTGGGATTGAGCCCAAGTTTGTATAAACTTTCACTGCTGACGGCTTGGATTTTAGCCTGCCTCTGTCTTCGTTACCACAGCATGTAAGAAAGTTTGCCAGTTACTAGTGGAGGGGTCTTTGTTTCTACCAATTCTGATTTCTTTTTCCACCAATGGAACTCCAGGATGCCATATATAACCTATTATTGTTAAAAATGGCTTGAAACCAGATTTCAAATGGCAGACTGTCATTCTTTCTTCAGTAATTATATCAGTTAATATAATATCAGAAAATGCATAAGCGTGTACATGCATGCATGCATATGAATGGAGTCATGTAAACAAAGCCATAACTGTATTGATAGGCATGCCTAATACCACAAGATTACTTCCTCTTATCTATTATAGTGTAATAGAATTATAGTTATATTGTACGAGTTATACTGGTATTTTCCAACACTTCTTCTATACTCATATAAGTCTAACACATTAAGGGAATTTATCAGGATTTTTCAAGTTTTTAAAAATTTGCTAAAATATTTTTTTTCTAATATTATGGACTTACTGACCCCGTATTGCCAAAATATATATATTTAAACATAAATCTGAATGGGCAAACTCGTTTTCAGTAGAAAGATAATGCGTTTTGTAACATATGGGAGTTTAGGGGGGGAGGGGGTGTATGTGAGGTTTTTTTAAAGAGTAGATTCGCTATTGATACAGGTTTGCACATAGTAAAAATGATGAAAAGCCGTACTTAAGAGCTGTCTATTTTTGGAACGGGGATTTCATTACAAGTTTACCACTCCAATTTAAATATTGATTTTGTCAGGTTCTGGTGGATTTGCCGTACAAAACCATTCGGATTTGATATATTATTGATAATGAGATGCTTTTTGTCCATTTTGAAAATTATTTAATTTTTTAAAACATTTATAGCCTGTTTTCCTGATATAATCCCTTTAAAGGAAGTATATTGGGATGTCATGCAAATGTAAACTCAATGACCTTTTTATTACCATAATTAAGGATTATCTGTTTGAAAATACAAAAATAATATTATGTTGAAAATGGATTTCCTAACTTGTCTACACTTCCTGATTTCCCACTTAAAATTGCAACATGGTTTGTGACATACCAAATAAAACACGTGATTTCATATTAATTTCAATTTGATCTGTCATATCAGTTTACTTATTGTTTCATCTTAGAAAAAGAGTCCGAATGACGGTGTGAAGGGCATCAAATAGTATTGAAGTGCTGTCTATTTTCAGAATGGGAATGAATTTCATTTTAATTTTATCTGACTATGATCAAAATATTGTTTTTGTCAGACGTTTCTACTCCCATTTTTCAAGTCTTTGGTTTGAACCGTTCTAGGATCAAACCCACAACCATCTACATGTGGAAAAGGTTCTCTACCTGTAGACTTGCTTCACTGCCCTAGCTATAGATTAAAGGGAGAGTTGCTATGTTTGATAAATTCAATTGTCTATCACCAGTTCTGTTATTGGCAGAACTAAAGAAATCACTTACAAACTACTTGATTGTACAATCTATATGGAAGATTAAAACTGGGCGCCAGTTTTGAGTGTTTCCAGTCCTTGTTTTAAATAGGAATCTCTGTTATTGGATTCAAAGATCGAAAAGTAAAAAGGAAGGCTTTGTAAAGTGCATTTCCCCTGAAGACTTCTGTAGACTGCCGATCCTTTTGTTGAGCAAGACGAGGATTAAAAATCTATATTTATGAGAATGTTAGTACATTCCACTACATTTAATATAGAGACGGATTGTGGCTGTGTACCTTGGATTAGTCTTATGTAATTCACATGAAGTGTGTATTCTTCTCCATCAAACACCTAGTATAATAAAATACACTCAAGCACAAATCCAGAAGATTTTTGTCCACTTTATGTTTGAAAGGATGCAGATGTTATAATTCATTTGAATATTTATGTGAGAGAGCATGCAAATCTAAGTTTAACTCACCGGATTAAACTCCTGCACTTCTTACACTATGATTATTTTGACTGCCGTTTGTTTCTTAATAAATTTGGGTAGGAGCAGGAATTAAATTATTTTAAAAGCTGGAATAAGTTGAGGTCATGGTCTTGTGAAAGGGCACCAGACCAGGAATGTTCAGATCAGCTCATGTTCTTGTGAACGGGCACCAGACCAGGAATGTTCAGATCAGCTCATGGTCTTGTGAAAGGGCACCAGACCAGGAATGTTCAGATCAGCCCATGGTCTTGTGAACGGGCACCAGACCAGGAATGTTCAGATCAGCTCATGGTCTTGTGAACGGGCACCAGACCAGGAATGTTCAGATCAGCTCATGGTCTTGTGAACGGGCACCAGACCAGGAATGTTCAGATCAGCTCATGGTCTTGTGAACGGGCACCAGACCAGGAATGTTCAGATCAGCCCATGGTCTTGTGAACGGGCACCAGACCAGGAATGTTCAGATCAGCTCATGTTCTTGTGAACGGGCACCAGACCAGGAATGTTCAGATCAGCTCATGGTCTTGTGAAAGGGCACCAGACCAGGAATGTTCAGATCAGCCCATGGTCTTGTGAACGGGCACCAGACCAGGAATGTTCAGATCAGCTCATGGTCTTGTGAACAGGCACCAGACCAGGAATGTTCAGATCAGCTCATGGTCTTGTGAAAGGGCACCAGACCAGGAATGTTCAGATCAGCCCATGGTCTTGTTAACGGGCACCAGACCAGGAATGTTCAGATCAGCTCATGGTCTTGTGAACGGGCACCAGACCAGGAATGTTCAGATCAGCTCATGGTCTTGTGAACGGGCACTAGACCAGGAATGTTCAGATCAAATCACCTCTTTTGCATTTGCTTTATAAAAACTGGTTTTACTCAGGAAGAGATGAGTAACAATTATGATATTATAATCATTTCCATCACAAGCGCAACTAGCAGATTGGTACCACTATGAACACTGCAAACATTAGCACATCTGTGTGTCACCAATAACCATTATGAACTCGTATAACAAAACAATCCTGAATCTCCAAGACCTAACAACACATTAGTGCACCTAGCAATATAGCAAGAAAAGAATGGTTACTGCAAACATCAGCACACCTATCTGTCATCAATAACCATTATGAACTCATATAACAAAAACATCCTGCCACGACCTAACAACACATCAGTGCACCTAGCAATATAGCAAGAGAAGAATGGTAACTGCAAACATCAGCACACCTATCTGTCATCAATAACCATTATGAACTCATATAACAAAAACATTCTGCCACGACCTAACAACACATCAGTGCACCTAGCAATATAGCAAGAGAAGAATGGTAACTGCAAACATCAGCACACCTATCTGTCATCAATAACCATTATGAACTCATATAACAAAAACATCCTGCCACGACCTAACAACACATCAGTGCACCTAGCAATATAGCAAGAGAAGAATGGTAACTGCAAACATCAGCACACCTATCTGTCATCAATAACCATTATGAACTCATATAACAAAAACATCCTGCCACAACCTAACAACACATCAGTGCACATAGCAATATAGCAAGAGAAGAATTGTAACTGCAAACATCAGTACACCTAACTGTCATCAATAACCATTATGAACTCATATAGCAAAAACATCCTGCCACGACCTAACAACACATCAGTGCACCTAGCAATATAGCAAGAGAAGAATGGTAACTGCAAACATCAGCACACCTATCTGTCATCAATAACTATTATGAACTCATATAACAAAAACATTCTGCTACGACCTAACAACACATCAGTGCACCTAGCAATATAGCAAGAGAAGAATGGTAACTGCAAACATCAGCACACCTATCTGTCATCAATAACCATTATGAACTCATATAACAAAAACATCCTGCCACGACCTAACAACACATCAGTGCACCTAGCAATATAGCAAGAGAAGAATGGTAACTGCAAACATCAGCACACCTATCTGTCATCAATAACCATTATGAACTCATATAACAAAAACATCCTGCCACAACCTAACAACACATCAGTGCACATAGCAATATAGCAAGAAAAGAATGGTAACTGCAAACATCAGCACACCTAACTGTCATCAATAACCATTATGAACTCATATAGCAAAAACATCCTGCCACGACCTAACAACACATCAGTGCACCTAGCAATATAGCAAGAGAAGAATGGTAACTCCAAACATCAGCACACCTATCTGTCATCAATAACCATTATGAACTCATATAACAAAAACATCCTGCCACGACCTAACAACACATCAGTGCACATAGCAATATAGCAAGAAAAGAATGGTAACTGCAAACATCAGCACACCTAACTGTCATCAATAACCATTATGAACTCATATAACAAAAACATCCTGCCACAACCTAACAACACATCAGTGCACCTAGCAATATAGCAAGAGAAGAATGGTAACTGCAAACATCAGCACACCTATCTGTCATCAATAACCATTATGAACTCATATAACAAAAACATCCTGCCACAACCTAACAACACATCAGTGCACATAGCAATATAGCAAGAGAAGAATGGTAACTGCAAACATCAGTACACCTAACTGTCATCAATAACCATTATGAACTCATATAGCAAAAACATCCTGCCACGACCTAACAACACATCAGTGCACCTAGCAATATAGCAAGAGAAGAATGGTAACTGCAAACATCAGCACACCTATCTGTCATCAATAACCATTATGAACTCATATAACAAAAACATCCTGCCACGACCTAACAACACATCAGTGCACCTAGCAATATAGCAAGAAAAGAATGGTAACTGCAAACATCAGCACACCTAACTGTCATCAATAACCATTATGAACTCATATAACAAAAACATCCTGCCACGACCTAACAACACATCAGTGCACCTAGCAATATAGCAAGAGAAGAATGGTAACTGCAAACATCAGCACACCTATCTGTCATCAATAACCATTATGAACTCATATAACAAAAACATCCTGCCACGACCTAACAACACATCAGTGCACCTAGCAATATAGCAAGAGAAGAATGGTAACAACAAACATTAGCACACTTTGCTCTGGCATAATTAGAAGTGTCTCCTAACACTTAATGGTCAAACATTTTCGGTGGTAACATTATTCACCTAGCAATGAATGACAAACTTAGCAATGCATGTCATACCCAGCAATGCATTCCATAAGTAGCAAGCATGGTATACCTAGCAGTGTATGACATACCTAGCCATGCTTGGTATACCTAAATATGCATGATACACCTAGCAATGAATGAAACACATAGCAATGAATTACATATTTAGCAATGTATGGTACACCTGGCATACTTAGCAATGCATGGTATACCCAGCAATGCATGGTAAACTTAGTAGTGCAGTACATACCTATAGCAATGCTTTGTGCAGTAACAGCAGATGTACAGTCACAATCATCTGAAAACTCTGGTAAATAATCTTTAATCTGAGTGATGGTATTACTTGATTAACTTTCATTTCACAAGTATTTTAAAAATCAATAGATCTCAAGAAATCACTTCATTCTTATTTTAGAATTCACGTGTTCAACACTTAGTGTGTATTTTACATGTAAGATTTTGAGGCAGTGAAGCATTTAAAAACAAATATATAAGCAGTTCTTTGTCAACATATCACACTATGTACAGACATATTTATCTATATTTAAGTTTGCATAACCATTTATTCATACCTCTCTAGGTTTATAACTTACATTTAAACTTCATTATATTCTATATGTTATTTTTTGTTTACAACTTTCCCAATAATAATTATCAGATATCTAATACTTTGGTTTAGCTTATACCTTTCTTGTTACATGGAGCTATACACTTTATATACCATCGCATAACTGGGTTAGTAATTCATGTATTGGGACTGGCCTGCTGACACTCTGTTATTTTAGAGGCATTACTGACTGTTGGTGTAGTACAGTGTTAGTGGTAGTAAAGTGGTCCTCATTGTGCCCGATCATTTAATTTCATTCATTTGTGCAGTAAGGTGCTTTGCTCTTGGAGGATCAGTTTGTTTGTCTGCATTAGTTGGTTGACTGTTGTTTTTTTATAGTTTTTGTTTTTTGATACAATGATTTAAAGGAAAGGTGTTGATTGGGTTACATATTAAGAGTGAATGGTTTCGGTTTAATTGAAGAAATTAATTAAATAGGTAAAGTGGATTTGTTATTTGGAAAGGAAGTTTATGGAAGTTTAAAGTTTAAACTTATCAAAATATTCGATTGGAATTACAGAGGTTCGGTATTTGTTTTGGATTTATATGATTTATGGTTTTAAAGGATTTTCACAGCAAATAGTGTGCATAAGGATTTAATACCTGAAGGCCCTGGTAAGATTTTTCTTTGCTTTTTTATATTTACTTTTGGAAAGTTAATAAATTTAAAAGATCTATCACTTTCAAGTTCATTGAATTTATTAAAAAAAAAAAGCAAATAATTAGTGATTAGAATTTAATATCATATATAAAGAAATATTGATATTTTAATATGAGACTGGATACGTCCTTATTAGGTTGTAGCTTTATAATACATTTATATTAATAGATGTGTTTATTGGCGCTATAAAGTGAATTCCATTTAAAATAAAATACTTATAAAAGTCATAAATAAATGATTTAATGTTCAGTTTTAGCATATAGAGAAGATAAATATTTGGCAAGTTAATGGATGGTGGTTTTTATTGACTATATAATGATTTATAGAATGCGTGGTAATCGTGTAGTTGTACATCAATGTTGTTGTTTTTTTTATATAACATTTAATTGAAAAGAAATTCCATCTAAAAGGAAATGCATGGTTGCAATTTATTTTATAAGTAAATGCAAGAGAAATATAGACAAGACTGTTTTGAATTTTTTTGCTAATTTTGGAGCATAAATTCTCAGTGTATAAAGCTTTGTAATGTGATTAAGATGATATATTGTGAGCACCGTTTTGGGGAGGATTATAAAATAGGATGAGGATTTGGGGAAATAATAAAACAAAAACAGGTAATTAAAAGGGCCTTCTTTAATATAATATTTTCTAATACAATTTGGCTTCTTGCAAAATATTAAAATAATTGCGAAGATGGGCGGTATGTAATATATTTTTATATGATTATCACTTTCGTTGCTTAAACATTATCTGTTTTATTATGGGCAATAAAACAACTAGTATCATAGGGTTGTAACAATACAGCCAAGATCATACACATACAGTACATTGCAGTACACTGTGTATTGTGATTATATAGTGCTGTATAGTAATTAAGCATACACACAAAGTAATAAGTGTCCCGATACAGATATTGGTCATTTGACATACACCTGGCTTCTTTTTGCTAACATTTTTTTAAGGTTTACTAAAAACTTAAACACTGGACTCAACTTTGATTGGTTTAATATTTGTTATATCATCAATTTCAATGAGGCCATCTGCATATATACGTCACTGGAACCAGTCTAAAATTATGATCATCTGGCCACTTTTATTTGATTTAAGTTTTACTTAAATGTGTTGGTGCGACAGACTTCTGTTTCACTAAATGCCTAAAAATTTAAATCTTAAGAAAAGCAGCACAGTGGTAATGATTTCAGACTGGTTCCAGCAAAATTGAATATGGTTTAATTGATATTGATGGTTTCACAGATAAATAACCAGCCAAAACTTAGTTAAGGTTTAAGATTTTCAGTAAAATGTTGATGAAACAGAAGCCCGAATTCTGATTCACTAACATATTTAAGTATATTCTTAGCTGCTTAAAAACTTACATAAAAAAGGCATCCAGGTGACCAAGATTTTGGACTGGTTCCAGTACAACTGCATATGGTTCCATTGTCATTGATTAAATAATTAAGGAATACCAGTCAAAACTCCCTCTAAAATGTTTAAGTAGTCAGAAAACATTGGTGAAACAGAAACCAGTTTTATTACAATGTATGTTTTGTATTATACTCTGGTAGAGGATTTAAGATAATGGTTCTCCCTTAAAATGCTTTATTTATAGCTATATGTAAAACTGTATAACAATAATTATGTATATAAGCTGTATAATGATGCAATATATTGCATTATCCGATATCGGTATATTGTTACAACCTAATATTATCTGATATATTTTATGAAATAAAATCCTATTTACACCTCCCATCTCTGACTAACACCAAGTTAGGAATGATGTTATAATATTGTTATGTTCAGAGTAGCATGTAACATGCATAGCCATCAGCAATTGTTGTTGGTTCTGACACGTGCATTTTTATGTCAGGTTATGAAACTGATATAACCTCTGTATTACAAACATGCATGATGCAAGGTTGTATTTAGTAACACTGTTGTATTTTGTAACACGGTTGTATTAAGTAACACGGTTGTATTTTTAACATGGTTGTATTAAATAACATGGTTGTATTTAGTAACAAGGTTGTATTTTGTTACATGGTTGTATTAAGTAACATGGTTGTATTTTGTAACATGGTTGTATTTACTATCATGGTTGTATTTAGTAACACAGTTGCTGTATTTCGTAACATTGTTGTAGTTGTATTAAGTAACACAGTTGTATTTTATTATATGGTTGTATTTAGTAACATGGTTGTATTTAGTAACATGGTTGTATTTTGTTATATGGTTGTATTTAGTAACACAGTTCTATTTTATTATATGGTTGTTTTTAGTAGCATGGTTGTATTTAGTAATATGGTTGTATTTTGTTACACAGATGTATTTTGTAACATGGTTATATTTTGTAACATGGTTGTATTAAGTAACACTGTTGTATTTAGTAACATGATTGTATTTTGTTACACAGTTGTATTTAGTAACATGGTTGTATTTTGTTACATGGTTGTATTTTGTAACATATATCAGATACCGTGCATGTTGTATACATATATAACATAGTAAATGATGCATGCTTGTATTTTGTAACATGCATATATCAGGTACTAAGTCATATATCAGCAACTGTGCATGATATTTATATATTATGTTACATAGTACATGCTGCTTGTATGTGTTTGTATGAACACACATACAAATATATACAAAGGATAATCCCATATATATTAAGAGTTGTGGATTAGCCAATGTACAGCTCCTGTGATAGATCCTGGGGGATTATAATCAGACCGGCAGATCAGTCAGTGGAGCCAGCCAGAATGGGCTTATCTGCAGTTGTCTTATCACCTCAAAACATCTATGTAATTATTATTTATTGTGATTTTGATGGAAATCTAGAAATAATAATGTTTCAAGACTCCGTATGGGAAACAGGGAGCAGTTACATAAGTAGTCAGAGGGTGGGCTGCAGATGGGAGATTTAAAGGAGGAGCACCATAATATAATGACCCCTTTTACATAGAATGACCCACATCCCTACCTGTCACTCAAGAAATGTCACTCAGCATATTTTTTAGTATAAGACTTGAGTGTATTTTTATAAACTTAATCCTTATATTGGTTTTAAAAAACACAGTTTAGGTAAAACACATATATTGACACACAAAATAGATGGTTGGGACGTGTGATTATATAGTGGGATTAATCCATCAGCGCAGTTATTATGTTTACTTAAATATTATTTGAAGAAATTGCTCTTCATTGTATATCTCAAATTGACTAAACTACTAAATTTTAAGACTTTGGGAATATAAATTTTACTACTTTAAATATTCTAACCCAAAATATCAGATGGTAATCCATTTAAATTTACCCCAAAAACAAATATTTTACTAAATTTTACTTACATAAACAATGAATTATAATTATGAAAATGTTATAAAACTTCAACACAGCTGAATGCTATTAACCGAAAATAAGTGGGGTGGTTAGTTTTTTTGTCTCAATACTCGAGTTTGGTTTTGTTTCCTCAAAAGTTTGATAAAAATCTGCAACTGTGGATTGAGCCAAGCCTTCGATTGATTAAGTATAGTTACAGCTGAATACACACAGCCAGAGGATTAACGTTGTCTGTTTATTGGTTGAGGTTGCGTCAGAACTCAGAGGGTGGGGGCACTCAGATGTCTACAAACATATAACAGATCGAGGAATTAAACGTAATGGTTAATCTGCAGGTTGCTCTATTTTGGGGGTAAACCTTATAAGTTCATTAGTTTTTGTGATTCTATTTATGTGAATCTATGAATAATGAAAGAATGGTGTTTTTACGGCACATGATCAATTAAATAGGTCATTTTGCGTGTGCAGTGAATTCATTATTTTATGTGTGATGAATCTATAAGTTTATTATTTTATGTGAATCTATAAGTTTATTCTTTTATGTGATGAATCTGTAAGTTCATTATTTTACATGAGTTTATAAGTTCATTATTTTATGTGATCCTAAGTTGGTACCTCAATTTAGTGGGGATTTTTCATACATAAACTTTAGTGTAAGAATGTTTTTCTACTTTAATTCAGTCAAAATGTTAGATTATTATACCATAACTGTTTCTTCATGCATTATGGTAACACTATTTGTCATTAAATTTCACACAAAAAGATAAGAACAACATTAATGGATGATACTTTAAGTGTAAGAAAAAATATCTCACTTTTCATCCATGTATTAAGAAAACTAATTTCATAGGAGTGTGTGTTAAATGCAAATTAATATCAGTTAAAAGATCTTGGTTGAAAAACCTTTTCATGTGGAAAGTTTTTAATTCAATGTCTTCTTTTCATACAATCTGTTAAATTTACATTATGAGGTTTGTTTCCTTGAAAGATTAATGAGTTTATTTAAATTAATCACAAATTACCACTTCTGAGTTTGTGTTGGGAGATAAATTATAAGCTCGTTTTCTTACAGGTTGTATTGCTGATGAGTATTGGGTGGGTTTAAGTCATTAGATTTTGAATATCTTTTTTTTATTCTGTTTTGCAGATATTTGTGTGGATTTATTATAAACACTCCAATACAAGAAATATACGACAGAAACGACATTGTTGGAATATATTTGGACTTTAATGAATCTCTAAGGTAAGATTTTAAAGTTGCCTTTATACTTAAAAATGAGTGAAAAGAACTCAAAATCACCATTGGTAAAAAATTTTCTGAACAAACAAGCTCACACGGCTTTGTTCATCCACAATTTCTTAAGTTGTACTTAAATACTTAAAAACTTAACTTAAATTTGACTGATTACTTTAATATTCTTTAATCAATTTCAGTGAAACTAAATGCATTTTTTCAAGAGCCAGTCTAAAATCATGATTGCTTGGATGCTTTTCCTTGATTTAAGTTTTTAAGCATTTAGTATGTACTTGGATATATTGTGTTGGTGAAACAGAAACCCTGATGTATTAAAACAATAAAAGAAATGTGCTCCAAACAAATTAACAAAGTATTGACAAGAATAAATATGCAAGAGAATTCATATTACTGACTGCCACATCAATTTTATGGTGGAGAGGGGGAGACGATGCATTGATAATAATTAACCACTTAACAGTATTTCATGATGTATCCTGAGGGCCTCATGAAAGGTTGAGTTCTTCAAATGAGTTATATTTGCAGAATGTCTTGTTATTATATTTAGTTTTCATTTTAGCAACTATGGTTAAAGTGATAGAAGGCAAGACGAAATAGATTTTTTATTTTTCAAACTGATGAAAAGAATATTAGTTAGGTGACCCTTCCTTTTTATCAGGTTAGCCTGATAAAAAAAAAAAAATCAAAAGAATATTCATGCTAACATTTATCTGGTAAACTCTATATGACAGATAAAATCATGAAAAAAATGGTAGTTTTTCCTGGCATTGAGAATTTCAGCTAACCGTGTTGTACTCTGAAACATTACTGAAGATGCTTCCTATGCAGAAACTATTGTCCTGGTAAAAATAGATTACCACAATGAATGTTAATGATAAGTGCATTAAACTGATAATAGGCTGAACTGAGATAAACTTTAAAACCAACACCATCTGAACAATGCAACAACAGCTGCGTGCTGTGAGTTTTTTTCTGTTAAGTTATGTATATTTTGTTTTTACTAGATTATCTTGTGTCAGATGTAAGCATTCCCGTGATCTGTTTCCTGGGTTAATACAGTACTGCCTATTTTTCTGTTTTTCTTACACACTGTCCGGTTGAACCTGGCATCGAACCGTTGACTCAGCCATATGGCATGGGAGCTCACTCTCAATAAACTCAGGGCTTTACATAAACACTTGCCCGGCTGTCCTGGACAAATGAATCATGGGTACGGACAAGTAAAACATAAGGCTTCTAGTCCGACTGGATAAGTGAAAATTCAGAAATTGATTAAACACGGCATATCTTTAATAAACCAGTTGTAACAAATTCTTAATTTTATATCCATAGTACTGGTACCATTATTATAGATTAAAGTAAGGACAAATTGTTTTTGGTCAGGACAAGCAGATTTTAGAAATACTTGTCCTACTGGACCAGTGAAATAAAAAAAATAATGTAATGGCCTGAAACTGCATCGACTCCCAATAAAGCTGCATCGCCACTCAGACTGTTGAATATATCATATTGGGTATAAACCGTAAACCCCAGAATAAATGTCCCAAATGATGTATTTTGCATTTAAAATCACATTCTAAATTTGGTATGAGACGTGTGTAAAATGCCATAAAAGACGCAGCCAGTAATGAGACATTTGGTCAACTTTAAATGTTTAACCCAAAATGTACATGTTATTTATTTGTATTAAAGAACAACTTCCAGAATGTCAAATCATTTTATTTTCCATATAAATATATGCGGGGCATTTATTAGATGTGAGCGTTTATTCAGAAGTATATGATATTGTAGTAAAGTAGAACCTCACATGCAGAAGCTGTCCTTGATTTGATGGATTTGAAAGGTTCTTCAAAGTTTAAAGTCAATCACACTATTTCAGGTTTAACACAACAGGTTTGTAATTATGGCATATCTAGTTTTGTCAGAGGAGTAACAATCAGAATGAATCTGAGTAGGATTGATTCTGAGTAGCAATGAGTACTAAGGAATGATTCTGAGTAGGAATGAATCTGAGTGGAACCACCATTCTTCAGACTTTCTGTCAAAGTTTTTAGAGGGAGTTTAAATGACTTGAACCCACGACCACATATACACAGATACACACAAATACACACAGATACTCTAGTACCTGACAATACAATAGTTACTCATATTTCCCCGACAAATACTCAGACATCATGATAAAATTACACAAGATAGTAACAACACCTGGCAAGTTCCCAGATACATACAGTGATAGCTGCATACAAACAGTTACATAAAACCTTTGAGCCACATGTATTTTGAAATGTAGCAAATAAACCACATCTGACACCAAATATTTAATAGTCAAAACTATGAATGAATTTTTGCATAATGTGTTTGTGAATTATGCCTGGGTAATTTTGAGTTGATCAGGTACAAGTCTGTCTAGAGTATCGACACAAAGCGGGTGCATATGTCTCACAAAACTTGTTAACATAAAAAGAAATCTTAGATTGGTTGATTTCCTGCGCTAATTATGTGTAGATGAAACTATATCTCTCGAACATCAATGGGAAGTGTCAATGCAATTCTGTATCGTCATAAAAAATCTTTTTGTGATTGCCCTTTGTTACATTTCAACTGTTAGTACATTCCTTCATTTTACTGGATAATAAATGGTAATCAGTTTAAAATATTGGTTTGTCGCCAGTAAATTATCTACCAATTGATCAAAAATTTTAGAGTGAGAAAAAAACAAACAACATGCAGTGGGATTTTATGAATGAAATTCAGATTTTTTTATACTTGGTTGCCATGGGTTACCGCCATCAATGTGACTGATATTCTTTTTTTTTTGTTTGTGAGTTTTGTCACGTGTGTGAAAAAGCTCCGCATCTTGAGCAGACATAAAACATTTGACAGTTACGCTGACATACAAACTTAAAAGTATAACAGACAGAGTGTAGTTTAAAGGAAAAATTGAATTGGAACAAAATCAAATTGAGATTTATCCAAGGCTCTCCTTATGAACTGTTTGGTTTTAAATTTATGTATTTTACATGGATTGTGAAACAAGTTTTTACAACTTAGACAAATCACGCTTGATCTTCCTGGATAGAACTAGTATTAAGCATATGCTAAAGGGCACCACACATAGCAGAGGATTGAACCCACAACCCCCACCATGGATCTGATACGCTACCACTGAACCACGCGTTCACTTGGTGGACTGTTTGGTTTGCTGTTTTACACCTTTCCTTGAATTAACCGCAGTGGCAAATACTTACATTGTGTAATTATTGTTAGTTTATAAGCTAAATTGGTAAAAATCTCACTGGAGAAAAAAAAAATGTAAGTAAAATACTATCAAAACAAAAATTATGAGAAATAACTTAGTTTAAATATATTGTGTTAGCTTAAAAACCATATTCGATTTGGAAATTGAAGAAACGGAAAACCAAACTAGACTAATTTTTATAGTTGTCCTAAATAGATAGACAGTACTAATACAGTAATAAAAAATAGTTCCAAAGGATAAAATAAACCAAATAATTTGGTATGCTGCCATTGGTTTTGGATTAAGTTCTTATTCAAATATTTTTTTTTTAGTTTTAGTATTAGCAAGTGATGTCTATACACAGTATTCATATGGAATTTTTTATTACCTGAAGATACAAAATTAGGTTATTTGAATAGGAAGAGATCACTACAATGGCTTCACACGAGAACAAACACTTTGATACCCTCGTTCATTATCCTTGTTTGCTTATTGCCAAAAATAAATATTGTCCCAGGTATGTTCTGCATTTTTTTATTATTGTCGCAAAGATCTGTTGCGTAACCTTTGGCTGTCTGTGTAATTTGAGAATTGCAATTGAATTGAGGCAGACAGATTTTGAAAGAAGTCCTACATGTTATTTTGGCAAATTGTTTGATTAGCAAACGTTTGACATTCTCATTAATGCTCATTAATAAACTATCAGACTATCTAAGTACTACGTCAACCATTCGCTGACTGAGACATATAGAAATACCAGCTGGGAATGTACATCTTTATGGACATTGTATATATCTTACGTTCTTTCGTGAATGGTCGCCATATCTAATGTTGAGGGAACTTGTGGTCAGACCCTTTTGCCTTAAATTGTTTTTGACTTATATGTAGGATATATATTTTAATTTTTGTTTATATGGCAATAATAAAATATGTTTAAACTAAACTTTGGTGAATGATAGAAATTTTCCAGTGAATTACTTTTGATAATTTCAATGTTAAAATTAGTGAAATTATCAATGTTATTTTTACTGTTTTCAATCATCAATTTTTTTGTACGTAAAATTTCAATTAAATTCACTATTACTGGATGAAATAAACATCTGATTGTAAAATTGTTGTGGTTTATAAATGATTTTAATAATTGAAATATGCCAGCCCAGGTTAGCTCTGTTGGCAACATGTTGTGTCTTTCAATCTAAAGGTTGTATGTTGGAATCTGTGCTCGGCCACAGTCTCCATGAAGTTTGAGATACAACATTGCGTCTCATTTTCATTTGTCTCTCACCACTGATTCAAGTGGGAAATTTATCAGTAACTTGCAGAGATGATTATGCTGAATTTCTGGTTAACCTTTCAGGATCCCAGGAAATAGTGATTAGGTTAACTGATTGTCTGTTAGACCTTGATGGCATAAAACTGATGCTAAATAACCATACAAACTTACTCAAATAAATATGTGTGTGCACCTGATGGCATGACGTTCAAGAAACTGGGTATGGTACTACAACATGTAATGTACATTACGTTTTTATGGGAAGATGTTTTTATCATTTATTGGTGGTAATTAGTTTTTATGGCAGTGAGCCGCTTAATTACATCATAATTGGTTGAGACTGATGGAGGGAGAGATAGAAGGTCGGGGAGCTAATCTCTCTTCATCTAACTAATGTTTGTATGACAATGATTGTTATTGTAATCATGCAATAAATTAAGATTATCTTAATTGTTTTAGTAATTAGTCACTTATAGGTTAATTAACAGGGCATACTGTTTATATTCTTATGTATTTATTTATTGGCCCACTTCAGATTAATAATTTTTATAAAAACTAATGAAGTCAGTGTTTATTTTCAGTCATTTTTATAACTGTTATTCGGTCAAATAATATCTTTTTTCCCAATTGAGTGGTGGTAAAAATTTCCAAACGAATGCTTCGACAATTCATTGTAGCGAAACTTGCCATTATTTCTTGAGAAATAAACAAAGTCTTTGCACTTCTGAATTCTGAATATGAAGCTTCTTCTTGACTTTTTGTTGATTTAAATCTCTGACACAGAAGCCTGCAAGTTTGAGAAGAAACAGCCCGAGTAGAGTTCAAGCTTTATTAAGGTTATCAGTTAAATGTGGCAGTTATTTACCGGTTCATTCCAGACAATTGTCAAAGATAACCTTTGGTTTGTGTAGACATCGGAGCCGTGGTTATGAGGTAACTCAAATGAGAACTTGTTATATGTTCTGACATTAATGACTAAAAGCTTTGTTTTGTTGTCTGCTGACACAGATATTGGATTGGAGTGTCAGTGCTGAGTGCTGTCAGTGCATGTTGACCACTACGATCAGTATGGCTGTGGTCAGTATACTTTGATCAGTGTGGATGTGGTCATTAACTCAGCAGACTTTGTGTGCTGTGTGGTCAGTGAGGTCAATACAGTGTTCTGTGGTCAATTGGTCAGTCTCCATTGTGTCCTCGAGCAGGACATTTTTCTCACATTATCTATTTTACTTTAAACTTAAACTGCATTACTTAGTACCCACCAAACCACTTATCTGCATTGCTTAGTACCGGTTCTGCCAAAAAACATATATCTGCATTGCTTAGTACTGGTTCTGCCAAAAATCATTTATCTGCATTGCTAAGTACTGGTTCTGCCAAAAAACATTTATCAGCATTACTAAGTACTGGTTCTGCCAAAAAACATTTATCTGCATTGCTTAGTACTGGTTCTGCCAAAAAACATTTATCTGCATTGCTAAGTACTGGTTCTGCAAAAAAAAATAATTTATCTGCATTACTTAGTACAGGTTCTGCCCAAAACTTGAAATGTATCTGGGGGGGATTTTCTGTTACAGTGGTTCTGCTAAAAAGTATATGATTGTGAAATGCACATTTGATTTTTTAATTCAAATTTTATTATTTCAGTTCTTGAGCATTGATTAACTTAAGAACTTTTATTTAAATAATACCAGGCTCCTAATGAGTACATTGAGATCATCTAATGCCCACACACCTGTGGTGCACACACAAAATTGCTTGTTAAGCAGGTTTGATTAATTAAATTCAGGTGTTGTATTACTATGCATGTTTTGTGCCATTGTATAAAAATGTTTAATTACAAAGTGTTTTTATGTGAATGTAACAGATCCGCATCTCCTTATGGTCGCATTTCCGTAGTACTACGTGTGATATCTTGAAAACCGCCAGTTAGCCGTGTAGATGTAGCCGCATCATAATAAATGGGTAGCTACGTCATTTCTGCAACCAACTTCCTGATTTTTTATGTTAAATAAAAGTGTTAGGGCTGCTTTAAAACATAACCCACTTTGTTCATTGTCATCACAAAATTCCAAAGATATTTTTTTTATATATATTGATACATCTTCAGATGGTTTAATATACCATAATGCATCCTGGGATAGACAGAACAATGCAAGTTTGTATGCCAAGAGGATTATGGGTGATTCAGATTATTGCAGGGTCGTAAAAAAAAGATAACATTGTTGTAATAGTAATGAAATTCAAGTGATTAAAGGAGAGGTATTCTCATTAAAGGGTGGGCAACTCCTCATCGGCATGTGGATTATGTTTATTGTTAGTGTGGTATTTATACATTGTAAATATTGGACGAATACAATACAGCATAGTCAATCCTCACAGACAGACAGCTGTAGAGCTGAAAAAATTCTGCTCTGCCTCTTTATTTTATGGTATTGTATTCTCTAGTAAGTCTACAGTATATATACTTTAAAGTACATTTTTCACCACAAGGGATATTATATATTAGTCATTTTAGTCATGTTATTGCTTTATTTGAATATGCAGTCTTTTACAGTGAGAAAGTTAGTCAGTTAACATGTTTGTACTCTCGATTCTGTCTGACGTCTCCCTCCATCAATAAGTTGGTATGTCGTCTGGATAATTCAGTTGTTTTTACATGTATTTAATCTAATAATTTGGTGAACTTTCTATTTTTGTCTATTGATACTTATTAGAATTATATGGCATGTTGTAAGGATGTTCTCAAAGTAGAACAGTAGTGCAGAGTGTTGACGGTTCAAGCTGGAGGTGCAGGTTTGATCCCCAGCCCAACTCGATGGTCTCTTTAAAAAACAACACTCAATACTAGTTCTTCTCAGGAAGGTTCATATACTGAATAATAAAGCTAAAATAAAACAAGATTAAAATAATTAATAGATATTTAATAACAATTATGATTAAAATATTCTAATCCAGACATCAATAATAATCATACCATAGAAGTTCCGGACAAATCACATCCTATCATCATTATTCCCTTATTGAAACTACATTAAATTTTCAAAAAATAAAAAAATCATGAATTCAAAGAGTCATTAGTGCTACTGTGTTAAAGGGTCCTCTGTGGCCGAGTGGTCCAAGCGCCATCTTAAGATCACTTACCTCTCACCGCTAAGGTCGTAGGTTCGAGTCCCGCTCGCTCCAAAAACTTTATGTGAGAAAGTTTCCAGTTACTTGCGGAAGGACGGTGGTTCTACTCAGTCTGAGGTCTTCCTCCGCCAATAAAACTGGATATGCCATATATAACCTGAAATGTGTTGAAAATGGCGTTATATTAAACCCCATTAAAAAAAAAAAAAATTTACTATGTTAAAATATTAAATGACAACTGTCTAACTTGACGCCATGTATATATGTTAAATTGTTAGACTGCTGGTCCATTTACTGATCTACAGGTCAGTGAACTTTGAAGCAATTTTCAGGCTCATTACTAACCAATAGATTGTAACAATGTGAAAACACATGTTACAAATACCAACATGACCAGGACCTTGTCAAACAGTTGTTGGTTCACATTTTTTTCCAGTATCCACATTCACTGACAATGTCTATATAGCACAGTCCATGACCCTTTTCAGTGGGGGCTATGAAACTTAACTTTCTTTCATTGATATAGGTTCACACTAAATTATTCTGCAGTCTTATTAAATAGAGAGTCAAAATTTGTATTCTCTTACTATTGAGTAAAATTGTGTATATTCTAGACCATAATACAATAATGAATAATGAATCAAAATTTGTAGATTTTGAGCAGAATGTCAATGACTGCAATGACTATAGGCCGCTGAAGCCAGAGGTTGCGGGTTCGATTCCCCAGACGACCCAATCTCTCTGACAAAACAGTAGTGGTTCTATCCAGGTAGCAGACTCGAGAGAGGTTCATATAAGCTCTGAGTTTTCATCGCAATCGTGCTTAAATGACTGCAATATACCGGTAGATATTTTTGCAGGATGCAGCATGGTGACAGTTGCCGTGGTAATTGATTATTGAGGTTAATTCATACTGTTATAATGCCATTATTGCAGTCATTTAATGTGACATAGTGAATGTCAGGATGGGGAAAATAATGAGAAAAATTACAACAATGTATTTATCGTCCAAATAAAGCTATTTAGAGAAGTGACAATGTGCAAGGGCAATCGCTATGCCATTATCAGTGAGAGATGATGCAACTTCAGTCATTTAACCCTTTACCTACTGAAATTATCAAATACATTCTTCTTCACTTGCTTTTGGATTGTTCCATTAGCACTTGGAGAGCCAGGCCTGGTTTGCTGATTCAGTAATGTGTCTGACTATCAATCCAGGGGCTGTGAGTTTGAATACCTGACTATCAATCCAGGGGTCGTAAGTTTGAATCCCCGCCCAGTCCCAGTTTCCGTGATGATCAATATATAACATTGTGTCTTATTTTTGTTCATCTCTCACCACTGATTGAAGTGGGAAAGTTAACAGTTACTTGACGAGATTGTTGTGCTCGAAAACTGGTTAACTTTCCAGGATGTCGGGAAAACTAGCCCCTTCATCACATAAAAATGACACTTAATATTCGAACAAACACATAAATACTTGGAGTTGGTGATCATAAGAATTAGAATTACCTGTTTTACAGAACCCAATCATTACACTGCAAGTAACTCTCAATCTGGTCCAGGTTACATGTTAATGTTTTTCCCCAACATTTTCCCCAATGTTGCGAAATGTTTGTGGTTATTATTCCTCAGCTGCCAAGTAACATTTTCATATTTGTTATACATTTATGTATCAGAAGCACGATCTTGATGCGTTTTGTATTTGAATAGAAATATACAAGAATGAACTGAATTAGTTTAATATTACATAAATGTGGTATCAAGCTGGAACAGTGAAAGAAAAAAATCAAGTCTGGTACCTGATTTACAATGTGATCTGTAATAAAAAATGTTGAGTCAGCAAAAACTGCAGAAAAGAACTCAACCGCAGAAAAGAACTCTATTTTCCACATTGCGTCACAAGTTCAGGCATTAAATTGTAATTCTTTTTATGACGTCTGCGCAAATGCTTTTGAGATCAAAAGACAACGATGTTTTTTTATTTTAATTCATACAGTCTGTACAATAATGATTCTAGGTGCACAGTGCATGTGATTGCATGTGCTTGAATCCTGCAGGCACTTATTTCATTTGTTATTACGTCTGGAACTGGAACTTATGGTGTGCATGTTTTGCATGTGAGTACAGGGCACCAGACACTGGCAAAAGGTTAAGTGAACTGATCTATTGACTTCCCCTTGTTGTCGGCGCCTTGTCTATTAATGTAAAAAACAAGAAACTGATAAAAGATTAATTACCAGCACCTGCTTTATTTTTTGTCAGTGGAAATCGCACTTAATCAAGACATTGCATGCATTCATCACAAGAAGGTGTGGCTTTTATATGTAT
The DNA here is from genome assembly GCA_029582155.1 of Panopea generosa. Taxonomy (NCBI): domain Eukaryota; kingdom Metazoa; phylum Mollusca; class Bivalvia; order Adapedonta; family Hiatellidae; genus Panopea; species Panopea generosa. Next base: position 19,527,938 of record CM055894.1, on the reverse strand, counting down.
ATGCCATGACAGACTTCCCCATTAAATTACAATGTTTTCAAGCACCATGATCAGTAATTTAAACATGTTTTACAATCAATTCTTAAAAACAAAAATGTACAAATGAGTGAAAACATGTTTGGCTGGATGTCATTTTGATATTAGACAGTCATCAATAACAGATGTCTTAAACAGTCCAATATCACTTTCATCTCGTTTTGCATACCTAAATACTTTTCTTAATTGCAAAGCATTGTAAACAGTTATAAAAATATAAATGCATGAATTTACAGCTTTGCTGTTGTGTGTTTTTGTAAGATATGCACATCTTGTATCTACAGGAAATATTGCGCCAATATCCAATATCGCATACTCAGTGAGTATAGGTATTTCCACTGTAAGCTTGCCCACTTCTGTACCACTTTTAGGACGTACGCTTTTGAAAGGAGACTGAAATCATGTTTTTGTTTCCATTTAGAAAACAAGTTTCATTGTGCCGGTTACAGGACATGGTGGAGGAACTTATTGATAAAATATTTTGCATGTTTGGATTCAGGTCAAGGTCATTGTACAGTGTCTGCTTCCATATTGAGAACAAGATTTACTTTTTTGTACACATCAGATTAAATTTTATCCAGGCACACTTTAGTGATCTCTGAGGTGTTTTACTAACACAAAAGGTGTTGCGACTGAGGTGTTTAACTAACACAAAAGGTGCTGCGACTGTCTCTAATTTCTTAAATATTAGAGGGGAATAAAATTGCTCAATTAAACTAAAGGAAATTATATCAGTGCTTGTAGATGTAAAATAAGATGGCATATGTTGGTTGTTAAAATACTTATCATTATAGCTGCAAAATTTATGATGGTCAACATTCAGAATAATTATTAAAAACTTAATCTGGTGAGGTAGAAAAAAAAGTCGGAACAAACCTTAGGGAATATTTTTTTTTTTAGCCAAATCCAATACATTTTAAACTATCAGGCACCAACATGGTATTGTATTTTCTGTATCATGTCCGTGATATATTTTCTGTATCATGTCTGTATTTGTGTGCTTAATAAACAATTTAACAGCTGATTTAGTCCAGCAAGCAAACTTATTCATGTACATCTGCAGTAAATGTGACTTCCAAATTTGATTGATGAAATTAAAACAAAACTAATGTAGTTTTTATGGAAGCTGTTCAACTCTGTTATACTTATCATTTATATATATTGGCATGATTAACAGTTTATATAATCATGGTAAAAAATGTGTTTAAACGTGGGTTAACACAATGCAAAAACCATGACGTCAATTTGTTTGTTGCTGCAAGATAAAACTTCCGTGCCAATAAGCAAAAGTTTATCCTACCCCCACTTTATTTTGTAAGCATCAGGTAAAAAGAGTGTCATTTGGTTTAAAAATATAGAAGTGTGCAGATTCTGCTCAAATTTTGTATGCATGTTCATGAACATTTTTCTGCTTCTTTCGCCTCACATAGTATGAATAAGAACAATTGCAACATTTCATTAATATTATAACTGATGATATGATTTGAAAAAAAAAACACATTTAAAAATATGGCTTCAGCCAAGGCACACAATTAACCCTTTACTCCATAGATACGCGTTTTCCAGCACCAGTCACAGACGGCTTTTGAAAACAGTGCAGGAAGAGTTCAGATTGCTCGTAAGGAGCAATCTGAACACTTTCTGCACTGTTTTCCACTCTGTCAGTTAATATAAACATAATTCACCCAATAATTCAAAAGCTTTCTATATTAGAAGTGTCAAAAGGCGTGTATAAGAAAAAAAGTTAAACAAAGATGAAAACTATTACGTCATGCACTGCAGCTGCTGAGTCTGCTGAAGGTACGTTTACAAAGCTGCCGGTGAAGATATAGCTTTATTTAGTAGTAAATAAATGTTCATATACACCCCAGGTATCTTTAGTTGTTACCAGTTCATTGTTGTTTCTTATAGTTATATCAATGGTGTGTAAACTTGTTGACATAAACCACAGATATATTATCTCCAAATGTTTGATGGCTGTATATCCCGTGCTGGAGAACAGAAGATGCGAGAGGAACGTCATAATGGTGTATGATTTTGTTGTTATTTACTTATTCTGTCTCTCACAAAATGAGAAATAAGTCAATTAACAGCAGGACATGATAGACAGGGTATATTTTTGCTCTTGATAAAGTTATAATTAATAAGGTTATACCGGTTGAAAGAAACAACAAATAATGACCTAGTAATGCCACCAAAGTCGTTTTATTAAAAAAAAAAAAAGAGAAAAAAGATTGTAACAAAGAGTCAAAGGATCAAAGCTCATTGCACACCATTTTATGGCTGAAAATTTGTACAGTCTTAATGCAGACTGGCTAGATGCCCTCTTACCACTGTGCCTGTCGTGTAAAACCAACATCTCCAAAGCTACAAATTATATACAGTTGCCCGCATAAATTATGCAAATAACCTGTACTCGGTTAATATACAAATATCAGTGTTCTTGTTCTTTATGTTTTATTTGCGTGAATCATATTCCAATATTCTGCAGTCTCGAATGATACATAAAGCCATTTCTGCTGCTACCAAACTGCAATTTAATCTATATTCTCTGTCTGCCTTAATTTAAACAAAATGTAATACTCTTTGTTTTGTTTTATTTTGAAGACTCTAATAACGTTCTGTGGCATGGAAAAACTATTAACCAAACACATTAAGGGAATGCATTTAGCCTTAATATGTTTTATAATTATTAAAGAATTACAGCTAATTTATGAGCATGAAAAAGAGATTTGAGACATGTATAATATGTATATACATAACCTGTAAGATAATGTTTTGTGTTATCTACGTATAAAATATCACACAGCCGTGTGGATATGATCCCATGCTTTTTATGATAGATTTGTTCATTATCAATCTTGTTAAAACATCCCACCTGTCGTTAGCTCAACTGAACTCAGATCTGTTGAACTAACTGAAATCCAACTTTTATTACTGGTATTGCTTCTGTTCTCTTAAGAACTTGCTCATCGCCAGGCAATTCTGAATTTCATGCTATCTTAAGAAGTTTCTTGTGGCAGCTCCATACTTTTTGTTCTCTTAAAAATTTACTTTTGGTAATTATGTACTTCTTGTTCTCTTAAGAAGTTGCTTGTTGCAATACTTTCTTCTTGTTCTCTTAAGAAGTTGCTTGTTGCAATACTTTCTTCTTGTTCTCTTAAGAAGTTGCTTGTGGCAATTCTTTCTTCTTGTTCTCTTAAGAAGTTGCTTGTGGCAATTCTTGCTTATTGTTCTCTTAAGAGTTGCTTGTGACAATTCTGTCTTCTTGTTCTCTTAATAGTTGCTTTTGGCAATTCTTTCTTCTTGTTGTTTTAAGAAGTTGCTTGTGGCAATTCTTTCTTCTTGTTCTCTTTAGAGTTGCTTGTGGCAGTTTTGTGCATCTTGTTCTCTTGAGAACTTACTTGTGTCAGTTCTGTGTCACTTGTTCTCTTGAGAGCTTACTTGTGTCAATTCTGTGAATCTTTTTCTCTTGAGAACTGTTTTTGTGGCAATTCTGTGCATGTTCTCTTGAGAACTTACTTGTGACAATTCTGCACCTCTTGTTCTCTTGAGAACTTACTTGTGACAATTTTGTGCCTCTTGGTGTCTTTAAAACTTTTTTGTGGCAATTCTGTGCCTCTTGTTCTCTTGAGAACTTTTTTGTCGCAACTCTGTGCTTCTTGTTATCTTGAAAAGTTACTTGTGGCGATTCTGTGCTGGTTCTCTTGAGAACTTACTTGAGACAATTCTGTGCCTCTTGATCTCTTGAGAACTTCTTTGTGGCAATTCTGTGCTTCTTGTTATCTTTAGATGTTACTTGTTCACTTTAAAAGTTACTTGTAGCAATTTTGTGCTTGTTCTCTTGAAAACTTTTTAGTGGATATTCTGTTGCTCTCTTGAGAAATTACTTGTAGCAAATCTGTGCTTCTTGTTCTCTTGTAGTAATTTTGTGCTTGTTCTCTTGAAAACTTACTTGTGGCAATTCTGCACCTCTTGTTCTCTTGTAGCAATTTTGTGCTTGTTCTCTTGAGAACTTGTTTGTGACAATTATGTGCCTCTTGTTCTCTTGAAAACATTTTAGTGGATATTCTGTGCCTCTTGTTCTCTTGAGAAATTACTTGTGGCAAATCTGTGCCTCTTGTTCTCTTGTAGTAATTTTGTGCTTGTTCTCTTGAAAACTTACTTGTGGCAATTCTGCACCTCTTGTTCTCTTGTAGTAATTTTGTGCTTGTTCTCTTGAGAACTTGTTTGTGACAATTCTGTGCCTCTTGTTCTCTTGAGAACTTTATTGTGGCAATTCTGTGCCTTATGTTCTCTTGTAGCAATTTTGTGCTTGTTCTTTTGAAAACTTACTTGTTGCAGTTCTGTGCCTCTTGTTCTCATGAGAAGTCTGCAGTATGATACTCCATTATGAAAGTGCTTAGAATACTGTTTCAAGTAGACTGTCACCTTATGACTGAAAAATTGTTGAAAGAGATTGTAAACACCATACAACAAAACATTTTATAATAGAGCGCTTTAGGGTTCCTGTAGCTCCCATTATTTGTAGCACATAATCTGTAGATAAGCTGCCACAAGTAAATCCTTGCTGATCTTCATGCACAAGGGTATAATTAGTTTTTTGGACTACCTAAGAGGCACTCCGCTCAGATAGCTCAGGCAATTCTGCCGAATAGATGATAAAGCATACATTATTAACAAAAATATTCATTAGCAGGGCTGCCACCTGTGGGATCATGAGAGAGCTATGTGTTGTTACATGTGTTGTTTTTGTTAAAATCGTTTGATCACAAACACTTTGGAATCTGTCAGGAGATGGTCCGGTGTCAAGTCTGGCATGTAAACAATGTTTTTTCCCTTGTTTCTTTTTCTAAACATTTTCATTTGAAGTGGTCATAATTTTCAACCTTGCATAAATGATTATTGACCTTTCTGTGCTGAGGTTGTGTGTTTGAGCCCAACCTGACTCAGCCCACATTTTTTTTAATTATTAACATTTCAATGCTGAGGTTATGGGTTTGAGCCCAACCTAATCCAGCCAGCATTTTGTTTGATTATTACGATTTCACTGCTGAGGTTATGAGTTTGAGCCCAACCTAACCCAGTAAGCATTTTATTTAATCAATTATTAACATTTCACTGCTGAGGTTATGGGTTTTAGCCCAACCTGACCAAGCCAGTATTTTGTTTAATCATCAACATTTCACTGCTGAGGTTATTGGTTTGAGTCCAACTTGATCCAAAGACTTAAAATAAATAATTTATCAGTTTCATCCAGGAATTTTCATGATTGATTAAAAGTGTTGTAGAACTTGCCAGGCTTCATGTTAGCTCAGTTGATAGCGAATCTGACTATCAGTCCAGGGGTCATGACTTCAAATCCCCCAAAAATCACAGTCTTCTTGATGATTGATATACAACATTGCATCTCTCTCGCTGATTGAAGTGGAAAAGTTATCAGTTACTTGGAGAGATGAGTAACGATTGTGCTTGAGTGTTGGGCCTAAAGTCATTACAATTTAAATCTGAGAATCGGACTCGGACTCGAATCTTACATTTTTGTAAAACCCTGTAAACATATAATTATGGGTAAGAAATGTGATTATGTAACATTTTCTGTTAAATAATCATTAAAACTGCTTGTTTTTGGGAATAAATAAAGCAAATTGTTTCTTAAATAGAAATTATTTATACATGAAATTTTTGACATTTTGAGTCTGAGTCTGAATCTCGGATGAATTTAAGTCCTGGTTAGCCCTTCAGGATCTCAGCAAAGAGTTATTCTACTCATCTTCTTTGATGACATAAAAATGGCAGCTAGATATAAAAAAAACACAATAAAACTGACATGACAATCTGTTGTAGAACCAACCGATATAACTAATCCTCACATCACAGAAGAGAAGATTATACAGGTAGATACAGAATAAACCGAAACTTCCTTGGGATAATGAAACACATGTAAGAAAAAACAAGGTATTTTAATATCCTTTTTATGCTGTTTGTAATGAAAACTAAATTATAGGCAAAAAAGCCAGCAGGTATATAAGCTACAGTAATGTGCTGGCGATGTGGAGATGGGTTGCTCTGATCCTGGCATAAATGTCTTGTGCTGTTTTATACGTTGAATTCTCTCCGTGTGGGGTAGCAAGTACCTCGCTTATTTATTTGATACTTTGTATTTTAAAAAAATTAAATGGTACATACAATGTATAATTTTCAGTTTTAGTTACATCCAATTTGTAGTAATAAAGATGGTTGTAATTCTAGCCAATAGTAAGTGGAGCATATCTAATTGTTTTTAAATGCTTAGAAATAAATACTGTAAAATACACACACACACGCACACACACACACACACCAGTAGGTCATCTTAGAGGCAGATGGTACCATGACACTGAGTTCGCATGCATTTTTGCATCAATTCTATTTTAACTTCGTGCATGTATCCAGTTTGTGCATATGCGGGTAGCACCAGTGCTGTACTAGGGGAAAACTAGTGAAAATAACATTCAGCGGTAGAATTTTAGTTTTCTACTGATGCCTCAAGTTGTAAATAATTATTTTTGTAACAGGATGAGAAAAATATGCAGCCAGTCCTGGTCTCGAACCTGAGACCATTCTCTTACAGGGCGAATGCTCTACTGACAGCTAACTGGACCGCTTACATACATTTCTCTCCTAGAAGGTTATATACAAATTGTGACAATATTTTCTATATTGTCCTTAAAACACTTAAGTGGTAATGATGGTGCGAAAAATTATATAATTTTTAACTCAAAAAAATGTTAAGAGCCAATTTTAAAATTTTGAAAAATCCTGATATATTCCCTTTAATAATTAGGGGTAGTTTTTTAAGATGCAACTGTTATGTGGAGTTTAGTGTCACTTTCAACAATTTTTCAGTCATATTGTAACGGTGTCTACTTGAGACAGTATCCTGAGCACTATCACACTGGAGTATCATGCCGCAGACACATGGTATAATACCCCACCCAGTCACATTATACTGACACTGGGCCGACCAGACCTAGAACTTTCCTCTAAATGCTGAGCGTCATGCAAAGAAGCTCCTAGTACCATTTTTAAAGCCTTTGGTATGATCCAGTCGGGGATTGAACCCATGACCTTCCGCATGCGGTGAGGACGCTCTACCATTAGACCACGCTACGGTCACAAGATGCAACTGAATGCTATATGTGCTTTCTGTAGGGTTAGAATCTAGAAAATAACATGATCCCATGGAAAACTAAAATCTAAAATACTACAGAAACCAAAATGTTTCTGTAAATTGTGCCAGCTTCTAAACAGATGCCAGGTGTAAGTGCAAACTAGACCAAACAAAAGTTGCTGTGTTTTACACCAAATCTATAACATGGACAGACAGTAATTGTGCGTCAATTATTCCTGTTTAATAGTGTTTTTTTCCCCTGGAAGTTTGGCAGACAGTTGCAGAAGCTGCAGAATATACCTAGATAGCAAGGAGCTTCTATGGATGGCAGTGTGAAACACGGAACAAAAACATTAGTGCAATCTAGCATACACAAATAATCTTGACTTTGAGACTTTGGCACTTGGGTGTAACCCTGAGATGTTTGAGTGCAAACATATACAATGAAGGCATTGGAATAACAATGGTTCAGAATTATTTACGTGTGATACCTTCTCTATAGTCCTGCAGAATCAGTTTAATACGCTATAAGCCAAAGGGTACAACTTTTAACAATTGACCTGTTGTGAGAGGGGCTATCACTCCACCCACTGACCAAGAGGCATTATTTGTCCAAGTAAATAGAATTTAATACAATGTAGATTTTTCGCTTGTCTAAGGAAAATTGTGGAACTGGAAACAATATTGATCACTGATTGGATTATCGGCTTGTTTGATTGACAGCCCACATCAGGTCAATTGGTTTAACTTTAAGTTGCCAAAAACACCTTGTTCAAATTCTCGTTTCCTAACAGTTTATCACTAAGAGTTGTCCCAGTTGTCATAAAGTAACAATTAGTCACCAAAAATCACTAGTTGTCCCAGTTGTCATAAAGTAACCATAAGTCACAAAAAATCACTAATTGTTCCAGTTGTCATATAGTAACCATAAGTCACCAAAAATCACTAATTATTCCAGTTGTCAAAGTAACCATAAGTCACCAAAAATCACTAATTGTCCATGTTGTCATATAGTAACCATAAGTCACCAAAAATCACCGATTATCCCAGTTGTCATAAAGTAACCATTAGTCACCAAAAATCACTAATTGTCCATGTTGTCATAAAGTAACCATTAGTCACCAAAAATCACTAATTGTCCATGTTGTCATAAAGTAACCATTAGTCACCAAAAATCACTAATTGTTCCAGTTGTCATAAAGTAACCATAAGTCACCAAAAATCACTAATTGTCCCAGTTGTCATAAAGTAACCATAAGTCACCAAAAATCACTAATTGTCCCAGTTGTCATAAAGTAACCATAAGTGCCCAAAAATCTCACTGCCGTATAAAAGCAGACCAATGCAAGGAGAGCTTGGTCCTTCTACAATCTTCGTCTGTCAATGAATACAAACAGTTCACTAAATCTCCTTAATTATGTTGCATCTGTCAAAATGTGTCAAATTAAATAGGCTTAGTTTGTTGTGACGCTAAATTAGGTCAACTGACAATGTGTTGGGGTTAAAGAATGATGACTCAAATTCTACAAAATACAAAATATGCACATGCGCTGAGAAAAATGTAAAACATTTCCTCACATGCTTACAAACAAATATAATCTTATTGTTGATACATTTGAAGTAATTTTTAAATTGACACCTATAGTAGTGTATGTTACTTATACTGCGGATAATTAAGATGATTGTACAGTTGTTGCATTATCAATCAAGAAAACCCGATATTGTCGTCGAAACTTACATCTTGCTGTTTTCAATGCTATATTCAGATTGTTTTACATTCCTCTATTCATCATCACATATTTAACAAGTAAAACACCTGTTCATTAAATTCACCCGTGACTGACTTGTCTTATTTTACTTGTAGATTTTCTGTGTGAATCTTGCTGAAAGTTTGTACACACGATCTTGAGATTCTGTTCAGTTTATAATTATTATCCTCCAGCTAGTGTTGTGCACCGGCAGCTTGTGTCGAATTAAAACTCTCTCTTTTTATATGAATTACAGTTACATCTGCATGCGTTTTCTTCCTTGAGCTATAGTTTGATTCAATGTGAGACGGTGGAAAGCAGTTGCCATTAATCTTTGTGAAAGTGTTTCTCACAATTTGCATAATGTGCACATGCACTCTTGGAATTATTTTTTTTTAAATTGGAAATCGGATGTTTAAGTTTGCATGTTATGGTGTGACTTGTGAATCCTTTTGGAACCACATGAAATGGTAAGAGTATTTTGTTATGTAATGTTGCATAATCTTTAGATTAGAATTCATCTTGCTCTTTAAGAATGATTTTATATATATTTATATATGAGTTCCATTTGTCAATAGCCAGTTGAAAAAGATATTGTGACTTCTTTGTTTGTAACCAGTTTGAAAGGATCTTTTGTCTATAACCAGTTGGAATGATTTTTTTGTCAATAACTAGTTGGTTATATTTGTGTTGTGGTTGTTTGGTGTTTAGTGTTGCTTTCAACAATTTTTCAGTTATATAGTGATGGTGTCTACTTGAGACAGTATTCTGAGTGCTGTCACACTAGAGTATCATGCCGCAGACACATGGTATGATATCCCACCCAGTCACAGTATACTGACACCGGGCTGGCCAGACTTAGAACTATTCTCTAAATGCTGAGTGCCAAGCAAGGAAGCTTCTCGTACCTTTGGTATGACCCAACTGGGGAACAAACCTGTGACCTTCCTGGATGTCCTCTAGTGGTTATTTATGTTAATAAATCAATCTCATTATTATTTTTAGTTGGGAAAAAAGTTTTAATTTGATTTTGGTCATTATTTTCTTAATTTTAATTTCTTATTTAAAATCCACTAACTACAAATATATATTATTTTGACCTTATATAATTATAAACTTAGTTTTATTTATTTTTTATATGTATTGCTTCTCTGTGATGAATACAAACCAGCGCAATATTGTATAAGTTGTACAAAATGAATTTCTGCTTATTCAAGCTTTATAAGGATTATTGGGTACAAACCCAGGTTGCTTCCCATGGGGTAAAACACACAATAGTTTAGCAATTGAGAGATGTAATAAACTGTGTTAAAGTTGTCTTTTTATTGCATAAACTTTATTGCCGCATCTAAACATAGTCCAGTTGTCTTGGTACATAACCTGCAGAATTAAACAAACCAGTTGCAGAATTAAACAAACGAGTCGCGTTAATAATGTATCCAATATCTCAAGCAAAGGTCAAAGTGCAATCACAATATTTGCAGGTGCACAAAATGATTTGAAATAATGTTAATACTTATAATGAAAAATGGGAATACTCGACATGATAAAATACTTACAGGTAAACTTGGCAGTTCTCTTCAACAACACAATTTAATGAACTAGAACGATGTCCTATCATTCGACTTTTAATTCAAAACAACTAAATTTTTTTTTCTGATAAACAAACTGTCAGTTTGATAATTTATAACATTCTTTATTGTATTTTTTCTGAAATTGACCCAGATTATTATTTTACCATATATACAATATATTTTATATCTGATTGTAAATAACTCCTGGCAAGGGGTTAACTAATGGTATAAATATGGTTTAGGGTGAATAAGGTGCATATCTTAATGAAGATTGTAAGAGTGTCAATACAATGTATACTGAGCACCAAGCACCTGTTATTCTTAATTAGATGGGCCTGATTAGCTCAGTCATTAACATATCTGACTATCAATTCAAGGGTCGTGAGTTTGATTTCCCCCCCCCCCCCCCCCCCCCCCATATCTCCGTGATTGTTAATATACGACATTGCACCTCATAATCATTCGTCTCTCACTGCTGATTCAAGTGGGAAAGTTATCAGTTACTTGCGGAGATGGGGTGTGCTGGAGTATTGGATAACCTACCAGGATCCCAGAAATCAGTGGTTAGATTAACTGATCATCTGTTAGCCCTCAATGACATTAAAATGACTCTAAATATTCAATCAATTAATCAATATTCTTTATCAATTTGGTCACACAATTAAGCATGAGATATTTCCACATTAAACTGCTTAGACCAGATGTTGTGAGTTTGAGTAATAATAATACAATGATATGTAACAATCTCATCCTAATTTACCTAAACTAGTTGTCCGCTGGGTTCAAGAAGAGATCAAATGTTGTTGACTCAACCAACTGACATTTTAGCGAACAAAATGTGATGAAAAAAAACAACAGCCCACAATGTCATGTTTACTGACCACAAGACCACAAACTTAAATAGCCACAATGATACATATGTAAAGAATAACTCGTAGGCAATGCTTACCACAGCCATTGAAAGACCTGGATAAGTTCTAATAATACTCCAACAAAACTTAAAAATGTGAAATGTAATAATAGCCTTTCTTTCACAAAGTTTTCTTATCGACTTGGATGACTTTTGAAATTCATACCATTTAAAAAAAACGTCATTTGTTAGAAATTTGATCGCAGAAGTTGCATAACGTATCCTTGAGTAACATCAAATATTTGTTCGCATTTAATCTAATAAATTCGACCTTTTGAAAACGGTGTCAACCGGATTAACACATGATTAATACGCTTCTTAATAATATAAACTTTTAGTTTAGTTTGTAGACCACTTGACTTTCAAAATCGTGCAACCGGCTGAGGACACGGTATTACAATGGTTAGGGGAGAATTAATTGTTCACTTTTAGCCTCTTGTTACCGATCTTATGACCCCGTAATGTGAACCTACATTAAATATAGAGTGTAGAAAAATGGGCAAATTGCATGTACTTATTTCTTAATCTAATTCTGATACTTTATTGGGGTTGTAACTATATATCATTGCATTCCTGTCCGCCATCAAATGGACAATCAACTCTCTGGACACCATTGTCTGCTGGTATTGTTAGGCGAATGTTAAATGGAGGGTCGCTCACATGGCAGAGTTCACTGGTGTTGGGGTTTACTTGAGTTAATAGTAAATGACCTGTGTTGGTTCATATGGTGGTAGATCAATGTTAAAATATCAGTCGAAAAATTACCGGTCTGGTTGATGCCCGGATCCCCATAATGTAAATATGTTTCTCACTCTTGGGGAGATATATATTGTTTTGTGCTTTGTCTGTCTGTCTGTCTGTCTGTCTGTCTGTCTGTCTGTCTGTCTGTCTGTCTGTCTGTCTGTCTGTCTGTCTGTCTGTCTGTCTGTCTGTCTGTCTGTCTGTCTGTCTGTCTGTCTGTCTGTCTGTCTGTCTGTCTGTCTGTCCTGCTCTCTGTCTGTCTGTCTGTCTGTCTGTCTGTCTGTCTGTCTGTCTGTCTGTCTGTCTGTCTGTCTGTCTGTCTGTCTGTCTGTCTGTCTGTCTGTCTGTCTGTCTGTCTGTCTGTCCATGTAATTATATTCACTTACTTTCTTTTTATAAGCGGGGTGAGGGTGCATATTCCATCTTTTTTACGAGTTATTCCACCATTCATATATTTCAGTTTATATTAGTTTTTCAGCACCATCAACACAAAGCAATATGAGTTACTGACCATATACAAATATATATAATATTCCTCGTCATTGACATATATATATATAGTGTAAAGAATGTTTTATTGGGCAAATTGACAGAGGCTTATCTTGTCTAGAAAATAATATTTACAAGGTATATCAAAAACACTCAAATACCTACGGACATGCTTATCTCTGGAGAGTGGATTATCACACGATTGTCCGTGATTATTAAGTGTTAAGGCAATTAAATTCCGAATTAAAAGTCTTTACGGTCAAACCACCTATGTGTTCAACCGCAATATTCTGCATAGAAATCAAAATATTTACCGCAATCTTTTGGTCAAATATTGACATATCCCGCTATCATTTCAACTAATCCTATCTTCTTGGGCTGAAGAGTTGACAAGATTTATGCGTCTGATCGAGTGCTTTTAACTGTAAATAGATATGAAGTTGACTATAAATCATTTACGGTTCATAACATAAGAAAAAAAACAGCATGGTCAAAATGATTTGTAACCACAGATTGTTCTTCATGGTTGTTACAGACAATCAGACTTATGTTACCAATATTAATCAAAATGGTAATTAAAGTTTGTTATTGACATAAAAAATTAACTGAACTGTGAAATAAAGTAATGAATTGTCCTGTTCATAAAAAAATCAAAGTTATTTATTTAGTGGATGATTTTAGGTACAAGGAGCTTGGATGTATACACCCCATGTAAGGCCATAGGGGACTTTTTTAACACAGGAATACTAGGAAGTTGAATATTTTTTATTTAAGGCATTTTTGTTTTCATAGCAAATATTTTTTTGTCCAGTAAGAGTGGGGCAGGGAGTTATTTTGCATGAGGAGTTGAACCTGACCCCAAAAAAGGGTTTATATTGTGAAATTCCAAAATAATATTATGAGTAGAACATCCTCAAGCCCTCTTGGGCCTCTTGTTTACATACATCATAAGGTTTTTTTGTTTTTTTTCAGTTACCAATAAGAAAGGATTGGTTTTCTTTTAGAATAATATAAAATATGATTTATTATGATTATTATGGAGAAACTGTCTCTTTTGCATTAATTAATATTATGTTTACTAGCTTAGTAAGCAATATTTTACAGTAAAAACATTCTGAACAACCAAATATATCCTTTCATATTTAATAATCTCATATATCCAAAGGATAAAAGAAATCATATCCTGATGTTACAAAATACTATTTAAAAGTAATCATTTATATCTCTATATTAATAAAGACTCTTTAATGCAGTAGTCGTGCATTTTAATTAAAATTCAGTTTGTGAATTCAATTGAAATTTAGAAAAGAATGATTGCAGATAAGAATCATATCAAATTTCAAATCTTGCTCATCGTTCTTTTCTTTGTAAATATAAAAATCATTCTCATTTATAATGCGAATGACTGATATTATTCTCATATAATTATTATTTACCAGACATACAATTAATAAAGGACTGTATGAAACAATTTCTAGCTATGACTTCAAATTTTATGTATCCCATCTAAAGTTGTTCAATGACTCAACATGCATTCATGAATTTTCTGTTTAAAATTGATAAATGGTGTTGCTAAAATAGTTTAAAAACTGTTAGAATAACGAGATTTGCTGTTAACTTGGAGGAACATCATTTCAGCATTAATCATTAATCATTAATCATACAATAACAATTAATTACCATCAGGTATGGGAAACACATAATTTAAGAGCAGTCACTTCCTATCTATAAATGTTAAAAAAAAAGTTTGTGGAGCCGGCACACAGAGAGGATTGATTAATTGATTGATTGAATATTTAGTGTCATTTTTATGCCATTGATGGCTAACAGATGATCAATTAACCTAACCACTATTTCTCAGGATCCTGGAAGGTTAACCAGTACTCGAGCACACCCTCTCCGCAAGTAACTGTTAACTTTCCCACTTGAATCAGCAGTGAGAGACAAATGATAATGAGAAGAATGTCACATATCAATTATCATAGAGACTGGCTCGGCAGGGATTCGAACTTATGATCCCTGGATTGATAGTCAGACGTGCTACCCACTGAGCTAATCAGGCCCGGCCCCCACAGAGAGGAAAATGTACAGTGTTAGCTGATAAAAAGAAGGTGCATCAATCTAAATCTACACCAAGTTCAATAATGATCAATTCAATATTTTCAGATGACCTGCCATTACAAAAATTGTTTTAAAAGTACATGTATATGCAATTGTTTGTGCAATTTTGAGGTTCTTGGTATCTTCATAACGCTTTCTGAATTGATCCATTTTAAGTTTGATTACTTGGCACTATCATGCTTAACAAATGTTAAGAGTGCACTTCAATTTGGATAGATTTTTGAAGTAAATTAGCAAATCTTGTTGTTGTCTGGGTAGAAACCTGACTTCATTGTGTGTAGTTTAGCAAAAAAACATCAAAAAAATTAAAAATAAAATCCTCCTGCCCTCCCCATTTTTAAGAAAAATTTGATGATAATCTAGCAATTAATTTATAATGGTCTAAGTCAGTTATTATTTCTGCTGCATTGTTAACTATTCTAGCATCCCTAATAATGTCATCTATCTCTTTTACTTGTTCATTTAATATTCCAAATTTCTTACTATTTTATATATATAAAAAACACAATGATTTCAAATTGGTTTATTAAGTTTTCTACCACAGCTGTGGTCTAGTGTTAGAGTGTCTGCCTCACAT
The DNA here is from genome assembly GCA_029582155.1 of Panopea generosa. NCBI lineage: Eukaryota > Metazoa > Mollusca > Bivalvia > Adapedonta > Hiatellidae > Panopea > Panopea generosa. The sequence continues at coordinate 19,512,589 of CM055894.1, read as the reverse complement.
GTGGAAAGTCATGGATTCTCTTCTGATCATGTCGAAGGCTTGAAAAATGATACTAGAAGCATTAAGAGAATAGTTCTAGGTCTGGTCGGCCCAGTGTCAGTATAATGTTACTAGGTGACGTATCATACCATGTGTCTGTGGCATGATACTCCAGTGTGACAGAACTCAGAATACTGTCTCAAGTAGACACCGTACCGAAATAATTGGAAAATTAGTGAAAGTGCTGCTAAATGCCATACCACCACCACCACCAACAACAACAACAATATACTATTTTATATACGAAATAAAATGCCAGTGATCTAAAGTTATCAAGTTTTCTTTGGTACACATTCCTTTCATTGCATAATACAAGTATGCAACCACACAATCAAACATGATTGAAATCTCCAACTATTATTATATAAAGCAATCTTTTTGTGATCATGTAGCTGAGACAATATCTGAGGTAAGTTTATAGCAGAGTTGCCGGAGGGATTGATGACATGTTCAGATATGGAAACAGTTGTTACAGCGTTACATCCACTACTGATTCAGGTGTTAAGCTTTACACAAAAAGTGTTTTTATCTGCACTTTTACCTGGTTCAAATATCAGATTAGAATCAGAGATACGGTATCTGAGGCACGTTATACCCAGGACTGAAGCCCTTTACCTGTGAACATGTTGAATATATACAAAAGTTTGTAGTATACCATACTGCCCCAAATAAACGCCTCCATTAGTGATGCATTTTTCAAAACCGGGTTTTTATTTGCAGAGAATTATTAAATGTTATAATTGCCATCTTGATTCTAATGTTATCTGTATATTGAAAGGGAAGGGCCAAACCAATGTTGCTTGCTAGAACTTCTGACCCAACCTGTTTGCTATATGAATTGTGCAATAAAATATGGTTAAACCAAAAGAGAATTTTTTTCATTATTTCTCAGATCCCAATTTGATGGGATGGGGGAATGTTCTGGCAGTACAGTATCATGTGTTATTTGTTATGTTTTGCTGCAATTTGTGTAAAAAGAAATAAAAATGGCCATCAATTTTCCATATGTGTTATTAAACATCTCTCAATCATCCTTTTTTTATTTTTTTTGGTGGGGTGGGGTGGGAGGGTCTTCCATGGCCGAGTGGTCTAAGACGCCTTCTCAAGATTAATTACCTCTCACTGCTAAGGTCATAGGTTTTTATTTTATAATGAACTTAAAAAATATAACAAGCAAACAAATGCATGAAAACAGCATCAGGTTGGATAACCCAATCTCAACATTATTGGAACTATTATTATATAGTCATTCAACAAATATGTTAATATTTAAGTCATGCAGCTCTCCTCAATATCCACAGGGCTTGAAATTTTTTATAAAAGCTACTTGTCCTCCCTTTCCAACAATTTTAATTGAACTATTAAATAAAAAGCCTGGCCCGATTAGCTCAGTCGGTTACGCGTCTGACTATCAATCCAGGGGTTGTGAGTTCGAATCCCCCGCCCGGCAACAGTCTCCGTGATGATTGATATACGACATTGTGTCTCATTATCATTCGTCTCTCACCACTGATTCAAGTGGGAAAGTTATCAGTTACTTACGGAGACGGGGTGTGCTCGAGTACTGGTTAATCCCAGGAAACAGTGGTTAGGTTATCTGATCGTCTGTTAGCCCTCGATGGCATAAAAATGACGCTAAATATTCAATCAATCAATTCAATTTAAATAAAAAAAATATTACGGTCAGTTTCTTAAATCTTGACCAAATGTCCACTCGTCATGGCGATTGGACTAGTGGAATTTTCCAGTCTTGATCCATATATATATTTCTAGCCTGTTTTTTATTTCATAAATTGATGTTGTATTCAATATATTGAGGGCCTCATGGAAGATTGAATTCTCTCTTTAATGAAAGTCTTTATTATCATTATTTTTGTTGGCAGCTTAATTAGCCCATTCAAAATTTTGAAAACAAATAACATGAAATTAGGTGAGCAAATAAGGCCCAATTTGGGCCTCTTGATGTTGTAGCAAATTGGCAACTTCAGATTAATTCCACCATATTATCAAACCAGCAATGTAATGAGAATCCCTCAGACTCTGGAACAATATTGGCACTGTCTAATAATGTCTTTTCTCAGTCACTGATTATCTGATCATGTTTGTATTATGGTTAACAATGGCAACAACAGCAAGCAAAATTGTGAAGAAAATTAGGTGCTGCCATATATCTGTGCTGGTTTCTTGGCTGCTATCACCAGGGCTGGCTGGTATTCATTTATTTCAGTCTCTCCCAAAGGGAAATCTTAAGAATTAGTTCATAATATTTTATTTTAACTTGATTGGCGATACTTCTCAAAGTAAGCTCTGAGCTCACATGAACCAGTCTTGAGTTCTCTTCGTGGGTAAACTAAAATCAGCACTAAGCGTTATTGTTTTGGAGACACCAACGGATCTAGCTAGGGATCGAACCTGCAGTCTCTAATGCGAGCAGTCAATACTCTTAGTATCCACTGGACTACTGCCCTACTTTTAATAATATTTAAATATTTACGAATTTGAACTGTTAAATGGACATCATGGAAATGTACAATCGAGAAAAGCTCAAAAAGTTAAGGATTTATAACTTATTTAATTGTAGATTTTAGAATCTGGAGAATAATTTCTCTTTTACTAAATGTCTTAAATCTTTCCACTAGCCTTCTTGATAAACCAAATTCATGTCAGAGTTCAACCATCTTTAATAGGTTTGAAAGTTGTCTGGAGTGCCTGTAAATGAGTTCAGACTTTCACTAATTACTTTCAGTCCATCTGTTTGGATAGGTTGCCTGTTTGTGTTATACTGTTGTTCTGGAATGACACCTTGTCATGTTTCCTGCATCATACTCTCCACAGCCGCTTGTAATGCATGTAAAATGGCCGTCCAGAACACATGTTACCCTTCACATGGAGTCAGGTAAATGGCCGTAACACATTTCAGTGTAATTAGATTGCCAAAAATTGTTAACCCTCTTTTAAATAATTGTGCTGTTATCACTCTATTTTGTGATTTTATATTAAAAACATTTTCATAAGGAAATTAAACAAACGGTACATGTAGTATTAAATTCTGTTGATTCAGTGAATTAAATCGTACAGAAACTTTGTATATAATTGTCATACAAGATTTGTAATTTTTTTTTTTAATATCCTCCAATGTTATCATATAGAAACATTATGGGAAAGAAGATAAAAAAAGCTTCGGCAGAGATTTTAACCCAGGACCCATAGGACCTCTGAGGTCGAGTTGTCTAAGAGGTGCTGTCATTAAACGACCACATACCTGTCACAGCTGAGATCATAGGTTTGAGTCTGGCCAGGTCCAAAATTTTATGTGGGAAAGTAAGTCAGTTACTTATGAAAGGACGGACAGGTTCCAGTTAGACTCTACTGAGGTCCTCTGCCACTTGTAAAACTGGATATATCATAATAATTATAACCTGTTGTCTGTTGGGTGAAAAAAAGCAAATATACCGATACTAATTTAGGCTACCGTAAGTTGTGTGACAATATCATATAATGTAACATTATCTATAAACCAGAACAAAAAGCAGTGATATAGATATTTGGTTGAATGTCAACACAGGTCTGCTAAAATCGCTTTTAAAACTATAATAGTTTTAATAAGGATATGATTCCTTTAAATTATGTGACTACCTCCCAATGATGGCCTAGTTTCATATCGAGCCCGTTTGGTTACAGATATAATGCGAAAAATTACAGTCGGACCTGTGTAAGGAATCACTTGTCTTAAGCAGCCACATTTGGAATTTCCCGTTTCTATGCTTTCAGAGCAAATTAACCTGTATTAAGCCACAACCTGTTTTAAAGGCCACTTTTCACACCTTCCCATGGCTGGCTATATAAGACAGGTGACTGTAATGGAAGAACATTAGTAGTCTTCTCACATTTTCTCTACCAAGACAGTTAGCTCAGTTGGTAACAAGTCTGACTATCAATCCAGGGGTCATGAACCCGAATCCTGCCCTGCTACATATATCCATGATGATTGACATACAATATTGCTTCCTATTGTCGTTTGTTTCTCACTGCTGATTCAAGTCAAAAAGTTATCAGTTACTTGCATAGATGGGTCTGCCCAAGAACTGTTTAACCTTCCAGGATCCCAGAAAATAGTGGTTAGGTTAACTAATTGTCTGTTTACCTAGCTTGATACCATAAAAATGACACTAAATATAAAAAAGAAAAAAATTCTCCACCTATAAAATTGGATGCCATATTTTACCTGTAGTGTTTTGAACACAGTGTATTATAAAGTTCTCTGCTTTTAGTGTTGTTTGTTGTTGTTTATAATCTCTATCAGTACCCCAAAAAAAAAATTAGTAAGGCTACGGATGCTGATGTAGCAGACGGTAGTCGTGCTGTGAAACAGTCAGTTACAGGTTATCCGAGGTGTAATGTTGTTGTTGCTGCAGGTGAACTCTGTTATCACAATATTGATTATATCCTACCTGACCAGTAATTACTTACAGCATCAGTGAGTGCGGCCAAACATCTGGCTGGAGTGCCAGTGGTTGTAACGTGTTTACCAGACTCAGAAGATGTAATTGCTGATATGGAGAAAGAAACCAACACAAACTTGTATCATGTTGTCTTGATAGACAACTAAACTGCAGATAAGAAAGTTAAATGGTTATTTTATGCCTATTTATACACTGACTTTGAGTGGGAAATAAAGTAAACTTTGACCTTTTTCGCTAGTAGGTTAGTTTAGCAAAATGTGTTTTAAATCAACAGAAATAAAAGAAATGAAAATAAAAACTGGTTTTGCAAAATATCTTACGCTTTTAACAATTGATTAACATTTCCAAATGAGATATAAAGCCATTTATACAGAGTGATTTTGTTGCTGATAAAACAACAAACCATGCAGCTAATTTATAATCAAACTTCCCATGAAAATCCTAAAAATCAGGGCCATTGTTGAATAGAAAATCATTTGCGATTTTTCAACTCAATTCTGATTCGTTTTTTTCCTGCAAATTTTACTTATTTCACATCATTTATAAGTTCTGGATTTCACGACTGAATCACACGCACAATCATGTCTTCCTATGAATGTAACAAGTGGCTGAAGGGTCCCGGTATACCTTTGGTCAAGGACACTTGATTGGGGATCAAACCCACTGATGCTGGCTACAACCTTTAGTTACCACCGGACCACTGTGACGCTCGGACCAGACCAGTTAGTCTTGCATGAGTCCCATTCCTTGCACCAACAATTCATTTAATTGATATATTCATCCTAACCAGCAGCTACTTATAATAAGTTTCTTCTCTTTACCATATGATTTAGTGATGTCATTATATTATCATATAAGAATGTATTTCATTGGAATCATCTTATGTATTTTGTCAGTTAAGAGTACATAAGTTTAGAAAAAAATCAATGCAAAATTGTTGTTATCTACATATAATGAAGACTGAGATACAGCAAGTTGGAAATCAACCTCTTCTGCACATTATAGAACGGTCCATTAGCATAACGCTTACAGTGATGAGTGCTTGCGTAAATCGTTGTTCTTATCTGCGATAGCTTATTGCCTGGGAAGTACAGCCAATTTGACTCGATTAAAAACAAACTTTAAAATGTCACTTTCCTACTCATCATTAATCTGTGAAGATAAAAATAAGTTTTTGCTATTGTGTTTTTTTTTCTTCTGATTTTAGTAAATATCAGTTGTGGCAATTTAGGATTAGGATTTGAAGAACAGTTTTTACAATCATCCAACTGAGTATCCTGTTGTCATGTTCATTATAATGATTAAAATTAGAAAGAACAAAAATACTGTGTGACCGTACATGTGATATTTCATGGTGTGAGACAAACACTCACAGTTTACTCACGATTCATGGCCTCATTGGTTAATGTTCAAAATCTTCTGTAAAAATTGTATTTCTGATGAAAGAAAAATAACTACTTTCTGTAACAGTGCCTTTTTTGAATTTAATAAGGCATATATCAAAGCATATATTATTCTATTGTTTTACTTTTGTAATTGTTATTTTTTAGTCTGTGTGTTATATATATGTAGTTTGTCACCTTTGCACGTGGAGAGTGAATCTGGAATATTTGCTTTCTTTTGACCATTATAACGCCAAGTTTGTGTTGTTACACAACTAACACTGAAGCTAAAATTTATTCGTTGTTGGTCTGGAATCTTTCTACACAATTTAGGTAAATAGGAAAGGTAGAGTAATTTACAATCCCATTTGCAAATATTATTTCAGGTCATTCTTTGAGGGCAAGTTGGGTCAAAAAGACCTTTCAAATAAACATGTCAAAGAAGGAGAAAAATTCAATTAATGACAGAAAAGTTCCATCATTAGACATATTTTCCTTTTCAATTTTATCTTTAAAATAAATCAAATGCTCAAAGATATTTTGTTCTAGGTTCATACAAGTATATTCAGACTTAAAAGACCCCAAGGTACACTAAACAGTAGCCAGAGAGACTGGCCAATAATGGAAACTTTCATAAAGTAGATTAAAACTTGTTGAAAATTTTGTCTGAAGTCAAGTATTGGGCTTTTATTTATATATCACTGATAATTTATATGTTGTTACGACCCAGTTACTGGTCATAAGTCAAGATGATATAACTGCCAAAAAGCGGGCCAATAACCTCTCAAAATATCACATTAACACTAATAAAAAACCCTATGGGGACTTTCCAAATATCTTAACATTTTATTGTAAAGCACTTACCTAAAGTGTCTTAAAAACAACTCTCGTTTATGCAATTATATTTATATATATAAATATATATATATATATATATATACATTTGGCTAAAATTGCTCAGGAGTTTTAATATTCGTTCCCGTTGTGCAATATTGTTGTTGCATTCAGTTCCATTGTTTTTCTGCAGAACTATGACAATTTGATGTTTTTAAACATTAATCTTGTCAGCAAGATTAAGCTAAATCTCTGTGACAGCACCTAGAGCTTTCTTGAATGCAATGCCAACATGATGTAAAAGCTAACTGTTCTGAATTGATGTCATGGTCAACTTTTCCCAACATGATGGCAATAATGCCAGCACCTAGCTTTCACGAATGAAGTGCCAACTTTTCTAACTTGATGTAAAATCCTAATTTTCTGAGATGATATCAAGGTCATCTTAGCAGAATGTCAAGGTCAACTTTGCCTTTGTCAACATGGTGGCAACATGATGGCAATGCAATGCAAAACTTTTCTAACATGATGTAAAAAGCTAACTATTATGACATAATGTCAAGATCAACTTTTCCAACATGTCAAGGTCAGCTGTGCGGTTATAGTGCCATTGCCATTTCACCTTCATTTTGTGCTTACTGGATTTGAACGGTGTGAAATATAAATAAGACTATACTACATGACCTTGACCTTGATAATTTATTTAATTGTTATTAAATAATTGATAAACACTTAATTTCAGTAGAGATGTTGAACATAAAAGCTGCCCTATTATAATTAACACAATTACTTGGGCTAGCTTTCACATCCAACAAGCAACTTAACGAACATTGTAAATTTTGAAATCTTGTTTGACACAAAAATATTTTTGTAAATATTTAAGTTTTAAGTCATTTAAGCTTCAAAAGATTTTAGGATACTAGAAATTTACATTTTAATTTATCTAAATATTTTTAGAAAATAAAAATCCAAGTAGTTTAAATCTTTACTTAAGTAGACAAGTTGGCATCTTGTGAGAAAGTTTAAATGGTTGGTAAAATATTGCCGTAATCTGCCATGACCAGAAGTGTATCACTGCTGTCATGCTTCAGACTATGAAAATAATAAATACAAATTTGACCATTCATAGAGTGAATTAAAATATAATCATGTCAAAAAAAGTGGCCGGTTTTATATTCTATTTGTTTAATGTTTTATTTGATTTATACATTATGTAACCTCATGGTTGTACAAAATATGAAAATATGCAATAATTATGGTGCAAAAGATGAAACTGTACAACATTTATGGTGCAAAAGATAAAACTATACAACATTTATGATGCATAATTGAAACTATACAACATTACCGATGCAAAAGATGAAACTATGTAGAATTTATGATACAAACAATGAAAATATACATTTCTGATACAAAAGATGAAACTTTACAACATTTCTGATGCAAAAGATGAAATTATGTAACATTTATGATACAAAAGATGAAAATATACATTTCTGATACAAAAGTTGAACTATACAAAACATTTATGATACAAAAGATGAAGAGTTGTTGATGATAATAACAAAAGAGTTATCCATGCCATTCCAAGCATAAATTGAGGATAGATGACCACTTCAATCTGGTTTATACATTTTAAAGTTGACTAAATTTTCTATGGGCAGTGTGTTTTATGGCATTTTAAAGTTGTGTTTTATGGCATTTTAAAGTTGACTTAATTCACTATGGGCAGTGTGTTTTATTGCATTTTAAAGTTGACTAAATTCAATACGGGCAGTGTGTTTTATTGCATTTTAAAGTTGACTTAATTCACTACGGGCAGTGTGTTTTATTGCATTTTAAAGTTAACTAAATTCACTACGGGCAGTGTGTTTTATTGCATTTTACATCTATTTCATACAAAATTTCTCTGGCCCAAAAACATGTCCTCTGTGGCCGAGTGGTCTAAGGTGTTGTTTCAAGATCACTTAGGTCGTAAGTTCGAGTCCCGCATGCTCCAAAAACTTAATGTGAGAAAGTTTCCAGGTACTTGCAGAAGGACGGTGGTTCTACTCAGTCTGAGGTCATCTAACTGGATATGCCATTTATAACATGAAATGTGTTGAAAATGACGTTAAACCCCATTCTAATTCTGTCCCAAATACCTCCCCCAACCCCCCTCCCCCCCAACGCTCTTAGTGGGTATTATGGTATATAACACGTCTTTATTTGACTTATGAACACGGGATTTTACTGTCTACCTGGGATCTCTTTGATCTGGAATAACTTCTGTGTAGCGAGCCTGTAAAATATAGTGTTATAAACATATATAAAGAATAACGAGATTATGTGCCAAGGGTTTTGTGAAAAGGTCAGGTGTTACACAAATTATCCCTTTGCAAACAAGATTGTACCTTAACACTGGTATTTTAATACTTTCAGATTAACGCTATCTCGCGGCTCGATCACTCCTTAAGTAGACTTAATTACAGCACTTCTTAACATAGAATAAAAGAAAAAGCAACGAAAAAATATGTCGCGTGTCTTTAATAATTCTTTAATTGGTGACCCTGCCAAAAATATCTCAGGTGTACCGGTACTTTTTTATCAGGTATTTAGCAAAAGAATGTTTGACTATAAATATTAAAAACATGTTTGACCATATATAATTATGTTTTGAGCATTCTTCATAGTTGAATGATGTAATGATAAAAAAAAAAAACTTCATTGTGGCATTGTTTCAAGGGTTTGTTTCTCTTGACAACGGACTGAAATTTACATCAAGTTTGAATATGGTAATACTATTTCCAGTGTTACAACTGAGTATTTTGGTCGAACCCGATTAGCTCAGTCTGTAACGTGTCTGACAATCAATCCAGAGGTCATGAGTTAAAATCCCCACCCCGACCCAGTCACTGTGGTGATTGATATAAGGCATTGCATTAAATTTTTATTGGCGTTCGTCTCTCACTACTGGTTTACCTTACAGGCTTATCGGGAGGGAAGCGGTTAGTTAAACTGACTTTCTGTTAGCCATCATGGACTAAAATGATGCTAACTATTCAAACAAACAATGACTGATTGATTGAATATTTAGCGTCATTTTTATGCCATGCTGGGCTAACAGACAATCAGTTAACCTAACCACTGTTTCCTGGGATTAACCAGTACTCGAGCACACCCCATCTCTGCAAGTAACTGATAACTTTCCCACTTGAATCAATGGTGAGAGATGTATGATAATGAGACACAATGTCATATATCAATCATCACAGAGACTGTTGCTGGGCGGGGGATTCAAATTCATGACCCCTGGATTGATAGTGACAGACCCGTAACCAACTGAGCTAATCGGACCGGGCTCAGACAAACAAACAACTGAGCTTGTGATACTTACACGAACCAGTGCCTGTGTTACAACTGAGTGCGATGTCTGTATCTATTTCACATTCTCCTATTTTTGGACATGGCAATGCTGAGATAAAAAACTATTCAGATATGCTGTAACTGTTCTTTCAGCAAGTGCAACAATGTTATATTTAGTAATTTATCTAAATTTATCATAAATTTATCACCAGTCACTGTGGTATAGATTTTTACTATTTATTTTATTGACATGAATGATTTGGAAGTTTTCATAAAAGATTAGGGGATCTATATCTGTATCCAGTTGATACAGCAGGGCTGGAAGGTGTAACTTTATCATCCGTTATGTCATAACTCACAGGTAAAATAGACATGAAGTACAATTTGGCAGTCGTTTCTTGTTTCAGGCAATGATAACTTTGTGGTATGGCATCTTTGATGTTTTGATTTTTATCAGGTTAAAAAAATTTGTTTGTACTAGAATTTATGTTCCCCCTTCTAGACAACAGGTGTCTGTTTATGAAATTAAATTGTTTGCAGTAGTGTAAAAGGTAATTTAATGAGATTAGAAATAAAAATCACTATTTCCGTGGCAGTTTGGAGCAAAAAATTGAATTGTTATTTTTGTATTGAAAGTTATATTTGACACTCCAGTTAATATAAAAAGGATTGTTGGTTCCAAAACTCCATGCCCCACCCCTTATCCCATCCACACACATATACAGCCCAACCTGTCTTAAGCAGCCAGTCAAAGGAAGAGGCTTAAGTGGCCTTTAAGACCGGTTGTTGCTTAATTTAGGTTAATATTATGCTCTGGAAAATAGTAAATGTGGCTGCTTAAGACAAGTGGCTGTTTAATAGAAGTGGCTGCTTACACAGGTTTGATTGTACATTCACTAAACACTTATGCATACATGCACACATACACACATGCACCCCCCCCCCCCCCCCCCCCTAACTAACACGCACGCGATCGCCTGGAGTCTGTCGCAAATAGCATATTTCTTTCCATAAAACTCTTTCACTCGGCTGTGTTCAAGCTCCTGTGTTAGCAGTAAGATACTATGAAAGTTGTCCTGAAACACACCTTAAAGATGGCTTGACCATAGACAATTCTGCTATGATGAAAGTGGTTGATGCATATTTAGTTCAAAGCAGACTTCTTACAGCTAATTTTTCATCCGTCCCTACACCAGGTTAATACCTTTATCCATCCCATTGAGAGTGATTTGAAGTGGGTTCAAAGTAATGTTAATTACAGAAGACAGATTTCTACTTTGAATATAAGTCCGACACATAGGCAGAGGACTGGTCAATCATGTACCAGAGTATATTGGCAGGTAGTGTGGGTGCAAGGTTTTAACCCCATGGTGTCAAGTGGACACAGTTTATTTAGGATTAAATCAAGGATCCCTGTACAAACAATACAAGATAATGGTGCCAAACTGATAAAACAAATTTAAACAGGCTGTATATATTATTCAAAATGAGCTGTGGTTTTAAATCATTCTGAAAAAATGTAAAACCTGAAAGATGTGTTTAGAGTAATTTAGATCAGTAACTAAAGATTTCTTCAAGTCAAAGCTTATAATAAAGGTATGATTTTAATTTGAAGATAATAAAAATACTCAATTTTCTTAAATCAGTACACTGCTTTAATTTTATGTTTTTTCTGATTTCTTTTTACATGTACCGCTCCAGTTTCAGAAGGTTGTGCATAGTTTAGTTCTGTTTGTACCACATCTGACTATCAATCCAGTGGTCAATAGTTTTAATCCCCGCTCAGCCACAGTCTCCATGATATTATAATGACCTTCTCTCTCATTATCAATCGTCTCTCACCTCTGATTCAAGTTGGGAAGTTTTCAGTTACTTGTAGAGATGGTAGTGCTCAAATGCTGGTTAACCTTCCAGAATCCCAGGGAAAAGTAATTAGGTCAACTGATCATCTGTTAGACCTCGATGGCATGAAAATGATGCTAAACACTCAATCAATTAATGTGTGTAATTTAATTTCGAAAACATCTGGTGATGGAATTACTTTAGAACTCTGTTGTTCATGAATAACTTTATTATACCATATTAAACCAGGCTCTTGTTCTCCAACACATTGAAATACTATAAGCAAAGAAAAGCACACAGGTGATCATGATTTTAGACTGGATTTGTAAAAACTGCATTTGGTTTCATTGACATCAAATAAAAAATATCAAAGTAACCAGTAAAAATTAATTTCACTTTTTAAGTATTTAGTTTTCTTTCATTATTTAAGTAAAAATGTTTGTGAAACAGGTGCCAGTTTACTTCAGAATGTACTTAATATAATTTATGATTACAAAATTATTCTTATATTATTTCAGGTGATGGGTACACCATTATGAAAATGTATTACAGTTGTACACTAGGGAGGACTTTACGAAAGTATGTGTAAAACAAGAAGGTGTTGTGTGTCCTTTATTATTCTATGCTGGACTGCAATACTATGTGAGTGTTCAGATGGTAGCCAAGACACATTCCCACATGAGTTTGACTTCAGATACACATCATACAATGGTAAGAGTTCTTTTAACCATGATTCAGTTTGCAAAATTTAAGAAACAACCAGTAGCTATTCATAATTTATTATACAATGTTGTTGTTGTATGGTGTTTAACCGCATTTTCAACAATTTTCAGCCATATTTTGACAGTTTCTGCTTGAGACAGTATTCTAAATGCTGCCACCCTGTATCATGCTGTTTCAAGTCTTCGGTATGACCCGGCAGGGATCGATTACCTCGGTATGACCCCGCGGGGATCAAATACCTCGGTATGACCCGGCGGGGATCAAATACCTTAGTATGAATCTGAGTAGAATTTACTTCCTTCTGCAAATGACAGAATATCTTCGGATTGTGCAGGGCTGGAGCCCACAACTTTGTCAGTAAACTTAGAGCTGTAAAGCAAGTTTTAAAACCATAAAATCATCTATAATTTCAAGACAACTTCTTTAACCATGAGACTTCTGGTGACCCCTGTATTGTACAGTAAAAAAGATACCTTTCATTTAACATAAGTTTTACAATTTGTTTTTACCTCTCTGCTTCAAGAAAATATTTACTAAATATTCATATTGCTGTTGATGCTGGCAATATAACATAATGTACTGAAGACCCCAGCTCTGGTTATATTATCTTCCATTATCTAGTAAATGTTGCAGAAAAATACAAAAACAAACTTGGCTTTGTGCAGGTGGTTTTATGAATATTTATCAAAATGATAAATGCATTACACTGATTACAACTTTGGGGTGCCAACACACTTAAAATTGGGGGCATCTGAGTGAGAGAAATAAAGTAAACCTATTAATACTTGCAGAAAGGTAATGCATGATGGTGGAAAGATATGTAGCGATAGTTCTAAAAAAGAAACGGAAAACAAAAATAAAAGAAAATTTTAATTTAAGTCTTAAAGAAAAAATATTGCTGAGGTTTATAGTAAAACTATTTTTTTAAATGATTTGAATTAAATTGATGATAAAATACTGCTTATAGACTGATTGTATATTGACATTAAAAGAATCCATTATGAATACCAATGCAAGTTGGGACCCCTGACAGTGAGAATTTTCTTTCCCTGTCTGATTTTTCTCCCGTTCTCCAGAGTTAAATGATAGGTCATAGTTTATGACTACCATCGCAAAAATATTCAACATTTTAAATGAGTGTTTCACCAAACAAGTTGGCTGCTTTTAAAAAGCATCCAATGGTTAGGTCTTATAAACGATGGGGCAATTAAAGTGAATGAATGTGTAAGTTTGGTTCCTTGTACAGGGTACTAAATACACGGACGATACCAAATCCCGACAAAGTTCCGGCTGACACAGTGAGTTCCAGGCTGCAGGTGTGCCTGATAGTAACTGTACTGATCACAATCATTATGTATTGCCATTTGCATATTTAGAAAAAAACTTACCTTATATATTGTCTAACGTACTTACTGCTATGTTCTATACAATTTACTACTGTGATAATATATTTTAAAATAATTCGTATCCATATTTTAAATTAATTTGTGGATATATTATTTTTAAAAATGACAGTTGAAAATTACTTTTTTTCCAAAACTTGTGCATTCGGCGATAAATCTGAGTCTGGCGACGTGCTGAAAATATTTCACACCAGTAAACTATCTTATCGATTAAATTAACAACTGTAGCTGTTTAATTTTGTTATTATTTTCATTGTTATGGGTTCAGCATATTATAATAATTGTGTAAATGCATCGTTATTTGAAAATTATTTACATTAACTCTGTAGGAATCTGTCAGAAATGGTGATAAATTGTCGTAAAAGATAAGTTTCAAGACCTCATTTACGCAAGGAATTTTAGAAAAGGCATTATCATTTTTTTTCCTGATTAAATATGCAAAGAACAATTCATAGTTATCTCAAGTAGTGCATTAAAACGTCACAATCAATTATTACACACACCGCATTTGAATTTTCCTCTTAGCCAGAAAGTGGTCGGAACATGACTAGGTTTTAATATCAATAGCGGTTGGTACATTCCCATAATGCACTGTTTAAAAAAAGACCTCAGTGTGGCGAATGCCCTGTTTTTTATACGTGATCGTGACGTTTCAATATGGCAGCGCCCCAATTTCTTAACTCACCCTTATATAGGGTTCGGTCGCTCATGCAACCTAATAAAAAAACAACAACAGAAATACCACCTGTTACTCTGCCCACAGTGATTGTCTATAATTCACTTCTAAATAAAGCACTAATCTTGACCCAGCTCACATTGGTGGAAAAGATCAAAATATCACTGTAACTTATTTTGAAAATTAACCTGTAACAGTTTTGAATTGTGGATAAGAAACAGAGATGACAACTAGATCGGAGTGTCGCCTATTGGTCAGGTTATGTGTGAAAGATGTCAAAAGTCATGAAATGCGGGTATCTTCTAAGAGCAGAAATGGGAGAGAAAAGTCTTTCATAAAAATAGTCTGGAGGGAACCAAACTTAGCTTTAAAATACTGGTTGGCTATCAGCACAACATTTAAACAAAATACACTCTGTTTTCATCCAACTTGTCTTGATATGTTACATAATTATATTACCTGTATAGCAGTCAGAAGACTGGGTCATACCAAAGACTTTAAAAATGAAACTAGAAGCTTCCTCACTTGACGCTCAGCATTTAGAGGAGAGTTCTAGGTCTCGTCGGCCGTTGTCAGTATAATGTGACTGTGTGGGGTATCATACCATGTGTCTGCGGCATGATACTCCAGTGTGACAGCACTCGGAATACTGTCTCAAGTAGACACCGTCGCCATATGACCGAAAAATTCTTGAAAGCAATGCTAAACACCATACAACAACAACAACTGTTTGAGAACAAATGAAAGATGTTGTATTTTGTCAGCAAACATGCCACAGGTCATTTATCATGTAGTCCCACTTAATTACATAACAACCACCTATGAATTCGTAAACATATTGAGACATTTTGTCATGACCACTCATGGACCTCTGATACAGTAAATAAAGGTGTTTCTTCTTCAACAGATGACTTATCATAATTATGTATTACAACAGCAACCATTCTTTTTTATTTCAATTTGTTTATCTTTATTGAAAATTTTTCTTACAAAGCAATTCATAAGCTCATAAATAATTGAAATTCCAGGGTGGGTGATGGTGGTGGGGTGGGACTCTAAATTAATACTGCAAAAGTGGAGTATAAATTTGAATCTAAAAACTTTGTCCTTCGCTTAATTTATTTCTCGAGATTCTTTAACATGCTCAGAATTTTTTTTTACCACGATACAAACACCCTTCTTGTTCATACTTTTCAAACATATAAATACAGCAACTTGCATGGGAATTAAATATGCAGTGGTAAACATGTTGACTGTGTATGCATTATTGATTATTGTGTCACTTGTAACGACCAGTCCAAATGATAACTGAAAAGTGTAAAACATAGATGAAATATTTTATCATAGGAATTCAGTATGTAAAGTGATAAATTGTTTTGTCGTGTGACTATTTGTGTGCTATGGCCACAGTACAGGGCATCAAATGACCATGTCATTAAATGACATTCTAACATAAATTGCAATTAGGAAATTAGGTCTCGCTGAGACAGGTTACAAGGGACAATAATTTATTGTTTAGTAGATTTTTTTTGAGGGTTGAGAGGGGCAGACATGTGGGTTTTTTTCCAGTTTTTTCAGTTCATCAAGTACAATATCTGAGGTCCGTATTTCTAAATATAAAAATGATGGATTTTTGCTTTTCTTGATTGACCATCATAAGGATGACCCCCTATCTTAGGTTTGATCTTCATCATCCCGAAAAAAACTTACAATATGCAGTAACATACTTAGGATATTTTTAAGCCATCTACGAGCATGCTGCATTCATTAAGGTCACTGCAGGAAATTTGTTATAATATTATCTAAAACCCCATGACACTACACTCGTGTAGTGCACAGAAAACTGTTTTGACATTTATTAAGATATAAAAATGTAGTTTTCAAAATTTTTAAAAAAGTTTTTATAGGGTCGTTAATGTCAGAAATATAAATTGACAGACACAATAGAAAAAATGTACAGTAATAATAAATACAAAAAAAAAAAAAGATTACAAATAAAAAAATCATTTTTATATAAAGTAATTGTCACATATTTCATATTTATAATTAAGCTTATCTTGTGTACACATTAATAGGCTAAAAAAGACAAAACAAAAGAAAAAAAATGCAAACAGAAAAGTGTTTTATATGCATGTGTGTTGACAGAACAATTAAATGTCAGCATAAATACACACATTGTGGTCATAAATTACTGACGTAAAGTGGTCATAATGATTATGGCCAGTGAGAGAAACAGCAGGTGAAGCCATGTGATTTATGGGGGCCAGTGTTAGTGGGATAGTGAGGGCTGGTCACCAAGTTCTTATTGTAGTTTTGTTAATTTTAATATTTAGATTATATATTTATTTCCATGTTTATCAGTTATATAATATAATACAGAACAAATATATGCAGTGTCGATGTGATTGACAGGTGAGGTCTGGTCAGAAAATTTCTGTTGCATTTTAGTAAATGTTATATCTACCAAAAAAACAGGAAATTATCTCTTTCTTATGAATTTTATTATTTTAATCATTTGAAGCCATGAGCATTATTTAGTCATGATAGGTCATAAAACATGTAGAAAACTGAACAATAATATATCTTAATGTCATATTAACATTAAAAAACATTAATAATAATTATTCCAAGTTTAATTAAAAAATATTAATCATCTTATACGACAAAATCTCTGCCAGTCTAAAAATAATAATCGTAGGACGCCATAATATGAGACTTTCTTGTCTGCCCCACTTATGTCTTTGATTTATACACCGTGTAGGAAACTAATATAGAATAAATGCAGTGACCTATTACCAATTGACTGTCAGTGATTTATTTGATCGAGAAATGAAATTACAAGTATTGTCAAATATGACCTATTATAACTAGGGGGCGTGAAAATACTGTCATAAATGTAAATGTCGTATTGAATGACACAGTATTCCTGTATTTTGAGCTTCTAACATAAGGTTATTATCGAAATCTCTTTATGGGATAAAGTATATTAGATGGCGCAGTATGACCCCATTTGGGTTGTATACGTATCATTATGGCTAATCTTCCCTTTGAGAGGGCTTTTCTCGCTAAGTTATCGAGTTATTAAATAAATATTGAATAATATTATGAAAGCTTTTAAGGATAACGCAGTTTTGTAATATGATGGATTCGTTAAGGACAGTGAATGATTGTATGTGAAGAATTTTTGTCAAGTACATGATAAAATGTACTTTAATTCATTGGTTACCAGTACTGGTTGTAGCGATATCGGGAGAGCGGATCAATCAACTCTTTCTTTTTCGAAATTCTCATTCAATATCTAATTCCAATATTTTTTTATTGCAGTGTCTCTACCAGGTTTTTGTATTTTACGTAACTGTTGTTATTATAAAAAATAATCTAGAAAAAAAACATACAATAGTTATTGTATAAACTGATCATAACATATACATCTCTTATAGTTATCAAATAATCTCTTCTTACGGGACTTTCATTAAGTCTTGAAGTAGGAGGGTGAAAGGAAAAAAGTAGAAGCGGGATCTAGGGGTCATTCCACAAAAAACAGAAGAAATCAGCTGAAAATAGCCGGGTGTTCAAGTAAGAATAGCCGGGGGGAGGGGAAACCAGGACCCCTGCTTCTAATTACAGTATATAGTGATTGAGCAATACCCTTTTTAATAGGTCCAACAAATCTTACAATTTGACATTTTGTTATTCGGCAGATTATTTCCTGACAAGAAATTTCTCCAGTTGCAGCATTTAATATTTACAGTATCATTGGTGATTTTAAGCTTTCACAAAATGTCCTTTATTATATAATATATAATATACTTTTATAGAGGAGACAGTATTGTGAACAAGACATAAATCAAGATATATATTTGACTGGAACCAGTTCTAACTAGTGGACTAGTTTGTAGAAGGGACCCTGGTCTCCTGATTGGGTCTGTTAAGTAGCAATGTTGGGAAAGCCACATTTGATTGGTCAGTTGCTTTAACTGAAAGTTTGAATGAATTGCTGTGAATTGTGATACAGGCATAGAATTCCCTGATATTTCATTGGGGGCAATAGGCCTGACTCGGGAGATATCAGGTTCTGGTGGCGGAAGCTTCGGTATTGTGTACTTGGTATACATTATAGCACTGAGCAAGGTCATTGTAGTCTGGACTGTAGATTGGTCTGGTTATATATATTTAGGTCTGCCAATGCATCGCTTTTAGATGCTTATTTATAATAAGAGTTGGAAAAAAAATCATGGCAGCACTGAGGGATATATGTTTTTCTCTAAAACATCCATAATGCACCAGGAACGAGTCTGCCGCAAAATTGATAAGTGTAACCATCTTAAATTTGTTGGTCCATCTGCTTCCTACTTTTTGTACTTCATGACTCCCATCATAGTGTCACTAGTTAACTACGCATCTTGTCAAAGGGAAACAACTCATGTTTGTTACAATAATTGGCTGAAAGGACCAAATATTAACAGTAATGGAATTGGTTAAACATTTTTGTTTTTCATTGTTTATTTCAGAATTGATAGAAGAAGCACCAGTGTTTAATGATGAAGACATTATTGGCTTCACGCAGCTAACACTAGATGAACACAATGACCAACTTCTGGTCGGTGCTAGAAACAGTCTGTTCAGTCTACGACTGGATAACCTAATCAAGACGGATCATGCCAACGTTACCGTCAGCAACAGCAAATTGAGTAAATGCAGAAATATAGGAAGATCAAAGGTGCACTAGTTTTATAAAAACACTTTGATTTACATTTCTTTGTTAATGCATCTGTGCTATGTTAAGTGTTAATATACCTCAGTATATGCATATATAAGCAGTAATACCTGAGGTATATGCATATATATTCAGTAATACTTTGGTATATGCTTATATAAGCAGGAATACCTGTGGTATATGCTTATATAAGCAGGAATACCTGAGGTATATGCTTATATAAGCAGGAATACCTGCGGTATATGCATATATAAGCCGTAATACCTTGGTATATGCTTATATAAGCAGGAATACCTGCGGTATATGCATATATAAGCAGTAATACCTTGGTATATGCTTATATAAGCAGGAATACTTGCGGTATATGCATATATAAGCAGTTATACCTTGGTATATGCTTATATAAGCAGGAATATCTGCAGTATATGCTTATATAAGTAGCAATACCTGAGGTATATGCATATATAAGCAGGAATACCTATGGTATATGCATATATAAACAGTAATACTTTGGTATATGCTTATATAAGTAGCAATACCTGAGGTATATGCTTATATAAGCAGGAATACCTGTGGTATATGCATATATAAGCAGTATTACCTTGGTATATGCTTATATAAGCAGGAATACCTGCGGAATATGCATATATAAGCAGTAATACCTTGGTATATGCTTATATAAGCAGAAATACCTGCCGAATATGCATATATAAGCAGTAATACCTTGGTATATGCTTATATAAGCAGAAATACCTGCGGAATATGCATATATAAGCAGTAATACCTTGGTATATGCTTATATAAGCAGAAATACCTGCGGAATATGCATATATAAGCAGTAATACCTTGGTATATGCTTATATAAGCAGAAATACCTGCGGTATATGCTTTTACAAGCAGGAATACCTGTGGTATACGCTTTTACAAGCAGGAATACCTGCAGTATACGCTTATACATGTGACCTGTCCAGTAATAATGTCTGAACATGTGACCTGTCCAGTAATAATGTCTGAACATGTGACTTGTCCATAATAATGTCTGAGCATGTGACTAATGTCCAGTAATAATATCTGAACATGTGACCTGTCCAATAATAATTGACTTGCATTATAATATTGTCTGAAAACATGATTTGCTCAAAGAAAGCCTTCATTGAGAAAAAACCTTCACATGTTGACATTCATTGAGGCTTATATGTGTAATATGTTTTGTATTTTTGATGATTGCCTCAAGTATAAATGTTTGCATATTCATCCAACAATTGTAGGAGGTGTGTCAGAACTTCATCCGAGTGTTGTTGCTTCACAATTACACCACGCACTACCCGGACAATGGTCTGGACAATGATCAAGCCGTATTCGTGTGTGGGACTGAAGCGTTCTCACCCGCATGTACTTGGAGATCGGTAAGTTCATCATTTTCAAATAACAAAATAAACAACATAAGAATAAGTCTAGGAAAATAAATGAAAGGAAGTATTTGTCAAAAACAATATTTTTAGGTTACCTGAGACTTTGTTTCAAGGGACTTTTTGTGATCGCCTTTTGTTTGTTGTCGTGTGTACGTAAGCAGTCGGCATTTTTAATATCTTCTCAAAAACCTTAAGCTCAATCTTAATGAAATGTTGTATGCAGCTTTTGTACCTAAGGGTGAATCAAAATTGTGAATTGCATGGTCGTCATCATCCTGGGGCCTTAGGGGTGGGGCTAAAACAGTCAAATATGAGGTAAACTTTGAAAATCTTCTTCTTACTATCGAAAGCATTGGGAAACAAATGGTGGCCATGATTATGGACACATATGGGCGTTACAGGACGAGAAAAATATGCAGCCAGTCCGTGACTCAAACCCGGGACCCTTCGCTTACAGGGGGAATGCTCTACCGACTGAGCTAACCGAACCGCTTACATAAATTCCTCTCCTAGTAGGTTACGTACACACTGTAACATATTCCCTCACAAATTCGGAATTCGTCCTGAATTTCCATAGAGACCAGAGAATTATGTAATGTTTCTCGGAATATATATCAGTCACAGCCCCACATTGGGCGCCAAATGTTACAGGACGAAAAAATTTGCAGCCAGTCCGGGACTTGAACCCGAGACCCTTGGCTCTACCATCTGAGCTAACCAAACCACTTACATAATTCCTCTCCTAGTAAGTTACGTACACACTGTGACATGGGTCCTTTATAAAAATTGTAAATTGCATGTCCTTGGGTCTCAATGGTTTAGCTCTTGGAGTGGGACCTAAAAAAATTTAAAGGTAAATCTTCTTATTATTATAGAAAGCACTCAGAAGCAAATTGTGAGCATGATTATCAATGCCTTTGGGTCCTTTACAAAATTGTGAATTTCATGCCCCTGGGTCTCACAGTTTGGCCCTGGGGGTGGGGCCTACTTTACTTAATTTATATTTTTTTATATATTTCATGCCTTTAATTATATATAAATACTGACCAAGTGTTGCTATTATGATATCTGTTTAAACAAGCCAAAATTATGTATTGAAAAGGGATATTTTCAAAATACACCTATACACCCAGGTTAGACTAAAATAGATTTCCCACTTAAAATTGCAACATATTTTGTGACGTATCATCATTAATAGGTCACGTTGTGACGTATCAAAATTAAAAGGTCGCGTGATTTCATCTTGAAAATGTAGAGTTTGTTTCATCTTAGAAATAATCTGAATAAACAGGTGAAGTTCATTAAGCGGTATTTGCCAGCTACCTAGTTTTAGAGAGAAAATTAACTTTCAGTTTAACCACGCTGATTGAAATATCACTTTTTATGTTATGTTTTGGCCGATTTGAGATACCAAATAATTAAAAAAAATTGTTATTAAGGATAAAGAGGTGTTTTGTATCCATTCTAATTTCATGTATAGGGTTTTTTCCAAATATTTATTTTTTGTATGGCCTTTAACTGAGAAGAAGCTAAGAGTTTTATGAGTTGTTCTCAAATCTGTTTTCATGATAGAACTAATACTGGGTGTAGTTGCTTTAAAGGAAGAAGGGTCACATGTGGGATCAAACCTGTGACTGCTGGCATGGGCAGTCAATACTATATCCACTTAACCACCAGCCCACCACAAAAGTACAGTCAAACCTGTGTTAGTGGTCACCTCTATTAAGCTGCAACTTGTCTTAAACAGCCACATTTTCTAATTACCATATTTATACTTAAGTTAAAATCAACCTGTATTAAGCAGCCACCTGTCTTAAAAGGTCATTTTTGCTCTTTCCCTTGAGTGGCTGTTTAAGACAGGTTTGATTGTAACTTAAAATCTGAAACCAAGTACAAACCCGAAATGTTTATGCCCTTCAATGGCTTCCTTTTAAAAAACAAATCAAATATCCATTATGGTCTACAAGTCAATAAATGGTCAAGCACCACAATATATAAATACTTTATTGTTTATTGTTCTTCAAAACATGGAAAAAAATTAAGATTGTCTACCAGTGATGCATTACATGTTCCTAGATCTCACTCGACATATACTGAAAATCAAAAGTTTGTCAGTAGAAATACATGGGAAATCCCATAGGGTACATTTAAAGCCTGGATATGGAAATGATATTTTGAAGACGCAGTCTGAAATTGAATTTGGGTTTGTAACAAACAGAATCGGTGATTAAATAAAATATACCAACTTTCATTCTGGTGATATCCGCCATCCTAAATCGTTCTTTATTCGATGTAAAGGGAGGTAATTTACCGACTACATAACTTGCAAGAGAGAATGCACGTCCAGTGATGCCATGTTATGGATTTTTTTTTCAAGTTTTACATTCTGTGGTGTTTTATCTCACCATTTACACAGTTTCAGTTGTTTAACTAGACAAATAGTGATTTTATTTGACAAAATGCTGTTTTATACAAAGGGGCAATAACTTTCGACCAGACTACAGAATAAATCCAAATTCTGTTGATTTTTGCTCTTTATACTTCGACAAATATAGTTAAACTTAAAAAAAATATTGAAATCATTTTTTGTAAAATAGTTAAACTTGCATGAAAATACCGACTAAACTTTTGGAACTCAGTATATTATGACAGGGCATTTTCTATATGCGGTCCTAAGTAACAGAACGCAACAAGCTACCAATGTCAATATGCCATTTAAAATCACGAAGTTCATTTAAGGCTTCACTAAAGTCACACCTTATGTCTGGTACATCATGAGCACATCTGCCAAACGTAGAAAGTCATTAAGTCAAATTAACTGTGCAATAAAAATATTTTAAATATTTTTAAACTATCAAAATTTTTATACAATATTTTTAGATCTGATTTATCATTCTTTTACTCATTACCGTATATTTGAATTGATAAACATAATTTTAAATTTGTTGTTTTTGTAATTGATTGTTAATACATTTTAACATTTACTATAGATATTCATAAAAATACGTTTTTACAAATAATTTTAATCACATGTGTAATAATTAAGATTTTAGACCAAATATTTTTTTTTTTATATATTTGATATGTTTATTTTATGTTTAAATGCGCTGTAAATAATATGAATGGTTAAGAGGACCATACTGGCTATATAGCCAAATATGCTATCCTCAGAAAATAAAGATTCATTATTATCATTATTATAAACCATGGTGAAAATGACAACTGCTTTTAATATTACTAAATACTGTTTATATTCCAGGCAACCAACCTTTCCCATGTTATAGAGTTGGCGGAAACCGGTATAGGAAGATGTCCATTTAACCCATTTCAAAACTCAACAGCTCTCATCACTGCCAATGGCGATTTTTACAGTGCCACAATGCTGTCATTGGATAGGGACCCAGCTATTTATAGAACTAAAGGGGCCAAAACTAAGGAACTGCGAACTGAGCTATCCAATTCAAAATGGCTAAATGGTAAAGTTCCTATATAACTACACAAGTTAGTTAAATTAAGAATAATACAATGTATATGTATGAAGTTTTAGTAATAAAATACGAGATGAACTTACAGTTACTATCCTCTATGAATAATGGATAGTAGTTATGTCCACTATCCATATTGTGAGTGTAGGCCATACTTCAGAAAATATGTTCACTTTTCTGCAATCTACCCATGACTCGGAATGCAGCTACCCAAACTGTTGTATATAATATATGTATAATCAAAACCTGACACCCAAAGAATAGCTGTTACTCCCTGCACATATGAAGTTATTGGTCAGTTGGTTTTTTTAATGGGGTTTAACGCCATTTTCAACACATCTCAGGTTATATATGACATATCCAGTTTTACTGGTGAAGGAAGACGTCAAGTTGAGTAGAACCACAGTCCTTCTGCAAGTAACTGGCAAACTTTCTCACATAAAGTTTTTGGAGCGAGAGGGACTCCAACTTATTGGTTTGAGCATAGCAAAAGATCTTCTGAATACAATTTGTTTTACTGTTTATTAATTGATATCATGTTACATCAGAATTCTTAAGGCTTCAATAAACTCATTGCTCAATTATCATCCCTGCACGTCCCCTAATTTTCATGCTACCCTGACCCATTTTAATTTCATAAAAAATAATATATATATAAAATGAAAAAAAAGAATTTAAAAAAAAAATAAAAATCTCCTCCCTCCCACTTCTTTTCAAAGAAAATTTTTAATGAGAATCTAGCAATTAATTTATAATGACCTTATGGAGAAAGCAAAAGATAGCAAGGAGGTAACAAGACCAGATGATAATTATACTACACACTTCACTATTTTCAAATCTGTTTTGTGAATGAGGTCAAGGTCAATTTTAATACAGACAAACCTGTGTTAGTCGTCACCTCTATTCAGCATCCATTTGCCTTAAACTGCCACTGTTTCTATTTACATTTTTTATCATTTTAGTTTTAAGCAACCTGCCTTAAGGGGTCATTTTTGCTTTTTCCCTTGAGTGGCTGCTTAAGACTGGTTTGACTATACAGGGTTTTATACAGAAATAATGTTCTACTTTTTCAGAACCAGATTTTGTATCAACATATGAGATTGGAGACTTTGTGTATTTCTTCTTTAGAGAAGTGGCTGTAGAATTCATCAACTGTGGAAAAGTAAGTATTTATCTGGAGAACCAGGTATTTCTTCTGACATGGTGATGGTGAGTGCTAGGGAATCATGTACAGTGTCTGGGAGAATCAGGTATTTCTTCTGACATGGTGATGGTGAGGGCTAGGGAATCATGTACAGTGTCTGGGAGAACCAGGTATTTCTTCTGACATGGTGATGGTGAGGGCTGGGGAATCATGTACAGTGTCTGGGAGAATCAGGTATTTCTTCTGACATGGTGATGGTGAGGGCTAGGGAATCATGTACAGTGTCTGGGAGAATCAGGTATTTCTTCTGACATGGTGATGGTGAGGGCTAGGGAATCATGTACAGTGTCTGGGAGAACCAGGTATTTCTTCTGACATGGTGATGGTGAGTGCTGGGGAATCATGTACAGTGTCTGGGAGAACCAGGTATTTCTTCTGACATGGTGATGGTGAGTGCTAGGGAACCATGTACAGTGTCTGGGAGAACCAGGTATTTCTTCTGACATGGTGATGGTGAGGGCTAGGGAATCATGTACAGTGTCTGGAAGAACCAGGTATTTCTTCTGACATGGTGATAGTGAGGGCTAGGGAATCATGTACAGGGTCTGGGAGAATCAGGTATTTCTTCTGACATGGTGATGGTGAGGGCTAGGGAATCATGTACAGTGTCTGGGAGAATCAGGTATTTCTTCTGACATGGTGATGGTGAGGGCTAGGGAATCATGTACAGTGTCTGGGAGAACCAGGTATTTCTTCTGACATGGTGATGGTGAGGGCTAGGGAATCATGTACAGTGTCTGGGAGAACCAGGTATTTCTTCTGACATGGTGATGGTGAGGGCTAGGGAATCATGTACAGTGTCTGGGAGAACCAGGTATTTCTTCTGACATGGTGATAGTGAGGGCTAGGGAATCATGTACAGTGTCTGGGAGAACCAGGTATTTCTTCTGACATGGTGATGGTGAGGGCTAGGGAATCATGTACAGTGTCTGGGAGAACCAGGTATTTCTTCTGACATGGTGATAGTGAGGGCTAGGGAATCATGTACAGTGTCTGGGAGAACCAGGTATTTCTTCTGACATGGTGATAGTGAGGGCTAGGGAATCATGTACAGTGTCTGGGAGAACCAGGTATTTCTTCTGACATGGTGATGGTGAGGGCTAGGGAATCATGTACAGTGTCTGGAAGAACCAGGTATTTCTTCTGACATGGTGATGGTGAGGGCTAGGGAATCATGTACAGTGTCTGGGAGAACCAGGTATTTCTTCTGACATGGTGATAGTGAGGGCTAGGGAATCATGTACAGTGTCTGGGAGAACCAGGTATTTCTTCTGACATGGTGATGGTGAGGGCTAGGGAATCATGTACAGTGTCTGTTTCTTCTGACATGGTGATGGTGAGGGCTAGGGAATCATGTACAGTGTCTGGGAGAATCAGGTATTTCTTCTGACATGGTGATGGTGAGGGCTAGGGAATCATGTACAGTGTCTGGGAGAATCAGGTATTTCTTCTGACGTGGTGATAGTGAGGGCTAGGGAATCATGTACAGTGTCTGGGAGAACCAGGTATTTCATCTGGCATGGTGATAGTGTTGGCTAGGGAATCATGCACAGTGTCTGGGAGAACTAGGTATTTCTTCTGATGTGGTGATAGTGAGGGCTTGGGAATCTTGCACAGTGTCTTGATTGTCAAATGGGACCAATATTTTAGTTGCAATGACACTAGAAATGTTATATTAAAAAAATGTTTATTTTATATAAATTTATTTTATCCAGATTACGGAGAAAGCTCAGTGCCTAAATTCATCAATAATTTGAGTCTGAGAATTGAACTCTGACTCAAAACTTCGATTTTTGTAAAACTCTGTAAACATACAACTGGGTAATAATTATGATTGTGTGACATTTTTGGTTAAATACTCATTAAAACTGTTTGTATTTGCAAATGAATACAGTAATTTGATTGTTTAATAGATGTTATTTGAATCATTAATTTTTGACACTTTCAGTCTAAATCTTAGACTCAAAAGATTGATAAATTTTGGACCTGAGCTTATATAAACCGCTCTCAAGTCTGCTTCCTGGGCCTAGTTTTGTGAGACATCAGGTTGAGCTGGGGATGGAACACGCAACCTCTGGCAAGAGTGGCACTCTATCCACTACACTACTGACCCTTAGTTTAAACTTATTAATTTTACTTGGATTGTGAAACAAGTTTTTACAACTTAGAAAAATCATTTTAGAAGTCTTCCTAGGTAGGACCAGTGCTTGCTCAATGACACCACATATAGCTGTGGGTTTGATGCTTTATGGGGAGAAATGTGTATTAGTTAAAGTTATAGGTTGTCTATCACAAGTACTTCTTAAATCATCACAAGATCCAGTTTTTGTGGAGGGACATTTGAATATCTGCTTCAACTTCATTGAACTATTCAAGTAATAAAAATATGCAGGCAGGGGAATTCTTGCTATGCAATATCTGAGTATCTTGTTTTCTTCATTTTGTTCTCAGCAGAGTTAAAACCTGATAAGACAGAGTGTCTTGACCTGATAAAGTATGGTGTACTGATCTGACAGTGTGAGGTGAACTTACCTGATAAAGTGGGATGTACTGACCTGACAATGTGGGATGTACTGCCCTGACAAGGTGGGGTGTCTTGACCTGATAAAATGGGGTGTACTGACCTGACAGTGCGAGGTGTACTTACCTGATAAAGTATGATGTACTTACCTGACAGTGTGAGGTGTGCTTACCTGATAAAGTAGGATATCTATATGTCAATGTGTGGTGTACTAACATGATAAAGTGGGATGTACTGACCTGACGATGTGGGATGTACTGCCCTGACAATGTGGGATGTATTGACCTGATAAAATGGGGTGTACTGACCTGACAGTGTGAGGTGTACTAACCTGATGAAGTGGAATGTACTGACCTGACAATGTGAGGTGTACTAACCTGATAAAGAAAGATGTACTGACCTGACAGTGTGAGGTGTACTAATCTGATGAAGTGGGATGTAATTACCTGACAGTGTGAGGTGTACTTACCTGATAAAGTAGGATGTACTGACCTGACAATGTGAGGTGTACTAACCTGATAAAGTGGGGTGTACTGATCTGACAATGTATGATATACTGCCCTGACAATGTGGGGTGTACTGACCTGACAAAGTGGGGTGTACTGACCTGGCAATATAGGGTGTAGTGACCTGATAACATGGAGTGTACTGACCTGATAAAATGAGGTGTACTTACCTGATAAAGTGGGGTGTACTGACCTGACAATGTGGGATGTACTGACCTGACACTGTGAGGTGTACTGACCTGATAACATGGAGTGTACTGACCTGATTAAATGAGGTGTACTGACCTGATAAAGTGGGGTGTACTGACCTGACAATATGGGATGTACTGCCCTGACAGTGTGGGGTGTACTGACCTGACAAAGAGGGGTGTACTGACCTGACAATGTGTGATGTACTGACCTTAAAAAGTGGGGGTGTACTGACCTAACTATATGAGCAGTACTGACTTGACAATGTGGGGTGTACTGACCTGACAAAGAGGGGTGGACTGACCTGACTATATGAGCAGTACTGACTTGACAATGTGGGGTGTACTGACCTGACAAAGAGGGGTGTATTGACCTGACAATGTGAGGTGTACTGACCTGATAAAGTTGGTTGTACTGACCTCATAGAGTGGGGTATACTGACCTGACATTGTGATGTATACTGACCTTATAAAGCAGGGTGTACTGATTTCATTATTTCCTTTTCAGCGTATCTATTCTAGAGTAGCAAGAGTATGCAAGACAGATGAAGGTGGGGTAATCTATGAGAAGACATGGACAACTTACTTCAAATCCAGATTAAATTGCTCCCTACCTGGGGAGTACCCTTTTTATTATGATGAAATACAGAGCACGTATTACCTCGCTGATGGCGATGAGAAGTATCTGTATGCTGTTTTTACAACGCCCAGGTAGGCATGTGTACAATGTTGTATTTTTATGTCATCAAATGGTAACAGATGATCAGTTAACCTAACCACTCTCTCCTGGGCTCCTGGATGGTTAACCAGTCCTGCAGTAACCCACTTGAATCTTATGCAGAATTAGGACACTATTCATTATTGAACAATACAGATGATTATTTTCTACTCCACCCTGAGGTTTGAAATGAGTAAGATTGCCAGATACCAAATAAATTTGTCAGATACTAAATAAGATTGCCTAATACTAATATTGCAAGATACTATATAAAATTGCCAGATACTAAGTTTGCAAGATACTATATAAAATTGCCAGATACTAAGTTTGCAAGATACTAGATAAAATTCCCAGATACTAAGTTTGCAAGATACTAGATAAAATTGCCAGACACTAAGTTTGTGAGATACTACATAAAAAAATTGCCAGATACTAAGTTTGCAAGATACTACATAAATTTGCCAGATACTATGATTGCCAAGTACTAAATAAGACTCTCAGATACTTAATACAATTGCAAGATGATAAATAATATTGTCACAAATGTGCTGAAAGGAAGGCTCTGTTCAGATTCATTTAAAACTATGTTTCATTAAACCTCAGTTCACACATGACCATTTCTAACACCAGCAGTTTTCTTTGGATCCTCGCCAAACTTGATATATGGTAACTAAAAAACCAAACTATCTTGGACAAGTTCTTCAACTGATCAAATCGGATAATAGTTGTCTGATTTATGACCCTAGAATCATCAAAAATTGCATTATATATCTATAATGTATCAACTGACCAAGTATTTGAGTTATGTCATTTGCGCAAATTGCTTTCTTTGGGAGTGTCTGCCACAGGTGAGCAACTAGCGTGACGCTCTTACTTAATGTTTTTCTTTCCAGGAACAGCATAGCAGGCTCAGCTGTGTGTGTATATGATATGAAGGCATTTGACGATTCCTTCACAGGTCATTACAAATACCAGGAGACCCCCAGCGATGCCTGGGTGAGACATGATAATCATAATCCTCTCACAAAGGTAAAAATATAATTATATACATCAAGCCACAGGCGCAGGTCACAAACTCTTTTTTAGTATATAAGGTCATATAGTATCTAGATTGTACTACAATATACATACTATACGACCATATATACTAAAAAAGAGTTTTCGACCAGCACCTGTGCTTCAGGCAATCATAATCAATACTTTCTTAAACCTGTGACTTGAATGCCGAGTTTAATGGATAGAGTGTTGGCCGCTCACGCCAGAGGTTGCAGGTTCAATCCCCCGGTCGACCCGATGCCTCTCATAAAACACCACATAGTACTGGTTCTACCCAGGAAGCGGACTTGAGAGCGGTTCATATAAGCTTTGAGCTTTCATCGCAATCAAGCTAAAATAAATTAGTATAAACTATTGCCATGTTTATAATTTTGTACCTCCACAGTGTTATTGGAAGGTGTTTGGTGGTAATTGGTAACTCATGGGAAAAATGATAATCTAAGATCACTGAAAAAGGCATATTGATAATCTAGAACACTGATAGAATGTAATGAATGTTGATCATCCTATCTAAATTGAAAAAAGCCATGAATGATTATTTTTCTTGCATACTGAGCTGTTATGAATAATTTTTTTTATATGATATATCATAGTAGTTTTCACCACTATCACTTTAATCAAGATGTTATATTATATCATTTACATCATATATTTTTATTAGTCGCGCAATAGATGGTCCTAATGTCACAGTATAAGAAGTTTTATCTTGGCCCTAGTGTGAGGTATAAATACAGTAAAACCTGTGCAAGCGGCCACCTCTATTAAGCAGCCATTTGTCTTAAGCAGACACATTTGGTATTTCCCATATATATGTTTTCAGAGCAAATTAACCTGTATTAAGCAACAACCTGTTTTTTAAGGGCTACTTTTGCTCCTTCTATTGACTGGCTGCTTAACACAGGTTTGACTGTATGTAAGTTGGTCAAAGTGCAAATATCCTTGACTGGTATGTATATAATATTCCTGAAACGCTGGCAAATATATATTAATAATCCTTGGCAAATGTCATTTTATATACCTATTAAGTCGCTTATTGTCATCAAATAAATTAAAATATGGCCAATAAGTCATCACAATTTCATTCATAAAAATGTAGTACATGTAGTCAAACCTGTCTTATGCAGCCAGTCAAGCGAAGGAGAAAAAATGACCTTTTAAGACAGGTTATATATTGCTTAATAAGTTTTAATTTGCTCAAAAAGCATAGAAATAAGAACTGTCAAATGTGGCAGCTTAAGACAAGTGGCAGTTTAAGACAAGTGGCTGCTTAATACAGATGATGGCTGACATAGGATTGACTGTACTACTTTACACTTATCATTTTGTAGTGTCCAGAGAGAAAGGAGACAAACAAGCGGTCAAATGAAGATCTGATGAAGGACAGCATGCTGGAGGCAAAGTACCAACTGATGGACAGTGCTGTGCAGCCTATAACACAGATGCCCCTGCTTCATGAACAAAATGAAAGGCATGTTAAATAGATTTTAGCCTTTTCACGTTTCATACTGTGAAATCATTAATTTTCGTTGGATATAATTTTCATGGGGAGTCTAGACAACGAAATCAAATGCCCACGAACTTAGTTTACGCTATGTAATGTTGTCAACATATAAATAACCTCTGTGTTCATATGCATACATAAATCACATTGTGGTAAATAATCAGTCTTTTATTTATGTATTTTCTTTCGTCATATTGCCTCACTATTTACATTGGTAATTTGTTATTCTCATATCATCTTTAATACTACGTCCATCCGCTGATAGACGTGTGTGTGTAGCGAGATGTGTTATAATTTACCCCACTGCGTGTGTATATTTCAGTCAAATGTCAGAGGTACTAAAAATAAACCTTCATCTTGTAATTAAATGCTATCGAGTTGAAACAGTTTGAAACAATGTGACGTGTAGGCCTACGGTAAACATTGGAAAAAAAAGTGTAAAACATGTAAAGGGATAGTATGTGCTTGTACAAAGAAAACTAAAACACAAGTTTCTAGTGAAGTAATATCTTTTATTTAGTGGTATTTTTTATTTAATTCTATTGTTTCTCTTTATGATCATTTTTAATGAATAAAACAAACAAATCTCTTAAAAGTCGTAGTACATTCATTTACTGTTCATTATCACAGTCAGGTGATATGGCACGTACTGTTGTTATTTACTGCAGGCCTGCCTTCTGAAACCCTTTCTGGATTAGATCTCGTACTTCTCCTTTCCTCTCCTCTGGTTTGCATAACAGTTAGTTCAATATCGTACTTGTATATTAGGGTACTAATTGGCATGTGTCAACTCTTATTGGCACAGCGGGGTGCGATAAACCCTGATGACCAACATGTGCATTACAGCAGGGGGGGGGGGGGGGGGGGGGGAATTGGTTTCAATGAATTTAAGACCCCACGAATATGTCTTTGAAGTGGAAACCATGAAGTTTAATAAGTTATTTTTTATGCCTCCACCATTTGAAGAATATGCATCCGGTAAAAAATTTGTTTCTGATGAATAACTTCTGGATAGGTCCATGTATTTTATTAATATTAATATTTTGTGTGTACCTGTGTTACAAATAAATTATAAAATACAGGCCAATTAAATATTTGTCTACATTGTTTAAAAGAGTTTTGACCCCATTTCAACTTGGCTTTTTGGAAAAAAATTGTTTCCGATCAACAACGAGGGCAAGTTGCATAGGCAGACACTTTTTTAGTTTATTTTGTTTTTATCTTCAGATGGACCCATGTTGTTGTACAGAATGTCGCTGGTAAAAGAGCCAACTATAAAGTCGTGTTTGTTGCGACAGCAGACGGAAAACTACGAAAGATGATGCAGCTTCCGACTACAAATGAAACTTGTCTTATTGAAGAGATTAAAATAGTGCCCAATGGAGAACACAAACCTGTAAAAGCAATGAAAATCTCCTCCAAGATGGTATGAACTTGTTTGTTTGTTGTTGTTTTTTTTTTGTGAGTGTGTTTTTTTAATGATGTTTATAACACCATTTTCAACACATGTTATATTTATGGCATATCCAGTGTTATTGGTGGAGGAAGACATCAGACTGATTCAGACTGAGTAGAGCCACTGTCCTTCCACAAGTAACTGGAAACTTTCTCACATAAAGTTTTTGGAGCGAGCGGGACTCGAACCTATGATCTTAGTGGTGAGAGGTAAGTGATCTTAAGATGACGCCTTAAACCACTCGGCCAGGGAAGACCCTTGAACTTATGTTCATTGTTGATTGAAGAAATGTATATTTATTTTGTTTCTTTGTTTGAATATTTAGCATAATTTTTATACTACTGGAGGTGAAAGGACAAGCAGTTAATGTAACAACTCTCTGCAAGTAACTGATAGCTTTCCCGCTTGAATCAGTGGCAAGAGGTGTATCAATTATCACGGAGACAGCAGCTGGGTGGGATTCAAACTCACAACACCTAGATTGATAATCCAATGCACTAACGATTGAGTTAACCAGACTTGGTTTTGTTAATTTATAACAAAAATATAATACAACACTGGCAGGAAGGCAGTCTCGGGTGTTTTATCACACAGTGTCATCATATATAATGAAATGCTGGTCAAATTCAGTTGTAATAAAAAAAAAAAAAAAATCTACACTTTCCGAAGAAAGTTGTGGCATTCTCTGTTGCAAGTGGTCCAAGATGCCATTTTAGCACCACTTACCTGGCACCACTTAGGTCATGGTTTTGGGTCCATCTCAGTCCAAACAACTTACATGGAAAAGTATGGTGCATCTTGTACTGAAAATGGCTTACCTGTAAGATGATTACCAGTGTATAAAATGGCTTACCTGTAAGATGATTACCAGTGTATAAAATGGCTTACCTGTAAGATGATTATGGGTGTATAAAATGGCTTACCTGTAAGATGATTATTGGTGTATAAAATGGCTTACCTATAAGATGATTACCGGTGTATAAAATGGCTTACCTGTAAGATGATTACCAGTGTATAAAATGGCTTACCTGTAAGATGATTACCGGTGTATAAAATGGCTTACTTGTAAGATGATTACCAGTGTATACAGTGGATTATTTGTTTATCTTTTAGTTGAAACCTGTGTATAAAATGGCTTATCAGGTCATCTTTTAGATGATTACATGTATAAAATGACTTACCATTTCATCTTTAAGATGGGTATTAGGGTATAAAATTATATAATTATTCATCTTTTAGATGATTTATTACAGTAATCCATGTATAAAATAGCTTACTAGTTTATGTTTCATTTTTTTTTGTTATATTAAATGTGTTTTATAATTATGAAAGTCTTAGTTCAAAATTAACCTTGTTCTTTTATTACAGAATGCCATTTACATATCTACACAAAAAACTGTAATAAAGATCCCGGTGGAGCGTTGTTCCAGGTTCACTAATATCGAGTGAGTAGTTTCCATGGTTACATGAGTATAGTCATGCCTCCTTAGAGTAAAAATCATCAGCAGACAATATAAAAGTTTGTTACAGTTTGGGTTCTTAAATTAATATTTTCGTAAACTAAATTTCAGAATTTAAGTTTATTCATATACAGTGACACCTGTGTAAGCAGCCATATTTCCTATTTCTATGTTTTCAGAGAAAATTGACCTGTATTAAGCAACAATCTGTCTTTAAAAGTCACTTTCTATCCTTCACTTGACTGGCTGTTTAGACAGGTTTTACTGCATATGGTTATATTCTGCC
Organism: Panopea generosa; assembly: GCA_029582155.1. Classification (NCBI taxonomy): domain Eukaryota; kingdom Metazoa; phylum Mollusca; class Bivalvia; order Adapedonta; family Hiatellidae; genus Panopea; species Panopea generosa. The sequence goes on along the minus strand of CM055894.1, from coordinate 19,477,372 downwards.
AAGCCGTGTAGCAGAAGGTGGATACAGTGATAGTCTCCTGTCGTCCAGTACTGCAGTGGTTGTCTAGGGGTAGAATGTTTGCCTTACATGCGGAAAGGTTGGTTCAATCCCCAGTCAGGTCATACCAAAGACTTGAAAAATGGTACTACAAGCTTCCTTGCTTGGCACTCAGCATATAGAGGATAGTTCTAGGTCTGGTTGGCCCAGTGTCAATATAATGTGACTAGTGCTTAAAATACTGTCTCAAGTAGATACTGTCGCAATATAACAGATAAATTGTTAAAAGTAATGCTAAATACCACACAACATCCTTCTGTTTAGCCCATTTTCATGTCCTGTCCATAGCTCTCATGTATGGAGGGATTTTAAAGGGTACCGCACGTCAGAATATAAATGGCTATTTATCGTTAAATACACATGTAAATAACACAAAAATCAACAAATTTTAATTGTACGAAATTTATCAAATGAGAAAAATGACATTAAATATCATGATTTCAAGCGTTTCCTAAATGCTATGGGCGCCGCCATTTTGTAGCTCTTTTGTGATGGAGGTATTCGGTGACGTCATAACTGCACTTCCGTTCTAGTTATCGCGCAAATTGTATTGTGTCGTTAGTGACTGCTCTCTACTGAAACTCTTATGTATATACACTAATATACGTAATCAGTTTATATACAGATATACAGTGCATTAGTGAACATCGAAGGTAGACAATTAAACGCGAAAACGATTCTGAATTGAAGGACTTAACCCATTAAACATTGTTTTCTTCAGCGGAATAAGTGAGTGGAGTAATGCGATATGTTTTGTGGACAGCGTTGTGTTTAGTTTTCCTAATATGTGATTTCACATTGCTTCAGTGTCAAGCTTCTGGTGACATCACGTGCAAAACGCCTTAATACTTTGGGGTAGGACTTAAGATTGCAGAAAGAAGCGTACCAATGCCTTGGCGTACTACTACCCAAGCATACAATTTCTGATGATTTCAGTACGAAGATGACCATATGCGACATACATATAGACTTAGTGTATATTATCCAGTGGGAAGCTCTTTAAAATGTGCTAATAACATATAGCTCAGCTGATTTCTGAAATTTAATTTGTAATTTTATTATCTCTTCCAAAATATTGCGAAATTGATATAGCAAACTTTCACAATCTTATAACTGCAGGCTGTTTAAACAGGTGTGATAATCCAATTAACAATAAAAACAAGAGGTAAATGCCAAAACATAAGGTGTGAAAACGACATGGTATCTAAAAGTTATTATTAAAATACAAATTAAGGTCAATTAATTGTGACAGGCCCGATTAGCTCAGTCAGTTACGTGTCTAACTATCAATCCAGGTGTCTCGAGTTCGAATCCCCACCCGGCGACAGTCTCTGTGATGACTGACATACAACATTGTGTCTCAATATCATTTGTCTCTCACTGCTGATTCGAGTGAAAAAATTATCAGTTACTTGCGGTTGCTGGGTGTGCTCGAGTACTGGTTAACTTTTGCAGGAAACAGTGGTTAGGTTAACTGAACATCTGTACAGTAAACCCTCGATGGCAAAAAAATGATGCTAAATATTTAGTCAACCATTAATTGTTCATAAACTCATTTTATTAATTTTATAATTAATAGGCAATTTAGTTTATTGATATATGGCTTTTTCACAGTCAACTAGGTCATTATTCTTGAATAGACATTTGAACTACCTCTACTTCGTAATGAAAAAAGCTAAAGTAAAACCTTTATTTATTCATTAATACATGAAAAGTTTTTTTTACTGTTAAAATAGTGTTCTGGTATACAGTTTATGAAAAATATTCATAAAATCATATAACATAATTTTTTTACTTGTAAGTTTGCATTGATATTGAAACCCTTATTAACTGAAAATGTTTAAATTAGTAATAAGGCATAATACTATGTGATATAACATCCTGTCATAAAGCCTGGGGTCATTAAACCTGGGGTGATTACGCTTATTAGGGTACAATATGCACACTGTGGCAGGGTATTTCTCATTACCACATGGTGTGAATTATGAAAGCTCAGTAGGGTGCCAGTAGCTGGACAGTAACATACACTTTGTGCAATATGCCTGTAGACATTATAATCCATATGACACTCCCTATAAGCAGACACATTCATATATGTTCAGAGAACTGGTAGAATAGATAATCATCATATATCAAATTGGGAAATAACACCATTTGAATAACCAAAAGACAGTGCCAGTTATGTAAAACAATTTTTGATAATGTATTGACTGAGTAGCAAACAGTATATACCCTGATAGTACAGCATGAATGTGCAGGCTCGCCTGGATCTACATCAATACACCAATACTGACGGCAATAATTACTTTTTTTATCAAGCTAAGGGTAATTTTACTATTTTGAAAAATTCAATCATCAATGTCAGGCTACATGATAAGATGTCAGAGTCGTGATTGATGGGTTTCGGGTTTGATCTCTGGTTCATGATCGGTGTGACTGTTTAACAGTTATCATCTTTTTGGGTGAAAACTTCATAAGACATTGCTGTGACATATCTGTATTATTTCTGTGATACATTCTAAATCTTCTAAATTTCCAATTGTGTGGTCATTGCATCTGCAGCACGTATTTTCGTCAGACGAAAGCATCATACACAGTTTTCGCAGCTGCAAAAATCTTTCACATGTGTGAACAACTGTGCCGTCTCACTATTTCTCTCGTCTTCTAGTTAATTTAACTCTTCTTCTGAAATTTCTGGTTCAAAGTTGTAGGCCACAAGTCCTTCCCCGTTACTAAAATCCATTTTATTATTCTTGCTAGTACTTTTGCCGGTGATTATAATTGCACGTTTCTATATCTGCTGTTGTGTATAAATCAATTATGTTTTAAACCGGAAGTGCAGTTATGACGTCACGCAGGTATCCAATATGGCGACTTCCACCACAAAGTCGATGTGCGAAAATGACCGTTACAAAACGAGCTGATATATCTTTATGGACTCGAATTTATGCATAATAATACTATTAATAGAAAGCTGAACTCATAGCTATTCATATTATCCTGTTTTATACACAGGGTTGCGTTCCCCTTTAATATAAATAAATACAAATGTTCACCACTTCAAGATGACATGCAGAACACATCAACCCAATCTGTACCTAGAAGGTCAAGGTCACACGTATCAAAATTTCTTTTTACATTAAGAACATAATTGTTTTTCTTGTCTGATTTATAACTTTTATATGCATGAAAGCATGTTCACCACATCAAGCGGCATGCAGAATACAACAGGCAGTACTTCACATGTCAAGGTCCTACCTCAGCATTGAAGTTTTAAACTTATATACAACATACTTTTTTTGTGTCTTGATTCATAACTCATGTTCATTATAAGCAGAAGAATTGAAAACCAAACAATGAGGCCTGTAAATTGTGATGTGGGCTGTCATTTCAGTTTATGTATCAATGCGATGGACCCATATTGTGGGTGGAATGAGGCTGCTGGCGAGTGCTCCCCAGCCCCTTCCCGTCAACCAGAGGTACATTACTGGTTACAGAGCATAGAGAGATGTCCCTTTATATACCACTCAGGTGAGTAGCCTAAAGTACCTCACATGTACAAGAATGAAGCTGGCTGTAAATTTGAATAGTCAATTTTCTAAACAATTAATTATTAGCAAGCTGATTGATTAACATATAGCCTGTAGGATGCAAATTTCTGATCCTTCTCTATGCAAGTACTTGAATAATTGTTCTTGAAAATAATCTGAATAATACAATGTTTTCAGTTGGACAAAAATTAGGGTTACTATGGCAACAAAACTATCTCCATCGCCAAGAAATATTACTAAAAAAGAATCAAAGCTATGGTTCTGAAACTTTGTATGTTGATAAAGGGCAATAAGCAGATAATGCAGGTCATTAAGATGTTTTCAGTTGGACAAAAATTGGGGTTGCTATGGCAACAAAATAAGTAAAATTATAGATACAACCTTGACCTGTGATAACAAAAAAGTATCTAAGCTACTTTTGTGAAATATTACATGTGGATAGAGAGAGAAATTATTTGTTTTAGCGAACAAAAAAATTGGTTTTGCTCTGGCAACAACCACATTTTTCTCATGGCACTGCAAATCTTGTGTCACCATTTACAGAAACAAATCCTTCAAAACTATGTGTACATTATCAAAGTTCTACCTGTAAACCAGTAGGGGACTTATGTATGTATTGCTTGCAATACTCCACTGTCTTGATTTTTATGTTTTTTTCCAAAATGTTTAGTGTAAAAATGAACATTTTAATTAAATTTCTATTTAAAATAAATCATTCAACACCGAAAATGGTCTGTATCCAATGTTCATTTTATCACTTACTTTAAATTTCAATGCTTTATTCAGAATGTGTATGCCCAAAAATCTTGCTTACCTGGAACGCTGATTACAAACTTTGTGCCATGCAGATAATAATAATTATTTATATTTTGATTCTTAAGTGAATGGTGGTTGGTCCGCTTGGGAAGACTGGCATACTTGTTCACAAGTGGGCAATGATATCACTCTGGGAGACTGCAAATGTAGGTCAAGGTCATGTAATAACCCAAAGCCTTTTTATGGTGGTCAATCATGTGTTGGAGCCAGTGTCGAGGTAGCAAACTGCACAGGTAAGTTTGATATAATGATTGTGTCATAGACTCATAACTCCCATCATGTAGACTGATACTCTTCCACTGATCTTCGTCTGTTGTTTTATATTTTACTTTGAATAAGAAATAATTTCAGGACCAGTCTAAAGTTTTAAGGAATCATATTTTCATTTCCAGTTTTAATTTGTATTTTTACATTGATCTTTTGTAGGTAAAACCTCTCATATGCTTGGAATCCTTTTGTTAAAAGACATCTGGTCAATAATTGGAAGTTCACTCAAAAAGATGTTTTTTCCTTGTTTGACCTAATACAGTGCTATATTGTGATTTTTCTTTTAAAGTAATTTATTTTACATTGAATGTGAATCAAGTTCTTACAACTTAGAAAAATCTTGCTCGAAGACTTCCTTGGTAGAACCAGTACTACATGTATAAGCATGTGCTGGTAAAGTGTCTTGTTCAAGGACTCTACACATAGCTGTGGTAGAGGATTAAACCCATGACCCCTTGATCTTAGGTCCGATGTTCTACCACTGTGCGACGCATGCCACAATTTGTCAGTTATTTCAATTACAATGTTAAAGTTCCTTAAAAAAGGTCTTGACATAAAACACGTTGATAGATTAATGTTTTAAAGTTTGCAAGATGCACATACAATTAAGCTCTCATTTATTATTTTTATCTTTTTAGATAAACTTGATGGAAATAATGCAGTTTTATTGAAGATTTGTTTGAAATTCTACCTTCCACATTGTAATGAAAGTAATTGAAATAAATGCTTACGTTCACATTCAGTGTTTTATTTTTCACAGCGCATGGTCAGTGGACAGACTGGTCAACTTGGTCCACATGTTCCCAGTCTTGTGGGTCAACAGCCATCCACAGACGAGAACGGCACTGTAGTAATCCCCCACCGAGACACGGGGGTCGTAACTGTATAGGATCTAGCAGCGAGGAAGAATACTGTCAGGGCCATCCACCATGTCCTTGTAAGTAGTCCCTTTAAATTCCATCCACTGTGTCCTTGTAAGCAGTCCCATTATGTTCCATCCACTGTGTCCTTGTAAGTAGTCCCATAATGTTCCATCCACTGTGTCCTTGTAAGTAGTCCCATTATGTTCCATCCACTGTGTCCTTGTAAGTAGTCCCATAATGTTTCATCCACTGTGTCCTTGTAAGTAGTCCCATAATGTTCATTCCACTGTGTCCTTGTAAGTAGTCCCATTATGTTCCATCCACTGTGTCCGTGTAAGTAGTCTCAATATGTTGCATCCACTGTGTCCTTGTAAGTAGTCCCATAATGTATCATCCACTGTGTCCTTGTAAGTAATCCCATTATGTTCCATCCACTGTGTCCATATAAGTAGTCCCAATATGCTACATCCACTGTGTCCTTTTAAGTAGTCCCATAATGTTTCATCCACCGGGTCCTTGTAAGTTGTCCCAATATGTTCCATCCACTGTGTCCTTGTAAGTAGTCCTATTATGTTCAATTCATTATTTCCATGTAAGTAGTCCCATAATGTTCCATCCACCGTGTCCTTGTAAGTGGTCCCATTATGTTCCATCAACCATGTCCTTGTAAGTAGTCCCATTGTGTTCCATCCACCGTGTCCTTGTCAGTAGTCCCATTATGTTCCATCCACCGTGTCCTTGTAAGTAGTCCCAATATGTTACATCCACTGTGTCCTTGTAAGTAATCCCATAATGTTCCATCTATCATGTCCTTGTAAGTAGTCCCAATATATTACATCCACTGTGACCTTGTAAGTAGTTCCATTATGTTACATCCACCGTGTCCTTGTAAGTAGTCCCAATATGTTACATCCACTGTGTCCTTGTAAGTAATCCCATAATGTTCCATCTATCATGTCCTTGTAAGTAGTCCCAATATATTACATCCACTGTGACCTTGTAAGTAGTTCCATTATGTTACATCCACCGTGTCCTTGTAAGTAGACCCATAATGTTCCATCCACCGTGTCCTTGTTAGTTGATCCATAATGTTCCATTTACCATGTCCTTGTAAGTAGTACCCTTATATTCCATCCATTATGTCCTTGAAAGTAGTCCAAATATGTAACATCCACTGTGTTCTTTTAAGAAGTCCCATAATGTTCTATCAACCGTGTCCTTGTAAGTAGTCCCATAATGTTCTATCAACCGTGTCCTTGTTAGTAGTCCCATAATGTTCCATCCATCATGTCCTTGTAAGTAGTCCCATTTTGTTCAATCCACCATGTCCTTGTAAATAGTCCCAATATGTTTCATCAACCGTGTCCTTGTTAGTTGTCCCATAATGTTCCATCCACCGTGTCCTTGTAAGTAGTCCCGCAATGTTCATCCACCATGTCCTTGTAAGTAGTCCCATAATGTTCATCCACTGTGTCTTGTGTAAGTAGTCCCATTATGTTCCATCCACAGTCTCCTTGTAAGAAGTAATATAATGTTCCATCAACCTTGTTCTTGTAAGTAGACCCATTATGTTCCATCCACCAGGTCCTTGTAAGTAGTTCCATTATGTTCCATCCACCATGTCCTTGTAAGTAGTCCCATTGTGTTCTATCCACCATGTCCTTGTAAGTAGTCCCATTATGTTCCATCAGCCATGTCCTTGTAAGTAGTACCATCAACCGTGTCCTTATAAGTAGTCCCATTATGTTCCATCAACCATGTCCTTGTAAGTAGTTCCATCAACCGTGTCCTTGTAAGTAGCTCCATTATGTTCCATCAACCTTGTCCTTGTAAGTAGTCCCATTATGTTCCATCCACCGTGTCCTTGTAAGTAGTCTCATTATGTTCCATCAACCGTGTCCTTGTAAGTAATTCCATTATGTTCCATCAACCGTGTCCTTGTAAGTAGTCCCATTATGTTCCATCAACTGTGTCCTTGTAAGTAGTCCCATAATGTTCCATCCACCGTGTCCTTGTAAGTAGTCCCATTATGTTACATCCACTGTGTCCTTGTAAGTAGTCCCATTATGTTCCATCCGCCATGTCCTTGTAAGCAGTCCCATTATGTTCCATCAACTGTGTCCTTGTTAGTAGTCCCATTGTGTTCCATCAACTGTGTCATTGTAAGTAGTTCCATTATGTTCCATCCAACTTGTCCTTGTAAGTAGTCCCATTATGTTCCATCAACAGTGTCCTTGTAATTAGTCCCATTATTTTCCATCAACCGTGTCCTTGTAAGTAGTCCCATTATGTTCCATCAACTGTGTCCTTGTAAGTAGTCCCAATATGTTCCATCCACCATGTCCTTGTAAGTAGTCCCATTATGTTTCATCCACCGTGTCCTTGTAAGAAGTCCCATTGTGTTCCATCAACCGTGTCCTTGTAAGTAGTCCCATTATGTTCCATCAACTGTGTCCTTGTAAGTAGTCCCATGATGTTCCATCAACCGTGTCCTTGTAAGTAGTCCCATTATGTTCCATCAACCGTGTCCTTGTAAGTACATGTAGTCCCATTATGTTCCATCAACAGTGTCCTCTCTCAAATTTCTGTTAATGTATATAAACACACAGTCATTCCAAATTGTGATTTGTTGGGGCAAGCCAAACAAGTTGGCAAATACCCCTTTAGTTTTCTACTGCCTCTTTGTCATGTCTAAATACATGATTTTATATAAGATGGATATGTGTGTAGTTATAATCAAGTTAAGTTCTTTTCTCATATTCCTATTAGTGGTCACTTCACTTGATGTGAACTGAGTAAGCACATATGTTGAATTTTTAGATACAGGTCCTATCATTGCCTAACTAGATAAAAATCCGACCATTCAGTCAGACATTTATCTAGGTCCTGTTAAAGGTAGTATACCAGGAAAACACACTACAAAGGTGACAAAAATTATATTTTAATCGGACTTTAAACAAAATCCCCATTTTAAAAATAGATAACACTTAAAAACTGCTCGGCGACCTAAACATTTTCATTTGGACTCTTCAAACATGAAATAAATTATTGGAATCAGTATGATGGATTAAAATGAAACCGTAGAAGTCATTTTATCTTTCACAAAATGTTTAAATAGATATCCTCATGGCAATATGAGGCCTGTGAGTTTTTAATGGCACAATATGTTGGGGGAAAATGTTTTTAGTCTATTTTCAATCTTTGAAAAATTCTGATATACATACACATATACCTTTTTTAAATGGCAGCTTTAATTTAAAATAAGTCTCTGATCCATGATATCGAGAGTTCCTTACATAAGCTATGGTCAATGTGGCTTGTTGTGCAATGCATGCAACAAAATTGTAATGTTTTTATTATACCTGTTATTTTTATCTCCAGTGCCTCCTGTACAGGGTAACTGGACAGAGTGGACAGATTGGAGCGAATGTTCAGCCAAGTGTAACGGCGGTATACAGACCCGCAGACGTAGCTGCAATACGCCACCCCCAATGGTTAAATCTATACCCTGTGTTGGCTGTAACCAGGAGTGGAGAATGTGCAATACTCAGATATGTGGAGGTAGGATTCAGAACTATAGTACCTCCCTGATCACGACACCAGTGACTTAATTACAGAATCTGGCAGACTCAGCATACACAGCTGAAATTTCGGGTGGCACTTTTAGTATTTCTTTAATAACTCTTTAAAACTTTGTCTTTTAAAAGGTACCAAATTAAAAGCTGGTAAAAATGTTGAGTATGTCCATTTTCAAGTATTTGATATTTTTGTTCTGAATTTAAATTATTATGGGTTTGAAAACGAAAACAATATTGGAATCTTTTCTGAATATTTATTTATTTTGTATGAAAATGTAGTGTACTCGTTTAAATAAAAACATTTAAATAACACATCATAGATATAGAAATTTAATGTAGAAAGATGAATAAGTAAATTGTACAAGGTTGGCGAAAATTTCATATCAATATGAGTTTTTCTTATTTGTTACTTTAAAAATGGGCTAATAAAAGATAATGATCCCTAGTAATTAAGCATAAAAATCTTCATTTTTTTCAATTTAAAAAAATTACCTGCAGAAGTTACAATCAAATCGTTACTTTTGATAACTAAATCACAAAAGTGTGTTGATTGGTTAGGGAGTGGTTGTGTTTCTAAGATTTAGAAAAGTCAAATGTGCCACTCGAAATTTAGACGACCACTTGTAGTCGCTTATCTCTGTTTATATGGCTCTGATCTTACTAATTCTCTGTATTCATATTGTGTCTTAAAACTTTTTTTTTTATTAATTCTTATTCAAATTCTTACTGAATATCTGTGTCACATGACATGTAGACTCGCCATGTTCGTTGACATTTAATTGGTTGTTAACAGCAAGGACATATATATAGAAGGATTGGAAACTTGATAAAGTTAAACACTGTGATGATGAAGGATCAATAATTTGACAAATTAATCATTCAGAATTCACAGATAACTGAAGTAAATTTCATGTAATTTGTTGTTATTTTAACTGCAGTTTACACATTTTGTATTCAGAAGTACTTCAACAATTCTAAACACAAATTGTAGGAAATGGTATTGTTTTGATGAGAATTTCATTCTGCAATGTAAGAAGTTTTATGTGTGTACCTAAAGTGAATGGAAGTTAATTGAAAATGAGATATTGCGAGATTTTGCATAAATATGCGAGTGTTTTCAAAATCTCCATTAGTTGCCTTTCCTTCTCTATATAATTCCTTGTTAATAAATAAAAAAACATTGATATGTATATGATGTTTGTAAATACAAATAATTTACCTGGTAATTAAACCAGAGGGTTATCTGTCAAACAGTTTCATACAAACGTGACATTACTTACGTAATTTCAGAACTTCATCAGATGACGCCATGGACACCGTGGGTCTCCATGAATCACACCAAGGGAGGTTACTTCGAGGAGAGATTCAGATTTATGTGTCATGCCAAAGTTCCGAGTCAGTCTCTGATAAGAGCTAAACATGTAAAAACTCAGACACGATTCTGTTTTGATGGCGGACAATGTCGCGACTCAGGTGAGCTTAAACGTGAAATAGACACACACTCACCTATAGATCGTGTACTTAGACGTTATTGCAAGCATAGACGGAGAATATTTAGAAATTACTGCAAGTGTAGAACGCTTGGGATATTTTTAGTTTGTCAAAAGTGTGGATATGGATGATAACTGTTTCGTTTATTAGATTTTTTTTGTGACTAATAGGTACAATATATATTTGAATGAAAATATTGATTTTGCGAGGAATGAACAAAAAAGAAAGTCTTAACGGAACAAGTTGCGGTTCTTGTCAAGAATTCTATAATTAGTGCTTAGTCACATTATGATGTTGGATGTTATTTGACAATTATTCATGTTAAAATTGGCAGAAAAGTGTGTTTTTGTGTTTTACATTTATGAATATCGTGGTGGCTATTTGTTGTTATTTACTTTTAAAAAAAAAAAAAAGCAGCTTTACCAATGATTTCATTCCGTGATGTATCTCTCGATTCCACTGGTACGCGGGATTTAAATTCAAGTGCAGTAAATTTAAAAGGAGCCAGTATGTTATAACGATATGTCTCAGAGTCGTTGAGCAAATCTTCATCATTCTCATTCATATACACTTTTGAACATTCTTTATTTCTGTTTCATTTATTTTCACCTTCATTTGGAATGTGTGGTAGTGACTAGTGAACCAATTTGTGCAATTTGACATATTTTACCATGTGACCAAAAAAATACACAGATACAGTCTAACAGTAGTGGATTGAAGAGCGTGAAATAACCCAAATGTTACTCAAAACACAAGCACATAATGGAGCAAAAATAACATGTATGTAGTCAAATGTGCTCCAGAATGCAGCAGCGTGATAATAATATTATTTAGTGAGTTTATATAAACCAACTTTGCATGGAATGGATGCATTTTCATCTTACTAATACCCCACCACCATTGTTTGTTACTAAAACAATACGCGAATGAAACAGTCACTGGACCATGAATGATTATGGGATATTTGTCATACATATATGTACAATTTGTAGCATTTGTTTTGTGCTTTACATTATACGTGATTGAATGAATACAACTGTAAACATTGTTTCATAACTGAGGAAGCAGACGACACAGAAAAATCAAGTTTTTTTTCACTAAATGTGAAAAGAATACTGTGTGTAATTATGAATGTCCATAAAACAGAATATTCTGTCATCATAATTATGAATGTTCATATTACAGAATATCATGTCCCCATAATTATGAAGGTCCATATTACAGAATGTTCTGTCATAATAATAATGAATGTCCATATTACGGAATATCCTGTCCCCATAATAGTGAATGCCCATGTTATAGAATATTCTGTCATCATAATTATGAGGGTTCATATTACAGAATGTCCTGTCATCATAATGATGACTGTCCATATTACAGAATGTCCTGTCATCGTAATTATGAATGTCCATGTTACAGAATATCCTGTCATCATAATTATGAATGTCCATCTTACAGAATATTCTGTCATCATAATTATGAAGGTCCATGTTACAGAATGTCCTGTCATCATAATAATGAAGGTCCATGTTACAGAATGTCCTGTCATCATAATTATGAATGTCCATGTTACAGAATATCATGTCTTCATAATTATGAATGTCCATCTTACAGACAATCCTGTCATCATAATTATGAATGTCCATCTTACAGAATGTCATGTCATCATTATTATGAAGGTCCATATTACAGAATGTCCTGTCACTATAATTATGAATGTCCATGTTACAGAATATCATGTCCCCATAATTATGAATGTCCATCTTACAGAATATCCTGTCATCATTATTATTAATGGCCATCTTACAGAATATCCTGTCATCATAATTATGAATGTCCATCTTACAGAATATCCTGTCATCATAATTATGAAGGTCCATATTACAGAATGCCCTGTCATCATAATAATGAATGTCCATCTTATAGAATATCCTGCCCCCATAATTATGAATGCCCATATCACAGAATATCCTGTCTCTATAATTATGAATGCCCATATTACAGAATATCCTGTCCCCATAATTATGAATGCTCATATCACAGAATATTCTGTCATCATAATTATGAAGGTCCATAGCTATTACAGAATACCCTCCTGTCATAATTTATATTATAAAGATTCATATTAAAGAATATTCTGTTGTCATTATTTGCATAACTGTGTTACTATGACAACAGATAAAACTGTAATAATGAGTTTGTGTAATCACTGTGTTACAATTTTTGACATATTAATCAATAAATGGCTGAACATTACTTAATTCATGAGTCAATACAACATATGTTGTGTTCTGGATTTCACCATTCATCTGAAGTTTCTTCACCTAATTCATCTGAAGTTTCTTCACTATTCATCTGAAGTTTCTTCACCTAGTTCATCTGAAGTTTCTTCACCATTCATCTGAAGTCTCTTCAGCTGTTGCTTTAAATATAATATGAGTAAAAGGACCTATCTAAAATCTGAAATCTAATCTAAAATTAAAATAATCTTAATTATAAAAAGAACAATATTGTTATGCATTTTCCTGTGTTTTTATGATAAGTAAAATAAAATGGTCATTACTCAGCTATGTGCGGGTGTTAAGAAAGTACATGTAGTAATTTTGTTTGTTTTGTTTGAATATTTAGAGACATTATTAAGAGCCCAATATGTTATACTATCCACTCTTTCCTGGGATCCTGGAATGTTTCCCAGCAGTCGAACACACGCATTCCTGCAAGTAACTGATAATTTTCCCACTTGAATCAGCGGTGAGAGACAAATGACAATGAGAGGCAATGTAGTATATCAGTCATCACAGAGACTGTCACCAGGTGGATATTTGAACTAACAGCTCATGGATTGGTAGTCAGATGCACTACAGACTGAGCTACCCGGTCAGGCTGTAGTTGAACGGGTAACACAAGAAGCAATAGTTGACTCACAGTAAGAAAAGTTTACATGTAAAATATTTTCTGATTAATTGTTTTTTGCTATTATGAAACATGAAAATTACATATAAAATATCTTAAAAAAAAAATATTGTTTTGTGTTTGTTTGGCTTAACAGCCCAGTTGTCATGTTTGCTTGATATCTTTGTTGACAGTGCAATATATTCTCTTTCATATATTTCAAAAGTTTTCCAAGAATTTAACTTCTTGTACCTACCTTTTTATGCACTCCTCCATTCAAAGTATGGTAATGGGGTGCTTAGTGTTGTGTTGGTATAATCATGCAGAGAGACACATTTGTGGCTTAAGATTTAAAAAATTGTGGACTGAACCTATTATTTTTATGACAATAATGTCTACCTGAGATTTCTGACCAAGTGAAAATAGTTATAGTTGAACTGTGTTCTCTCATATATTGTTACATAAAATATTTAATTGCATTAAATATATAGGGGGAGAAGAGAGCTGAAAATATAATTTATAATATAGTTATATTTCTGCAGCTTGACTACACTTAGAATAAGCGGGGCGGTAGTCTAATGGATAGAATGTTTGCCACTCATGCTTGAGGTTGCGGGTTCGATCTCTAGCTAGACCCAGTGCCTCTAAAAACAACACTTAGTACTGGTGCTACCCAGGAAGCGGACTTGAGTGCGATTCATAAAAGCATTGAGCTGTCATCACAATCAAGATCAAGTAATTTAGTATAAATTAAAGTAAATTAAGAATAAGGATTGGTAATTTTTTTATTCCAATGTTAACTGTTAGTTATAGGGAGTTGAAGTTGTTTTAATAAAGGGACTAAATATTGTTTGGTTTTTACACAGAAATATTATCGGAAAGCAAAACATTTCTTTCTTATCTAGATTATCTGAAGCAGCATCTAGTCATGTCCAGTTAGTTTTTAGAGAGGCATGGATACTCATAAATACACAAGGCCTAGACCATAGCTTTTTTACTTGTGACATTTACCCTTTACCATGTTTGATCAAGTCAGGTCCCTGGAAATAAAACTAGGGGCCGCCACATGGATCACAGTTTTTTAAAGTTATATTGGGAAAACTTCAAAAACTTTTCTCCGAAAGTATGATGTCTGGAAGTAAAATGTTTTACAAGTGGCATTGTCTGATGGACCTCTACGAAGTTGTTCAAGCTGGGTGCCCGGGGTACATGGTCCATAGTTTAGGTATTTTATATTTACCCTAGTCTGATTGTCCCCTACCATGTTTGTTCAAGTCAGGTTCATAGCTCCAAATTTGGGGACACCACTGGTGTTAAATAGGGAACTTCTGCAAAAGTGCATGGTCTGGAGTTGATGTATTACATGTGATGCAATGAGAAATGGCTTTAAACCAAGTTTTTTTGTTTGGTGTCGAAGTTGAGGGTCAACTGTTTTATGTAAAGTTAATGGTATTTAGGGGAATTTTCAAAAAAAAAAAAAATCTTCTTCTTGGCCTTAGACCTTAGATATTTTATTTCTTGTATACCTGATAAGGATATCTGCATTTTTACCCGGGTTAGATATTTTTATCTCACCCTAGGGTCGAGATAAAATTCTGGCGTAGTGACGTCCAGATGACATAAGGTATAAAATATATGACGTAATTGAAAAGTCCGTCCTTTAATTGCGATAACTGTTTTCACAGGACCACAGCAGAACCCGTTCCCTCCAAAACAGTTATCCCTTGGAACGGAATTTTTTATCTGAACGTCAAACCCAAGTAAGATTCTTATAATGTAGCATTGACTGTTGGCCCTGTACCAAGTTTGTTTAAGCCAGGTTAAATTTGGAGCCAACACAGTTACAGTTATACATAGAGTTTAATACAGAAAAACTTCACCCTAACTCCATAAATATGCGTTTCCCCGCACCAAACACAGAAGGTCTTTGAAAACAGTGCAGGAAGAGTTCAGTTTGCTCATAATGAGCAATCTGAACACTTCCTGCACTGTTTTCCACTCTGTCAGTTAATATAAACATAATTCACCCAATAATTCAAAAGCCTTCTATATTAGTTGTCCAAAGGCGTCTATATTAGAGGTGTCCAAAGGCGTCTATATTAGAGGTGTCCAAAGGCGTCTATATGAAGTAAAGGGTTAAATGAAGATAAGTTTTCAGGATTCTGATAACAAAAAAAATGCATTTGAAACTTTCCAGAGTTGTTGTTCCTTAAAGCAACATGAATCGTAAAACAATTATAAATAAAACTGTAAATTAAACACTTGAATAAGTAGATCTACAGGTGACACCTCTTTAATCATCTATTTGTTCATTGTCAGAACTAAATCATTGTAAATGTATCCAGATGAATGAATTGTATGCTTGTATCTTTTTTTTTTCACACACCTTTTTCTTGGCATATTTCTCTTATTTGCAACATGGAAGTTCTATCATTCTTTTTGTACATATTGTGTATTTATTTAAATCCCTCTATTTTTTGTATAGTATAAATATAATTAAAAGCATATGGACTCATTTTTATTCTTTGCTTGTTTATTCCCTTCAAAAGGTCCTCCCCGGCTGAGTGGTTTAAGGCGCCATCTTACGATCACTTACCTCTTACCGCTTGAGTCCTGCTCGCTCCAGAAACATTTAGTGACAAAGTATGCAAGCTTCTTGCGGAAGGATGGTGATTCTATTCAAATCCATTCTGAGGTCATCCTCAACCAATAAAACTGGATATGCCATATATAACCTGAAATGGGTTGATAATGGCGTCGAACCCCTTGAACTTAACAAAATATATTATAAACCCTAATACTTCATTTTTCTCTGTTTTTAAAAAATGTATATTTTGCTTACTGTTAAAATAAATCAACTCCATTCATTTCATATTTAAGCTTTGTTCTTTATTTCAAAGAAACTTTGAGACAGAACAATACTGGCACAGCCAGGGGTTGAGGGATCAATTATCAGTGATGTTGTACTATACGTAAGAACAATACTAATCATTCACTTAGTTTTTTATTAATGCTCAGATTTTACAGGATAGGTTTGTTTGAGTAGTTATTTTTAAGCCACCAAGTGCTGACAGTTGACCTAACCTTTATTTCCTCTGATCCTGGAAGGTATTCGCAACACCCACCAACTTTCTGCAAGTAACTGGTAACTTTCCAACTTACGCAGCAGTGAATGACGCACAACAATGAGACAAATATAGTACTTCAATAATCACCAAGACCCCGTCCAGGTGGGAATATGAACTCACAACTGGATTGATAATCAGACGCATAATCAATTGCTTTAACTGAGATAGGCGAGGAATAATTCACCCAATGTCAGTATAATGTGACTGGACGAGTATCTTGTCTGTGGCATGATATTTTAGTGTAAGGCTGTTACTCAGGACAGTATATATGACATTACAAACAAACTACTGACAAGATTTGTATTGTGAAGAGATATTTTACACGATAAATGATTTAATTAATCTGAGGACAGTATACATTTTTATTGTAAACAGATATTTTTTATGATTATTGATTCAATTAATCAAGACAGTATACATGACACCACAAATAAACTGTACTGACTAGATTTTTATTGTTAACAGATATTTTGTATGATAAATGATTCTACTAAACAGGGCAGTATACATGACACCACAAATAAACTGTACTGACTAGATTTTTAATGTAACAGATATTTTATATGACTAATGATTCAATTAATCAAGACAGTATACATGACACCACAAATAAACTGTACTGACTAGATTTTTATTGTTAACAGATATTTTGTATGATAAATGGTTCTATTAACCAGGGCAGTAAACATGACACCACAAGTAAACTGTACTGACTAGATTTTTATTGTTAACAGATATTTTATATGATAAATGATTCTATTAACTAGGACAGTATACATGACACCACAAATAAACTGTACTGACAAGATTTTTATTGTTAACAGATATTTTGTATGATAAATGATTCTATTAACCAGGACAGTATACATGACACCACAAGTAAACTGTACTGACAACATTTTTATTGTTAACAGATATTTTGTATGATAAATGATTCTATTAACCAGGACAGTATACATGACACCACAAATAAACTGTACTGACTAGATTTTTATTGTTTACAGATATTTTGTATGATAAATGATTCTATTAACCAGGACAGTATACATGACACCACAAATAAACTGTACTGACTAGATTTTTATTGTTAACAGATATTTTGTATGATAAATGGTTCTATAAACCAGGACAGTATACATGACACCACAAATAAACTGTACTGACTAGATTTTTATTGTTAGCAGATATTTTGTATGATAAATGGTTCTATTAACCAGGACAGTAAACATGACACTACAAATAAACTGTACTGACTAGATTTTTATTGTTAACATATATTTTGTATGATAAATGATTCTATTAACCAGGACAGTATACATGACACCACAAATAAACTGTACTGACTAGATTTTTATTGTTAACAGATATTTTATATGATAAATGATTCTATTAACTAAGACAGTATACATGACACCACAAATAAACTGTACTGACTCGATTTTTATTGTAAACAGATATTTTATATGATAAATGATTCTATTAACCAGGACAGTATACATGACACCACAAATAAACTGTACTGACTAGATTTTTATTGTAAACAGATATTTTATATGATTAATGATTCTATTAATCAAGACAGTATACATGACACCACAGATAAACAGTACTGACTAGATTTTTATTGTTAACAGATATTTTATATGATAAATGATTCTATTAACTAGGACAGTATACATGACACCACAAATAAACTGTACTGACTAGATTTTTATTGTTAACAGATATTTTATATGATAAATGATTCTATTAACTAGGACAGTATACATGACACCACAAATAAACTGTACTGACTCGATTTTTATTGTAAACAGATATTTTATATGATAAATGATTCTATTAACCAGGACAGTATACATGACACCACAAATAAACTGTACTGACTAGATTTTTATTGTAAACAGATATTTTTTATGATTAATGATTCTATTAATCAAGACAGTATACATGACACCACAGATAAACAGTACTGACTAGATTTTTATTGTTAACAGATATTTTATATGGTAAATGATTCTATTAACTAGGACAGTATACATGACACCACAAATAAACTGTACTGACAAGATTTTAATTTCACCAAATATTTTACATGATAAATGATGTTTACTGTCAGCCATCATGGTTTCCGGATGAAAACAGAATAATGTAGTCCTTGAACTTTGCAGGGTGGTGCATCTTTGTAAGTAAATGACACCTTTTCATTTTGGGGTCAAAGATCAAGGTCACACTTGCTGTTTTATAGGAAATCATGTTTCTATCTGATATCTCGAAAACAGTTTGACCCAGTTGCTAAGGGGCCTTTGGTCTAACTCCTATAGGACCAAGTTAACTGACGCCCTATCAGGGGGGCATAATATCATAGAATGTAGATTATTATTGCAATGAGTTTAATTGGTTAATGATCCTGTTGCATGGAGACGGGGTGCAGGGTAAGGGGGGTGGGGTAGTTGTGACAACATAACACGACTACTGGTAGAAGAAATCTGGATTCTAGGACAGCAGAAATAATAAACATGTTATATTTAAAAATAGTTCCAGTTTTATATTATTGATGGATTTGTTACTCAGGACAATATACATGTCAGCGGCTTCATCTCTAAGGTCGGCAACAACTTCAGCAACTGAATTTGGAAATTTAGAGTTGCTCTGAACATGACATTCATCATGAAAGGTAAGTTTCACCAGGTATGTTTAATGATATTTGTAGACTCTTCAAGATCTATTTCCATAGATGGCAGCATAGTGAATAAATGGGACTGATACCGGATTTAATCATGAAAATGGATGTCAGGTTTTACATGGCAGTTTTAAAAATTCTATTGTTGTTCTTGTGGAGAAACTCGCAATATATGTAAAACATAATGATGTGAATTAAATTGCGTTAGATTGTTAAATTGTAATCAATAAATACATAAAAACTATTTCTTTTTTTGCATTCATTATGATTCAAGCTGTATTGTATAATATTCATATTATGAATGTTTATTTGTTAGATGTCGTGTTTATCATCTGTTCAAAATTTATTATGGGCCAGAGGCCAACAATCCTCAACTGAAAATATGCAGTAGAACATCATTGGCTGGAACACGGATGGCTGGTACACCACATATAGCTTTAATCACTTATCAGGTCCGAGCTGAATTCCTTTTTCAATGTATATACATGTATGGTATGATGTTGAACAATATGTGGCTCAAACAAGCTTTGACTCTAGCTTCTTTAATTTATTTGTCCTATCGGGTTTGAGCCTACAAAGTTCTACTGTATTGCCTATATAAAATCCTGTTTATGGAGGAATATGTATGAGTATTAATATATATAATTAAAAAATTAAGTTACTAAACTAATATTTAAATAGTTTTGTGGACAAAACTAAAAAAGGTAATTGAAAACAATTTTGACTGAACCTTGCTTTCGTGAATTCTTTAAAAATATTTTTAAAAAAATGAATTTAAAACTAGTAAAAAAAACAGCATTTTTAACCTAACAAATAGTTTTCTTGTATTGTAGTAATAAATTGATAATATTGTCAATAAATATGTAAAATTTGAAAATAATCTGATGTTTGAAGTGAGATATAGAGGATTTTAAACAGCAAACTTGATTTTTTCTCACCAACTAGAAGATGTATATGTTTTATTTTGTAGATTTTTGAAAATCTGAGGACGGTCAAGTTCGGCTGGGTGTTAAACTGTGTTTTAAAAGCATCGTTAAATCTTAAATTGATTAATAACAACTTTTTAAGAAAAAATACAAAATTATGAAAAATATAAATTTTATGGTAAAAACTGCTATTTTTTAAAGTATGCGTTTATTTTTTACAATTTAAATTAAAAAAATATATTTTTGCGGATCAGATTTTTTTTTATATGTTGACCATACTTGTTATAGAATTCTTATTTCATAAAAGTATCAGAGCAGCTCCAAACTTGTTTTAAAATAATCATATAATATATACAACTTCAATGTAACATATAGGAAATAAATTACATTATTTTGTGGTGCATTTACACTGTATTTTAATTTTCAAATTATTTCAGTAGATTTAATGATATATTTGTCTTTTTTTTCAGTTTTTTCTACGCAGTGTTCGTTTTTTTTAATTTCTCACCTAGTTCACATTGTAACACCACCGCATGTTGCAAAACTAAGCATGAACATGTACAGCAATTTTCTCTCTTTCTCGAAGTTATAAACATTATTCTGTGAGCATAATCCTTGTTTTTTATATTTAAATGTCAACAAAGATTATAATGATGATAATGATTCTGTTGGGATTCTGTCACTTTTAACAATTTAATATTGTATCTTGTGACTCGAGATTCTGTCACTTTTAACATTTTTATATTTTATCTTGTGACTTGGGATTCTGTCACTTTTAACATTTTTATATTATTGTATCTTGTGACTCGGGATTCTGTCACCTTTAACATTTTTATATTGTATCTTGTGACTTGGGATCCTGTCACTTTTAACATTTTTATATTGTATCTTGTGACTTGGGATTCTGTCACTTTTAACATTTTTATATTATTGTATCTTGTGACTCGGGATTCTGTCACTTTTAACATTTTTATATTATTGTATCTTGTGACTCGGGATTCTGTCACCTTTAACATTTTTATATTGTACCTTGTTGTGACTCGGGACATACAAATGAGGGTCACATTGGCCATAAATCGTATACCTGTGGCATAAGAGATCATGACAAATAAAACAATATTTGTTGACATTTAGTATCAAGTCTAAGGTCTGTTTCAAACACTATCCAAGATCATGCAGTATTTGATAGCTAGTTTATAAAATTGGTGACGACCCAATAATAAATTCTGGTGTGAGAGTTAAAAAGCAATTTTTGAAAATACAGGGGCCATAACTCAGACATTTATTATATGACTAGTTCAAGAACCTTCTGATCTTCTGCTGATATAACTACTGTGTATGTATGATAACCACCAAATGATAAATACAGGTGCTGGAGTGCACGCAAGGTCAAATAGTGCATTTTTTCACAATTCAAGGACAATGCATGTTATTCGTGTTAGTTACAGATCAGGTCAGTTCAAAATCGTGTCTTAAATATAAAAGTCTAAGACATACTAGTTATATAACTACATGTACAGTGTAAGTGTGGTAAAAGATCAAATGAAAAATGCTGTTGCTAGAGTGCACACACAAAGTAAACTAGTGGGCTACAAAGTTAACTAAGGGCTATAACTCTGACAAGAATGATCAGATTTGACCAGTTTAAGAACTTGTCTGAGATAGATAACTGCTATGAACACTTAGTTTAGATAAAAAAATGTAGATGCTAGAATGCACTCAATGTCAGACAGTGCAATTTTTGATAATTCAAGGGCCATAACTCTGACATTTTTCACTCAATTTGGCTGGTTCAAGAACTTATTGTTATAAAACTGAAGTAATCAAAATGTAAGGGCTTGAGTACACACATCCTGAAAGTTTTCAGACAGACAACGATGAATTTACGATATTTATTTACATAAATTAACCACAGTAAATTTGGTGGATATCCAATGACAACTGTGTGGACTAAAGTGAACACACAATCAAATTGTGCAATTATTGGCAATTCAAGGGCCATAACTCTGTGCTTTATTTTCAGATTTTGCCAGTTCATGAATTTGTCTGAGATATATAACTACTGTATAAGTTCGATCAAATGTGGGTGCCAAAATAGACAGAGGGTCAAATAGTGCAACTTTTGACAATTCAAGAATTCAAGGGAAATGACTCTGACATGAATTTGGCTAGTTCAATACTTACGGTTCATAACTAACGTGTTGTTTGGTGAAGATCCAATAAAAATACAGGTGGTTGAGTGCATACAACCGAACATTTTACAGACAGTGACGGACACTTAAAAATTAAAAATCAGAAGTTGAAAATTAAATATGTGATACTCATATGCATTATATATGGTGTCTTTTAATGACAAACCTCCTCTGTGGCCGAGTGGTCTAAGGCGCCATCTCAAGATCACTTACCTCTTACCGCTGAGGTCCTGCTCGCTCAAAAAAAATTTATGTGAGAAAGTTACTAGTTACTTGCGGAAGGATGGTTGTTCTACTCAGTCTGAGGTCTTCCTCCACCAGTAAAACTGGATATGCCATATATAACCTGAAATGTGTTGAAAATGGCGTTTAACCCCATTAAAAAAAATATATTTTTATATCAATAAACCTCCTGCTTTTTCATCAATATTAAGTTTACTGCATAAATTTAATAGTTATAAGCAAACAGACCATAAAATAATTATTTTTGAAATAAGAGTTAATTTAATATGTATAAATTATGATTGTAGCCATTTCGCTTTTACAAAATATTGATGGAGGCTGGTCGGAGTGGTCCACATGGACGGCTTGCACACGTGAATGTGATAGTGGCCTGAAGTGGCGCCACAGACGATGTAACAATCCGGCACCCCTCGGTAATGGCATGGATTGTGTTGGACATGTGAAGGAGGGCCAAGAATGCAACAGCCATTCTTGTCAAGGTTAGTGTTTAACTTTCAACTTGCTCAATTTTGTCCCCGAGGCACAATATGTTACAGGATTTGCTTTCCGATATGTAACATCCAATTTTGACCTTTGAAGAAGTTACTGACCCAAAGATCATTTCTCATCGATCGTGGGAACAACTTCACACACATGTTACATACACGGATCTCGATTTAACGTCGGGGATTCATAAAATCTTGAAGAGCAATAAATTGCGATTAACGTAATGTACGCGAATGCTTTGTATCACCTACTTATTAAAAAGACCTTCTGTATATTTTTTTTTTATTCCATAAACTCTTTGCAGTTGTGAATTGTTTGTGTTCTACTTTGTATATATGGCTTGGCCCGATTAGTTTAGTCAGTTACGCAACTGACTATCAATCCAGGGGTCATGAGTTTGAATCCCCTGCCCGGCAACTGTCCCCATGATGATTTATATATAACATTGTGTTTCATTATCATTCATCTCTCACCACTGATTCAAGTGGGAAAGTTATCAGTTACTTGCGGAGACAGGGTATGCTCGAGTACTGGTTAATCCCAGGAAACAGTGGTAAGGTTAACTGATTGTCTGTTAGCCCTTGATGGCATAAAAATGATGATAAATATTCAATCAATCATTCTTATTAACCTGATATTCAATCAATCAATCAATTGTATACAGGTGTCTGGAGTTGTTGGTCAGAGCTATCCACATGTTCAGTAAGTTGTGGCCAAGGTGTGTTGGCTCGGACCAGACACTGCCAAAGCCTGCCCCCAGGGAATGTCTACACTATCCCCTGTGCTGGTGATACTGAAGAGTTTTTGGCATGTGATGAAGACCCCTGTATCAGTAAGTAATGTGTATTGCATGAACAGAACAGAACAGTAATGTTATTAGCTTTATACAAAAAGTTATTTTGTAAAGAAAAATGAAAAGAAGCGTAAATTGGGTTAAAGGTCAATTGTGTCAAGGTCACTATTACTAAAAATAGAAAAATATTGCACCTTTTTGCACAAAAAAACAATAATATGCATTCAAAATACGTGTTAATTACATGAAACGTCATATGTGCAAATATTGTTTAATTACGAAAATAAAAGTGTTAATTACTTGTATATCCGAACATATACATTGCAGAATGAAATTCTCATCAAAACAATACCATTCTCAGAAATTTGTGTTTAAAACTGTTGAAGAACTTTTGATTACAAAATTTATATACTGCAGCTAAAATTACAACAAATTAGGAGAAATTTTCCTTCAATCTTTAACTACATAAATTATATTTTTGCATGATCAAAACATGTTTAAGATTACATATTACTCACAGTTTATGTACAAGAAGTCAGTTGCCTGTGAATTATGATTGATTAATTTGCCAAAAAATTAACCCTTCATGTGCTGTTTTATCAACATTTAGTCAGGAGTTGCAAGTTTCCTATCCTTCTATACAAGTCCTTGATAATATACAATATTATTTTATCATATCAATTTGTATTGATCTACATAATAACTTTTGCTTCATTTCATTTATTTTGAAATTGTAAGGTGTGTAGGGGGATTGTTCTCCCTAATCCCCACACACCTACGACAGGGAGAATAAATGGTCATCAAAACGGTTGACTGAAAAAAAATGAAAAAAATAAAAACATAAAGAATAACTTTTGCTTTAATGGCAGGGAAAGTTTATCAGTTGCAGGAACACACAGTTGATGATGTCGTTTTTTTGCATTGCATTAAACCCACGTTTAAACACTTTTTCAACCATTGATAAACTGTTAATTATGTCATTGAACTAATAATTATAACTGAGTCGAACAGTTTCCATAAAAAAATTCACATGTTTTGTTTTAATTTCATCAATCAAATTTGGAACTATTTTCAGGCGTATTTACTGCAGATATACACACATCACATGTGTTTGTTTGCTGTATTGTTTTGTTTTTGTATTGTTAATTTTTTTATGGTTTTGTTAAAATTGAAAACGGTCTTTTTAATTATTGTGCAGTGTATAAGCTTTCATGGCACTCAATAAATGTTATACTTTTTCGAGTTATGTTGAGGGACAACAATTTTATGGATAAGAAACAAACAAGAGCACTAGGAATACAATATCGAACCTGCTTTGCTCCAACTCCATGTATTCATCAACTTGGTTCTTTCATGAACTTTATTAAACTGTTATCACTGATGGCTTTAAAAGTACTTTAAAAGTACTGCACCAGACAAGGGAAATATATCAAAGGGCAATTACTCTGTAATTAGCAAGAATAGAGTTATGTTTCTTGTACACTGCACTTCCTGTCATTATATTCTACCATTGTATGAAGTTTGATGAAATTCCATCCAGTACTTTAAAAGTAATGCTCCGGACAAGGGAAATATATCAAAGGGCAATTACTCTGTAATTAGCAAGAATAGAGTTATGTTTCCTGTACACTGCACTTCCTGTCATTATATTCTACCATTGTATGAAGTTTGATGAAATTCCACCCAGTACTTTAAAAGTAATGCTCCGGACAAGAGAAATATATCAAAGGGCAATAACTCTGTAATTAGCAAGAATAGAGTTATGTTTCTTGTACACTGCATTTTCTCTCATTATATTCTACCACTGTATGAAGTTTGATGAAATTCCATCCAGTACTTTAAAAGTAATGCTCCGGACAAGAGAAATATATCAAAGGGCAATAACTCTGTAATTAGCAAGAATAGAGTTATGTTTCTTGTACACTGCACTTCCTCTCATTATATTCTACCATTGTATGAAGCTTGATGAAATTCCATCAGGTACTTTTCAAGTTATGCTCCGGACAAGAAAAAATATCAAAGGGCAATAACTCTGTAATTAGCAAGAATAGAGTTATGTTTCTTGTACACTGCACTTCCTGTCATTATATTCTACCATTGTATGAAGTTTGATGAAATTCCATCCAGTACTTTAAAAGTAATGCTCCGGACAAGGGAAATATATCAAAGGGCAATAACTCTGTAATTAGCAAGAATAGAGTTATGTTTCCTGTACACTGCACTTCCTGTCATTATATTCTACCATTGTATGAAGTTTGATGAAATTCCACCCAGTACTTTAAAAGTAATGCTCCGGACAAGAGAAATATATCAAAGGGCAATAACTCTGTAATTAGCAAGAATAGAGTTATGTTTCTTGTACACTGCATTTCCTCTCATTATATTCTACCACTGTATGAAGTTTGATGAAATTCCATCCAGTACTTTAAAAGTAATGCTCCGGACAAGGGAAATATATCAAAGGGCAATAACTCTGTAATTAGCAAGAATAGAGTTATGTTTCTTGTACACTGCACTTCCTCTCATTATATTCTACCATTGTATGAAGCTTGATGAAATTCCATCAGGTACTTTTCAAGTTATGCTCCGGACAAGAAAAAATATCAAAGGGCAATAACTCTGTAATTAGCAAGAATAGAGTTATGTTTCTTGTACACTGCACTTCCTGTCATTATATTCTACCATTGTATGAAGTTTGATGAAATTCCATCCAGTACTTTAAAAGTAATGCTCCGGACAAGGGAAATATATCAAAGGGCAATAACTCTGTAATTATCAAGAATAGAGTTATGTTTCCTGTACACTGCACTTCCTCTCATTATATTCTACCATTGTATGAAGCTTGATGAAATTCCATCCGGTACTTTTCAAGTTATGCTCCGGACAAGAAAAAATATCAAAGGGAAATATATCAAAGGGCAATAACTCTGTAATTAGCAAGAATAGAGTTATGTTTCCTGTACACTGCACTTCCTGTCATTATATTCTACCATTGTATGAAGCTTGATGAAATTCCATCAGGTACTTTTCAAGTTATGCTCCAGACAAGAAAAAATATCAAAGGGCAATAACTCTGTAATTAGCAAGAATAGAGTTATGTTTCTTGTACACTGCACTTCCTCTCATTATATTCTACCATTGTATGACGTTTGATGAAATTCCATCCGGTACTTTTCAAGTGATGCTCCGGACAAGGAAAATTGCAACGGACAGACGGACCGACTGACCGACGAAACCGACAGACCGACAGACCGACAGACCGACCTCAGGGTGACTCCAATATACCCCCTCAAAACTTCGTTTGTCGGGGGTATAAATATAAAACATGCAAAAAATGACATGATAAATAAAATACCATGTTGATGTCTGATAGTCTAAAATTTATCAGGTTCAGCTTGAAATTTTTTTTTTCTCTACCTGCCACATGATTAATTTCAAACTATCAGGTGCTAATATGGAACTTTCTATATAACTATAACATGTAATAATAATGCATGTTACAAAGAAAGAAACTGTACTGTTTTACAACAAATGGTGTTAAATGGTTGCAAAATGAACTACTTCATATGATTTATCCAGTATATAACTTTTAGTAATAATTAAACAATTATTATCGCAAGAGCTACAAATAAGCCACCACCTCCAATTTATGCACATATTATTAACTGTACACACAGTCAAACCTGTGTTAGTGGCCACCTCTAGTAAGCAACCACTTGTCTTAAACAACCACGTTTTCTATTTCCCAGTTTTATATCTAAGTTAAAATCAACCTGTATTAAGCAGCCACCTGCCTTAAGAGGTCAAGCTTGTTCTTTCCCTTGAGTGGCTGCTTAGACAGGTTTTACTGTAATTATTGTATTGTTGTTTTTTTGTTGTTGTTACATCTGTGATATTCACTATCTTAATTATTTTTTTGCTTATCAAAGAGACTTTCATAGGATTATTTTAAATATTTCAAAATTAATATAGTTATCATTTTATCATGTAAAATCAATTTGTTTGCAATGCTTAAAATGTTTTTAATTTTGTTTTGCTATTGTATTTTGTAAATAATATGTAAATGTATCTTTAGAGGGCCCAAAGGAAGATTAGTTTCAAACTAACTGGGCTACCCTATTTAAATAAAGACTGTCATTAATCAAGACTTATTTACAAGATATTATATAGCATTTAAATATAACAGTCCCCTGTCACAACAAAGGATAATTTTTCATTGTCTTACACAACATTAGACTTGTATCCTCATTGCAGTCAATTGATTCTTAAACAAAAATATTTTAACAAAAATGGTTCACTATTTTGTTATAAGAATTTCCAAATTGTATTGATAATGTTGAACAATTTTGTTATATTGTTTTGTTATTTATCTTTTGTTAACATGTATATAATAGGGGACCACAAGGAAGATTGGAAATTTTCCTCTTTGAATAAAAACTTCCATGGATTCAATAGTACGAATGCGTGGTTCCTATTTTTCACATCTGATATAAGGAGATGTCCTGTTATTATTGATTTATATAAACAAGGACCTATGTTAGAGATCAACATTTTTAGAAGTACAGTCAAACCTGTGTAAGCGGCCACCTCTATTAAGCAGCCACTTGTCTAAATTAGACACAGTTGTTATTTCTGAATTTCTATGCTTTAAAAGCAAATTAACCTGCATTAAGCAACAAGCTGTCTTAACCCTTTACTCCATAGATACGCCTTTTCCTGCACACGTCTCAGAAGGCCTTTGAAAACAGTGCAGGAAAAAGTTCAGATTGCTTGTAACGAGCAATCTGAACACTTCCTGCACTGTTTTCCACTCTGTCAGTTAATATAAACATAATTCACCCAATAATTCAAAAGCCTTCTATATTGGAGGTGTCCAAAGGCGTCTATATAAGAGGTGTCCAAAGAAGTTTATATAAGAGGTGTCCAAAGGCATCTATATAAGAGGTGTCCAAAGGTGTCTATATAAGAGGTGTCCAAAGGCATCTATATGAAGTAAAGGGTTAAAAGGCCAGTTTTTGCTCCTCACCTTGACTGGCTGCTTAAGACAGGTTTGAGTGCATGACTAGTCTACATGTTTCTATGAACTTGATCTTAAAGTTCTAGCAGGTAATTGTATTAAATCATGCAATATTTCCATAATAAACATGTTTTTCATCCCATTAGAACAATATGGTACCAAGTGTATATGAGATATATAGGCAATTGGTACCTTTTTGTACCAATGGGGCAATTTGATAACATCACTGCTTTATTGGATAGGTAACCCTGTGTAAGGGTCAATTTATTGATAACATGAGCAGATATATCAAATCTGCCAAAATGTGACAAAAACAGTATTTTAATTTGAATGCTAAACTTGAAGTAAAATCCCCATTCTAAAAATAGACAGTACTCAAAAACTGCTTGACAACCTTCACATAATCATTCAGACTCTTTTTTAGATAAAACCAATTCTACAAAATGTAAACCAGTATGAAAATCATAAAATCAAAATGATTAAAGTCAATTTAAAAAAAATTGGAAAATTCTAATATACTTCCTTTAATGGGAATGGATAACATTTTAATGTCCAGATAACTTTCATTTCTGTTACTCATTTCCAATTATTTTTAACAATATTTGAATCTGTTTAGATTATTTTAAACATACCCTTGGAAATCCCCATTCCATGTCGATGTAGATGTAATGGTATAACCTGTAATAAACAGATCAACCTGCCATGTAGATGTACAGTCAACCCCGTCTTAAGCAGCCAGTCATGGGATGGAGCAAAAGTGGTCCTTTAAGACAGGTTGTTGCTTAAAACAGGTTAATTTGCTCTGAAAGCATAGAAATGGGAAATAGCAAAATTGGCTGCTTAAGACAAGTAGCTGCTTAATAGAGGTGACCACTTACACAGGTTTGACTGAAGATGTAATGGTGTAACCAACAAAAAGTTCACTATGAAGTTCACGACCAATCTGAAATTTTTTCAGTAGACTTTTTCAAGCCTGTTTTTTTTTTTTAATAAATTCACAATCAAAACATGACAATGTTTTTAAAATGTTCTAAATTGATCAATTACGCTATTTGAACAACAAAATGATCATTAAAATAAGAACAACGTATTTTTATGGATTTTAAAGATTATTTTATAACCATCATTATACGATCTTATTGTTTCCAATGGGCGTGTTACAATCTACAG
Organism: Panopea generosa; assembly: GCA_029582155.1. Lineage (NCBI taxonomy): Eukaryota > Metazoa > Mollusca > Bivalvia > Adapedonta > Hiatellidae > Panopea > Panopea generosa. Next base: position 19,447,222 of record CM055894.1, on the reverse strand, counting down.
TAGAAATTTGATGACTCGACCCAATGGAACTAGACAAAATAGTTTTGAGTTAAAGGTTGTTCGAGCAAAAATTTTTTTTAGTGTTTTTTTTTTTCATTGTTTTAGTGAGTAAAGTAAGTAATTATGTAGTAAATTCAATTTTCCAATTTCGTTTACTTTAGATATTGCATTGGCCCAAAGCGTATCAGACAGCTTCATGGAGAAACCAAGATTTAACTTGGCTCAGATGTTTCTGGTTGGAGGCTTGTCTTTCTTTCTTGGTGGCTCAGCGTCCATTGCATTATATGCTTACATCAAGAGCTTCCATCGAGCGATGAAGTATGCGAAACAGCAAGAGCGTGTAAAAAAACTTGAGAAAGCGCTGCGGCACCAGAAAGATCTACAACGGAAGATGTCGAAAGTGTCGATGAAACCATTACCATCGTTGGCGTCACAAGCCAGCTTGGATAATATCTTTGGTGCCAAGAATAGAGTATATGATGTGGAGACTATGATGCGTGACTCGGTGTACGATAGAGAACCTCAATATTCAACATTGGACAGACAGTGCGCTCTGAAGACATTTACGATAAAAGATTTATAAATTATTGAATGTCTGTGTTAATTAAATGCTTGGATATTCAATACACTGTGTTCATTGAGGATATATTTTAAATTAAATGATTTGTAAAAATATAATTTATTAATAGATTTAAGTGAATTTTTATTATTAAACTTGAGATGTAATAAAATATGCAGAATCAACATAAAATAGAGTAATATATACTGGTAAGTAGGTGAACTTAACTTTTGGGGAATGTTATTTTTGATAAAAATGAAAAACAAATATTGTAACATTTTTTTCTATTTTGTAATGTTGTAATGTAATTTCAGCCCAACTGGCTTAGTTGTTAGCATGTCTGACTCTCAATACAGTGTTCTTGAGTTGGAATCCCAGTCCTACCACTGTCTTCAATCAATCAATAAATCAATCAATAAATCAATCAGAGCTCAGTTAAACTGTGTAAGTTTATTTCTGAAAAGTGGGGGTTATATTCAGATTCATGCATACACATGATGTCTTTCTCAGCCAATTGACGACACACGCTATTGTGATACACGTCATACTGATAATTGTAGTAAACTACACTGCAAATGTTTTGGCATATTTTAACTTTGATTTTTAATGCTCATATATTATTAATAAAAATCCAAAGTTTTTATATATTTATATTTTGCTCAAGTGCCCAAATTCTTGTCTTATATTTTATACATGGGTGGTTTTTTTTTTATTTATTAAATCAATAATAATTGTAGTTGGTGTAAATATTTTTCTGTATATTTTATATAATATTTATTCTCTCATATATATTGAACCGTTTTTTAACTAAGATCATCTATTTGCCTTTCATTTACTACTATATTTGACCACAGCGGTGGTCTAGAGGTAAAGCGTCTGCTTCACATGCAGAAGGTTGTGGGTCGATTCTCCAGCCGGGTCATACCAAAGACATGAAATATGGTACAAGAAGCTTCCTCGTTTGGCACTCAGAATTTACATGATAGCGTGTCTGCAGCACGATACTTTGCAGCTCTCAGAATACTGTCTCAAGTAGACTATATTTAGTAATACAGTCTAATCTGTACTAAGCAGCCACCAAAGGGAAATGGCCAAACTGGCTGCTTAACACAGGTGGCTGCTTAATTTAGGGGCCATATTTTCATGAAGTCATGATGTTAATTGAGACAGATAAAAATAGATCACATATGATGGTACATGTACCATGCCTGTAAGTTGTACTGGGGGTAAATGAGAAAAATTCCGCAGGAAGAAAATATTTGAACTGACACTATATTTTATAGAAGTTCATTGAAATAAATAAATAATTTATGTTATAAAATTAAAAATCATTATGTTTACAATTTCCGTATGAATTTTTCATTTAGCAGATGCCGTACAATCCAGTAAAAAAGTGCAGATTGTATTCTTCCATTATCTCGTGGTTACGTTATGACACATTCTGATTCTGTGTTTTATTGACACCTTTTCCGAAAATTCAGACGTTTAATTCATCGAAAGTTAACACTTTCTTTTTGCAGCAAATCTTGTGTACTATATGCATCGAGTCAATTACATTATGATTTGAAAAAATAATGTTTTTCCATTGCATTCGCACCCGCTTTCATAGCCGATAAAATTTAATTAAATTATAATTTAAAGGAGACCAATTGTAATTATCTTTTTGATCTGACCCAGTTCGATTTTTGTGCATAAACACCTCAGTGAAATTTGCTTCCAATGTGTTTACTAGCAACATAAATCTAAATAAAACTACCGTAAATACACACGCTTAAACAGTCATGTACCTAGCCTAGGTTACGTCATTAATCTCACTATTCTATTTGCTTATTAGACCGTATATACGTACCACGCTTTGGGTTTAGTAGCAGAAGTTTTAATTAATCATGGGATTATACAATATGATTGTAATAGCGGTCAGCCAAAAGGTATGACCGCTAAGAGTCGGCCGCTACACCTGGCCGCTTACGGGTATTGTTTGGGATGAAATAGACTGACCGCTGGCCGCGTTAAAGAGGTGACCGTTTAATACATGTACTTTATATAGGCAATTTTGAAGTGGCTGCTTAACACAGGTGACACCTTATAAGTGGTGGCTGCAAGGACAGGTTAGACTGTACATGTTTGTTTTGTTTGTGATTCATGTTTATATATTTAACAATTATAAATTTCCATTTACATACAATATCATCATCTTTAAATCAGATAGACAGTCAAATCTGTTAAACAGCCATATTTTATGTTAACCATTTTTAGCTCTTATAACTGGCCAAAGGCCAGAAATGCTTGTGCAATGGCACGTTGTCAGTTGTCCATCGTGGGGGTATTTATCCATAAGTTGTTAAGATGACCCCCCCCCCAAAGAGGGTAAATATTGTGAAATTTCAAAAAGGGCTATGGCCACTACAAGTCAGTAGAGCGTCCTCAGGCATTCTTGGGCCTCTTGTTAAAATTTGAGTTTTAATCAACTTGTATTAAGCAACCACCTGCTTTAAAAGGTCATCTTTGCTCTTGCCCTTGAGTGGCTGCTCAAGACAGGTTTGACTGTATACAAAACACATATTTATTCAGGGACTTTTCAACTTTTATTATATGCACATACATTTTATATTTATAAATCTTTAACATGCAAGTGATATGTATAAATTAATTATAATAATCACTTTTTGTGTGGGAACTGGCAAGATTAGGGTGCGCCCACACATAAACAAGAAAGCAGGGCTGCGCTCAGTTTGGTTAAACATTTTAGGAAGCCAGGCATTGAACATGCTTGATGTTTAACGTTGCTGAACACAGCCCCGGTTAAAGTTCAGCAAAAGCAGTTTTGCCACTTATAGTACCAAAGACTTATATAGGAAAAGGAAAAGCAACTGATTGAGATGCTATGAATTCTCTCGTATTCATTCAAAATCTCACGAAATCTCGTTTTCAAATATCCTAATTTCCATTGATCTCAGAAATACAAATCAGAATTCTTCCTTTGCACAATGGAATTCTCTACAAAACGAGACAATACCCAGCAAATTGTAATTAAAATTGTTGAAATACTTAAAATGAAAAAGTTGATATACTGCAACTTGAAATTCAAAGAAAATACTTGCAATTTTACTTCAAACTGCAATATTTCAAATTTAAGATTATTTTTCGTGTTTAACCCTTTACTTCATATAGACGCCTTTGGACACATCTAATACTGAAAGCATTAATTCACCACGTATCAGCAATGGGTGAATTATGTTTATATTATCTGACAGAGTGGATGAGCAAACGAGCAATCTGAACACTTCCTGCACTGTTTTCAAAGGCCTTTTGTGATTGGTGCAGGAAAACGCGTATCTATGGAGTAAATGGTTAAAACAGTATAAAACAGGTTACATGTACCATACATTTTATGTAAAAGCAGTCAGTTGCCTGTGAATTTTGAATGATTAATTTGCCAAATGATATTCTTGGCATGTTATTTTATCAACATTTAGTAAAGAGATGCAAGTTTCCTATCCATCTATATAAATCTTTGACAGTATCAATGTCACTATGGATTGTACCAAGATTGCCGGTACTATAGATGCATGGATACATTTTAACTTATTTGTTTATTGTTGTATGAATTCATAATATTATAAAACTTGCTGATTTTAAAGAAGAAAAAAGTATTTGCCGATAAATAAAAGGATAATTAATTAAAATTGTGTTTCTCTGAAAAAAAAGTGTTAAACAGTATATATAATAAGGTCTTGTGTTTGATTGTAAGATGTATATACAGTCAAACCTGTCTTAAGCAGCCAGTCATAGGAAGGAGCAAAAGTGACCCTTTAAGACAGGTTGTTGCTTAATTCAGGTTAATTTGCTCTAAAAGCATAGAAATGGCAAATGTGATTGCTTAAGACAAGTGGCTGCTTAATAGAGGTGACGGCTTACACAGGTTTGACTGTATATAACAACAGGAGAACAGAAGTGATAAACTGTAATTAGTTCTTGTGTTTGATGTAAGATGTATATAAATATATATATATATAACAGGAGAATAAATATTAACAAACTGATCTGCAACAAACTGGTTATGTGTCATCTCATTATCAACATGCAGTTTAATTAATTAGGATGGGAGCGTTTATACAAGGGAATATGGTATAACACTTTGCAATGAAAATAGTGTGTATTGCAGTACTTTTGGACCAAAATTGATGGGGGCATTTATTAGGATGGTAGCGTTTACACAAAGGAATATGGTATGATATTTTTTAATGCAAAAAGTGCGAATCGCGGCATTTTTTAACCAAAATTTGTGAGAACATTTATTAGGGTGGGAGCATTTATACAAGGGAATATGGTATGACATTTTTTAATGCAAATAGTGCATATCGCAGTATTTTTTAACCAAAATTTGTGGGGACATTTATTAGGGTGGGAGCATTTATACAAGGGAATATTGTGACATTTTTTAATGTAAATATTGTGTATTGTGGTTATAATTGACTCAGTTAGCCGACTTTTTTTACGGCTGTTTAGAAAAGATATCCACCTTTTTTAATAAAAAATAAAAAACGTTTTATTTTATTTATAAGTATAGATTTTTGAAACGGTATGAAGCCATTATTTAAGTGTTATTTATTTGTATATATTCTCTTAGTGATTTTACATATATCAGGTATATAAATAGAAACAACAGTATTTGAAACTGTCAAATATGCTCAATTTTATATTACTGATGATGTATTTAAATAAATATATCAACAATGCAAAACATCTTTTCATTATTCCTTATAGCCCATGTTTTTCATAAATCCTTCCAAAAATATCCAAAAACATAAAATAGGGAACATTTGTCTTTTATTTGCATCAAAATTCAACAGAAAAACTACTGAGTAGCACATCTGATCTTCCATTCATGGGTTGTGAGTTTGAATCCTGCCAGACTTCAGTCTCTGTGATGACTGATATACAACAAATTGTCATTTGTCTCTCACTGCTGATACAAGGATCTGATAAAAGAGTGGTTAGATTAACTGATCATCTATAAGCCCTTGACAGCATATAAAAATGACACTAAATATTCAAACAAATTATGCACCTTTTATGCCAATAAACAACCAAACATATTGCTGTGGTTAAATTACCAACCCCTGTGTGTTTCCAGGGAGCCGTATGAGTGATGGCAAGAATAAGATCACTGTGGCTCATGCATGTTGTAATGGCAAGAATAGGATCACAGTGTGGTTCATGCATGTCGTAAGAAGTGACATTTTGAGTAATATGATAGAATTTGCTGAAAAAGTCTGCAAGGTATCAAGGTTCTAGATTCATTCTGCATAATTCATTTGTTTCTGCGATATTTTTAATTTATTGTTTTTGTCCATTTAGAACGACCCTGGTATCTTCGTTCCTATTGGCGTCGAATAATCTACAATGTGTTGGTACGTCCCAAAACCCCATTCATAACATTGCTGTACATGAAAACAAAGAACAATCAGATGAGCATGGAACAGATGGAGTATTGAATTGTCATAATGAAAGTTAATTGATTTTAAAAAAAAAATTTTTTTTCTTCAAAATTTTTAAATAAAAATAAAATCTTCCTGCCCTCCTCATTTTTAAGAAAAATTTGGATGATAATCTAGCAATTATTTTATAATGGCTTATAGAGATTTCATTGATAGAGATTCTATTTATAGATTACAAGCTGCCTGAGACAGAGTACAAGCATGCATACTTGTGCCAAGTTTCATTCATATAACTGCAAGATGCTTGCACCAAAACTTTAAATCAGAATTTAAGGGCAAATGTGGCCTTTTCACTCAGCAATATGAATATGACCTTGACATTGAAGTTTAGAGTGTCATTATGTTACATACTATCACAGAGTACATTGTATGCACACTAATATCAAGTTCCATATGCATAACGGCAGGCTATGCACACCGTCTTCTGAACAACTTTAAAAACTTTAACGTTAACGCGGGTGGGATGAGGACGTTGATGCCGATGCCATGGCAGGTACTCTAAGAATCTTACATGGGCTGGAGGTTCAGATTAAAAATTCTATCCTGAGGGATAACTGTTTTTTGGAGGGAACAGTTATCCCAAGGGATGGAATTTTATATCTAAACCGAAAAAGCCATGTAAGATTATTTTTCTTGCATATTAAACACATTAAATATTTAATTTTATTTAAATTATTTCAGGCGTCAAATTAAATATATTACATATACGATTTAATACATCACACGATAAGTTGTTCCAACATCACAGCAGTGTCGGATGAGTGCATGGAGAGGGTGTAAAATTCCATATCAGGTAAAACTACACGGAAATCATCATTGTCCAGTGTGCAAGAAAATAAAATCCCCTGCTCATAGAATAGTCAAGTGAAAAAGGCCGATAACTCTTGTAACATTTGAGATGAGGAGTTTCATACCCATACAGGTATCACTATTCAGTTGAATTTTGGTTTTCAATCTATATAAAATAAGGTCAAGGATTACCATGATAAAAAAAAAAAAGCAAAAAAAAAGCCGGCTCGATTAGCTCAGTCAGTTACGCGTCTGACTATCAATCTAGGGGTCGTGAGTTCGAATCCCAGCCCGGCAACAGTCTCTGTGATGATTGATATATGACATTGTGTCTCATTATCATTTGTCTCTCATCACTGATTCAACAAGTGGGAAAGTTATCAGTTCCTTGTGGAGATGGGGTGTGCTCGAGTACTGGTTTATCCCAGGAAACAGTGGTAAGGTTAACTGATCGTCTGTTAGCCCTCAATGGCATAAAATTCCACATAGAATTTTTTTTAATTTTTTTTTTTCATAGAATGAATGTATCCCCACAAAAAAATGCACAATAACTAGTAGGTTGACCAGTTTGTGTTTTTTTAAAAGACAGTGCATTGGCACCCTAGGATTTCTTTTAAAAAAGGAGTCCTCAAATGCTCATAAATACACAATTCTGTTCAAAATCCTATAAAAGTCATGTTTTAGAACCAGTGATATTTTATTGCAGCGAGGTCATCCCAGGGGTTTTGGAGATCTGGAGAACATGACAATTTATTTTCAGAGATCTGAGGAACATTGAGCTTACTTTCAGAGATCCAGGGATCAAAGGCCAAATTTTAGAGATCTAGAGATATTGTCCTTAAAGAAAAAAAAGAAAAGAAAAAAAGTACATTATTTTACCAATTTTATCAGAGACATATAAACAGAGATAGGCAACTGGAGGCACTTGTCTAAATTTCAGATGGTACATTTGGCATTTTCTAGTTTAGTTTAGACTTATTTATTTTGCTTTGATTGTGAAACAAGTTCTTACAACTTAAACAAATCACGCTCGAAGTCTTCCTTGATATAACCAGTAATAAGCATATGTGGAAAAAATGTCTTGCTCAAGGACACCACGCAGTCATGGCGGAGGATCGACCCCACGACCCTCCGAGCATGGGTTTGGTCTACCACTAGACCACGTGACGTTTTCTAAATTATGGAAACACAACTCCTCCAAAAACAAGCAACACATTTTTGTGATTATGGCATCAAAGGAAGGGGCTTGATTGCAAATTTGGGAGATTAGTTGTTTTTTTTTTAAATTTAAAGAAATGAAGAATTTTTACGCTTAATGTTATTTTTTGTGATCATTTTCTCTTTTTAGCCCATTTAAAGAAGGAATTAACTGTAAGAAAAAAACGACTTTGAATATTGATATAAAACTTTTGCCACCAATGGAAAACTTACTTGTTCATCTTTCTACATAATATATCTATTGTTATTGTGTGTTGTTCCAACGTATATGTTAAATCAAGACTACTGTACCATTTTATATTAAAAAATAATTTCATGAAAATTTCAACATATTTCGTTTTCAATCCATAATAATTTAAATTCAGAAGACAAATATTAAATAATTGATAATTGGAATTAGTCATCATTTTAAGCAGTTTTACTTAGTTACAAAATTATTTAATTCAGACATAGATTTGAAGAGTTATAAAAGAAATACTAAAAGTGCCGTGTACATATACTGCTATTAGTCTGCCAGTCTCTGTAATTAAGTCACTGATTTTATGTATACTTTCTATACTTGATCATAATTTACTTTTAAAATGAGATGTTGACTGCTAGAAACAGCTTTTGACAGCTTTGGAGGTTACTGGCAAAGTGTTAGTCTGGGACCCTGGCCAACTTCATTTCATAATCGTATGTACCTGAAATAAATTTTGGATAGTAAATCAGAACAAAGATATATTTAGTTTTGATGCTTACAGGCAGACTAGTGCAGTGGTTATCATTGTCGATTTTGGATCGTAAGGACTGGTGTTCAATCCCACTCAGCATCTGACTTTTTTTATTTATTAGATCTTGTTTACACAATATAGTCAATTATTTATGTTTATGTATTGCCTTTTGCAAATTAACCATTCAGCTGTTCAAACAAAGATTTTTGTCTCTTCTGTCCTTTCCTTGATCTCTTCTTTGGCTCTACTTGCAAAAGGCCAGTAGGGCTTATGTCATGGTAAGTTGTCCTTCATCCGTTCGTTAGCCTTTTTCTTGTAGACACGATAGCACCCCCTCATTTTTCAACGAATCTTAACCAAACTTGCACAGCATTTATATAACCACAAAATCTTGGACAAGTTCTTGAACCAGCCTGATTGAACCACAAATGTCCGATGCCACAGGGCTTACAAGTACATGTTTAAGGAAACTTAAAAAACACCTTTTCTCTGAAAATTCAAGCCATAGACCTTAGATATTTAACATGAAGCATTGTTACTATGGAGGTCTTCTGAAAAGGTTGTAGAAGTCGGGTTGCTGGGGTCAAATTTGGGCATTTCACCTGAAGATATCCTATGTGTCCTCTCTAATGAAGTCAAACACATCTTCATTGAACTTGATGATGAAAACATACATATTCAAACAGCCCTTGTCAAGACTTTTGGCATATAGAGACAAGAGATGTGGATGGTGAGCCTGATCTGCCTGTAGAAAGGACAAGGGAAAGAAGCAGTGCAAGGATTTTGCTTATTAAGATGATGTGTAAATAATAATAGAGAAGACCGTAGAAAATGTTTTACTTAAGGGAACACTATTTGGTACTTTCAGGGAACTATGTTTAAAACATTTGGAGATCTAGGGAACAGTGGAAAGACTTCTAGAGATCTGGAAAACATGGACAAAATACTTTTGGGGAACTTTGGCAAATACTTTTGGAGATCTGGGGAACAGGGACCCCCTCCTGGGAGGGCTTCTGCAGTGATTGCCATGCCAGCTTTTGCTCAACTCATCTGCAGCAATATCACAACCGCCAAAACCATTTTGAAAATATTACAAACTAAATTACATAGGACTTATTTTTTAAGTGTAAGAATGATGTTACCATGGGGAAAAAAGGACTGCAACTGTGTAGTGAGATGAACAATGTATTGCGTTCAGAGCTTTGAGTACCAATTTAACATGACTAGGGTATAAGGTGTTTAAGATGCTGAGCAGATGTTCCAATGGGAAGCCAACGCCAACGCCAATATATGGGTGATTGCAAAATATCACATATTTATAGAAAAGTAGATTTTAAATTCAACAAACTGGCACCCCATGACAATATACGCAACTAGACTACATTCTGATAGTTCCTACAAGATTTCATCAAAACTGTTAAAGAGTTGAAGCATTGTCAAGATATCTAATTTAAAACATTGAAAGGAGAATAAGTATCATTGGACCAGATCCCCATGATAACATAACAACCATCCTTCATGCTGGTACTCCATGCAAAGCTTCATGAAAATTCAATGAACAGTTAAGGTGATGTAGCCCGGACAAAATTTACAACAGACAGACAGACATAAAGATATGCCAAAAGTCTACTGTCTCTAGAAATAGATAGATATACTAACTAGTAAAATAGCAATGATTGTTGTCGATCTCATTTATCTTTTTTTTTAAACTTAATATTTAGCATATTTAGCAAGTCGCCTTTGATAGTTAGCACAATTAGCCAGTTGCCATAGATAGAATATACGTCAACTGATTCATTTAAAAAAGGAAATTTACTCATAATAAATTTAGAATTGTTCTATTGGAGAATCGGTTATAACAATGGACTGTTCTAAACCTTTAAATAAAGTCAGAGACATTTTTATTGTATCAGAGACTTAGGTCCACGTGTAAGTCTTGAACTACAGGTACATAAGAATTAATGTGGCCAGTGCTTTTACAGAATCAGTTACAAATCATGGATACCTGTGAAGGTTCGGACAAATGTTTGTCAAGTACACAAGATATTAACTACAGTACATCTAGTCTAGATTGTGATTATGAAACAGAACGAGATCATCAGAAACAGTTGAAGTATGAAGTAACATACAACCAATTAAACTCCGTTAACAATTATAAACAACGCCCACGACTTCCATTTTGTGAGGAATACGACGGTGTAAATATGAGGCGTAACTGTACAATATCCAAAAGCATCCATGAACTGATAGAGAGCCGCAAGGGGAACAAAGAAGTTGAGATTGATGATAAGGAAGTTGGTGACATACCACCATTTTGTTCCAACAGAACGGAGATAGAGCGCAATTTGAGAATAGACTCTACTGTCTGTCAGAAAAACAATACTGAATTGGAAAATAAAATTTCAAAAACAGTTGAAGTGTATAAACAAACAAATGATGAGGACGACAAAGATAAAAGTTATTGTAACATTTCTAAAAGGCATCCCTTATTTGTTGAGAACTTTTTGGAAGATTTCTCCTCTTATGATGCCGTTGACTGTGGCACTGTCGACATGAAGCTTGCATTTAATGATAACGATAAGTACCTTAAAGTAACAATTTTAAAAGCTGAAGATATCAGAGATGCCAAGTGTGAAGATAAACTTCTAAAAACCTTTGTTAAAGTTAGTATGTTCAAGAGAAGTAAAAACGATAAAAAACAAAAATCTAAGGTAGTGCAAAAGTCTAGGGATCCCGTATTCAACCAAGAATTTGTTATCGATAATATCCAGGAAGCCTGGATCCACATAATGTGTTTACGGGTTCAGTTATTTAAAAAAACATGGTTCAGCAGTAAATGTATTGGACAATCATTTACATGGCTCGAGGATTTGGATCTGCCATCGAGGGATGAGGTTGAGATAACGGAGACACTACAGAAACTCTAGATATATAATTTATTTCATTGATGTGTAAGTAAGCAAGTGACTTAAAACTTCTATGGGCTACAATAGTTACTGTTGTTTCGGAAAGACTAAAGGAAAATGTTGTTTATGTAGACAAAAAAAAAGAAGCAATATTGGTGTACATTAAAATTTCACGAAATACAATATTTCTCTTATATGATTTTATATATGACTATTCATTTTTATGATTACCTTGTTTCTGGTGGGAACATGTTGAAACATTTTTTGTTCTACATAAATGCTTATTGATTAAAAGAACGTAAATCTGCTTTTATTTTCAAAAATTAATTTGAAATATCTATTTAAAGAAAAAGGAAGCCTCCGTTATTTCTAATACTTCTGAATGTTTTTATTAAAACCCTAAATCGCTGATCTGATTTCAGTCACTTCTCTGTTCATATAGCATTCTTATGTAAAAATTAAAAATCAAAATCCCATAATTGGGCCCCAATGAATACTAGCTCCTTTATTTAAACATATACTTGGAATCTCTGCTCATAGGGACCATTTTAAGCATACCAAATGTATACATTTGATTGATTCGTTATTGAGAAAAAGATTTTTAGAAATTCACAATTTTATCCCTTTTTTGGGCCCCTGCTGACCCTTACATGTATTAAATTTCCTTTATCACCCAGTCTCAACTGTTATGACTTAACAATGCCCCAGACATCAAGATGTTTGATATAATACCAAAAATAAATGAGAAAAACATAATTTCCTGTTTTGCCAAAGTATTCCTATGTAAAGATCAAAATCCCCTTACTGGACCTCAAAGGAACCTAGCCCCTTTATTTAAACAAATTTGAAACCCCTATTCATAGTGATTATTTAAACTAAATATAACAAAATCAGTTTGTTCGTTGTTAAGAAGATTTTTGGATATTCACAATTTTATCCCTACAATATTTTTTGAATAATTTATATAAGGAATGTAAAGCCCATAGCGCAGAAACTACCTCACACGGTTTATCGGGTAACGTGTATCAGTCCATATAGAGTATATAGGGCTGTTTTTACTTATAAATTGATAACTAAAGTTCTATTTATCCGATAACATTTCTGCAAACACTTTTGGAGAGCCTAATTTATTACAGTTGTTCACATATTTTTTTAAAAATTTTATGTTTTTAGGAACATGGTCTTTTTTTCAGTTCCAATACTGCACCATAAAATAATAGTTTTCCCTATATGTCCAATGTAAAATTTGAAACATTATGAGAAGTAGTGTGTATTTAAAAGCAGTTTACGTATCTTTAATATATAATGACATATTTTTTGCAATTAATTTCAAAATTAAAAGATGCTTATCTTTCCAACAGTATATTTTTAAATTGTTTAATCAGTTTGGAACATGGTCTTTCTTTTACAAAATTATTAGTAATTTTTCTATTTTTCACTTTTTACGTCCGCGAACAAAACCTGAACAATATTGGTCAGATAACTACCTGCGGGTGATAGTTGAAGATCGCGTTTTAAGAGCTACTGCTATGCTACTTTATAACTTTAATATTATTAAAATCATGCTGTTATATATGTTATAAATGTATGTATAAATGTATCATGAATAGTGAAACTTTAGTAAATTTTATCTATATTAGATAAAGTATTGTTAATAATAAGATAATGTGCTATTTGAATGACTTCTAATTTAATGATCTGTTAATTGCCATACATTATGTTAGTCTGCTTTATTGTTGTTATTATAAAATAAACAAAGTAATTATGAAAGCAAGTTTATTAATTGTATTTTCACAGCTTTTACAGCGCTTATTGGCAGCGGACCGAATCATATTGTCCTTAATGAAAATTAGCAACAGTTTATACCTTCATTATGCCTAAGAACATGTTTTGTTTTTAATATTTTGCCAGTATGAGATACTTTATTAAATATAACTAATTAATACCTTAGGGCCAAAGTACCAGTCGTTTAAGTATTTTCTCATTTTATGATCTTTTTTAGAATAATTGGATTTTTCTTAGAACTCCTTAAACATCAAATACATCTTTCCTGTAAAATTTTAATAGCTAGAAATGTGTCTGCACGCTATGTCCCCGCTATTGATCGCAAACCTTTTTTTTTTTTAACTGAATTTGAGAAGAATAACTCCTGTAAAATTTGACCAACATTTTGACCTGTATTTTAAAATAATACATGTATAAACATGAAATATTAATTAAATACAAAAATATTACAAAAAAAATTTAGTTGTTGATTGGAAACCAATTTTACACCAGACAAATGAATGACGGGCATATAAATAAATGAGATGTTCTCACAAAGAAATGTTTATGGACAGACAAGATTGACATTTGATGATGCACCGGCGTGAAATCTGCAGATTTGATTGTTTGTCAATACTGTACTCTGTACTACCAAAATATAATAAGAAAAGTTTTTCTGTTCAGTGTACACTGTTGACAAAGTAAAAGTAGACTTCCAAAATCATGTATTCATACCCCAATTTCCAAGCATCAATTTTTTTTTTTTAAATTCCCAATTCACACATGGCAATGCTTTCAAATTGTTCAAAACACCTCAATAATGCAATTCAAATAAAAAAAAGAGCATTAAAATGAGGAAAATGCATTTATAAAGAAAAAGAATCTAGGATTATTTATAACTGCCATCATGCGACTACCCCACGGAAGTACTTCCTGTTTTCAGTGGTGGTACTATGCCTACATTAAATAAACTTATGGTACAAAAAATATGTAAAACATAATATACAAGAATTATATTTCAAACTTTTATTTACATTTTCAGATATTCAAGATGATTGTTTACATTATTTTTACAATCAAACTATGGGTATTAAAAAAAACAATATAAAATTGATATTTACTTGTTATCATGAAATAATGTTAATGACATTCATAAATTAATTCTAGATAGCAATAAATACTGAATAAATATTAAAATGGCACTTAGTCATGATGAGTCAACCCTCCTCTTTATCTTTTGTTTTAATTAAAAAAGATAATCCACAGCCATATTTGAATATTGCAGTCAAATCTGTTTTAAGCAGCCAGAAGCAAAGGTGGCCTTTTAAGACAGGTTGTTGCTTAATACAGGTGAAGTTACTCCGAAAGCATAGAAAAGGGGGAAATAGCAAATATGGCTGCTTAAGACAAGTGGTTGCTTAATAGAGGTGCCCGCTGGCACAGGTTTGACTGTATATTAAGGAATATTCCATTTACACATCCCACCAATGGAAGGCATCTGATATTGGACCCTCCTCCATATTTTTGATTTTATCAGTTGAACAAAACCCTTCCTAGAAATGATGTAAGAAAGATGTTTTGAGAACATAATATTTATTTTCTAAAATCCATTCATTTTAATGAAAATAATAATGGATTCCCATGGACTGCATTACTATTGTCAGATAGCAAAAATGTATGAATATCTCATATAGTTTATTTTCTGATCTATATCTCCTGTACTCTGTTGTAAACCACCAAGATTTAACAAAAGTTTATATCAATTCTAAAATGACCCCACCCTCAACACACACATTCTTTAGAATAGAAATGCATTTTAACCCTTGGAAGTACACTATTTAACCTTTTACTCCATTGATACGCATTTTCCCACACCAATCACAGAAGGCCTTTGAAAACAGTGCGGGAAGAGTTCAGATTGCTCATAACGAGCAATCTGAACACTTCCTGCACTGTTTTCCACTCTGTCGGTTAATATAAGCATAATTCACCCAATAAGTCAAAAGCCTTCTATATTAGGTGTCCAAAGGCGTCTATATTAGAGGTGTCCAAAGGCGTCTATATGAAGTAAAGGGTTAATTGTCTTCCATGGGTGGCATGTATGTTTAAACGGAACAGAAAGTTCATTTAGCTCAGTAATACACAAGTGTCACAATTGACAATGTCGCATTTCAAAAGATTGAAAGTATTTTTCAATATTATAGATAATTCGCTGTGAACACTGTGTGTGTTTCATTTAATAAAAACACAATGTTAACTTGCAATTAAAAAACATACTGACAAATAATGACAAAATAAAAGTTTACACTTTTTGTAATCCATGTCAAGAAATGTGAACTTTTAAATAAGATCTTTTAATCATTCACCCGATTTACACATTAAAATAGGCATTTGTAAATGCATATAGGTATATAAATTTCATATTATTACACAATTTTCAGAACTATTGTGAAGTGGAAGTTGATAAAAAAATTGCCTTCCATTACTCAAAAGTAAAGGTTGTATACTCACTTCACGATAATTAATTATATAGAGTATTGAAAAACAGACTGTGTATTTATTTTATGGACTCCATGAGATAAAAATGTAGGAAGCTGCTAATGAAAAACAAGCTATTGCTCTCCTGGATCCTGATAACCATTAGAGAGAGAGAGACACGCCATGTGTACGAACATAACAAAAATAAAATGTAACAATTTAGAGACGTGGAAATTCCCCAAAAACCATGTTTTTCAAACATTTTAGCAATTCTGTAACTATAAGTCTATTTCATGCCAGAATTTTATGTACATTTAAGCAGAACATAAAAAAGCATATAATTCAAATTTTGTTTTTTTATTTGTAAAACAATGATGCAATAGTATTATTAAAAAAGCATGAAATAAAGTTTTTCTCTTGTTTCTGTGCTTTTCACTGGTTGTCTGGCTAAAATATTACTTCCGTAATTCATATTATGAAAGATGTAAGGTGATTATACTCGGAAACAAACATGAATATTCACAAAATAATACATCAATATTTTCACATTTTGCATTGAGGCTTAAGTGGTGATATTGTTTCCAGTGCCCACTGATAGAAGGTAAGTCACACAAGTTCAACTGATAGCAACAATTTTTTAAATACAATGTTTGATTCTTCAAATATATTACAAAATGCATCAAACATTATGAGAAATTCAGCTGTATTGTAAAAATTTTAAACAGATCTGTACATTTCTATAATAAATCATTTTGTATTTTTTATAATATTTTTTGCCTCATGGCTATCAACTGAGCAAGGGCAAAACAAGCCGTTTTCAAGATAAAAATGTGCATGTTAATGGAGTTTCATTTTAATATATATCAATACATCAATCCAAACTTTTTTAGTATCTTCATCAAAATAACAAAAGAAAAAGATTACGACTTTACCACTAGAAAAATTGTATAAGTTTGGTTGTGGAAACAATCAATTTTAGCACTTTTGACTAATTAAAGAGCTGTATCTCTGAAGATAATGGTCAGAATTGGATGGTTATAAAACTTGGCTCAGATTTTATAGAGATACACTTTGTGTAAGTTGGCTTCAGTTCTGATAAAGAATCACTAGTTATTGAGCGGTAACGGGCAATTTAAGCATTTTTGACTAATTAAAGGGCCATAACTCTGAAGATAATGGTCCGTATTGGCTGGTTAGTGAACTTGGCCTCGATTTTATAAAGATTCACACTTTGTGTAAGTTTGCTTCAGCTCTGATAAAGAATACTCTAGTTATTTAGCGGAAACGGGCAATTTTAGCATTTTTGACTCATTAAAGGGACTTGACTCTAAAGATAATGGTCCGTATTTGCTGGTTATCAAACTTGGCCTAAATTTTATAGAGTTACACACTTTGTGTAAGTTTGCTTCAGTTCTGATGAAAAATACTCGAGTTATTGAATGGAATGAAAAACTTGACGCCTCCCATCTGCCCACCTGCCGACTTCGCCAATCTAATAACCAGGTTTTCAACTTTGAAAAACCTGGTTAACAATTTACTTACAAAATAATCTTCTCTTTTTTTCAACCCAATTTAATGACAACTTTCTATTTCATATTTTGTGTCATTTCTCATTGTCATCTCACACTAGAAATATTTCAGTTACTAGCAAGTACAAGGAGTTGAAATCACAAAGTGCTAGACTGTAGGAGGAGTTGAAATCACAAAGTACTAGACTGTAGGAGGAGTTGAAATCACAAAGTACTAGACTTTAGGAGTTGAAATCACCAAATACTAGACTGTAGAAGGAGTTGCAATCATAAAGAACTAGACTGTAGTAGGAGTTGAAATCACAAAGTACTAGACTGTAGAAGGAGTTGAAATCACAAAGTACTAGACTGTAGAAGGAGTTGAAATCACAAAGGACTAGACTGTAGTAGGAGTTGAAATCACAAAATACTAGACTGTAGGAGTTGAAATCACCAAATACTAGATTGTAGAAGGAGTTGAAATCACAAAGTACTAGACTGTAGAAGGAGTTGAAATCACAAAGGACTAGACTGTAGGTGGAGTTGAAATCACAAAGTACTAGACTGTACAAGGAGTTGAAATCACAAAGTACTAGACTGTAGAAGGAGTTGAAATCACAAAGAACTAAACTGTAGTAGGAGTTGAAATCACAAAGTACTAGACTGTAGGAGTTGAAATCACCAAATACTAGACTGTAGTAGGAGTTGAAATCACAAAGAACTAGACTGTAGAAGGAGTTGAAACCACAAAGCTAGACTGTAGAAGGAGTTGAAACCACAAAGTACTAGACTGTAGGAGGAGTTGAAATCACAAAGGACTAGACTGTAGAAGGAGTTGAAATCACAAAGTGCTAGACTGTAGAAGGAGTTGAAACCACAAAGTACTAGACTGTAGAAGGAGTTGAAATCACAAAGTACAAGACTGTAGAAGGAGTTGAAATCACAAAGTGCTAGACTGTAGAAGGAGTTGAAACCACAAAGTACTAGACTGTAGAAGGAGTTGAAATCACAAAGTACTAGACTGTAGAAGGAGTTGAAATCACAAAGTACTAGACTGTAGAAGGAGTTGAAATCACGAAGTGCTAGACTGTATGAGGAGTTGAAATCACGAAGTGCTAGACTGTAGTAGGAGTTGAAATCACAAAGTACTAGACTGTAGAAGGAGTTAAAATCACAAAGTACTAGACTGTAGAAGGAGTTGAAATAACAAAGTGCTAGACTGTAGAAGGAGTTGAAAACACAAAGTACTAGACTGTAGAAGGAGTTGAAACCACAAAGTACTAGACTGTAGAAGGAGTTGAAATCACAAAGTGCTAGACTGTAGAAGGAGTTGAAATCACAAAGTGCTAGACTGTAAGAGGAGGTGAAATCACAAAATGCTAGACTGTAGGAGGAGTTGAAAACACAAAGTACTAGACTGTAGGAGGAGTTGAAATCACAAAGTACTAGACTGTAGAAGGAGTTGAAACCACAAAGCTAGACTTTAGAAGGAGTTGAAACCACAAAGTACTAGACTGTAGGAGGAGTTGAAATCACAAAATGTTAAACTTTAGAAGGAGTTGAAATAAAAAAGTGCTAGACTGTAGAAGGAGTTGAAATCACAAAGTACTAGACTGTAGAAGGAGATGAAATCACAAAGTACTAGACTGTACAAGGAGTTGAAATCACAAAGTGCTAGACTGTAGGAGTTGAAATCACAAAGTACTAGACTGTAGAAGGAGTTGAAATCACAAAGTGCTAGACTGTAGGAGTTGAAATCACAAAGTGCTAGACTGTAAGAGTTGAAATCACAAAGTTCTAGACTGTAGAAGGAGTTGAAATCACAAAGTGCTAGACTGTAGTAGGAGTTGAAATCACAAAGTGCTAAACTGTAGAAGGAGTTGAAACAACAAAGTACTAGACTGTAGAAGGAGTTGAAATCACAAAGTGATAGACTGTAGAAGGAGTTGAAATCACAAAGTACTAAACTGTAGAAGGAGTTGAAATCACAGAGTGCTAGACTGTAGGAGGAGTTGAAATCACAAAATACTAGACTGTAGGAGGAGTTGAACTCACAAAGTACTAGACTGTAGAAGGAGTTGAAATCACAAAGATCTAGACTGTAGTAGGAGTTGAAATCACAAAGTGCTAGACTGTAGAAGGAGTTTAAATCACGAAGTGCTAGAGTATATATTTATATAGGAGTTGAAATCACAAAGTGCTAGACTGCAACAATTGAAATGAAAGTGCTAGACTGTAAGAGTTGGAATCACAAAGTGCTAGACTGTAAGAGTTGAAATCACAAAGTTCTAGACTGTAGAAGAAGTAGAAATCACAAAGTGCTAGACTGTAGTAGGATTTGAAATCACAAAGTGCTAGACTGTAGAAGGAGTTGAAACAACAAAGTACTAGACTGTAGAAGGAGTTGAAATCACAAAGTGCTAGACTGTAGAAGGAGTTGAAATCACAAAGTACTAGACTGTAGAAGGAGTTGAAATCACAAAGTGCTAGACTGTAGAAGGAGTTGAAATCACAAAATACTAGACTGTAGGAGGAGTTGAAATCACTAAGTACTAGACTGTAGAAGGAGTTGAAATCACAAAGTGCTAGACTGTCATAGGAGTTGAAATCACAAAGTGCTAGACTGTAGAAGGAGTTTAAATCACGAAGTGCTAGAGAATATATATATATATATATAGGAGTTGAAATCAAAAAGTGCTAGACTGCAGCAATTGAAATGAAAGTGCTAGACTGTAGGAGTTGAAATCACAAAGTGCTAAAGTATATATATATATAGGAGTTGAAATCAGAAAGTGCTAGACTGCAGCAATTGAAATCCAAAGTGCTAGACTGCAGGAGTTGAAATCAGAAAGTACTAGACTGTAAGAAGAGTTGTAATCACAAAGAACTAGACAGCAGGAGTTGAAATCACAAAGTGCTAGTCTGCAGCAATTGAAATCACAAAGTGCTAGTCTGTCGGAGTTGAAATCACAAAGTGCTAGACTATATATATATAGGAGTTGAAATCACAAAGTGCTAGACTGCAGCAATTGAAATCAAAGTACTAGACTGCAGAAGTTGAAATCAGAAAGTACTAGACTGTAGGGGGAGTTAAAATGACAAAGTACATACTTATGTAGTAATACTTTAATAGTAACTATGAAGTAATTCTGTAAAGAAGAAAAGGGTACATATGTAAGGTAAATCCAACTTACTTATGAAGGGATAGACTTTTTTATGTACTTGCTTTATTCAGTTAGCACAACAATGTCAACTCAAGGTAAAACAATCACTTCTTGCTAGTCATAATGGCATGAGTTTCTCACATTTTCCCTTCTTTACAGTCATCAATATATGATATATGTATTTAAGATTTGGAGCCGACACTACGACGTGTTAACTGGTGTAAACAAGCCTAAAGGCTATGGATGACCCGGTTCCGTCGGAGTAAAACTTGATAAATGCTACATTCCCAGTTGTCGTGAAGCTGGTGGGAATCTCCTGCAACAAAAACAGTGAATGTCAAACGTACATGTGGTATTAGTAAATAGGGAGAAATGTGGTAAACTATCATTTCTGTTGCATGTAACTAGTTTATATAATAATTTATTTCAGTTCGATTGTGAAAAAAGCTTAAGCTCATAAGAATTGCTCTCTAGTTTGTTTTCTGGGTAAAACCATACTTAATGTTGTTTTTTGAGAGGCAATGAGTTGAGCTGTGGAACAAACTTGTAACGTCTAGCTAAGCAGCCAACATTTATCCACTACACTACTGCTTCACTGTAACTGATAACATGTAATAATAATGGGAAAATGGACACAAAACAAAAGACCTTGTGTGTTGCAAAAAGTGCTTGTTCAGCAAATGGGAAAGAAATGTTTATATGTACAACACTGCCTAACATTTATGAAGCAATGTTTCAATTTTACATCCACATGTGTGCGAGTCCTGTGATTGTTCCACTTTCTTTACTGTATACGTGTTTAAGGCAGTAGAATTAGTACATGAATTTTCTTTGGAAATTTTTAGATTCTCAAGATGTCATACCCATTTAAAGTTTTACAGATTTGGTTGCAGAGCAACAGATAATGTGAAATTGTAATAGAGGTAACACTGTTATTCTAAAAACAACCCAGGACTTCAAGTTAAGTGTTTGGTCCTGCCACATAAGCAGTTAAGCAACATAAAAAAAGTCAAACAATTTCCATGACATTTGTGAGCCTCATGTAAAAGGAATTTTGTACGAGAATTAAGTGATACTCATGTTAACCTAGAGACATCAAACATTTGTAGTAAAATCCAAATGTGGCTCTTTTTTATTTTCATGAAAAGTTTCACAATTATTGTTTGAATTATTGTTGAATATTAACCCAACAACTACTTCCTTAGATCATGGAGGGTTAACCAGTACATGAGCACACCCATCTCTACAAGTAACTTCCCCACTTGAATCAGCAGTGAAATATGAACGACAATGAGACGCAATCTTCACAAGGACTGTGGCCAGACGGGGATTGGAACTGATGAACCCTGGATATAGTAAAATGTACAACTGTCTGAGTATACCAAGCTAATTGGCTTATTCTTTTATGAAAATTATATTTGGCATATCAGCCTGTGTATAATATCATATCTAATATCATGCACATGGTAATCTAATCATATATACTTACGCCACCGCAATATCTGCCAAACTGATTGGTGAGATCACTGTTGCCATCGTAAATAGTGACATAATCTGTGTCACAGTTCTCTGTATCAAATAAACGCATGTCTGTAAAGGTTAAGGTGATCACCCTTCTGGCAGGGACCCTTATAAGCCATGTGCACGTACTAGATGATGTATAGTTGCCAGGGTAATCCGGACTTGTCAAACTACCATTAATACCAACAATATTCCCTCCACAGCCAAGACCTAAAACCAAACATGATAATTTGATAAAATTGCATTTGATATCACTTACTATTTTCCCAAGTGCAACTCATCTCTGCTGTTGAAACATTTAACATTACAGACAGAAAACTGATGTTAACAATTCAAATGATATTTCCGATTTTTTTTTTTTAATTTTGAATAAAAATAAATCGGCAGTACCTTTGAAAATAAGGATATACTAATGATGCAAGACTTGACCAGAAAGTGGTTACTTAAACTTTAAAGAAAAATTTTGTTTAACCTTGGTATGCAGAGACAAAAAAGTATTTTCAGACTATCAGGCACTAACATGGCATCCGATTTACCATGTCATTATTTGCAATGTTTTTATTTATTTGTATTTAATAAAATTTCATTTTAGTCCAGCAAACAAACACATGTGTGTACATTTGTAGTAAATGTGCCTGAAAATAGTTTAGATATTGATTGGATATTTGAGAAAAAAAAATAAAACAAAACAAATATATATTTATATGGAACCTGTTCGACTCAGTTATTGTACAGACATAAAAAAGATCATCTTGAAGTTATGATTTTTAAAAAGGCCATCTTGAAGGTCATCTTTAAGTAATGACATTTAAAAAGGTCATCTTGTAGCAATAGCATTAAAAAAGGTCATCTTGTAGCAATGACATTAAGAAAGGTCATCTTGTAGCAATGACATTGAAAAATGCCATCTTGTAGCAATGACATTAAAAAAATCATCTTGCAGCAATGACATTAAAAAAAATCATCTTGCAGTAATGACATTAAAAAAATCATCTTGTAGCAATGACATTAAAAAATCATCTTGTAGCAATGACATTAAAAAAATCATCTTGTAGCAATGACATTAAAAAAGGCCATCTTGCAGCAATGACATTAAAAAAATCATCTTGTAGCAATGACATTAAAAAAATCATCTTGTAGCAATGACATTAAAAAAAATCATCTTGCAGCAATGACATTAAAAAAATCATCTTGTAGCAATGACATTAAAAAAAATCATCTTGCAGCAATGACATTAAAAAAATCATCTTGTAGTAATGACATTAAAAAAAATCATCTTGCAGCAATGACATTAAAAAAATCATCTTGTAGCAATGACATTAAAAAAAATCATCTTGCAGCAATGACATTAAAAAAATCATCTTGTAGCAATGACATTAAAAAAAATCATCTTGCAGCAATGACATTAAAAAAATCATCTTGCAGCAATGACATTAAAAAAATCATCTTGTAGTAATGACATTAAAAAAAATCATCTTGCAGCAATGACATTAAAAAAATCATCTTGTAGCAATGACATTAAAAAAGGCCATCTTGCAGCAATAACATTAAAAAAATCATCTTGCAGTAATGACATTAAAAAAAATCATCTTGTAGCAATGACATTAAAAAAATCATCTTGTAGCAATGACATTAAAAAAATCATATTGCAGCTATGACATTAAAAAAGGCCATCTTGTAGCAATGACATTAAAAAAGGTCATCTTGTAATAATGACATTATAAAAGGTCATCTTGTAGCAATGACATTAAAAAAGGTCATCTTGTAACGATGACATTAAAAGAAGTCATCTTGTAGCAATGACATTAAACAAGAAAATACCAGTGGAACCGATGGATGCTCCCCCAAGTGAGTGTTTGACTCTGTACAATATGGTAATGATATTGAATGGGGAAAGTAACTGTGAAAGTTCTAAAGAGAAGTCAATACATTATTTTTTATTTCGTGATATAATACATTGTACAACATACTTTGAAATAGGTCATTATGACCCGTGATCAAACATTTCAGCAAATTGTTATTACAAATTTACATTCAATGATGGATATAATTACTGATTTCATTATAAAGATTCAGTTGTTACATATGGCATATTAATACATGTGCTAGTTTAACAAACACAGCACCACTTTAGTTTCTGTGTGTTAACATATTTATATTAGGAACAAATTGACTGATCAAGTACTTATATAATGATAGGGTGTATATACATGTATGTACGTAGTCTTTATGTATGTAGTTGCATGAAGAAGTCGTTATCTGGAAAATGTTAATGTATAAAATTTTGTATTAGCAAAAAATGATACTGTATACTCGTTATTGAACACCCATCCAGTACTGGAAGACCATTTTTCACAGAAAATAAGACTTTTGAAGGCCACAAAACACCACTTTTCAGTCGTTAGAATGAATGTTAATCAGAAGTGTGAAAGTGTTTTATAAGAGAAAAGTGATTTACTACTGAATTAAATGCCACTTTTTGGGAAAGGTAACATCCTGGAGTGTTTAATTGGGATTATATGGAAATTGTAGTGTTAAATATATACACATTATAGTTAGGACTGCAGTCTGTTACCTATTCAAGCAGGGCTGCCTGTTAGTAACAGATTAGGCTATATTTTTAGCTAGTTATAAGCTATCAGATGCATATATAGGCACTCTACCTTAGTTTGCCTAATCTGTATTTTCTGATTATACAGATTATACTGCTCTGCTCTTGACAGAACTCATTCACAAATCATTGAACCAAAATGACAATATGCGCATATCCTAGCTAGTTTTTCAAAATTAAAACCAGAGGTTGTAATGAAATAGCATCATGAAGATAATATGCGCATCTGCACTTGGTAATGATGCTTCCTAGCAAGTTTCATAAAATTCCAACCAGAGGTTGTAGAGAAATAGAATGAAGAAGAATGTGGTCACAGACAGAATCAAAGGGCCATAACTCCATGAAAAATCATAGAACCGGAACACAAACATAGCAAGTTTCATAAAATTCCAACCTGAGGTTGTAGAGAAATAGCGAGGACAATAATTTGGTCACAGACTCAATGAAAGGGCCATAACTCTGTGAAAAACCATCAAACCGTAACACAAAGACAATATGCGCATCTCCACATGGTAGTGATGCATCGTAACAAGTTTCATACAATTCAAACATGGGGTTGTAGAGAAATATTGCAGAAAAGAATTTGGTCACAGACAGAATCAAAGAGCCACAACTCCGTGAAAAATCATTGAACCCAAACACCATAACAATATGCATCCTAGTAAGTTTCATAAAGTTCCAACCAGAGATTGTAGAGCTATAGCCCGTACAAGAATTTGGTCACAAACAGAATCAAAGGGCCATAACTCCGTGAAAAATCATCGAATCAGAACACAAAGACAATATGCACATCTGCACTTGAAAATGATGCATCCTAGCAAGTTTTATAAAATTCCAACCAGAGGTTGTAGAGAAATAGCCCGGACAATAACTTAGGGACGGATGCACGGACAAAGCGGCGACTATATGCTTCCCCCATTTGGGGAAGCATAAAAATGGTCATCTTAAAGGTCAAGCAATGATTTTTTTAAATAAACCTCACTTTGTGGAACAGAAAACATCTTTTTATGGAAAAGACAATTAAACAGAAAAAGCAATGTACATACCTTGACTTGTTGAAGTGTAAGTGATGTCATATCCGGGAGTTTGCAGAGAGACATCTGTGACAAAGTTCAGCCATACATTATTAGATGTGGCAAATATAGGATCAGGAAGAGCCCATCCACACAGCTTATTTATGACAGGAGAGTCAGCAGTTGATCCATTTCTAATCTGAATAAAATAACATATGATTATATTATAAATAATAGATATACACATAACATCTCTCAAATCGATATGCGTATCTTCAAATTGCCCAACAAATGTTGATTGATTGATTGATTGAATATTTAGCGTCATTTTTATGCCATCGAGGGCTAACAGACGATCAGTTAACCTAACCACTGTTTCCTGGGATTAACCAGTACTCGAGCACTCCCCATCTCCGCAAGTACCTAATAACTTTCCCACTTGAATCAGCGGTGAGAGACGAATAATAATGAGACACAATGTCTTATATCAATCATTACTGAGACTGTTGCCGGGCGGGGATTCAAACTCACGACCCCTGGATTGATAGTCAGACGCGTAACCGACTGAGCTAATCGGGCCCTACCCCAACAAATGTAATTATTATAGGTTGAAAGCAAATGAATACATATACGTGTAATGTTCAGTCAAGGGTATAGAGCATGGGTAAACTCACGTGATACAGTCATATATAAGTGACACAAGTGTAGGCACTCTCCATTCAAGGTCATTGCGTTTGCCGAATAGTTGTGTTGTTTACACATATTTTCATATGAAATTTAGTCGACGGTGACATTTTTGTTATACGTCGGAACAATGGTTTAAACTGTTAAATGTAGTTACAGGAATAAGATATGAATTATGTTGCTTTAAGATGGAGCTTATGTTTAATGTCACTACCGGCAGAAAAACAACAGAACTGTTGTAATTTATTTATGTTATATAAGAAAATGACTCATGAAGTTATAAACCTAAATTGCCACAAGTTCATCGCCTAGATTAATATATTGGACAGCGTGACAAACACCAATTCAGGAGACAGACATTAATGCCCGGAGAAAAATAGCCTGAGCTGACTGTCTACTGTCTGGAGCCGCACATAAACCACCATTGCTTGGAGGAGCTGTGATATGTTACGATGAGAGCCCAAGCTCTAAGGTTAAGTATGAGACAACTGATAAAGTCAGATACTTTCTAAGATAAGTATACTATTTTATTATCACAGAGCTTAAGTTACATAAAACTTAAGTAAGGCCAGTGTTAAATCATAGAAACAATGTATGTTATAGTAATGATACAAATATACAGAGTCTAAGACTTGATATAAGATGTCAGGGATAAAGGTACAAAATAGTTATTTTCTCACATCTATTGTATGTAACAGTGTACGTTTTTGGTTTGCAGTCTGATGTGCAAATTACTCCTTTGCCAGAATTGTAAATTAGGAGAGTTTTGTAGCTGTTTAGAAGTTTATCAGATGTTATCGTTAGGATAGTGATACGATATAATGATGATTTGATGAGGATAACAGTAAGGTAAAATTATTATGCGATAGTGTTTTGACATGTCATATGATCACGATATATCAAAGATTTATGATTATCATGATAATATCTGATGGTGATAATGACGATGGCTTTATTTTTACTCAATTGAGCACACTCAGTAATAATATAAGAATGAACAAGAATATTATGTCCAACACATTATTGCCATAATATAAACTGGTCAAAATGGGAGATAATCAGGACATTAATTCCTGTCCGTGTGCAATACTTCACATTCAAAGATCTTTTTTTTAGTTACATAAGTACAAGTAGTAGAAAACGTGGGCGTAGCTTGATAAATTTAAAAGTGCCTGCTTATATATATGTAAATTGCCAATGGCACATAATCAGGGATTGTGTGTGTATTTTTTCTAGGTTAAACATACCAATTACTTATGACAATTTCAATTAATTCAGATTCTTTTGATTTCTCTTGGGGAAAAGTGTAGGTCAGGGCCCGCATTGCCTACTTGTAACTACGCCGGTGG
Organism: Panopea generosa; assembly: GCA_029582155.1. Lineage (NCBI taxonomy): Eukaryota > Metazoa > Mollusca > Bivalvia > Adapedonta > Hiatellidae > Panopea > Panopea generosa. The sequence goes on along the minus strand of CM055894.1, from coordinate 19,419,444 downwards.
GAATATGGGTAACATGACTTTATTATAGATGTTTACTATTGCATTGTAGAGATCAGGTAAGAGACAACAAGCTCTGTAGTTGCAATCTAAAATATGTTAATTTGATACAGTTTAGTTTAAAAGGGCACGTAAAACGTTTGAAATTTTTCCTGGATTTTAGAGAAAAACACTACACAGAAAAAATTTTAATTGGATAAAACAGATGTGAGATGTAAGTTTTATATTACAAGGGCAGATTCAAAGGGGGCTCACCCATTAACGAAATTCCATGGATCGCCCATGCATTGTGATGAATTTACTTTACATGTAGTACACGACGTGGTGGAAAGCGAATTTATTGTTTATTGTAATTTACATCATTCCATTACTTGAATTAAGTTAATCACAAGCGATGTCAGAACGCATGAGATATTACTGTCAGTTATCAAGGTTTGACTGGAATGCGCGCCTAACAAGGTGTGTTGCCCGAAAATTCACCACGTGGACACAGCCACTCTTATTAACCAAACAAGTTTATCAAGGGTACTTATGCGCATGTACACAGTGCAATATTTAAGGCAGTTTATACAGATAATTCTAAATGTATTAATATGCATATGGTATGTGGGTAATTTTTTTTTTTAATGGAATAATGAATACAATGGTACCGTTGATTCAAATTTGAATACAGGACAACGTATGTGTCTAAGCATTGTACTACTAGTGATACATTATGAAATATGTAATTAAGAAATAACTGTCAGGATTATACGTCGTTGATAGTGTATTTGTACATGTGCTGCATTACATATACGACAATTTTATTTAATAAATGTAACTTTTCGTCAGGAATGCACTAACTATCATTCATTGAAAAGTTTAAAGAGTATTGGTAAAGCGTCTTTAGGCCACTTAGTGCAGACAGTATTTGTCAAAATGGTTAAATAGTAATAAGACAGTATTAATAGGGAATGTAAATTGTTTGATATCGTATATTTGGCAGTACAAACCGCTTGGTACAGATTGGAGTCCAAAACCACTTGGTACAGACTGGTCAAAAGCCAATTGGTATGGATTATGTATTTAATAGTAATAATACAGTATTAATAAGAAATATAAATTGTTTTATATTGTATATTAGACAGTATTAAGCTGCTTGGTACAAACTTGAGTCCAAAACCACTTGGTACGGACTATATTTTTGACAATATTGTATATTGGGCAGTCAAAAAACCGCTTGGTATATTCTTTGTTTATGATATGTTTTCTACTCGGTAGATAAATAGATATCTTTATTACCTACACTGAAGGGAGAGCGACATGTTATAATACAAAACATATACAAACATAAACAGAACTGAAAGGTCACATATACACACATACATACATACATATACACTTTTTCAATAACTAGTTGTACCCACTAATTGAGTCTTGACGAGAAGAAACACAAGACTCAAACTCGGAGCAACCTCAACTTATACCATATACCAATACATGGAAGTACACTAGTAAGCATACAAAATCGAAAGCCATAAAATGTTTGTACCCAGTAATCGATCTTGTCGAAACAAAACACAAGGCTTGAACTAGGTATATAATGGACTGGTAATGAAATGCATGTTGAAATAAATGATCTCAAGTCACTTTTCTTTGGTTGATTTGAGAACAATGTGCAGACCAGCTGCATTATAAAATTTTACTGTTGGAATATAATACCATTAGTCACCTTCACTTAACTTACATACTTACATGATAAGTTTACGGCATGCTTTTACAGCAGCTAACATAACTGTTTCACTATTATCAACACTTGGGTGATAATGTTTAAGTCCGGTCAGAAGGTCAATAACTTGATAATCCGGTGATTCACTTATCAATCTATGATAGCACTGTACGCTAATATGTCCAATAATAACTGCCCATAAACGCCTGCGTTCACTTCATTGCACTAACAAAACAATATGTGATGTGAATAAGGTTGGCAACCTTAATGGTACAGTGTTTACATATATCGGCTGTATCATAGGAAAAGAGATTGCATATTATCTTAACCGCACTGAGACAATACATTTTCACGGGTACTTACAACTGAGCCTCCAGAGAATACAAAGGCCTTGAAAGCCAATGTGGAGAAGCATTGCTCAATCAATAATGTTTGACACATTCTCTCAAAACATTGTTCTTGTTCATATTTAATTATGGCATTGAAGTACTGACTTCCACGTCTTGACAGAAAGCTAGCAAATTGTATGTATTCCTTTATATAACTAAAGACCCATATTTATGCAGTATTCTGAATATGTCGGGCACAAAACCTAAACATTGTTTCTCAATGCAATTAGCATACCTGACCAGCCTGTGGGAGAATATCTGTTTGGTTAAGAAGCTACATGGTAATATATACGGGGCTGTCCTAGGAACTGTAGCTTTTTGAAGTCAACTTTAGTTAAAATCTGTTCAGCTCCTTTCGACATTAAAGCTGCGTCATTGTTTGTATGGGGAGACAATTTTTGTATATATTTTATGCAGAATCAATGGGAACGCTCAAGTACCAGTACATTGGATTTAGTCATATAGTTCCACAGTTTGCACCCGAATAGTGCCTTTGGCTGCACAATTGACTGATATATTTTTGAAAGTGACAGTGGATTCAGACAGTCGTCAGAGCTTATTCCGCTATTCGTAATGTATAGTAATGTTCCCAGTAGTTTTGTAATAGCATCGTGAATAATTTCATTGATAAGAGAATACTTAAGCAATGCAATATCCAGATGATTATATTTGACATCTTCTGGGATTAAATTGGTACCAAGCCTCCAGATCCTTGCACTTTTCTCAAAGTCCATCTTCGATTCATTGTACACAACAACAGCACATTTAGCTGGGTTATACTCGAAACGCCATTTCAAAGAGTATTGATAACAAATGTCAAGCATTTTTTCTAGGCCATTTACCGAGAGTGAAGCTAACACCGTGTCATCTGTTACGGTAGGGCTGCAAATATTCATGTTATACAGGCATGGCCTTTGTTTAGCTTTCTCTAGTTCTGTAATTAAACCATTTATGTATAATAAGTACAGGGTAGGTGAGCTTTTGCCCTTCTGTCTCGTACCTTGGGTAACGTCAAACCAGTCCGAGACAAAAGATCGGTTCCGAACACAGCTTCTCATACTGCTATATAAATTCACAAAGTCAAGGTGTCAATGTTGCATTCACGAAGTTTGTATAAAAGGCCATCGTGCCACACTCTATCAAAAGCTTAATGGCAGTCAAGATAGTATACAAAAGCTCTGCTGTTATTTTCTTTAGCATACAGTATTGTTTCACAAAGGCTGAATGATGTGATAATACACCCAAGCTGTTTCTGGAACCCCCCTTGTTGCAGACTGAGTTTAGATAGGATTTTGCTTTTTGAACGAAGTAAAAGTATACTTTCATACAGTTTCAGTATGGTAGGCGTAAGAGTTATAGCCCTGTTACTATTTGGATCATCTTTCCTCTTTCTACCACCTTTGTGAATAGTGACAATAACACCCCGATTTTTGTGGAATGTGTCCAAATTTTATCATTGCTGAATACAAATGCGAAAGAACCCATGTGAGAGACTCATCACCGTGGATTAAATGTTCGTAATATACGTTATCGCACCCGCACATTTTTCCTCGTTTACAGGATTGAAGTAATTCTTGGACAGTTCCTGCTGATATTTTAATGGTCTCCGTATAATTAGAAAGATTAAGATTAGATTTAATATCATTTACACTTGAAACAATATTTTCTTTCCACGAAGAATCAAAGTCAGTATTTCCAGCTAGTGAATATAGTTTTTCAAAGTAGGATTTCCACTGGTTGGTAATTTCGTTTTGATCACGGTAGACTACATCGTCAAATCTTATCTCATATCCAGCTTTAGTGTCGGTACCTTTTTGCTTTGATTTTACAATCCTCCAATACTGGTCTTGGTCCATTTCGGCTGATCGGTCAAGTTCTTCATCCTGCGATGCAAGAAACTTTTGCACATGTTGTCTGTGCACATGACGGAAATCTCGCTTTGCTTGTTTATATTCATCAAACGATTTAGATTCTTCTGGTCTTACCTCTTAAATCCACACAGAGCACTTTTTTTTGTTTATTTGTTCATAAAGAATCGAAAGGTTTGAATTCCAGTACCGTTTTAAGAAATGTTTAAATGACCTCTTTTTGATGGACTTTGAAGAAGCAGATATAATGGATTGAACTATCCGTTCATATAACTTATCAATATCATCATTTGAGCAAATTGTTTGGAAACAAATGTAGAGTAAATCTTCTGAGTTACTGACAGTTTCTCGGTAACAATGAATTTCTTCCTGGCTAATTTTATTCCAGTTTATACGGGAGCTTGTTTCAGCACTATGAGCATTAGCATGTCTATTTGGTAGCCGTATTGAGGAAGAAGTAAAGAACAAATTATAGGTCGATGTCTTGATACATTAAGACAGTTATCATCAATAACAAGTTCTGAGTAGATGTTATAGTCATTAACATCATCGTCATAATTGTCTCCATTGTACTGTCTTGCTAAATCGGAATCGGACCACTGATCTGTATCCCCTGTGATGATGGTACTGATGCTTACATCATGAAACTTCTTTTCACGAGCATGAGCCTGTGACGCTCATGATAACCAAGGTTTACATGTAACTTCCGGTGGCCAAAAGCCACAATGTAATAGTTTGTCACTGTTTCCATCATCCTCAACATTCAAACGAATTATAACATTGTCTGGATTTCTTTTGCACGGGAAGATCCTGATCATGGTGGTTTTTAGTCATCTTCTATTTACAGAGGATGTTATTTTATCTTCTGTAATTCCCGACTTGAAGCCTCCCAGATAAAAACGCTTTGTTCGTTTTCTCAGATAAGGTGTAAACTCTTCATACACGAGATCACTGTGTGCATTCTCTTTACATTGTGTTATTTGCACAGGAATACGTTCCTCATTTGTTGAACTTGGAGTATCAATGGTATCGATTATTTTTGTAAATGATATGGACTGAGATTCCTGACGCTTTCGTGGAGATTTTTGTACCGGTGTATCCATTTTTTTCACCTGCCTTTGAGATAAATTAAAAGTTTGAACATCACACTGCACCCAGGCGTCCTTGACAATTAAGGGCACTTGTTTGAACTGACATAGAATTACAGGACACAGTACCAGCAAGGAAACACTCAATATCATTCATGTCAGAGACTGGCAAAATGGGACTCTTTGACGGAGTAACGGTATTTCCGGATGATTTGTATGATTCACAAGTCGTTTCGTGAATAACACCGTACTCAAATGGCGCTGCTATATCATTGAATTCAGGATCCTTAGTTTCGGCTTGTGGGAATATTTTTGCTTTCTCAGCAGTTATTCCGGTTGAATCGAGAAATGACTTGACATTATCAAAGCACAAGCTTACATTGTCAATGTCCTTTTTAACTAATTCAAACTCAGTACTAGCTCTCGACATTTCATCAAGTGATCGCGTTAAGCGACTTATATCGTTCCTGGCTAGTGTGAAACAACTAGATACTTCCTCCTACAAGCGAACTAGAGATGATGAAATGGAGCTATTTTGGTCTGAGCGTAGCTTTTTACATGCAGCTTGAGTTTGCTTTAATAATAAGAATTCAGTTTGAAGACTAGCTACAGTGTCTTTCAAGAGTGAAACATCTTGATGACACTGGCAAGAGGACTTTTGGTTAGGTTGATTGACCAGTGTGGATACCCGGCACTATACAGATTTATGTTTTGAAAAGCTTATCACATCTTTCAACATTGCATATTTGTCACCTTCTACTACCAATATAAGTGTATGAATGTCTTGTGCAAGTTTGACTGAAATTGGATCTCCCTTCCTTATTAATACACGATGCTTCAGTTCGCTATTAACGTTGTATGGAAAATCATCATTTCCCTTCAGCGACTCAAACACTATTGTTTACATATTTTCAAGATCAAGATTTTGCTAGCAGGATCAATAATCACTAGTAATCCTTATAATAAAAAGATCTGATGGGAGTTCTCGGTAAAGACCAAGAAGCTGATTGTATTCAGTGAGCTCCTTAATAACTTCTCTGTTTGGATTTTCCACCATAGGGGTATATGTCCCTTTCAATTCCGTATTGTCTTCCATCATAGGGGAATAAGGTACTTTTAATTCAGTATTGTCTTCCAACAACACAAGTTCATGTTCATGAAGTCACCATAAAATGCCATAATGAGGATCAAGTATCAGTGCACATTCAATGTGATTTAGAGGACTGTTACACCCTGCGGAGCTTAATAACAAATACAGTGTTGTGAGTGAAAATCAAGATTCAAACTTTTTGTTGGTAAATTTAGGTTATTTATAGACATAAGTCTATTGTTTCCCATTTACTTTCATTACATGCTAAGCTCATATAAATTCACTATTACAAGTCTATGAACCTCTGCAGCCAATGTTCACATTTCTTCTTATATACATTTAAATTCAATAGTCGTTTAACAAATCACTTTAAATCCAGATTTTATACAGAGCACAAAATAACAGGTTGTTAGCTGCCATAATCCATACATTGCACTGGAGTTCAAAGCCACTTGGTATGGACTATGTATTTGACAAAGTTTTATAATACTAATAATATATTATAATTAATATTAAAAATGAGAGTAAATGTAACCTGTTGACTGACGTGTATATCGTTTGCTATCTTATATGAAAAAGTATTCAATCATTTTGGCATAGACTGGCATCTGAGAACGTTTGGTACAAAACGTACCGTACTATGATACTTACATTATGAAATACACTTATATACTTGCTAAATGTTGCATGTTTGTTTAGGATATATGTCGTTTTGATATTTTTAACATAATATATTAATTTGCTTGGATAATACTTGAACATAACGCTGTTCATGTGGTTCAATTAATGAATAGTTTAGATAATGGATTTAAATATCGGATATATATAGATTGACATTAGTTGCCCGTTCTTTGTTTTTATTCGATGTTATAATGGCAATGCAAGTGACAATTTCTATAACATGTCTTGTTCTTTTTAATTCCCTGAGTTTACTTTGAAAAGAAAATAAATGATTTATTTTCGTTTGACCAAAGCGAATTAGAAAATAACCATTCTGTTTCAAACTTAAATATTTTACATTGACTGTGAAACAAGTTCATGCAACTCGGACGAATCTTGTTTGAAGTATTCAGGGGTAGAACCATTACTGAGCATATGTGGATAAAGTGTCTTGCTCAAGAACACCACACAACTCCACTACTCTATAACCACATTAGTGATGTAGTGTTGGTCTCATATACCTCTGGCAGCTACTGATTGGTCACTATTAAATTTATTAATAAACATTTAAACTAGAATACATATAATGTGTCCCAGCCTGTAAGACAATAGCTGACTAGTTATATATATATAATATATAATATGGTTATATAATACTCATTGCATTAATGTAGTAAAGTACCAAATATATAAGAAATAAGCAGGCACCTTTTTACACTTATATATAAAGCAAATTGCATGAAAAAATACAAGGATGAGACTTATCTGGGAAAATGAATGAAGTTCATTTGGGAGACACGGAACTCAACATTGGTTTCAAACATTGCCAAGTCATGACTGTTGTTGCCAAGTGTCATTGCAATCCATTTAGAATGTGTAAAGCTATAAGATGTGCACAATGTATTTTGAGAACAGCCAGGCTGTGATATTATACCCCAACTTGTAACTATGAGCTCTAAAATGCAGACATTTAGTAGAAGTAGTGTTCAGGTCTGTGACAAGGACCATGACCTCTCACTCATGCTCCTGGCCACCATTTTGAAGATATGAACATTACGGTTAATTATATTCTTTGGAATATTTGTGTTTTACCAACGTAGGTAACCATAATCAAAAATAGCTGTCAAGTAATAAACCAAAGTTTCACAAAACAAAAAAGCTGTGTGTGACCTTTGACACCCCCACAATTCCTTGCCGTTTCTGAAGATCTTGTCAATTGGAAACATTTGTGTGAAGTTTGACCCAGATAGCATTTGTAGTTCAAAGCATTTATTTTCAGAGTGTGCGGATAATACCTCTTCTGAAGGAACCACTTCTTGACCCCAACATTGAATCTCTTATTCTATAATACGTCCTCTGCTATAGCCATGGTGTTTTTAAACTTTTGGAACTACCTTATCTGGAGAAGGGAAACTGCGGTCCAAAGTATAACAAAGGTTATAGAACCAAAATGTACATCACATGATAGCTATGGAAGGCATCGCTATGCTCGCCTTGCAAAAACTTCAGGCCTGTTTTAAATTTCCTATTCATATAAAAGGTCTGGGTGAAAGTAGTAGATGCATAAAGCACCACCTTGCTGAAAATAAGTATCATGGGGGATTATAGTCGGCATAGCAAAATTTTCATTCATCAGAGTAGGCCTTATTCAAGGACTAAAATGACATCCTCCAGTTTCTGGAAAAGAACTGTGCCACGGTCCTCGTGCTACTTGATCTTAGTGCTGCGTCTGACACCAATGATCACCAAACACTGCTACACTGTAACATTGCCTCGAACACGATTCAAGATTTCAGATTCACATATCTAAGTTAGTTTCCAGACGGTGTGCTTTGATGGTGAGCTTTATCTTACTATGTTAATGAAATTCCCCAGGGATCAGTACTTGGTTCCAAGAAATGCATAATGAGCACCAAACCTGTTGGACCCCATGGACTGTTTTATCATTTCTACGCTGATGACTACCAGTTGTACCTGTCCTGTGGGCCAATAGTAGCTGTATGTATGGTGCTATACAATTTAAACAATCAGTTAACCTAACTAACTAACCACTATTTTCTATTAATTGATTGATTGAATATTTAGCATCATTTTTATGTGATCAAGGGCTAACAGATGATCAGTTAACCTAACCACTGTTTCCTGGAATCCTGAAAAGTTAATCAGTACTTGAGCACACCACATCTACGCAAGTAACTGATAACTTTCTCACTTGAATCAGTGGTAAGAAAACAGTGATAATGAGACACAATGTCGTATATCAATCGTTAAGGAGTCAGTTACTGGTTGGGGATTCGAACTTATGATTCCGGGCTTGATAGTCGGACGGTTAACTGACTGAGCTAATCAGGCCTGGCTCACTCCTTTCTAAGATCCAGGAAGGTCAACCAGTACTGAAGCAAGTAACTAGTAACTTTCCTACTTGAATCAAAGGTGAGACTGTAATGATGACTAATGTTCAGAAGCCGCCTAAATATTTTCATTCTATTTTTAACTACCATGACCAATCTTTCTCCTGTTGAATCAAAATATTTAGGTATTTACAAAGTAAACAATTTCCTCTACTGAATTCTTTCATTGATTTTCATCGACTTGCGGGCCAGGTACCTTGAGGTGAGAATGATTCATAAACGGTTTTATAAACTGCTAATATTTCATCAAATAAAAAGCCAGTCACTGTAAAGACAGTTCAATTCTGACCAAGAGGGCCATGGATAGTGGTAGTGGCTCATGCTAGAGGAAGCAAGTGCAGTTTCTACCCAGGAAGTGCACTCAAGAGCAGTTCATATTATAAGCTTTGAGCTTTCATTGCTATTCAGCTAAAATGATTTAGTATAAACTAGTTCTGACCAATTTATAATGATAACTAAAACTAGAGCTATCACTGAAGGTGATGAATACCCCCGAACGCCGCCATGACAGAAAATGGTTTACCATTGTATGAAGATTGATGAAATTCCATCCAGTACTTTAAAAGTAACGCTCAGGACAAGGGAAATATATCAAAGGGCAATAACTCTGTAATTAGCAAGAATAGAGTTATGTTTCTTGTACACTGCACTTCCTCTCATTATATTCTACCATTGTATGAAGCTTGATGAAATTCCATCCGGTACTTTTCAAGTTATGCTCCGGACAAGAAAAAATATCGAAGGGCAATAACTCTGTAATTAGCAAGAATAGAGTTATGTTTCTTGTACAGTACTTCCTCTCATTATATTCTACCATTGTATGACGTTTGATGAAATTCCATCCAGTACTTTTCAAGTGATGCTCCGGACAAGGAAAATTGCAACGGACAGACCGACCGACCGACAGACCGACCACAGGGCGACTCCAATATACCCCGACAAATGAAGTAAATATCCCCAAGACATATCTAAGCGCTCACACCAAAAGTTGTGAATTCGATCCCCAGCTCGACCCGATGCCTATAAAAAAACACACTCAATACTAGTTTTACCCAGGAAGCGGACTCATTGCAATCATTAATATAAACTAAAAAAAGAAAATGTATATCCGTTACATGAAATGTTCTCCCATACAAACAGAGACGAACATGGATAGATAAACAATGCAATTACCTCATGTTTATGAAGTCCCTTAGGAGGTAAAGAAAGAATAATAAAAGTAAAAGTCACATATTAATGTGTAACCATACCTCCAAAAAGTCATAGATACAATTTGGATGCGATTCAACATGGAAACTGTTGAAATACAAGGTTACAGTGGACCCAGCTGGTGCCTGAATCAACATCTGACAGTTATTATTGGCTGGGTACCGGCCTGGCCAGCCTGGACTGTATATCTGTCCACTATCACCTGTATATGTTCTGTTACAAGCTGAAATATAAAAGAAGAGACCCAAGTAAGGCTATGTCGCTCACCTGATTTTACTCGTCGCTGATTTTCAAACTTTGAATGAGCTTAGCTAATGAAGAACTTATAGATGAAAAAGTAAAAAACATTCCCCTGCAAAAATCAAAATTCCCTTACTGGGTCCAAATGAACCCTGGTCCCATTATTGATATACAATTATACTCATAAGAATTAACTATATCAAATATGAACAAATCTGGCTGGTCCGTTCTTAATAAGAGTTTTAAAAATTCATTAATCTATCCCATTTCAGGCACTTGCAAGACTTATGAATATCAACTCCCCTTCAAATGTCCCAGTTTCAACAGTTAAAGCAAAACAATATTTCAGGCTCTTGCAAGACTTATGAATATCAACTCCCCTTCAAATGTCCCAGTTTCAACAGTTAAAGCAAAACAATATTTCACATTTCAACATGATTAAAATATTATTTATAAAAAAAGAAAAGAGAACAATATGTTTTTTTACTCCCATGTAAAAATCAAATTTCTCTTACAGTGCATAAGGGACCCTAGCCCCTTTAATTATACAAGTTATACTCATTAGTATCATTTAAAAGAAATATGACAAAATTTGGCTGGTCATTTTTTTAAATATTTTTAAAAATTTGCATTTGTTCCTCCTGCTATCTAATTTTGAACATTATAAATCCCTTTTCCCTTTACTTCATATAGACGCCTTTGGACACCTCTTATATAGACGCCTTTTGACACCTCTAATATAAAAGGCTTTTGAATTATTTGGTGAATTATATTTATATTAACTGACAGAGTGGAAAACAGTGCAGGAAGTGTTCAGATTGCTGTTACGAGCAATCTGAACTCTTCCTGCACTGTTTTCAAAGGCGTTCTGTGATTGGTGTGGGAAAACGTGTATCTATGGAGTAAAGGGTTAAAGGAACCAATACTCCAGTGCCCAGTTGTTCAAAGCATGGTTAGCTTAACCTAAGGTTAAGCGTAATGTTTGAATCCCGATATTATGAAATTGAAGCATTTTAGGTTACTATTTTATTGAAAATTGTGAAAATAAGTCATTTTGTTTCTTAAAATGCATTTAAATTGCCATAAAATTATTAAGTTTAGAAAATAATGAGGTTAGTTTCACTTAACAGGTGGTTAATCTAACCGAGCTTTGAACAACTGGGTCCAGACATCAAAATGATTATTAATAAAATTTAAATAGAAAAAGAGAATTTTTTATTTTCTCATAGTAAAATCAAAGTTTTTTTGTGCCAATGGACCCTAGCCTCTTTATTTGAGAAGTTGTTGAAGCAGAATTTTATGAACTGACAGCAAACGCAAGCCACGGTGATCGGAATAGTTCACCTTGAACTTTGTCCACATGAATAACTTAGAATGAAGTTTGTGCTAGCCTGGTTAGTATAGGCATTTTATCTTCCCTCTGTCACCTTTGTATGTTCTGGTAACTGGTCTATTAATCGGAGACTGTTTCCTAAGATTTAAGATTGTATAGCGTTATCTTTAGATAACAAAAAAAGGAAACATCTGATTAATTATTGGAGTGTAAAGATGTTATGAAATGTAAGAATCCATGGTTCCTGATTTGGTTGTTGTGTGTACCAAGTGTATCAGCTGCAGTAGTGGTCGCGATCAGAAACAAAAACATGGTCTTTAGTACTTCGTTCTTGTTTGCAAAATAATGTCCTTGGACTTCTTATGGATATGCCTGCATTTAGCATACAAATTGCTCATCCCCTAAAACTTTTCTGAATTCTCTGCATTGTAATCGCTGAGAAAATCGAATAAAATCTGAAATGTTATTCACATTTGTCTTAAAACAACACTGTAAGGAAGGATACAGATCTTGTAAAGAAGGCGCAGAGAGAGAGAACTTGTTTGTAGATGTGCTGTATATACTTACTGGCAGTTCTGTAAGTAAGCGAGAAACCAGTGCTGCCGCCATTTGTAACAGCATATTCGATCTGTACAGTTTGATCAAATGAGTCGAATACCGGAGGGGGAGTTACTCCGCACGAGTGGACTACACGGCCCCTATCTCCCTGTAAAATAATCATCGTTTTAACTAAATATTATATAGACCAGAATTAATAGCTTTGATAATATTTATACAATACAATGGTAAATATCTTATGGATGAGAATTTGTTTTTTTTGTCTTTATGCTTTGTTTTTGTCAAACTACAAGTACCTCATTAAAAGGAAATCATGTTATTAGGTTGGCAGCATGTACATGATTATATTAGATTTGTAGTCTTTGTATACAGTTAAATCTGTGTAAGCAGTCACCTCTATTGAGCAGCCATTTGTCTTAAGCAGCCACATTTGCTATTTCTATGCTTTCCGAGCAAATTTACATATATTTAGTATCAACCTGTCTTTGAAGGCCATTTTTACTCCAACCCTTGACTGGCTGCTTAAGACAGGTTTGCTTGTACATTTAATAAGACCGTATACAGAAAGTGTTACCAGGGGATAATCCTTGATTTCGAGAAATTCTGTGCTACAGTCAGTCGTTGTCTGCAGGTTTAACGCTGTCACAACCAGCTCAACCTTATCTGTTGCCGTCGGAGCATCAACTGTCCATCGGCACCTCGCGTCTTGTCTGAAGGCATTTGGGTACCCAGGGGAGGTCAATGTTTGCAAAGACGAAGACGAGGTAAAAGTGCCACCACAAAGAGCTAAAATTGAAGGTTGGAATAATCAAATGATTACTGAAACATCGAGTCTCATCATCATGGCCAGAGGTTATAAAACATTTTTATGCTCAACTCAAAATTCATATTCTAACACAATTTCCAGGAGTTATATAAAAACACAAATTAAAGCACAAACATTTGACTCAACCTCGAATTTGAAAGTATTAATGCAGATCTGAGGTAGAAATTACAGGTATTTTCATTCATTTTCTTATATTAATGAGTCAATTGAGTTGAGCATAGAAGAAAGTGTTATAACCCTGAACCTATGTGAATGTGAATTGCTTGACTACTGTTGTGCATTGTGGTTAAACAAGATTCTGTTTCTTTGCAATTTTTAGTTTCTTCGGAAAAGTTAATTTTTTCGTTTCCCGGAGAGATGGTAAACCAACGGTCCTTGCATAAGAAATTTGCAAAAAATTTTAATAAAAAGTAGCGTCTAGGAGAATAACAAAAACTACAAATTTTACTATGTTTTTTTGTCACATAATTGTGACGTTTCAATATGGCAGTGCTAACAATCAACTTTTAAGGCCATTATAAATTAATTGCTAGATTACCATCCAATTTTTTCTTAAAAACAGGGAGGGCAGGAGGATTTTATTTTTTATTCTTATTTTTAATATATATATTTTTATATATATACAGTCAAACCTGTACTAACGGTCACCTGTTATAAGCAGCCACCTGCTTTAAGCGGCCAGTTTCAGACCCTCCCGTCGAAATGTACAATATAATTTAACTGCAATAGGCGGTCACCTGGTCGACGCGGCCAGCGGCCAACATTTTTGGTCCCAAATGCATTAAAAACCTCCTAAAACGGCCACCAAATGAACAAATTTTACCGTAAAATATCTATTTTGGCATATAAAAATTTCATTACGGCCACAGAATTAATATTTAATTAAAGTACTAAAAACCAAATAAATCAAATAATTATAATATATCTTTAATTTAAAATAAGTTTCTTTTAGTTTAAACTTTCTTAATTGGCCGTAAACAAACCAAACAAAGCTGTTATTGTGTTCTACATAATCGCCATTTTTCCGACTCAAACCAAACAAAGCTGTTAGTGTTCTACATAATCGCAATTTTTCCGACTCAAACACGAGTGTAGTGCGTGATAATTTTCACATCGCTATTTTTAGCTCGCGTAACTGGTGAAATAGACAGATCAAAGTGTTTTGTGTAAACACGTTAACTGTGAAAAAGTCGGCATATAAAAAGATTAAAGAAGCTAACATTTTTGAGACGATAATTAGAATGGCAGTTTGTTCGTGCTTTTAACGAATGATAAGGAATTAACTCATTAAGTTCACAGTTGTAAAAAGCGCTAATTGTGGAAAAATATAAAATTTGGAAATGATTTATTGTGACTTAAATCATAAATGTTTTGATTGTCAGCGTGTTAACAATGCCACCAAAACGGAAGTGTTTGACTTTGGATGAAAGTGTTGAGGTTGTGAAATTGTGCCAATATACAAAAATTCTTCGCTAATCTGGGTGAAAATTGATGACCCTGTAGTAGGCAGCCACCTGTCTTAAGCGGTCAATTTGGCCCTTTCCCTTGGCTGGCTGCTTAAGACAGGTTTGACTGTATTCATGTATATTTTTTTTAGTTTTTTTTTGTTTAAAGAAAATAAAAAGGGTCAGGGCGGGATGAAAATAAGGGGGGCAGACTGTGATGATAATCTAGCAATTAATTTATAATGGCCTTACCTATATATAGTATAGGGTGACATAACTGTTGCGACCTAACCAAAATGTATGATATAATTATTTACCGTCCTGCAGTGTGTAGGTAGCATTAAAGCCAGCACGAACGACTGAGTGATCGGAGTGGAAAACCACAAACAACACATTGGAGGTAGAAGTAATCACTGGTGGCACAGCGGAGCCACAGTATGTGCCGATGAGCGAGTCTGCTGCACTAATTCCATCATAAATCTGCAACAAATGACAATGAAAATAGTGTACTCCAAATGATTTAGGCCGCCTCCACATAACACAAACATAATATCCAGTTATACAACAATGTGCCAATAAAGGACACTGTGAGACAATATCAGGAAGAAAAAACAACATTATAAAGTAACAAACGTCCTTAAATCAACCTGGCACTTGAACCTTATTAACGGTGGAGTATAATCATGTTTTAGTTTACAGTCAATCCTATATAAGTGGTCACCTCTAATAATCAGTCACTTGTCATAAGCAGCCACATTTACTATTTCCCAGTTCTATTCTTTCAGAGCAAATTAACCTGTATTAAGCAACAACCTGTCTTAAAAGCCACTTTTGCTTCTTCCCGTGACTGGCAGTGTAAGACAGGTTTGACTGTATAACAATTTAAATTTGAAGAAAGTGTGTTAATTTGCACTGAATATTTCAAGCATGTATTTGGAGAGCTTTATCAACAAATTTTTTTTTTTTGTGTACTCATTGACTTATAGAATAAATTCAATCCATTTTAAAAATTTGGATAGTTATTGATTTCGAAACTTATTGTTATAAGAATTTGATAATAACATGAATTTGCATTCGTCTTCAATTTCTTCAGTTACAAATACAAATCGTAGGAAGAATAACAAGAGCTGTCAGAAGACTGTGTATTAGTTTAAATAATATTTTATTCACAATATACGATGATACATGGTCATCATATATTAAATATACACATTAATTAACAAGGAAAAGGTGTCAGAAGAAAGCTACAATAGCTTATATGTATATGTAACTAAGACAGCATATTACTTGGCTATGTGTTAATATACTGTACTTTAAGACTATCAGCTGACATTAACCAGAGTGTGAGACCTAAGCTTGACCTTTACCTTAATGTCCTCTGTTTCCAAACGTATGTGTTTATACACCATTTATCACTGCCAACTGCCAATTACATTGGTTTTTATTTAGTATTAAATGATAAGAATGAGGAGACTATGTTATTCTATGATTCTCTGGGATGTATGCATGTATTTGTAGTTTTGAATCACTTCTCAAGCATCCTCTGAATAGTAAAGTTCGTTATTAAAGAAGAATTGTTCCACAGATATGTGTTTTTGAATGTATTAAAACCCCAGCCTCTGAATTACAAATAGTGACTTGTAACACTATGTAAAGGAAAAGCATATTACTTGGCTATGTAAGAGAAAAGCAAGTAATATTAATCCTAGCATGTACCCAAAGAAAGTTATTTCTTCTTATAGACAAGGTATGTCTGTTAATGTGAGTACATGTTGTTAAAATGCTGTCTTAGTCATTGCATGTGAATATTAATAAACCCATAAATGTGTCTATTGACACAAATGCCCTTGCTAAAAATCAGAAATATGAATGGATTATATAATTTTTATATCTGTTGATTAATTTGTTTCAATATTTAGCAACACTTTTTATGCAATGGAGGGCTTACAGATGGTCAGTTTAACTGGCCACTCTTTTTTGGGGTCCTGGAGGGTACACCAGTACTCGAGCACATCCATCGCTGCAAGTTACAGATAACTTTCCCACTTTAATCAGTGGTGAAAGACGTATTACAAAGAGATGCAATGTTGTATATCAATCATGACAGAGACTGTAGCTGGGTGGGACTTTGTACTTACAACCCTTAGATTTAAAGTCAGTCGAGCTACTGGCTGAGCTAACCAGTACCAGCTGCGTTACGTTTTAAATCATAGTATGATAGCTGTGCATGAAACCATTTCTATTGACATTTGTAAGCTAGATTTACATTGTAGCTTTATGGTCGGTTTTGTAGATTTATTTCTGGTAGTTCATAAATTCTTCCCAGATATATATATTAAATACACATATATTGAGACCATGAATTCAACATAAAAATTAAGATGATATTAATCTTATTTCAATTCAAATAGCCCAGGATTTCATTTAAATCAAGCCCTGATCAACCGTCATGCTAGAGAGTTGCATGAAAAAGATTAAAACTTTGAAAACATACTATTAAATATTATTTTAGTATTATACTTTTTAATATGTATTCCTGCCTTTTTTTATAAATACAGTCAAACCCATGAAAAAGGTCACCTTTTTTGAGCAGCAACTTGTCTTAAGCAGCCACATTTCCCATTTCTTTGCGTTCAGAGAGCAACTTAACCTATATTAAGCAGCAACCTGTCTTAAAATGCCACTTTTGCTCATTTGCTTGATGGTTGATCAGGACAAGCTTGACTCTTCTTTCATTCTGATGGTTTATTAAAGATTCCATGTAAGTTAAAACTCACCTTGATGTTGTCGTAGCGGCATGTTGGGTGTTGCTCTAGCTCCATTCCAAGAATACTGAAACTGATAACTTTATTGCTGGGTGCAATTATAGTCCAGGGACAATCTAGGTTGTTTTCATACTGACCGTCTCCGTCTCCATCCACAGAACTGAAGCTGCCATCTGTTGTATTCAATATACCACCACAACCCTGGTTTGCACCTGAAACAGGTTGGACCATATATTGATATCATTATTCTTACACCTGAAATATGCTGTTATTCCATTTAATCATACCAGGTTCGTACCGGGCATAACATGACCCAAGCCTGGAGTTAATAAAACACTTGACAATGCCTCAAGATCTAAAGTATTAATGCAGATCTGAGATAAAAAGTTACAGGTATTTATAGACATTTTGTTATAATTAGTCTATTTGTTTTTGAGCTGAGATTGTTTTATAACCTCAGATCCTGCCCAGGCTCACACCTGAAACAGGCTGGTTGCTGATTCCTCCTATAACATCATTTGGTCAACATGTAACCAGTCCAATAGAATATTTGCTATATACATAGTTACAAAATCAAGCATGTTCAGGGAATCTATGTCCCCCCCTTTTTCAAAAAGATATGATTCAAGCATTATTAAGTTATTGCATGGAAAATCCCCAAAATACGACTTTTTGTAAATTAATGGGGCATACTGTAGAGCAACAAATGCCACAACCCCATAAATTGAGCTCAGCCGGTGTTTAGTCACTATAAAAATTGTATTAGAATTTGAAAAGATTTGATTCTGGCATTCATATTGAAGATATTGCTAAGAAACCCCAAAAATTATTAATTTTCACAAATTAAAGTGGTACAACTATACAATGACAAAAATCACAATCCATAAAATCAAACTTAGATTGTGATTTGTCCTTATAAACATTGTATTAAGATTTTACAAGATTTGATCCGGGCATTCCGGTTATTACACGGAAACAAAAGTTTGATAGATGGATAGGCAGACATACACAAATTGGGTGTTTCCTGCTTTTTGCAAAGCAGTGGACAACAAACATCCTATACTAAAAGTAAATGGCAACTATTCATGTAATATAATATTTACAATCAAGACACGACAATACAAGCTTGACGCTATTTTACAAAATACATAACAGACTGGTTGACATTTACAGAGACCAATATCTAATGACTAACAAAGCAACTTAGATACTCTAAAATTCTGACTCAACTGACCTTTTAAAGCTTTCAACAATTTCTCATTTTTTCCAGAGTCGTACCACTGTGGAATGTTCTCCCAGAATCTGCTGTTGTCATGACTACAGTAGATTCTTTTAAGTTTAATCTTAATAATACAAAATAATTGAGTTGTATATGCACACAACTCTCACATCAAAATTTGTAATTTGATAATTGTAATATACAGTTTCTGACTGCATATATGCCACCACCCTGTCATGATGATCAGAAATGATTGGCGACAGTATCGGGAGAAAGAAAAAAATAATTACCATAAGTGGTTCTGTAAGTCCCCTGGAATCCACCTGCAGTTATAGACGCATCTGTGACAAAGTTCACCACCATTGTGTTGGAAGTTGTTCTCAGTACGTTTGGTGGCACCTCAGTACCACAATATCTTCCAATCAGACGTGAGCTAAAACTTGGGCCATCAAAAACATCAACATAATCGTATCGGCATGTTGAATGGGCTTCAAGTTCAAATAGTTGAAATCTGAAATAAGATAAGGCATATATCATAATATGCTTCTGGAAAGTGGCAACTCTGCAGGTACTGGAAAGTGGCGACTCTGCAGTTACTGGAATGTGACAACCCTGCAGGTACTGGAAAATGGCAACTCTGCATGTACTGGAAAGTGGCAACCCTGCAGGTACTGGAAAGTGGCAACACTGCAGGTATTGGAAAGTGGCGACTCTGCAGGTACCTGCAGGTCGCCACTGCAAGTGGCAACACTGCAGGTACTGGAAAGTGGCGACTCTGCAGGTATTGGAAAGTGGCGACCTGCAGGTACTGGAAAGTGGCGACTCTGCATTTACTGGAAAGTGGTGAGTTTGCAGGTACTGGAAAGTGGCAACTCTGCATGTACTGGAAAGTGGCGACCCTGCAGGTATTGGAAAGTGGCGACCTGCAAGTACTGGAAAGTGGTGACTCTGCATTTACTGGAAAGTGGTGAGTTTGCTGGTTCTGGAAAGTGCAACCCTGCAGGTACTGGAAAGTGGCGACCTGCAGGTACTGGAAAGTGCAACTCTGCATGTACTGGAAAGTGGTGACCTTGCAGGTACTGGAAAGTGGCGACCTGCAGGTACTGGAAAGTGGTGACTCTGCAGGTACTGGAAAGTGGAGACTCTGCAGGTACTGGAAAGTGGCGACTCTGCAGGTACTGGAAAGTGGAGACTCTGCAGGGACATGTACTTGAAAGTGGCGACTCTGCAGGTACTGGAAAATGGCGACTCCATAATAATTGAAAAATCCTTCATGGACACCAAATGAAATAAGGAAACTTGAATTCTCACGTGAGTTTTCACTTCTTTTTTTATTAGTCAGAATTGAGACAATTGTTTCCCTATCACTGGTGTTGTTGTTGTATAGTAGCAATGGTGTCTACTTGAGACAGTATTCTTAGCTCTGCCACACTGGAGTATCATGCCAGACACATGGTATGATACCCTACCAATTCACATTATACTGACATGACTTAGCCTAACTGAAAGACAAAATACTGTGTGCCAGGCACAACACCACATAATGATGACCAGTTCATGAAGATTCATTGAAATCAAAAAAAAAAATGTGCAATTAATTTCAGTATGACAATCAAGAGGAAAATATATGTTCAAGGGCAGAAACTCTGCATGGTTAGTGTCAAGGTTGTGGTTCCACACTGGTTCTCGTACTTACTTCAAATCAATCACCATGTCTGGCTCCACGGTTATGTTCCAGGTGCAGTTCTGGTTATTATGATAATCCACAGGATGTGTGGGAGTTCCTATGGTTGCCCTAGGTTCCGTAAACACGCCTCCACATTCGTTGACTCTGCAAAATTAAACATGGCATGATTTTAGTTGATTAATGCAACAAACTCATGCTTTAAATACATAGGCTCTGAATTCTATTGAAGATTGAATTACTTCATAACACATGTGAATTAAATTCTACTTCAAATTAATTTATTGATGTAATGTTTTATTTTCAATAATTCTGACATGTCATTATATCTTGGTTATGCCATTTTTATTAGAAAATACATTCAAGGTTAAAAAAGATCTTGATAATTCTTTACTCTTTTAATAAATATCATTTTACAGTGTTTTGTACAATAAGCGAATATACTGTACTCATGCATGTTGTTGTAAAAACCATATTGCAATTTCCCCAAAATACCTACACATACAATATATTCCCATATTGTACAAAACACTGTAAAATAACCTTATATTACAGAATGTACCATGCATATCAAACATATATGGCATTTTACCTGTGTGCTGTTAAAGTGGTGTTGAATTAAAACAATACTCACTCATATGTTGCTCTGTATCCATTATTAACAACAGACCCATCAGTCCAGAACTGTATAAACATTTGTCCCAGAGAGCTGAGGGGCTGAGGAGCAGTGTTACCGCAGAACTTGCCTAGAAGTCGTCCATCTGAACTGTTTCCCTGGTACACAGCAACAAAATCAAAGCCGCAGTTATTGCCAGCTGTAAAATTAAAACCTTCATATTCCAACTACACATATTAATTATCTCCACTTTCAGTATTCAAACCTATGGCCCAGAAGGATATTAATGAGGCCTAAAAAAATAAATGTTGTGTTTAAGGTTTCATGCTTAAAAAAAAAAATTGGGTCGGTAGGTAGGAATTTTTTTTTTTGGCCGATTTTTTTAGATGCAAAATCAAAGGGTTGGTGTTTTTTGTTTTTTCTTCATTTTCTCTCGCATGTTCTCAATTTTGCATGCGAAGTAATTACACTTTTTTCAAAAGCATTTGGTGACAACAATTGTACACTTTTGTAGTTTGTCGGCTTTTGTATTTTGAATGTTTTCCTTTCCACTTTCAATATATTCTCATTTGTTCTGCACCATATGCATAATGTGCACCATATTGCAATAGGTTAGATTGGGTATTCAACAGAATCTGTTAAAAAAGGTATTATTAAATATATAAAAGGAATTTAATTTTATATATTTAATATATCTGTGAAAATATTTCAAAACTACCAACCAATTTCGACACTTGGACATAATCCTGAATTTCAAAGTTTCAGCCAGAGTTTGTGTTCATTTCACATGTAAAAACGCTTCCTTTTTGGCCTTCCTCAGGTGCAGGGTGGAACAGAAAAAAGACCTGTTCCACGGTGAATGAATGGTTGATTGGCTGAATAACCTTTTTGTCGGCAGTATGTTCATACATGTAAACCTTTTTTGGAAAGCAATGAGGGAAGCCTTTTTTTTTTTTACACCTAGCAGACAGACGGACACAATTTCAAAATTTCCCCCAACTTTCTTCGAAAAGTGGGATATAAGGAACAAAGATAATGACTACAAAGATAGTAATAATAATGATGATAATGGTGAATACCCTTACAATCATGATAAAGGTAAAGATAATAATAATAACAAAGATAATGATGACAAAGAACGTAATTATGATGATGATAAAGGTGAATCAGTTTACAATCATGATGAAGGTAAAGATGATGATAATAACAACGATAATGATGACAAAGATGGTTATAATGATGATGATAATGGTGAATACGTTTACAATCATGATGAAGGTTAAGATGATGATAATAACAATGATAATGAAGACAAAGATAATGATGACAAAGAACGTAATAATGATGATGATAATGGTGAATACGTTTACAATCATGATGAAGTCAAAGATGATGATAATAACAACGATAACTAGAGCTATCACTGAAGGTGATGAATACCCCCGAACGCCGCCATGACAGAAAATGGTTTACCATTGTATGAAGTTTTATTAAATTATATCCAATAGTTTTAAAGTTATGCTCCAGACAAGGGCAATAACTCTGTAATTAGCAAGAATAGAGTTATGTTTCCTGTACACTGCACTTCCTGTCATTATATTCTACCATTGTATGAAGTTTGATGAAATTCCATCCAGTACTTTAAAAGTAATGCTCCGGACAAGGGAAATATATCAAAGGGCAATAACTCTGTAATTAGCAAGAATAGAGTTATGTTTCCTGTACACTGCACTTCCTGTCATTATATTCTACCATTGTATGAAGTTTGATGAAATTCCATCCAGTACTTTAAAAGTAATGCTCCGGACAAGGGAAATATATCAAAGGGCAATAACTCTGTAATTATCAAGAATAGAGTTATGTTTCTTGTACACTGCACTTCCTCTATATTCTACCATTGTATGAAGCTTGATGAAATTCCATCCGGTACTTTTTAAGTTATGCTCCGGACAAGAAAAAATATCAAAGGGCAATAACTCTGTAATTAGCAAGAATAGAGTTATGTTTCTTGTACAATGCACTTCCTCTCATTATATTCTACCATTGTATGACGTTTGATGAAATTCCATCCAGTACTTTTCAAGTGATGCTCCGGACAAGGAAAATTGCAACGGACAGACCGGCCGACAGACCGACCACAGGGTGACTCCAATATACCCCCTCAAACTTTGTTTGTCGGGGGTATAATAATTATAATGATGATAATGGTGAATACGCTTACAATCATGATGAAGGTAAAGATGATGATAATAACAAAGATAATGATGACAAAGATGGTTATAATGATGACGATAATGGTGAATACATTTACAATCATTATGAAGGTGAAGATGATAATAATAACTAAGATAATGACTACAAAGATGGCAATAATGATGATGATGTTGATGAATGTGCCTAAAATCATGAAGAAACTAAAGATGATTATAATAACAAAGATAATGATGACAAAGATAGTAATAATGATGATGATATTGGTGAATACACTTACAATCACGATGAACGTAAAGATTATAATAATAACAAAGATAAGGCCATTATAAAATAATTGCAAGATTACCATCCATTTTCCTTTTTTTTGTTGAATTTATGTTTTATTATTTGTTTTTGTTTTTTAAAATAAAAAGGGTTGTGGGGGCATGAAAATTAGGGGGCAGGCAATTAGTTTATTATGGCCTTACAAAGATTATGATGATAAGAATGGAGATAATGAAGATGAAAGGTGATAATTTTATAAAAATGGTAACTATAATTCCCACCTTCAAACCAACTTACATTCTATGTCAAAGTTATTCTGATCAAAAGTCAACACAATAAAATGCTCAGGATCCATATCTAGTGTATAGTTGCACCGTAAATTGTTTGTGTACGGGTCAGGATAGCCAGGAGATATCAGGACACCTCTTCTATCTGTTATGATTCCGCCACAGCCTGCAAGTTTATAATAGTAACACATAGTATAGAAATAAGTTGTTCTTGTAAGTATAAAATTTCTAGGATAGATTTGTTTGTTTGTATATTTGAATATCTAAGGGTGGAGCGCTATCAGATGATCAGAAACTGTTAACCTAACAATTTTTTCCTGGGATACTGGAAGGTTAAACCAGTGTTTTCTCCAGCTCCATTTTTTTGGGGGTCATTGATGACCCACTGCCTAAAAATCTGGGGGTCATCCGTTGACCAATTTTAAACTTAATCAACTTGAATAAATGGAGTTAAAAAATACATATTTTACTAAAACAGTTTTACTTCCTGTTTCACACAAATTTCTCCATCAAAACTGCAACTTAAGTTAGCAACTTCAAAACAATTTAACTTCAAACGAATGTTTCACTTCATGCAACAAGTTACAACTAGAAACTAGTTGTTTTTATGATCATGGCCACAGGGCCATGAATTTTTTACAATCACCATGGCCCTAACTGTTTTTAATGAAAAATACTAAAATTATATCAATATTTTATATTTCAGCTGAGCTACATGTTTAGCGTTACCAAGTATAATACTCTTTGGAAAACAAAACTTTGTTGTTTTCTTTTTCCCAAATGCATTTCTCTTCTGGCTCATAGCTAGACTCATTTCATCTTTATCTACAAACAACCTAAAACTGGATATATATTAGTGCTATCGTTGCAGTGTACAATAAACGTTAATAACCAATTAAACTGTTTACATAACTTAGTAGAACCGCGTGACAGGGGTTTCCCTGAATCAGACCACCTTATCTGTAAAAATTACTCTGAAAACAGCTTGTCAAAACAAATATACGTAATTTGAATGTCTGTATTTTAAAGGTTGCGTCATAGTGGACGCACTGAACAAACTTGATTGCGTCAAATGAGATTTAATTGCATCAAAAAGCAAGAAACATGCTCTGGAGAAAACACTGGTTAATCAGTATTTGAGTACACCCATCTCTACAAGTAACTGATTTACAACTTTCCCACTTGGATCAGCGGTATAGATGACTGACAATGAGATGCAATGTTGCATATCTATTATCATTGATACTCAACAGTGGCCGGACAAGAGATTTAGGTTAGGAGATTAAATCAATGATTATTTATTATAAATAAAACTATTTTATGAACTTTATGTTAAAAACATTTTTATTTTCTGCTTCTGCAATATGGAGTTTGCAATCAGAAAATGTAGTATTGTTGCCGTGTACGTCATCATGACCTGTAATGATATCGGCAACAGCTACCATAAGAACCATCCAATCATTCTGGAATGAATGCACAGAGATATAATAATGAAACAAAGCAACACTCTTTCATTTCTAAATGTGAAATAGCCAAGTGTTGTTCAGATTAACTCTTTACTTCATATAGACGCCTTTGGACACCTCTAATATTGAAAGCATTTATTCACCACGTATCAGCAATGGGTGAATTATGTTTATATTAACTGACAGAGTGGAAAACAGTGCAGGAAGTGTTCAGATTGCTCGTTACGAGCAATCTGAACTCTTCCTGCACTGTTTTCAATGACCTTATGTGATTGGTGGGAAAACGCCTATCTATGAAGTAAAGGGTTAACAGATTCTCAGATTCCCATTGATAAGTAAAGTGCTAATAAGCAAAGTACATTCAGGTTTTTCAGAGAATCCAGTTGATGACGATAATGACTGTTGAGTGATAACTGATTTAAACACAAATTTCTAGAAATTAACACAATATAGTTGCTGTGGAAAATAAACGTCATATCTTCAAAGTACGCAGTTTTCTCATAAGCTACGTCAGTTAAGTCATTGGATGGGATGGACATAAGTTCATAGGTGAGGTCTCTTTACGTATAATCAAAAGGAGAGGTCAGCTAGAGTGAAGTAAACTTAAGATCAGTGCACTTGGTGGTCACTACAGGACTCACATTAAAATTATCTCCCTTGAAGATTTGTTTTTTGCTAGCATGAGTTAAATGGTCAGTATTTTAGAAATCACCACTGAAAATTTGATGCTGATACCAGCTTTCTGGACAATTCTGTGTCATTTCAGAATTGTTGGTTCGAACCGCATCTAGGGCGAACAGTCGACATATTATTACTCTGGAAATTGATAGATCTCACAAAAGCATTGAATTTAAAAAAACAACCTGGTCAAGATATGCTTTTTTTCTTTTATAATTGCATATCTTGAACCAGTGAAGAATTTGAGCCCAGACACATGCAGCAGAATTTGATTTTTCACTCTGTTTTGGACATAGATGTTACAATGGAGCCCTATGAGAAATGTAATAGTGGTGTGAGACGTATAAGAGTTTAACAAATGATTCTCTTACCAAATATTGTGCAAAATTAACATTATCAGTGACAGGTTGCATTGATATCAATAATATTAAAGGGAATTTATCAGGATTTTTCAAAATTTTAAAATTGGTTAAAACATTTTTTTTCTCCAATATATCATGCCTATGTATATTCACTGATCCCGTATTGCCAAAGGGATATCTTTTTAAACATGCCAAAATACCATATTGAAAAGGGATTTCCTAACCTGGGCTACGTGTCTAGGTTAGACTAAAATAGATTTCCCGCTTAAAATGTCAATATATTTTGCGACGTATTAAATGAGTCATGTGATTACATTTTGATTTCAATATGATCTGTTATACAGGTTTGCTTTAAAGGGTTTATATTAGGAAAAAACGCTCTAAATGTCTTAAAAAATTATAAAAAAAGATTATCTCAGTCGGTTACGCATCTGACTATCAATCCAGGGGTCGTGAGTTCAAATCCCGCCCGGCAACAGTCTCCATGATACTTGATATACGACATTGTGTCTCATTATCATTTGTCTCTCACCACTGATTCAAGTAAGAAAGTTATCCGTTACTTGCAGAGATGGGGTGTGCTCGACACTGGTTAACCTTTCAGGATCCCAGGAAACAGTGGTTAGATAAATTGATCGTCTGTTAGCCCTCGATGGCATTAAAAATGATGCTAAATATTCTGCATCAATGGCAGATCTACTCTTTAAAAAAAACAATGGTGTACTCCTTTACCCCCGCCCCCAAAACCCCCATATTTGATTATATTTCTATTGAAAAACATGTGTGCCCGTTCAGATATTTTGTTGCGCTCCTCCTAAACTGAAATCCTGGATCCGCCCCTGTGTATAATGGTTCAAATTGAAATCAAATGAAATCACATAAATATGTTAGCAGGAAATCTATTTCAGTCTAACCTCGGCGTGTAGCCCAAGTCAGGAGATCCCTTTTTAATGTATTATTTTGATTATGTTTAAAAAGATATCCTTTTGGTAATATGGGTTCAGTGAGTATATAGGCATGCTGTATTGGAATAAAAATGTTAAAGCCAATTTTATATTTTTTAAAAATCCTGATATAATTATTCACTTTAAGTTCCAAAGTTGAAAATATTCTCTTCAAATCACATGTCGGCATTTAACTAACTTAAAAGAAAAAGAAATTTTCCCTACTCATTTGTTAATTCTAATACAACTACATACTCATTACATAAATACAAATTTAAGCAGAGTGGTAGTGCAGCAAATACAGTGTTCTCTGCTAACACAAGAGGTTGCAGGTTCAATTTCAAGAAGCTGACTCAAGAACGAATCATAAAGGCTTAATGATATCAATAATATTAAGTTCAAAGGTTGACAAAATATTCTCTTAAAATCACAGTCATGTCTGTATTAAACTGACTTAAAAGAAAAACAAATTTTCATTATTTGTTATTCAATTTTTATGCAACTATATACACAAATACAAATTAAAATAGGGCAGTAGTGCAGTGGGTACAGTGTTCTCTGCTAACACTAGAAGTTGCAGGTTCGATCCCAAGAAGAAGCTCAAGAATTGATTATATAAGCTCGGAGCTTACTTTGCAAACAAGCTAAAATATTTTAGTACAAAATAAATACAAAGATTTTAACATTCAGATATAAAGACCTGTCAACTGACCAGGTGTATTACAGGTAACACAGACTTAAATCCACAAGAAAAATCAACAAGAAAATGTCACAAGTAAGTTACATATATATACGAAAACAAAAGAAAGACCTAAGGCCATAACAAAATAATTCTAGATTATCATCCCCGTCCACCCTCTAATTTTCATGTCGCCCAGACTCTTTTTTATTTTTTAATAACCCCCACCCCCCACAAAAACCAACAAAAAAAAGTACATCATAAATTTTAAAAATAAAAAGAAAAAATAAAAAGAAAAATTTGGATAATGATCTAGCAATTAATTTATATTGGCCAAATTAATGTAAAATGCTGTCCTAAACACCTATGAAAGCAAAAGAAAGATCTTATTAGACTGGACTGCAATCCCAAACACTTACAAAAACAGAAAAATATCAAAATTACCTAATTACAATCCAAAACACCTACAAAAATAAAAGAAATATATAACTTTTATACACTTAATTACCCTGTTTTTGTGCAATCAGATAAAAGATAAAGACCCTGTTGTGATGACAAATAATAGTAACAAAAAATTATTATTTTTGACATCTCAAGAACCACAAATAATTGAAGACATTGTAAGAGAGAGGAAAAGCTTAAGTAAAATCAAATACAAACACGGGTGCTAATGTACACAAGGTGAGCTGAAAACAGAAATAGAGTGATCAAAAGAAACTCTACTTGAGCATTTAGCTCAGATAATCTAATTAAATACATAAAACAGAAATATTAATCAATGCTAATGTACCTGTTGTCCATGACGCGGAGAATCCATTTCCATTTGTTGACGAGTCAGATCGGAACTTGACCACCATTCTATGGCTAGACGATACCTGGGGCGGAGGGAGACTGTTCTCACACCATCGTCCAAGGCTTTGTAATGTCCCGTTACTCATTGTGTCACTCACCTGCAGGTTAAACAATATTTGGTCTAATCTTCAAGCTGACAACACTCAGGTGTCTACAAATTGACAACTGTCAGGTATCTACAAGTTGACAACTCTTAGGTGTCTACAAATTGACAACACTCAGGTGTCAACAAGTTGACAACTGTCAGGTGTTTACAAGTTGACAACTCTTAGGTGTCTACAAGTTGACAACACTCAGGTGTATACAAGTTGACAGCACTCAGGTGTCTCCAAATTGACAACACTCAGATGTCTATAAATTGGCGACTCTTAGGTGTCTACAAGCTGACAACACCCAGGTGTCCACAAATTGACATCTGTCAGGTTTATACATAACTAGAAGTTGCTTTTGAAGAAAGACATGTTTTCCTGCCTGCCATTCTTCAACATTGCAGCAAAGCTCAACATATCACTTTTCAGGAATTAAAAGTGTGACCTTGACCTTTAAGCTACAGACTTAAACAATATTGTAATTATGTGGTTACCAATAGTGCAAAGTTATGAATATTAAAACGGAAATATACATGTTGATGTTAGATAAAGGAGATCAAAATGGGACAGTATGGATTGGAGACATACAGATGGCAATGTGATATTTCCATCTTCACTGTACAAACCTAGGCAAATACCATATCGTTTTGTAGTGTTCATTTGTGCAAAGTAATCTTTCGAAATATACTAAAATTAGACCAATCATACTAGGCCAATCTTTAAGTCCTAGTCTGCATTATGACCTTCAATGTGACATTGGTCTTGACAATGAGGTTACAACTGTATCGCTCCATATTATATTGTCTTGGTGTTTTGACAAATTGTCAAAAAAAAAGTCCTTTCATAGTGTCAGAATGACATTCCATGTAACCTTGGCCTTTAAAATGATGCTTAGATTAGGTACTGCACATAAAGCGAATGTCATGAGCAAACTTGCCGCTTTATTTTGAGATCCATCAAATCATGCCATAGAATAATGGATCAGACAGAAAATTTGCAGACATCTTAACCAAATAATTACAGTGCATTTTATTTGTAAGTAATGAGATGCTTTGTAAACTGTATTTTTAAACATCTACTCGTATAGTGATTTTCCTGTATTTTTAAACATCTACTCATTTCCTATATTTTTTAAAACATCTACTCGTATAGTGATTTTCCTGTATTTTAAACATCTACTCATATAGTGATTTTCCTGGCATACTGCCTTTAAAGAACAATAGGGAAAAAAATGAAAGGCAACACATGTTTAAAGGTAAAGAATAGGAACAAAAAACAACAGCATATTTGCATAACCTCACCACATTTGTGACAGAGTACATACAGCATAGAGCAAAGTAGGTCTCACATAGAGCAGAGTAGCTCTCATATAGAGCAGAGTAGGTCTCACATAGAGCAGAGAAGATCTTACATAGAGCAGAGCAGTTCTCATGTAGAGCAGAGTAAGTCTCACATAGAGCACAGCAGTTCTCACATAGAGCAGAGTAGTTCTCACATAGAGCAGAGTAGTTCTCACATAGAGCAGAGTAGATCTCATATAGAGCAGAGTAGGTCTCACATAGAGCAGAGCAGTTCTCACATAGAGCAGAGTAGGTCTCACATAGAGCAGAGTAGGTCTCACATAGAGCAGAACAGTTCTCACATAGAGCAGAGTAGATCTAACATAGAGTAGAGTAGTTATCACATCGAGCAGAGTAGTTCTCACACAGAGCAGAGTATGTCTCACATACAGCAGAGTAGGTCTCGCATAGAGTAAAGTAGGTCTCATATAGAGCAGAGTAGATCTCACATCGAGCAGAGTAGGTCTCACATAGAGCAGAGCAGTTCTCACATAGAGCAGAGTAGGTCTCACATAGAGCAAAGTAGATCTCACATAGAGTAGAGTAGGTCTCACATAGAGTAGAACAGTTCTCACATAGAGCAGAGTAGGTCTCACATAGAGCAGAGTAGGACTCACATAGAGCAGAGTAGTTCTCACATAGAGCAGAGTAGGTATCAAATAGAGCAGAGTAGGTCTCACATAGAGCAGAGTAGGTCTTACATAGAGCAGAGTAGGTATCACATAGAGCAGAGTAGGTCTCACATAGAGTAGAGTAGGTCTCACATAGATCAGAGTAGGTCTCACATAGAGCAGAGTAGGTATCAAACAGAGCAGAGTAGGTCTCACATAGAGCAGAGTAGGTCTCACATAGAGCAGAGTAGGTATCACATAGAGCAGAGTAGGTATCAAATAGAGCAGAGTAGGTCTCACATAGAGCAGAGTAGGTCTCACATAGAGCAGAGTAGGTATCAAATAGAGCAGAGTAGGTCTCACATAGAGCAGAGTAGATCTCACATAGAGCAGAGTAGGTATCAAATAGAGCAGAGTAGGTCTCACATAGAGCAGAGTAGTTCTCACATAGAGCAGAGTAGGTCTCACATAGAGCAGAGTAGATCTCACATAGAGCAGAGTAGTTCTCATGTAGAGCAGAGTAGGTATCACATAGAGCAGAGCAGTTCTTATGTAGAGCAGAGCAGTTCTCACTTAACCAAACAGTGCAAACCACAATGGAAATATTTGTATTTTAAAGGAGTGTTTGTGTACAAGAATTTGAACAACAGTATTTAAATTAAAATAGAAATATGTGACTTCTGGCATGAACACCTGTTCTGTCTGTAAGTTCAGCGTTATTATTAGCAATGCTTTCTTATTAATGAGTTTCAACATGTGGTAACGGACTTCATAATGGTACTCGCTAGCAAGTTTGGCCAAAATCAGTGAAAGTTTTTAAGAAAAGTAGTGATGTCAAACTTTACCAATAAAGATAACAAAAAGGTCACAACTTCAACAAAGGTCAATGGAGTGGAACATGATGACGACAATCACACGCTACCAGACTTCAATTACTAACAATCCCAGGCCAGTTTGACAAAAGCTAGTTGAGAAGTATAGGAGGAATAGAGCTGACAAGAAAATGTCACATATATACCTCGATTCACCAGTAAAAGTAATTAATCATAACTATGCCAAAAGTCAATGGAACAAAACATGATGACATTTTACGCAAGTTGCCAACTAGATTTTATACTGACATGTCTACCAAGTTTTTACAAAATTAGTTGAGAAGTTAAGGAGGAGACAAGGAAGTATGAACAACAGCTATATCTCCCACAACATTATGGGGTGCTGGTAAATAATGTGTATACAAAGCAATGTTAATTTTGGCACATTTAAACCATTATACACATGTAGTCAGTGAAATGTTGATAAGGCTGTTTATAGACATGCTGGAAATGGCTAACAGTTATAAAATGATTTTCTGTGTGTTCAATTTTTAATGGCATATAAAGTTTTCAGAAAAAAATTTGGCACATCATTTAAATGATATTAACATTTGATTGAAGTTTTATAAAAATCCTGTAATTAAGGATTTTTTTAAAGATACATAATCAGGGCTAATATTCATAGAATAGAGTCTAAAATTGCAGACTCAAACTCAGATATTGCCGATTTTTTAATACATTTTATAGCAAAAGTTTAGTTATAAAAATTATTTTTTTGATATATTTTGATATTTTAACAGTGAAATTGACCGTTATTACAAGAGTTTTTGTTGTTAACTTCTCGTAAAAATGTCTTAAAGGCAAAGTACAAAATTTCATATTTTGAATTTGATGAATTCAAGCCTTAGGCCCATAACAAAATATTGTATGTTTGTCTTTTACCTACCTATACCATAACATTGCACCAGAGGTTACTCTAATAATTTAATTGCATTCCCAAAAAAATTATTATTTTTATTGTTTGTCATTGCGAAAATGTTGGATAATATCTGACATATCTATTTTATCTACATTTGTTGCTTGGGCGATCTGAGTTTGAAACCCATGACAAGAATTATATTTTGTTGTTCATTTCCCTGGAAAAACTATTTTTCTTCTGTCAGAAACGGTTTCTCATATCCATAAAATTAGGTTCCAAAAAAAAAAATCCATGAAAGGTGATAAAAATTCACAAAAATGTTTGTCATTCGTCATTCATAAATATGTAAAAAAATTAGATATATTTAGTTACTGGTAATAATTAAACGTTATATCCAATAAAACATATAATATAATAATTTACCTACCTACCTTCCTACCCAAGATGAAAAGAATGGGTAGGTAAAAAAAGAACAAACAAACAATATTTTAATTGATGCCTTACACAAGACGACCTTGAATTGTTACCCAATATGGTTATTAATAAACATTTGTAAAACAGTTTATAGAAAAACAATAAAACTCATTGAGTTATATTGATTTCTATTGATATGTAACGCTAACCACCACTAACCTCTACGTAATCATAGTCACAAGTTCCATGGTGTTCCATGTCAAATGGTGGGTTAAATGTCAACATGACAACGTATCCGGTTGCCACGTTGATATCCCACACACATTCCGAGTTGTGTGGGTAGCTGCTGGGGTAGTTGGGCGTAGACAGGTTACCGATCTGGTTGTGTAACAAACCACCGCACCCTGGAACAAACATCATGTACACAATTATACTATGGTCTCATGTAACATAAAACAGCAGTGATAGGAAATGTGACTAATCATTTTTGTCCTTGACTATAACAGAAAGGACAATGTCAAGTCTGTCAGGCCTGCTTTTCAAAAGGAAGACATATGTAAAATGTAGGTAAATCAACCTAATAATTGCTGGGTGGATGTAAGATGTCAAATAATCTAAGTTTTAATGTTATAAGAACCATAACTCTGATATCTAATGAGGCCTGCTCAAAAGTTCAGTTGTCTACCATTAATCATCTGTTTTGGCTTGTTAAAAAACTTGTCTGATATATTTATTTTTAATATAACTACATTGTGAGTTTGGTGATGATCCACCAAAAAATGAAGGTGCTAGAGTGTATACG
Organism: Panopea generosa; assembly: GCA_029582155.1. Lineage (NCBI taxonomy): Eukaryota > Metazoa > Mollusca > Bivalvia > Adapedonta > Hiatellidae > Panopea > Panopea generosa. The sequence continues at coordinate 19,385,605 of CM055894.1, read as the reverse complement.
GTTGAACTTCAAAAGTTAACAGACAGACACCAGACACACAGTGATCTTGGGTACGTTTCACAAAAAAACTTACGACAAAAATCATGGTAAACATTAACCAACACTTATTCATAGCATTTTTGATATTCATCAAAATGAATCCAAAATGGCTAAAACCATGTTGAAAAAGATGTATTTTCTGGAAATACAAACATTTTAAATGTCCATCAAAATTTAAATAAACATCATGTAATTGTCAAATTGACTTACGGCAATTTTTTTTTGTTATTTAAATAAGTTATTTTGTGAAACGCAACCCAAAACAGTTCACTTCGAGCTTTACTCACGTGAGCTAAAAACTGACAGCATGAATCAACTTTAGACATATATCAACTTCATAATATATCTTACATGATCTGTTTTCTTTTTGTTCAGTATTTAATGAAAGCGTATAGTCTAGTGGGTAGAGCAAAGAACCAAGGATCAGAGGGTTGCAGGTTCGATCGTCTCCCATGGTATAATGTGCCTAGATATCCTTGAGCACGACACTTTTTCCACACAATTATGCTTAGTACTGGTTCTACTGCAGAAGACTTCTAGAGTGACTTAATATATAATATATAAAAACTTGTTTCACTATATAAGTAAAATAGATAAGTTGAAACTAATGAAAGCAAATGCAATATTTATATGTAACTATATGTTAACCAACCTTCATTAGAGAATGCATATTGTATTCTAAATCCTCGTTCTGATAGGCTGAAGTCTGTAAACAATACAATCCGGACGGAGTTACTCTGCGATTTAAATGTACTCGGTGCCGTGGTGCCGCAGAATTTGCCAATTGACGGTGAAGAAGCATAAGGTCCATTGAATAATTCCAAATAATCAAAAACACATGAAGAATGACGCTCCATGTGGAAGTCTGGAAATGTCACCTAGTGAAAAGAAAACACTGGTCAGTCATTATGGTGAACATTTGTGGCAGGTTATCATTTTAAAATCTGTGAAGTGGTTGACAAGATAGCGAAAATGTTATACTGTACCTATTTCTGACCTTGAACCTGAGCCACACGATATAATGTGATTCCCGTGAGCTTAACAGTCAGACCGCAATACAGACAAAACTGTGAAATAAATATGGTGGCTATAATGGAAGTCTCATATGTGGAATCTGACATCATCTGTGGAACTTTATGCAAATGTCTTTATTTCTGTTTCATTCAATATATAGTGTAACTTATTGTGAAATGGGTATTTGCATTGTTTCTAACCTTTGTTTTGAAATAAAAATATTTTTGTGTGAGCAATCTTTACGCACTTTGCATCACATGATTGACACGTTATTCGATATAAGCCAACTAGTGGGAAGTCTATATATATAATAGAGCTCCCATTGGCTATATAAGTGAAAATAATTTGCTTTTGTTAAAAAAATATGACAATGTGTGATAAACAATAAAAAACATTGTTTGTCAGTGAATTAACAAGAGGACCAAGAGAACCTGAATTGCTCTATTGGCAGCAGATTCCACATGTAAAATATCTATGGTCTAGGCCTTAAACTTTCAGAGAAATTTTTTTTTAAAATTTTACTTAAAATGTGCTTATAAACCCTGTGGCGGGGGCATTTATGGTCGAAGCACACTGGTTCAAAACTCGTCCAAGATCTTGTGGGGGCATTTATGGTCGAATGACACTGGTTCAAGAACTCGTCTGAGATCTTATGGTTATATAATTGCGGTGCAAGTTTGGTTAAGATTCAATGGAAAATGAAGGTGCTATCGCCTCTACAAGAAAAAGGTAAATGGACGGACGATAGATTTACATGACATAAGCCCTGTTGGCCTTTGACCAGCAGAGCTAAAAACAATGTTGTGTCTAACAAGAAGTTATCAACATATCAGTCTGCATTAATAAGGTGTAATTGATGCACAAATAAAGACAAGGTCACAGTTGAGAAAAACATAACGAAATCGTAAATACTTTGTGATTTAGTTCATATTTTTCAATCCAATTCATCAGTTTTTATAATGTCATTTTTTCATGAATCTGGTTGAAAATATCAATCTTAAATTTGGGAGCCATAGAAAAAACCTGTTAGAACCAGTTTCGTACTACATGTATATTGAAACCACAGAGTACTTATAATACCCCATTCAGCACATTGCCACCACCTCAGTAAGCTAGGAGACAACATGTAGGAAGACTATTTAACTATGTAGTCAGTATTGTTCAGGCACATCAGCTTTTTTGTTTTTGTTAAATCCAGTGCACTTCAAATTTCTTAGCGTAATGAGTGATTGGTTTAGGATATATGAGGGATTAAAGTAGTACAGGGGATCCCCGAGTCATTGAGAATTACTTACAACAATCTGTGTCCCCTCTGGAGCAATGATCTGCCAGGCACAGGCATCATTGTGGTCATAGTTAGCAGGGTAGTTGGGGCTAGTGATGGTCCCTATGGGGTCAGTCAGTATTCCACCACATTCTGTAACACAAGCATTCAGAATCACAATTGGCAGGTGCATTATATAAGTTATAAAACATATAATAAGATATGAAATATGGTTAAGGCAGAAAGAAAGGAGCTCTTTACTCGAAAATTACATGTAAAGTTGCAATGAAACAACATGAAGAGAAGAATTTTAATAGATGAATTTATTTAATTCACTCAACTTATATGAGAAGTTACAAGGAGGGGATTTTGACACCATTTTCAAAACATTTCAGGTTATTTATAGCATATCCAGTTTTATCGGTGGAGAAAGACCTCAGAATGAATCCGAGTAGAACCACCATACTTCAACAAGTAACTGGCAAACTGTCTCACTTAAAGTTTTTTGAAGGAGTGTTCTCGAGCCTGCTTTCTAAGCACAGAGAGTTACGTGATCTTGAGATTTTTGTGTGCCTTGAAATATGGTAGGCATAGTTGGACAGAAAGAAGCTTTAATATAAACCTACATGTGAAGTATTAAAGAACAAAGAGGAGTAGAAATAGTTAGACAGAAGCTTAACCTAAACTTGTTTGGGAAATGGTAAGCAACAAAGAGGAGTAGGTACAATTAGACAAAAAGAAGCTTAACCTAAACTTGTTTGTGAAATTGTAAGCAACACAGAGGAGTAGGAACAGTTAGACAAATAGAAGCTTAACCTAAACTTGTTTGTGAAATTGTAAGGAACAAAGAGTGAAGGTACAGTTAGACAAAAAGAAGCTTAACCTAAACTTGTTTGTGAAATTGTAAGCAACACAGAGGAGTAGGTACAGTGAGACAAATAGAAGCTTAACCTAAACTTGTTTGTGAAATTGTAAAGAACACAGAGGAGTAGGAACAGTAAGACAAATAGAAGCTTAACCTAAACTTTTTTGTGAAATTGTAAGGAACAAAGAGGAGAAGGTACAGTTAGACAAAAAGAAGCTTAACATAAAATTGTTTGTGAAATTGTAAACAACACAGAGGAGTAGGTACAGTTAGACAAATAGAAGCTTAACTTAAACTTGTTTGTGAAACTGTAAGCAACACAAAGAAGTAGGTACAGTTAGACAAAAAATAGCTTAACCTAAACTTGTTTGTGAAATTGTAAAGAACAAAGAGGAGTAGGTACAGTTAGACAAAAAGAAGCTTAACCTTAACTTGTTTGTAAAATTGTAAGGAACAAAGAGGAGAAGGTACAGTTAGACAAAAAGAAGCTTAACCTTAACTTGTTTGTAAAATTGTAAGGAACAAAGAGGAGAAGGTACAGTTAGACAAATAGAAGCTTAACCTTAACTTGTTTGTAAAATTGTAAGGAACAAAGAGGAGTAGGTACAGTTAGACAAAAAGAAGCTTAACCTAAACTTGTTTGTGAAATTGTAAGCAACACAGAGGAGTAGGAACAGTTAGACAAATAGAAGCTTAACCTAAACTTGTTTGTGAAATTGTAAGGAACAAAGAGGAGAAGGTACAGTTAGACAAAAAGAAGCTTAACCTAAACTTGTTTGTGAAATTGTAAGCAACACAGAGGAGTAGGTACAGTTAGACAAAAAGAAGCTTAACCTAAACTTGTTTGTGAAATTGTAAGCAACACAGAGGAGTAGGTACAATTAAGACAAAAAGAAGCTTAACCTAAACTTGTTTGTGAAATTGTAAGCAACACAGAGGAGTAGGAACAGTAAGACAAATAGAAGCTTAACCTTAACATGTTTGTGAAATTGTAAGGAACAAAGAGGAGAAGGTACAGTTAGACAAAAAGAAGCTTAACCTAAACTTGTTTGTGAAATTGTAAGCAACACAGAGGAGTAGGTACAATTAGACAAAAATAAGCTTAACCTAAACTTGTTTGTGAAATTGTAAGGAACAAAGAGGAGTAGGTACAGTTAGACAAAAAGAAGCTTAACCTTAACTTGTTTGTAAAATTGTAAGGAACAAAGAGGAGAAGGTACAGTTAGACAAAAAGAAGCTTAACCTAAACTTGTTTGTGAAATTGTAAGCAACACAGAGGAGAAAGTACAGTTAGACAAAAAGAAGCTTAACCTTAACTTGTTTGTAAAATTGTAAGGAACAAAGAGGAGAAGGTACAGTTAGACAAAAAGAAGCTTAACCTTAACTTGTTTGTAAAATTGTAAGGAACAAAGAGGAGTACGTACAGTTAGACAAATAGAAGCTTAACCTAAACTTGTTTGTGAAATTGTAAGCAACACAGAGGAGTAGGAACAGTTAGACAAATAGAAGCTTAACCTAAACTTTTTTGTGAAATTGTAAGGAACAAAGAGGAGAAGGTACAGTTAGACAAAAAGAAGCTTAACCTAAACTTGTTTGTGAAATTGTAAGTAACACAGAGGAGTAGGTACAGTTAGACAAAAAGAAGCTTAACCTTAACTTGTTTGTGAAATTGTAAGCAACACAGAGGAGTAGGTACAATTAGACAAAAAGAAGCTTAACCTAAACTTGTTTGTGAAATTGTAAGCAACACAGAGGAGTAGGAACAGTAAGATAAATAGAAGCTTAACCTAAACTTTTTTGTGAAATTGTAAGGAACAAAGAGGAGAAGGTAGAGTTAGACAAAAAGAAGCTTAACCTAAACTTGTTTGTGAAATTGTAAGCAACACAGAGGAGTAGGAACAGTTAGACAAATAGAAGCTAAACCTAAACTTGTATGGGAAATGGTAAGCAACAAAGAAGAGTAGGTACAATTAGACAAAAAGAAGCTTAACCTAAACTTGTTTGTGAAATTGTAAGCAACACAGAGGAGTAGGAACAGTTAGACAAATAGAAGCTTAACTTAAACTTGTTTGTGAAACTGTAAGCAACACAGAGGAGTAGGTACAGTTAGACAAAACAAGCTTAACCTAAACTTGTTTGTGAAATTGTAAGGAACAAAGAGGAGAAGGTACAGTTAGACAAAAAGAAGCTTAACCTTAACTTGTTTGTAAAATTGTAAGGAACAAAGAGGAGAAGGTACAGTTAGACAAAAAGAAGCTTAACCTTAACTTGTTTGTAAAATTGTAAGGAACAAAGAGGAGAAGGTACAGTTAGACAAAAAGAAGCTTAACCTTAACTTGTTTATGAAATTGTAAGGAACAAGGAGGAGTAGGTACAGTTAGCCAAAAAGAAGCTTAACCTAAACTTGTTTGTAAAATTGTAAGGAACAAAGAGGAGTAGGTACAGTAAGACAAAAAGAAGCTTAACCTAAACTTGTTTGTGAAATTGTAAAGAACACAGAGGAGTAGGTACAGTTAGCCAAAAAGAAGCTTAACATAAACTTGTTTGTGAAATTGTAAGCAACACAGAGGAGTAGGTACAGTTAGACAAAAAGAAGCTTAACCTAAACTTGTTTGTGAAATTGTAAGCAACACAGAGGAGTAGGTACAGTTAGACAAAATGAAGTTTAACCTAAACTTGTTTGTGAAATTGTAAGGAACAAAGAGGAGTAGGTACAGTAAGACAAAAAGAGGCTTAACGTAAACTTGTTTGTAAAATTGTAAAGAACACAGAGGAATAGGTACAGATAGACAAAAAGAAGTTTTACCTAAATTGTAAGGAACACAATTAAAGGAGATGTTATATAAAACTGGTCAACTTAACTTACGTGTGAAGTTGTAAGACAGGAAAAATCCCCGATCAACAATGGAAGTATCTGTTCTGAATCTCATCCACAAATTCTGTGTTGGAGAGATGATGGGTCGGGGAAGTGTATTATTCCCACAGAACTGGTCCAGCATTACACCATCAATGGAATCACCTACATGAGTAAAATGTAATTAACAAATAATCAATAAATACATGTTTATATATTTTATTACAAAAGTGTTCTTTTCAGTCATTTGGGAAAGGGGCCGGGTTGAAATATCAATTGGGGGAAAATGAACTGTAAGAATTAGGAATGGGGCCAATACTACAGTACCAACAAGAGCTCATGTATGGCAGACTCTCCACTATTCTAAAGTATATAAAAAACACAACAAGAATGCAAAGCAGTTAACCCTTTACTTCATATATACGCCTTTGGACACCTCTGTTACTGAAAGCATTAATTCACCTCATATCAGTCATGGGTGAATTATGTTTATATCAACTGACAGAGTGGAAAACAGAGCAGGAAGTGTTCAGATTGCTTGTTACGAGCAATCTGAACTCTTCCTGCACTGTTTTCAAAGGCCTTCTGTGATTGGGGCAGGAAAACGTGTTTCTATGGAGTAAAGGGTTAATATTGGAACAGAATATGTATTTATGTTATTACGTGAACATATAATGCAAATATAACAGTAATTTAAGAAGGGGCATCACTCATGTGAAATTAAAACAAGTGATTCAAAACAGTTGATGATCTTAACAAGCTAGCCAGGAGCATTATATATTACGATAATAAAATATAACGAGAGCACCACAAGCGGGTGAAGACGCTCATCTTCAAAGTCAGTGATGTAAACTTTTTAAACACGATAGTGATTGTTTTACAAACTATTATTACTGAAAAAATAAAATTGATAAAAAAAAAAAAAACCCAAGCTAAACAAAACTTTATCCTAAGGTTTTAAAGTGCTAAGTATGTAAATTTAGGTAAGTTAGCTATATACATTGTTTCTATAACATAATATGAATTTGTTTATGAAGTTTAGTCACTATAAAAGGAGTTGTTTGATCAGAAACAGAGAAAAAGCTGAGTTTAACATAAAACTTTAACTGGCGGACGATAACGACAATGCTGAAGCCATGGTCACGACAACAGCTCTTCGTTTTTATCACAAATAAAGAGCTTCAGAGTGTGGCAATTCTTAAGGAAGCTAATGAGTAAAAATACAAATGGAATTTAAACTGGTTATCCTTCAATTCAATTCCAAACTTCATTATCATGTTTGGAACCTTCACACAAAATTTCAATAAAATATCTTAAAGGAAAATGAGTGGAAACAATTTTCTATTTGTGGTAACAGTTGCCAACTCATTTGATTTCAACACCACTTGCTATATTCCTTTCCAAGTTAAAAACATACACACAAAATTTCATCAAAAGATAATAAAAGAACAGGTATTGAATGAAAACATTTTTTTCTATTTTTAGTAGTAGTGACCTTGACCTAATTTACCTCAAAACAAATCTCAAGCTTTAAGGAAACTATAATATGGGGTAGAAATTATTCACAACTGCCTACCAGGGCATTTAGTTAAGCCAGGAAAGTATTGTAATAAGCAACCTTAATTGTGTACACATTTTAAAATGATCATGCAATATTTGTTACAGAGTGAATATTGAAAAATTTCATGATTTTTTATATTTAGCCAAGGGATATAACTCATGTTAATTAATACATGAAGAACTAAAATCCAATCCAATGCAAGGTCTTGTGATGAGCAGCCATTTGTAGAAATTTGGAAGGTGTCAAGAACCAGTTGTTCGAGTTATTGAGCAGATTTAGGTTAACAAGAGTTATACAAAAGGATCAAATGGGCTTAAGTTGCTCACCCTATTTCACTTGTCACTTCACAAGGATACTAAAACACCTTAAAAGAACCAAATATCAACTTTTATGACTGGACAATGCTTCAGATTTTTAAAATGTATTCAACACATGACAGGTTATATATGGCATAGTCAGTTTATATATTTGTGGACGAAAACCTCAGAATTAATCTGTCAGAGTAGAACCACTGACCTTCCACAAGTAACTGGCAAACTTTCTCAAATAAAGTTTTATGACTGAGATGGACTTGCATCCATGACCTCAGCAGTGACAGGTCATTAGATGACAGCACCCTAGACCACTTGGCTGTGGAGGACCCCTAACTCATATTCTGGTTAATAGTGAATAGAACAATGAGACATACCTTCTCGTATCTCAAGCCAGTCGTATCTACAAGCTGTGTGACTCTCCAGTTGGAGGTCCTTAAAGCGTATCACAATAGAAGTATTGGTATACTGCTGATTCTGTATGCTCCATATGCACTCTTGCTTGCTGGTGTAGTTGCCAGTCGCGTACCCAGGTGATGTTATGTTGCCCGGGCTGCTGGATATCATACCACCACACACTAAGATGAGAAATTATGTGTTGTTTCATAACTCTTTACAATTGTATCTTATAGTGATGTTCAAATAATCGAACTTTCATTACAATCAGACTTGTATACTGTTATACATCTCACTACAGTTACTCCCCTCCCCTTTTGAGTAATGATGAGCAAGTCTTGTGATGGAAAAAAATGTCTTCTGAAGTTTGGTTTCATATAGTTTATCAATGATTCCTAATGACTGATTTCTTGCTACAAATGAGAAGAGAATTAGCTGCCATAGCATATATATATATATATATATCAATAAGACATCATCAATTCTAAAAAAAAGTGACTTTTATTGGATTTTACCAGACAGACGTATTTTAGGGCAGCTGAGAACTGTTTTTTTTAAAATAAAATTACAAAAAAAAAACTAGTCAACATGCAGTTTAATGATATGATACAATCCTATATTTGAAAAAAAAAACTGTGAAACCATTTCTAGGTGGAAAAAAAATTGAGTGAAGGCGCCAATCTTTTTTTTATAAAGATGCAGACATCTGAATACTACTCCATGCAGAAAAATTACTTATTTACTCGCAGTTTGAAAGAATATCATTTTTATAATAACAAATTTCAATTGATTTTACTCTTGGGTATGTTTTGCTTACTTCCCACTATAGATATATTAAAAATCTATCTCCATATAGAATGGTTACACTTACAAGCTTCACTGTATGATGTATACGATGCTCTAAAACCTCCATTTGAAACTGAACCATCGGTTCTGAACACGACCCTCGCAGTATTACCCGATACTTCAACCACCTCTGGTGCTGAGTTGCCACAATATCTTCCCAATAATGGTGATAAGGTATATTTTCCATTATATATCTGAATGAATAAATAGGTGACATATAATGTATAATACATTCTTGTTCCATTTTATTTATGTGATAATTATCTTAAACAGAGTATATCAGGAGTTTTAAAATTGGCTAAAAAGATTCAAAGGTTCAACTAAAATAGATTTTTCACTTAAACTTTTGCGACATATTTTGACGATGTGAAGGTCATCAAGCAGTATTTAAGTGCTGTCTATTTTTAGAATGGGAATTTTATTTCAAGTTTACCAGTCCAACTCAAACATCGATTTTATCACATTTTGGTGAACTACAGCAGTCTGATTTTATTATTTATGATAACGAGATACTTTTTATCCACTTTAAAGTAATTTGTGTTTTTAAGTGATATACTCCCTTTAAAAAGTACTGAGGATAATTGATGGCTTCAATTTCAGTGTTTATGATTTCCTTTTTTATATTCACTGAATTCATTTTTATTACTTCATGTTTTAAACAATGAATGAATGAATGAATAGGGTTTTTTTACGACATACCAACACATTAAAGGTTATTCAACGCCAACAGGAAATAAGATTCCAAGTTCACTCAACATGTACAAAAACAACAAATTAACATACAGATTAAAAAAGATACATCAACAAATAAATATGCAAAATGAACCTAGAACCTTGATACCTGAATCAGCAAATTCTATTATATAATAATGATATTACTTAAAATTGTCGCTTCCTACGACATGCATGGGCCACAATGATCCTAGGATTTAAACAAATAATACAGTTAATAATTAACAATAAGTATTTTCTCATACTTACAGCAAGATAATCAAACCGGCATGATGAATGATCCTCAATATTAAATGGGTTAAAGGTAAACGTGATTCTCCGCCCCTGCTGTACAGTGATACGCCACTCACACACTCGAGAATGAGGGTAATTTCCCGGGAAATTTGGAGATTCAAATGTCCCAAAAGGTGTGTTAAGGTCTCCACCACACTCTGTAAGTAAAGTGAATGTTTGTGGTTTTACTAAATGAAATTACCACTGCACATATAACACATAACTGTAATCACAGGATTAAAGAAGGATCATTGGTAACATACTTACATAAATTTCATTAAGGCCATTATTAATTAATTGCTAGATTATCATCCAAATTTTTCTTAGATACGGAGAGGGCGGGAGGATTTTATTATTTTTTTTTTATTATTTTTTTATTATTTTTTTATTTTTTTTTTTGTTTTATCAAAAAACCAAAAAAAACCCAACATATTTTGTTTTTATGAAAATAAAAAGGGGTTGGGCCGGCATGAAAATTAGGGGGCGGGCGGGAATGATAATCTAGCAATTAATTTATTATGGCTCATCAACTGTTTACTGGTAAGGATATTTATATCATGGCACTGATAAAGTATAAAGCTGACACATATTAGTGTTCAATCTTACAGACATTTTACTCTTATACCAGTGTCAATTGAACTGAAGCATGGAGTCCAGCAGTAAAGCATTGTACCAAGGATCAGATGATCGTGGTTATGATCCCCCAACATGGCTATGTGTGGGGTCCTCGAGTTGCAAGACACTTTTTCTGCATATGCTTATTATTGACTCTACCCAGGAAGACCTTGAGCGTGATTTGTTGTAATAGCTAGTTTTACAATCAATGTAAAATAAATAAGTTTGAATCAAATTTAACAACCAGATAGACAACAGACTAAAATGTGCACTGTCTCCAACAGGGATTTATTGTTAATTGCTGATTACCTTCAACACTAGCCTGATAGGTGAGACTGAATCCTGCAAATGCATTGCCTCCATCAGTCTTAAACCGGACATATCCGAAACTATTTGCGGTCATCACAGGTTGGGGCACAGTGCTGCCACAGGTCTGTAACAATGACACCCCTGTAAGGTACAATGACATGTAACAATGACGCTCCTGCAAGGTACAATGACATGTAACAATAATGCCCCTGTAAGGTACAATGACACGTAACAATGACATTTCTGATAGGTACAATAACATGTAACAATGATGCCCCTGTAAGGAACGATGACATGTTATAATGATGCCCCTGTAGAGTACAATGATATGTAACACTGACTTCCCTGTAAGGTACAATGACATGTAACAATGACGCCCCTGCATGGTACAATGACATGTAACAATGATTCCTCTGTGAGGTACAATGACATGTAACAATGATGCCCCTGTGAGATACAATGACATGTAACAATGACGCCCCTGTGAAGTACAATGATGTGTAACAATGACACCCCTGTGAGATACAATGACATGTAACAATGACGCCCCTGTGAAGTACAATGATGTGTAACAATGACGCCCATGTGAGGTACAATGATGTGTAACAATGACGCTCCTGTAAGGTAAAATGACATGTAACAATGACGCCCCTGTGAGAAACAATGACATGTAACAATGACGCCCCTGTGAGGTACAATGATGTGTAACAATGACACCCTTGTGAGGTACAATGATGTGTAACAATGACGCTCCTGTAAGGTAAAATGAGGTGTTACAATGATGCCCCTGCAAGGTACAATGACAATTGTAACAATGACGCCCCTGCATGGTACAATGACATGTAACAATGATGCCCCTGTGAGTTACAATAACATGTAACAATGATTCCCCTGTGAGGTACAATGACATGTAACAATGACACCCCTGTGAGGTACAATGATGTGTAACAATGACGCCCATGTGAGGTACAATGATGTGTAACAATGACGCTCCTAGGTAAAATGACATGTAACAATGACGCCCCTGTGAGAAACAACGACATGTAACAATGACGCCCCTATGAGGTACAATGATGTGTAACAATGACGCTCCTGTAATGTAAAATGACATGTAACAATGACGCCCCTGTGAGAAACAATGACATGTAACAATGACGCCCCTGTGAGGTACAATGACATGTAACAATGACGCCCCTGTGAGGTACAATGATGTGTAACAATGATGCCCCTGTGAGATACAATGACATGTAACAATGACACCCCTGTGAGATACAATGACATGTAACAATGACACCCCTGTGAGGTACAATGATGTGTAACAATGACGCCCATGTGAGGTACAATGATGTGTAACAATGACGCTCCTGTAAGGTAAAATGACATGTAACAATGACGCCCCTGTGAGAAACAATGACATGTAACAATGACGCCCCTGTGAGGTACAATGATGTGTAACAATGACGCTCCTGTAAGGTAAAATGACATGTAACAATGACGCCCCTGTGAGAAACAATGACATGTAACAATGACGCCCCTGTGAGGTACAATGACGTTTAACAATGACGCCCCTGTGAGGTACAATGACGTGTAACAATGACGCCCCTGTGAGGTACAATGATGTGTAACAATGATGCCCCTGTGAGGTACAATGATGTGTAACAATGACGCCCCTGTGAGAAACAATGACATGTAACAATGACGTCCTTGTGAGGTACAATGGCGTGTAACAATGACGCCCCTGTGAGGTACAATGATGTGTAACAATGACGCCCTTGTGAGGTACAATGATGTGTAACAATGACGCTCCTGTAAGGTAAAATGACATGTAACAATGATGCCCCTGTGAGAAACAATGACATGTAACAATGACGCCCATGTGAGGTACAATGATGTGTAACAATGACACCCTTGTGAGGTACAATGACGTGTAACAATGACGCCCCTGTGAGAAACAATGACATGTAACAATGACGCCCCTGTGAGGTACAATGATGTGTAACAATGACGCCCCTGTGAGGTACAATGATGTGTAACAATGACGCCCATGTGAGGTACAATGATGTGTAACAATGACGCTCCTGTAAGGTAAAATGACGTGTTACAATGATGCCCCTGCAAGGTACAATGACAATTGTAACAGTGATGCCCCTGCAAGGTACAATGACATGTAACAATGACATCCTTGTGAGGTACAATGATGTGTAACAATGACACTCCTGCAAGGTACAATGACATGTAACCATAACGCCCCTGCAAGGTACAATGACGTGTAACAATGATGCCCCTGTATGGTACAATGACAGTATGCAAATGATTCTAAGGTTAATATTATATTACGCAAATGTTTTTCTTGACCGCTAGGAGTTTGTCAAAGGGCTTATATTTACATAATTGTCTCGTCTTTTGCATAAGCACACATTTGTAAAAGCTTTCTAGCATTGATAGAAACATAGAAATCAGCAAGGCTGTCCTTAAAAATATCCGTGCTTCTACTTACTCACTAAAATTATCCATGCTCCAACCTGCTAACTGAAAATTGCAGCTATCCAAACTTTTTTTTATTGACTTTCAGAGATTTTAATTTTTTTTTCATGATTTCTGTCCATTTTTCTTTAAAATGACTATACAAAATCAAAATTTGGCAAAATAATAAATAAGCTACCTACCCACATGAAAAATACTGAGTTGGACACAGTAAACAAATGTTTTTTTAAGGATGGCCCAAGATATCTTTTGGACTTATGTGTAAACTTCTCCTAGCAGTTGTACAGTTATCTACATTTACAATTACCACTCTCTTGTCCATTTTCACTGAAGATGTACAATATCACTTTTATCTGTATTTAGCTTAAAGTTTTTCATCTGTTCCTTTGGGACAGCAAGCTGTACATCTTCATTAGTGTCATAACACAATAACTTCAAAATAATAAAGCGTTCCACATATGATGTTTGGAGAATCTAAGCACTGTTACGTAGGTACATCATAGTCTGCTATTAGAGTTCAAGGACATCAAAAATACATTTAATAAAATAGTTACTATGATATTAGAGTTCAAGTGCATCAAAAATGCATTTAATATGATAGTTACTATGATATTAGAGTTCAAGTGCATCAAAAATGCATTTAATATGATAGTTACTATGATATTAGAGTTCAAGTGCATCAAAAATGCATTTAATATGATAGTTACTATGATATTAGAGTTCAAGTGCATCAAAAATACATTTAATATCAGTGCTCCAGATAAGCTTTTGGCCCAATGCTTATTTTACCCCCTAAAATAAAATTCAATGCTTAAAATGGAAACTGAAAGAGTATTTTCTGATCAGTTATTTGCCATATGCTTATTGTACGCCCTAAATTAAATACAATGCTTAAAATGGACATTTTCAAAACTTACCTCTATTTGCAAGTAGACTGTCATAATGCCTGAAGCCTGCTTTGAAGAATGTAACTTGTAACAGTTTTTGGAACAAAATTAAAATTGAACTGATTTAATCATTGAATTTTAATAGAACTGGATTCTCTATAGCGAGGAACATATTTACAATACAGTCTCCAACTGGCTAACATTTACTTTTCTTAAGTGGTCTCTGCTTATATGCTTGCAGAAGACGACCCTTCCTTCTTTGCTTCTTTGCAAGCCATATTTGAACTGATTTCCTAACATTAAATGACTCAGTATCAACCTTACACATTTGAATGTTAATCAGCAAATCAAACTTCTCTGGCTTTAATGAGCATCTATATTTGCTTTTCAGTCTATTTTGTACACTGAAGCTTCTCTCATATTCAACACTTGTCACACTTATACAGAGGGCAATTTTACATAGGATTGCAAACTAAGGTGTTAAGTTATTGTGCACAGTTATGATTCTTTTACAGAAAGCTTCAGTTGGCATATTCTTGTATGTTCCCTTTATCATACCTTCTACCACTGGCCATTCTTCAATCAATTTTTGCTTGTCAAGTAATTTTTCAACATTGGTCACTTCCATTTCTTGCCTCTTTCCTATATAGTTATTAACAACTTTGTCTGTACCATACAGTTCTGAAATTGCTTCCAAAGCATGACCACATTCAACTTTTGCATTATTAACAGTCATTGGTTCTAACAAATGACTTAGATCAGCAAACACTTCACTATCTTCCTTTCTAAACCTCTGTTTGATGTTCTTTTTCAGACTAAAAAGGTATTCTTCCCTTACTTTACAAAACTCTTTCCCAACTGACTGAGAATACTTTCTTAACTTTTCTCCTTTCATGTAAGCTTCACTCTCCTGAATAACCACATCTGTTTTTATTTGTCTCAGACATTCTCCATCATGTGTTTCAAAATACTCCAATTTTGAGATGGTAGCATCCATAAGGGGTTCTATCTCACTAAAAAGAAGCGATCGAGACTGCAACTGGCAACTCAAAATTCCAATAACATCATGGGTATCCAACATCAGAGCCACTAGAAGAACAGTCTTATATTCAGAAAAATACTTAAACAGACCTAATGCAGTTGCATTTCCTTCAGCAGCAAAGTGTGAGAGTGTGGACAAAACTGCAGGATAGCTTTCATACACAGATGCAACTGCATTTCTGAGGCCCATCCATCTAATACTGTGCGGTTCTTTGATTTTCAGGGTTGGGTCACCTAATAACATCTGGATAGCTTTCAATTTCTCAGTCCTGTTGCTTGAGCCACTCATAAATAAGTACAATGAGTTAAACTTTTCAGTCATCTTTTTTAGGATGTCACACTTCTTAATACTATCAGTAACAGCTAAATTTAACCTATGGGCAATGCAGTGGGTCATAGTTGCAAATGGTGCAATTTTTGCTTTAATTTGTATTCCTACTCCTGTCTTTTTCCCCATCATAACAGCTGCTCCATCTGTTGCTAAGGAGACGAGGTGTGACCTATCTAATCCTAATTTGTCAATACAGTTGATTAGGTGGGAAACAATTGTATGTGCTTTGCCATCATCAATTTTTTCATTTGTCAAAAAGCGAGTGACAGCTTCCCCATCCTTAACATATCGAACACAGATGGATAAATGTTTTTCAGTAGATAAATCTGTACTTTCGTCTAACATGATGGCATATACTCCAGAAGCTAAAATTTCATCAACTAGTGATCTTTGAATACTATCACTTAAGCAACTCTGAATTTCAGAAATTGTGTCCCAAATTAAGTTTTGATACTTGATGCATGCTCCATTTAAACTCTGTAACTTGAGTAAGCTGTTAATTTTTTCTGATGGCAACTCTTCTTTAACAGCATAAAAGACAGTACGAAACAACTTAACATCATCTTGTGAGATGTTCACATTAATAATATCATCTGCATCAGATGCACATTCTGAAATATGTTGGGTCACACTAAATTTCTCTGCTTTCACATGCTCCAAACTTTGACTGTGTCTTTCTACGCTACTTTTTTGTACATTTTGCGAACCTTCTTCTGACCAGACACTGTTAATCTTTGCTTTAATACAGATAGAACATGTTAATTTTAGGTTGCCTTCAGTTTCTTTAACTATCAGCCATGGGAATTTTATTTTCCATGATTCAATGGTCTTTGTATTGACTTTGCCTCCCGTGTGTTTTTTGTTTGTTTTTTTGCGACTTTGTAATACATGCGTCAATAACGCTATTTATAATTGGTACAACTACATCCTCACTTTTGACAGAATCGTTTATCTTAAAGAATTGGAATAAATTAGTAGATTGGGTTTGTATGTTTTTTTGCGTCTCCCGACGGCAGAACCAGATGATGCCATTGGAATAAATAATAGATACACATAAAGTTTGTCGTCTTGCGTTTATAACTGGCCTTCTCAGAACGCTTGGAACTACTCAACAGATTCCCATGTGCGTCTCGGTGACAACGATCTATGGGAAGTAACTCTATTGTATAAGTTAGTCTGGTTCCGCATTTTACTTTATCAGAATACGCCCGGAAACCAGACAAATGGCATATAAGTTACTTCCCTTAGATTTGTTTATTTCACGGTGTCTACATCAGTTGTGAAAACCCGGGTCTTTCAAAAATACGATACGCACACGATCGCCAGTGAAATGCTTAAAATCAATTGTTTATGCGTACCGGTACGCACATTTATCATTTTCAATGCTTTTTCTGTAAATTTCAATGCTTATTTACGCAAATACGCACCTTATCTGGAGCACTGTAATATGATAGTTACTATGATATTAGAGTTCAAGTGCATCAAAAATACATTTAATATGATAGTTACTATGATATTAGAGTTCAAGTGCATCAAAAATACATTTAATATGATAGTAACTATGATATTAGAGTTTTGGTATATAGAAAAATACATATGTTATAATAATAGAGCTTATATGTGTGCATAAAAATGTATTTGATATGATATTAGAGCTTAAGTACATAAAAAACAACATTTAAACGCATGATGAACGCAGTGAGAAAAAAAGACCACCTGAGCATAAAGCATGGATTAGGTCACAATGTTTTAGTCTTAAACAGCAAGCAACAATTACTAAAAATGTTTGAATATATTTACCTGTAGAATTTATCTCCCTTATTTCAAGAAAATCTGCTGTGCAATTGCTTGACCTTTGCACAGAGAAAGCAGTAAAGGTGAAGGTCAGGAAATGCCCTGTAGGACCCTCAATGACCCAAGTACAATCCAAGTTGTTGTCATAGTTACTTGGGTAATTTGGTGAGGTTATAGTTCCACTTGTACCAACGTACCGTCCACCACAGGTTGCTTAAAATATAGAACACAACAGGACATGTGGCATATAAGCAATTTTCGATGCTGTTTTTTGTTTGTTTTTCTAAACTGTGAAACAAATCCTTAATGCTGCATTTCTTCAATATACAGCTCACAAATGATGATTTCTGTAATGTTAATATGAATATCTGACATTTTAGCTTCTATTTTACCAATGGGTTGAGATTAATATGATGATTTCTCCCATACCAAATAAGGATGTCTGCCATTTTGTTTCTACATGACCAATAGGTTGAGATTATTATGATGATTTCTCCCATACCTAATAAGAATGTCTGCCATTTTGTTTCTACATGACCAATAGGTTGAGATTAATATGATGATTTCTCCCATACCAAATAAGAGTATCTGCCATTTTGTTTCTACTTGAACAATGGGTGAGATAAATATGATGATTTCTCCAATACCAAATAAGAATGTCTGCCATTTTGTTTCTACATGAACAATGGGTGATATAAATATGATGATTTCTCCAATACCAAATAAGAATGTCTGCCATTTTGTTTCTACATGACCAATTGGCTGAGATAAATATGATGATTTCTCCCATACCAAATAAGAATGTCTGCCATTTTGTTTCTACATGATCAATAGGTTGAGATAAATATGATGATTTCTCCCATACCAAATAAGAATATCTGCCATTTTGTTTCTACATGAATAATGGGTGAGATAAATATGATGATTTCTCCCATACCAAATAAGAATATCTGCCATTTTGTTTCTACATGAACAATGGGTGAGATAAATATGATGATTTCTCCAATACCAAATAAGAATATCTGCCATTTTGTTTCTACATGAATAATGGGTGAGATAAATATGATGATTTCTCCCATACCAAATAAGAATATCTGCCATTTTGTTTCTACATTAATAATGGGTGAGATAAATATGATGATTTCTCCCATACCAAATAAGAATGTCTGCCATTTTTTTCTACATGACCAATAGGTTGAGATTTCTATGATAATTTCTCCCATACCAAATAGGAGTATCTGCCATTTTGTTTCTACATGAACAATGGGCGAGATAAATATGACGATTTCTCCCATATCAAATAAGGCTGTCTGCCATTTTGTTTCTACATGAACATTGGGTGAGATAAATATGATGATTTCTCCCACACCTAATAAGGATGTCTGCCATTTTGTTTCTACATGAACAATGGGTGAGATAAATATGATGATTTCTCCCACACCTAATAAAGATGTCTGCCATTTTGTTTCTACATGACCAATGGGTTGAGAATAATATGATGATTTCTCCCACACCTAATAAGGATGTCTGCCGTTTTGTTTCTACATGACCAATGGGTTGAGATTAATGATGATTTCTCCAATATCAAATAAGAATATCTGTCATTTTGTTTCTACATGACCAATGGGTTGAGATAAATAAGATGATTTTTCCCATACCAAATAAGAATATCTGCCATTTGTTTCGACATGAACAATGGGTTGAGATTAATATGATGATTTCTCCAATATCAAATAAGAATATCTGTCATTTTGTTTCTACATGACCAATGGATTGAGATAAATAAGATGATTTTTCCCATACCAAATAAGAATATCTGCCATTTGTTTCGACATGAACAATGGGTTGAGATAAATATGATGATTTCTCCAATACCAAATAGGGATATCTGCCATTTTGTTTCTACATGACCAATGGGTTAAGATAAATATGATGATTTCTCCCATACCAAATAAGAATATCTGCCATTTGTTTCTACATGAACAATGGGTGAGATAAATATGATGATTTCTCCCATACCAAATAAGAATATCTGCCATTTTGTTTCTACATGAATAATGGGTGAGATAAATATGATGATTTCTCCCATACCAAATAAGAATATCTGCCATTTTGTTTCTACATGAACAATGTGTTGAGATAAATATGATGATTTCTCCCATACCAAATAAGAGTATCTGCCATTTTGTTTCTACTTGAACAATGGGTGAGATAAATATGATGATTTCTCCAATACCAAATAAGAATGTCTGCCATTTTGTTTCTACATGAACAATGGGTGATATAAATATGATGATTTCTCCAATACCAAATAAGAATGTCTGCCATTTTGTTTCTACATGACCAATTGGCTGAGATAAATATGATGATTTCTCCCATACCAAATAAGAATGTCTGCCATTTTGTTTCTACATGATCAATAGGTTGAGATAAATATGATGATTTCTCCCATACCAAATAAGAATATCTGCCATTTTGTTTCTACATGAATAATGGGTGAGATAAATATGATGATTTCTCCCATACCAAATAAGAATATCTGCCATTTTGTTTCTACATGAACAATGGGTGAGATAAATATGATGATTTCTCCAATACCAAATAAGAATATCTGCCATTTTGTTTCTACATGAATAATGGGTGAGATAAATATGATGATTTCTCCCATACCAAATAAGAATATCTGCCATTTTGTTTCTACATTAATAATGGGTGAGATAAATATGATGATTTCTCCCATACCAAATAAGAATGTCTGCCATTTTTTTCTACATGACCAATAGGTTGAGATTTCTATGATAATTTCTCCCATACCAAATAGGAGTATCTGCCATTTTGTTTCTACATGAACAATGGGCGAGATAAATATGACGATTTCTCCCATATCAAATAAGGCTGTCTGCCATTTTGTTTCTACATGAACATTGGGTGAGATAAATATGATGATTTCTCCCACACCTAATAAGGATGTCTGCCATTTTGTTTCTACATGAACAATGGGTGAGATAAATATGATGATTTCTCCCACACCTAATAAAGATGTCTGCCATTTTGTTTCTACATGACCAATGGGTTGAGAATAATATGATGATTTCTCCCACACCTAATAAGGATGTCTGCCGTTTTGTTTCTACATGACCAATGGGTTGAGATTAATGATGATTTCTCCAATATCAAATAAGAATATCTGTCATTTTGTTTCTACATGACCAATGGGTTGAGATAAATAAGATGATTTTTCCCATACCAAATAAGAATATCTGCCATTTGTTTCGACATGAACAATGGGTTGAGATTAATATGATGATTTCTCCAATATCAAATAAGAATATCTGTCATTTTGTTTCTACATGACCAATGGATTGAGATAAATAAGATGATTTTTCCCATACCAAATAAGAATATCTGCCATTTGTTTCGACATGAACAATGGGTTGAGATAAATATGATGATTTCTCCAATACCAAATAGGGATATCTGCCATTTTGTTTCTACATGACCAATGGGTTAAGATAAATATGATGATTTCTCCCATACCAAATAAGAATATCTGCCATTTGTTTCTACATGAACAATGGGTGAGATAAATATGATGATTTCTCCCATACCAAATAAGAATATCTGCCATTTTGTTTCTACATGAATAATGGGTGAGATAAATATGATGATTTCTCCCATACCAAATAAGAATATCTGCCATTTTGTTTCTACATGAACAATGTGTTGAGATAAATATGATGATTTCTCCCATACCAAATAAGAATATCTGCCATTTGTTTCTACATGAACAATGGGTGAGATAAATATGATGATTTCTCCAATACCAAATAAGGATACCTGCCATTTTGTTTCTACATGACCAATGGGTTCAGATAAATATGATGATTTCTCCCATACCAAATAAGAATATCTGCCATTTTGTTTCTACATGAACAATGGAGTTGAGATAAATATGATGATTTCTCCAATACCAAATAAGAATATCTGCCATTTTGTTTCTACATGAATAATGGGTGAGATAAATATGATGATTTTTCCCATACCAAATAAGAATATCTGCCATTTTGTTTCTACATGAACAATGGGTAAGATAAATATGATGATTTCTCCCATACCAAATAAGAATGTCTGCCTTTTTGTTTCTATATGAATAATGGGTGAGATAAATATGATGATTTCTCCCATACCAAATAAGAATGTCTGCCATTTTTTTTTCTACATTACCACTAGGTTGAGATAAATATGATGATTTCTCCCATACCAAATAGGAGTATTTGCCATTTTGTTTCTACATGAACAATGTGTTGAGATAAATATGACGATTTCTCCCATATCAAATAAGGCTGTCTGCCATTTTGATTCTACATGAACATTTGGCGAGATAAATATAATGATTTCTCCCACACCTAATAAGGATGTCTGCCATTTTGTTTCTACATGACCAATTGGTTGAGATAAATATGGTGATTTCTCCCATACCAAATAAGAATATCTGCCATTTTGTTTCTACATGAACAATGGGTTGAGATAAATATTATGATTTCTCCCATACCAAATAAGGATGTCTGCCATTCTTGTTTCTACAATACAGTTGGGCCGATATAAATTTTGCATGTTCCTAAAGTGCGCACATGTAATTTATGACATTAAGCTTTTCTTAGATGATCATGAATCAATGTTGTTTTTTTTTTAAAAATTTTTTTAAAAGTATGCAAGAAAAAGCGTCTATGACACGTTTATGAACGAGATGTAGAGATTCAACCTTCTGTATCGCTATTTTGATTGGAACCTTGCCATAACCTCAGCATAGAAACCTCGGCTTTGAAAATTCTGAGGCCTTAATGAAATAATTGTGTGGTTCCGGTTTCCCAGCCATCCCTTTTATTTCCCGCCGACCCTAAACATTTATTTTCACAAAAGCTCCACTCAAGCTACTTTAAAGGTATGAATAATAAATTACAATAAAATATATTACTAACCTATTTTATACTGAGCCTTAAATCCTGTACGAGGGATGCTGAAATCAGTACGGAATCTTGCATACATCACATTGCCTGTAGACACGACACTCCCTGGGATAGTGTAGCCACAGAACTTGCCCAGGACATCAGAATTGATGGTGCCGCCATCTCTCAGTTCTATGAAGTCATAGTTACACCTGAAAGATACAGAGCATCATAATGCTTGTGTTCTTAACTATGCAAGTAAATTATTTCTTTGAAAAATTGCAAAGCTACACCCAGGGCCATTTTAAAATGAAACTGCATTAAAAACCTTGTTATAAAGAGATAAACAAGAGGGCCAAGATGGCCCTATATTGCTCACCTAAGTGACCTTGAGTCACCCAACTTAAGAAGATTATATAATACATGTACACTCAAAATTCGAGAAACACGAGAAGGGCAAGTAGTTAAAATTTTGATCTGTTTTAAGAAGTAACAGATATGTAGAAGAGTTGTGTGATAACAATACGAGGGGCATTTCAAAAGTAATGCAACTGGGGTAATATAAAGCGTGCGTTTGATAGATATTAAATTATTTACGTGTCATACCCTCAAAGTAATCCCCCTTGTTACGTACACAAAGTTTCAAACGTTTAATCCAGTTCTTAAAGCCATCTTCATACTCATTTTCAGGTATACCCAGCATTCACTGATAAACAGCGGCCTGTCGGGACCTATACCATCTACCAGCTAAATGTTTTTTCAGTTTAGGGACCAAGAAATAGTCACACGGGGCTAGATCTTGGGAATATGGTGCATGTGGAAGAACTTGAACCCTTTCCTTGTTCAAAAACGAGGTCACAATAGCAGACTTATGCGCAGGGGCATTGTCATGCAACAGGGATAGGTGCTTTAAGCCAGTGTGTGGGCGACGTTTGAAACATTGTTTTTTAAGTTTCTTCAACACTTTTTCTTTATAAAATATACCAGTCACAGATTTTCTATTTGGTACAACCAGTTGCATAATAGGACCACGTATATCAAAGAAAATAACAAACATTGCTTTCTTAGCACTGATCAATCTTTTGGCAATTGTGGGGCGGCGACAGTTTTTGGTAGCCCATATTTTGTTGTTAATTTTTCTGGTAGGTTCGAAAAAGTGTACCCATGTCTCATCTCCAGTAATAATGTCAGGAACGAATTTGGTAGAGGTTCACTCATGGTAAATGTCAGTGATATTACATCGAAGTCAGGTCAGTAGATTCTGACAAGAAGGCTTTTGAAGTTTTTACTATAGCTGCCTATATAGTAAACTAGCACCTCACTGTGGCAGTCATCTTTTTTGACAAATCACAATGGCTTGAACAAACTTGGTAAAGGGTCACCCAAGGAAAATTTCTGCGAAATTGTTTTAAAATTGACTTGGTGGTTTCTGACAAGAAGATTTTTTAAGTTTTTACTATAGCTTATATAGTAAACTAACCTCACCCCTTTGCTGCCATGTTTTTTGATGAATCACTATGGTTTAAACAAAAGTGGTGAAGGGTCCAAGGAACATTTCTGTGAAATTATTTGAAAATCGAGCCTCTAGTTTCTGACAAGAAGATTTTTTAAGTTTTTACTAATTAAACTTGCCCCGCCCCCTGGCAGCCATGTTTTTTAACAAATCAAGATGGCTTGAACAAACTTGGTAGAGGGTCACCCAAGGAACATTTCTGTGAAGTTATATCAAAATTGGCCCAGTGGTTTAAGAAGAGAAGTTGTTAGAAGCTAAAAATTAACAACGGATTACAGATGGCCAACAGACGACAGACCTTGAATGTAAATTCTTTTTTATGCAATTTTCTTCTCTGTTGAAGGTTTAACAATACAGTTACCGGTAAAAATGGGTAAAAGTGTGACTGGAAGGTACCATCGTGATGTGGTCTTAAAAAACTGAAAAAGTACTACGAAAAACATCTGTCACTGCATTCAAACATGTTCGCTTCTTGCATGACAATGCCCCAACGCACACCTCTGTCATTATAATGGACTTTTTTTAGAAGTCTGAGAAAGTTACAGTGCTACCACACACCCCTTACTTCCCAGACCTTGCCCCATGTGACTTCTTTCTCTTTCCCAAATTGAAAAACTTAACGGTTTTCAGAGATGGATCCACAGACTGAAATTAAGTATTTCTAACCAGGGAGAATGCTTTAAGGGCATGAAATGAAGACATTGGCGATTTAGTTAATTATTAATGGTTAGAGGACAAATACACAATTCATTTCAAACATGCCTCATATTTTTATGAACTTTTAAGTCCATTATTGGCATGTGATCTTCATTGTTTAAGAACACTTCCGGGCATTTAAGGGGTTAGCACTGATTTGTCAGCAAAGAAGAATGGCATTTTTGAATAAATTACAACAATTTGAGAGAGAGTGACACTGCAATAAAAATTACTGATAAGCCCCAACAGCAGAACCAAATTTTACCTTAGGTTCACGGCTTGAATATCATTAGTTGAAACTACATGCAAAATATCGAGGCTCCAGGACTTACAGTTTCAGAGAAGATTTCTTAATCAAGAACGACACGACTAGAGATTAGAGACATGACTTGAACAAATTTGAGAGAGCTTTACACAAGACTGATTAAAATCAGTCTTGCAATTTCAGAAGTTTTTTGAAGCAAACATAACCAGTCGACAGTCAGTGATCACCGACAGTCTTCCTGAACCTTTGGCTTTAAGTACAGACTATGGGTCGACAGAACTGGACAGACATAGAAATAACAAACAACCATTGTCAACATTTTTAATCAGGGAAGTGAAATTTAAAATCTAACGTATTAATATCCAATGATTATGGCAACCGACTTACGATGAATGCGATTCAATACTGAATGAATCCTGAAAATCTATCTGCACTCTTTCATTTGCTGGTGCTGTTATAATCCAAACACAGTCCACATTATGAGGGTAAACTTCCGGAAAACCAGGTGAGGTAAAGACACCGCTTGTTGTCATGGCATCCAGGGTCAGCTGACCTCCACATGTCACCTGTACTTCAGAAAATCTCATGACAAACCCAGGAGCATTGCCAACGCCGTCTGTTACAAACTGGACGTTCAAGTTGTAACTACTGGTCTCCATGGATGCAGGAGCAGTGTTGCCACAGTAACGGCCATCTGTGTTACCAAGAGGAGGAGAATCGGTTGAATAACCATTTCGCAACTGAAAATATTTTATAGATACAATGTATTAGTATTTTGTATTTGCCATAGAGGAGCTTCAACCGGAGCCTAAATCATGAATTATACTGCCAAGGCATTTTGAGCTCCTCGGGATTAAAACTGGAATAAGATTATGATACAGATGGTTCCTTCAAGGTCTCCCTTATCAACTACCTTCCCTTTAACCCTTTACTTCATATAGACACCTTTGGACACCTCTAATATATAAGGTTTTTGAATGATTTGGTGAATTGTGTTTATATTAACTGACAGAGTGGAAAACAGTGCAGGAAGTGTTCAGATTGCTCGTTACGAGCAATCTGAACTCTTCCTGCACTGTTTTCAAAGGCCTTCTGTGATTGGTGCGGGAAAACGTGTATCTATGGAGTAAAGGGTTAAGTGAAATTAGAGCTGTGTAAATCAGGTATTACTTTTGTTGAAAATTTTTAAAATTGTCATATTTCTTTGTACATGAGGACATGGGAACATTTTCATGAATTCTGCCAAGATTGGATGACATTGGTTACTGTTGGATGAAAATAATATCATACTAGTTTAAAAATGCGTAGTGATACACCACTGCAACAACTCGACAGAATTGGCAAAAAACTAGAGCTATCACTGAAGGTGATGAATACCCCCGAATGCCGCCATGACAGAAAATGGTTTACCATTGTATGAAGTTTTATTAAATTATATCCAATAGTTTTAAAGTTATGCTCCAGACAAGGGAAATATATCAAAGGGCAATAACTCTGTAATTAGCAAGAATAGAGTTATGTTTCTTGTACACTGCACTTTCTCTCATTATATTCTACCATTGTATGAAGCTTGATGAAATTCCATCCGGTACTTTTCAAGTTATGCTCCGGACAAGGGAAATACATCAAAGGGCAATAACTCTGTAATTAGCAAGAATAGAGTTATGTTTCCTGTACACTGCACTTCCTGTCATTATATTCTACCATTGTATGAAGTTTGATGAAATTCCATCCAGTACTGTAAAAGTAATGCTCTGGACAAGGGAAATATATCAAAGGGCAATAGCTCTGTAATTAGCAAGAATAGAGTTATGTTTCTTGTACACTGCACTTCCTCTCATTATACTCTACCATTGTATGAAGCTTGATGAAATTCCATCCGGTACTTTTCAAGTTATGCTCTGGACAAGAAAAATTATCAAAGGGCAATAACTCTGTAATTAGCAAGAATAGATTTATGTTTCTTGTACACTGCACTTCCTCTCTTTATATTCTACCATTGTATGACGTTTGATGAAATTCCATCCAGTACTTTTCAAGTGATGATCCGGACAAGGAAAATTGCAACGGACAGACCGACCGACAGACCGACCACAGGGTGACTCCAATATACCCCCTCAAACTTCGTTTGTCGGGGGTATAATGAACGGGTGTCATCAAACGATAAAAATTTTGAAAAGAGATCGGGTCAACCTCATGTTTTTTTCCTGCATATTTGGACAAAAAGAAGATGACTATCTATGGAAACAAGACATTTTCAGAACCATTGGTAATGTGTTCAATGTTCCACAAGTGCATGATTCTATATGTAGAACAGTACAAAATTAACTAGTGTGCGAGACATTCATTAAAGGAAGTATATCAGGAAAAAACATTAATTCTGAAATGGATAAAAATGGATATAGTATACCTGTATATAGTCTCCAGAACAGGAGCCCTGTGTTCCCTGGATGTTGAAGCTTTCGAATATGACATTTACAGTTCGACCTGTGGGTACAACAATTATCCAAGAGCAGTTAGAGTTGGCAGGGTAGTTACCGGGATAGCTCGGTGACCTGACAACACCATTTGTAGCCTGGATGGTGCCACCACAAACTGAAATGAACATGTAATAGCTAGTTTAACTTCATCTGGTGCTAGTTTAGTGTTATATGAAAATTAATATAATTTTGTTAACTGTTTGAATCCAACTGCCGAAAAAATTTTATACAAATCTTGACATCATTAGAATGAATGGCAACCTATTATGTAATCATACATGTGAGAACCTTGAAAGAACCTTGTGCATATGCTTACAATTCGAGGAGCACAACACTGTTCTATCTACATAAAACATATAAACAAATAAGGAAATAGTGTAGTGTTTTTACTACTTCAATGGAAAATAAAAGCAAACATTTCGATACAACTCAATTTTCTTGACAATTTTTAGTGTTTATTTACAGAATAAGGCGTTAATTAGAAAAAAAAGTTATCTGCTAGGTTATTGTTCTGAAATTAACATCTGAGTTTCATTAAGTTTCATTAAGATACCTTGAACGGTTTTGGAGTTGTAATAAAAATACAGTAATTTTTTTTGTAATTTTGGCATTTTGTTTCCATGGTAACAGAAAAATATTGAAAACGAAAACTCACTCAGAGCAAAAGGCACTAAAAGACCACTAGGTTGACATGTGTACAAAGTTTCATGAAGTTACCGTGAACGATTTCAGAGCCGTTTAATATTAAATATCCAATGAAAAATGGCGTTAAATGGGGGATATAAGGTGGAGAAAAATCAGAGCCAATTCTTTCTCCACCATAAGTCATCACACGGAGGGGAAAGTATCAACTAGTTAATTCTTTCTCCCTTGGAGGGTCAATAAAAAGGAAGGGAAAGAATCCACTGGCAAATTCAAGAATTTATAGAATAGTATAATGTTTAGAGAAAAAGGAATAACACATAGGCGCATGGTAAAAATATTGCTTATTTCTTTTTTGGAAAGCAACACAGATGGTGAACCAGTGGCCATTTTATTTCCCAATATTTTGTGTAGAGGTTTGAACTTTCCTTACCAGCCTTGTATTGTAAACTGAAGCCTGTTCCATTGATAGAGTAGTCGGACGTAAACTTGATGGCAGCAGCATTCCTTGACGTCAACAGTGGGTTGTCATTCCCAGTGCGCCCACAGAACGTGCCAAGTGCTAGACTGGATGTAGTGGCACCTGGGAATAGATAGGATAGCTTATCTTTATCATTAATTGAAAATACCTAGTGCCAGTTTTACCTAATGTAATTACAATCATTTGGGCCAAGTTGTTTAACCTTTTACTTCATAGATACATGTTTTCCTGCACCAATCACAGAAGGCCTTTGAAAACAGTGCAGGAAGAGTTCAGATTGCTCGTAACGAGCAATCTGAACACTTCCTGCACTGTTTTCCACTCTGTCAGTTAATATAAACATAATTCACCCAATAATTAAGCCTTTTATATTAGAGGTGTCCAAAGGCGTCTATAAGAAGGAAAGGGTTAAAGCTGTGCTGGCTTAACACTCTCTTAGGTCAAATACTGTTTTATGATTTTAAAATTCAAAGTTTTGATATCGAGTACAATGGGCTAATAGAAGTAGAAAGCCATTTGTTACAATTGTCAGAAAATCTAAAAGTACCATGATGAGAACATTTATATTAATGTGTCGTTAAGCTAACCCGTGGGTGAAAATATTATAGAAATTTGCTATAATATTTTCACCCCCACCAACCCCCAAATTTTAATATCATACTGAGTATATCACAGACACAGGTGATAGGCTTAATATCATAAATACTGAGTATATCACAGACACAGGAGATAGGCTTAATATCATAAATACCTAGTATACCACAGACACAGGTGATAGACTTAATATCATAACTACTGAGTATACCACAGACACAGGTGATAGGTGTGATATCATAAATAATGAGTATAGGTGATTGACTTAATATCATAAATAATGAGAATATCACAGACACAGGTGAAAGACATAATATCATAAATACTGAATATATCACAAACACAGATGATAGACTTAATATCATTAAAAATGAGTATATCACAGACACAGGTGATAGACTTAATATCATAAATACTGAATATATCACAAACACAGATGATAGACTTAATATCATAAATAATGAGAATATCACAGACACAGGTGATAGACATAATATCATAAATACTGAATATATCACAAACACAGATGATAAGACTTAATATCATAAATAATGAGAATATCACAGACACAGGTGATAGACATAATATCATAAATACTGAATATATCACAAACACAGATGATAGACTTAATATCATTAAAAATGAGTATATCACAGACACAGGTGAAAGAGTTAATATCGTAAATAATGAGTATATCACAGACACAGGTGATAGACTTAATATCATAAATAATGAGTATATCACAAACACAGGTGATAGACTTAATATTTTAAATAGTAGATAAATCACATAAGCAGATGATGAAAATAATATCATAAATAGTGAGTATATCACAGAAGCAGGTGATAGGACTTAAAACAATAAAAGTATCATCCCATATGCAGATATAACACTTACCATTGTAGATTGTGAGTATATCGTAGTTACAGCTGGAGTGAGACTCAGTTTCAATATCGGTAATATTCATCCACACTCTGAAGCCTACCTGGGTATTCAACACCCACTGGCAGTCAAGGTTGTGCAGATAGCCGTATGGGTATCCAGGGGAGGTAAGTGTTCCAGATGTCTCAGTCACATTGATAATACCACCACAACCTGGAACTGATGACAACAAACAGGTAGAAAGTGAATGATAGTTACAGACCCACTGGGAGATGTTCAGTGATATGAAATACCCTACATGTTTTACCAGCGTGAACAGTTTTTGAATATTAATGAACACTGACTGACTGACATACATCTCATCATCTCTCAAAATCAAGATTTAATTGTGCTACACGAGTTTTGTGAAAATAAATTCCAATGTCTTTATACGACATTCGGCAGTAATAAGTAGTTCCTAGTGCACAAATGCATCATAATATGTGTAGCATGTACCATAGTTGTAAATATATAGAGTTTATAACAAATAACCGGCAATGTTTACATATTCGGTTAAATTATAATATATGGGTTCTCACGCCAAGCATTTCGTGTTACATTGGGTGACCAAAAAAATCATTCAGTTGAAATGAATTTGTCGGAAATGGTATAAGTGCTTCATGGCATATAAAAGTATTTTACCATTTCGGTCACATTGTTCTACCATTTCTAATTTATATAATATAATAATAAAATATTTTCTTTTATAAATTAATAAATTGAAAAAAAAAAAAAGAAATGTTTTAATTAGTTAACCATCAATTTTATATAAAGTAAAACTTATATACACAAGAAAACCACTGTATATTTGTATAATAATAATAAAAAATTGAAAAAATTGAAAAAAAAATCTGGAAATCTTAACTTTTTCTATGTACCCCATGTTCTGCATTGTATTAAGAGACCATTTATATAAAAGACATTTCAATAAGCAGCATCTCTTGAATGGTCCCTAAATACAAGCTAGCCTGTATATCAATCATAATAGAGACTGTGTCCAGATGGGGATTCAAACTCATTACCCCTGGACTGATAGTTAGATGTGCTAACGAGTGAATAAACTGGTCCCAATTTAATGTTGTTTACTACTATAGAGAGAACTCTGGAGTTGATATGTAACCCAGGTTAGTTCTTGAATATTGTATGGTGTTTAATGTCACTTCGTCTTAATGTTCTATAGTAATAAACATTTTTAATATTGTGTATCTATGTATTATTGAGATGGATGGAAAATATGGAAGATTTTAATGAATAATAAGAACATCTGAATTCATAACGATAGTTAAGAACAAATATTTGACTGGTTACCTGGGGTGGTTCCTGCAGTTGGGGGCAAGGTTGTAACTGGCATGTCGGAAGTGGCCTGCCAATCAAACAAGAAACCCTGTCCCGAGCTGGACCAGTCAGAGTGAAACTCAACATGGAGTTGATTTGTGGTTGATACAAATTGATCTGGCATGGAAGGTCCGCAGTATGAGCCTAAGAGTGGACTGTCAATAGTTCCTCCATCCCGAAACTAGGTGTTAAAATGAAATAGTAGCATAACTGATTGTGTGAAATATATAGCTACATTTATACACACAGTAGATATTTACATGTTGTTATGAACCGAAACAAGAGGGTCACATTACATCACTAGCCTGTGGAGACAATGCCAAAGAAGAAAAACTTTTGATAGGGCAAGGGCCAAATCTCAGACATTTGTAGTTGGTCAATTAGATATTAGATACATGGATCACAGACACAGGGCCATCAGAATAACTCGACCAGAATTTGCTTAGATGAACTAACAAGAAAAACAAGGGGGAAACAAAATCAAATAGTTTCTTTCTGTTCAAATATTATAATAGTAGAAATATTAATGTATATAATATCATATTCACTCAGTCATGACATACTAATTCCCAGCTGTACTGAAGAAACCATGACCCAGCTGAACTAAGGAAACCTTGTCCCAGCTGTACTGAAGAAACCTGGTCCCAGCTGAACTAAGGAAACATTGTCCCAGCTGTGCTAAGGAAACCATGTCCAAGCTGTACTAAGGAAACCATGTCCCAGCTGTACTTAGGAAACCATGTCCCAGCTGTACTAAGGAAACCTTGTCCCAGCTGTACTAAGGAAACCTTGTCCCAGCTGTACTAAGGAAACCTTGTCCCAGCTGTACTGAATAAACCATGTAGTTAAACAAAAGCAGGAGCTAGGACAAAAAAAACTTTCATGTTGTAATCCTGGTAGGGAAGCAGTGTTACAGTATATACTCATATGTATCCAATTACCTTTACAAAGTCCCATATACAGCCAGAAATGTGATTCTCCATATCTAAAGTATTAAAGATTATTCGGATCCTCATGCCAGTTGGTACAGTGATTGTCCACATGTAGTCAGCATTGTGGGGATACTGTAACGGGTACAGCGGTGAGGCAATCTGCCCAGATGTGCCCGATAGGTCACCCCCATATACTGAAATGATAAAAACAATGTGGGGATATTGGAATGGGTACAGCGGTAAGGCAATCCACCCAGAGGTGCCTGATAGGTCACCCCCATATACTGAAATGATAAAAACAATGTGGGGATAATGGAATGTTTACAGCGTTGAGGCAATCCGCCCAGAGGTGCCCGATAGGTCACCCCCATATACTGAAATGATAAAATGGGTACAGCGGTAAGGCAATCCACCCAGAGGTGCCCAATAGGTCACCCCCATATACTGAAATGATAAAAACAATGTGGGGATACTTGAATGGGTACAGCGTTGAGGCAATCCACCCAGAGGTGCCCGATAGGTCACCCCCATATACTGAAATGATAAAAACAATGTGGGGATAATGGAATGTTTACAGCGTTGAGGCAACCCGCCCAGAGTTGCCCGATAGGTCACCCCCATATACCGAAATGATAAAAACAATGTGGGGATAATGGAATGTTTACAGCGTTGAGGCAATCCGCCCAGAGGTGCCTGATAGGTTACCCCCATATACTGAAATGATAAAAACAATGTGGGTATAATGGAACGTTTACAGCATTGAGGCAATCCGCCCAGAGGTGCACAATAGGTCACCCCCATAGACTGAAATGATAAAAACAATGTGGGTATAATGAAACGTTAACAGTGTTGAGGCAATCCGCCCAGAGGTGCCTGATAGGTCACCCCCATATACTGAAATGATAAAAACAATGTGGGTATAATGGAACGTTTACAGCGTTGAGGCAATCTGCCCAGAGGTGCCCGATAGATCACCCCTATATACTGAAATGATAAAAACAATGTGGGTATAATGGAACCTTTACAGTGTTGAGGCAATCCGCCCAGAGGTGCCTAATAGGTCACCCCCATATACTGAAATGATAAAAACAATGTGGGGATAATGGAATGGGTACAGCATTAAGGCAATCCACCCAGAGGTGCCTGATAGGTCACCCCCATATACTGAAATGATAAAATGGGTACAGCGGTAAGGCAATCCACCCAGAGGTGCCCGATAGGTCACCCCAATATACTGAAATGATAAAAACAATGTGGGGATACTTGAATGGGTACAGCGTTGAGGCAATCCGCCCAGAGGTGCCCGATAGGTCACCCCCATATACTGAAATGATAAAAACAATGTGGGGATAATGGAATGTTTACAGCGTTGAGGCAATCCGCCCAGAGGTGCCCGATAGGTCACCCCCATATACTGAAATGATAAAATGGGTACAGCGGTAAGGCAATCCACCCAGAGGTGCCCGATAGGTCACCCCCATATACTGAAATGATAAAAACAATGTGGGGATACTTGAATGGGTACAGCGTTGAGGCAATCCGCCCAGAGGTGCCCGATAGGTCACCCCCATATACTGAAATGATAAAAACAATGTGGGGATAATGGAATGTTTACAGCGTTGAGGCAATCCGCCCAGAGGTGCCCGATAGGTCACCCCCATATACTGAAATGATAAAAACAATGTGGGGATAATGGAATGTTTACAGCGTTGAAGCAATCCGCCCAGAGGTGCCTGATAGGTCACCCCCATATACTGAAATGATAAAAACAATGTGGGGATATTGGAATGTTTACAGCGTTGAGGCAATCCGCCCAGAGGTGCCTGATAGGTCACCCCCATATACTGAAATGATAAAAACAATGTGGGTATAATGGAACGTTTACAGCATTGAGGCAATCCGCCCAGAGGTGCACGATAGGTCACCCCCATAGACTGAAATGATAAAAACAATGTGGGTATAATGAAACGTTAACAGTGTTAAGGCAATCCGCCCAGAGGTGCCCGATAGGTCACCCCCATATACTGAAATGATAAAAACAATGTGGGTATAATGGAACGTTTACAGCGTTGAGGCAATCCGCCCACAGGTGCCCGATAGATCACCCCTATATACTGAAATGATAAAAACAATGTGGGTATAATGGAATGTTTACAGTGTTGAGGCAATCCACCCAGAGGTGCCTAATAGGTCACCCCCATATACTGAAATGGTAAAAAAATTGTGAGGATACTGAATGGTTGCTGTGGTGAGGTAATCTCACCAGAGTAGAGTTGCCCATTATCTCGCCAGGCAATCTCACTACAGCTACTCTATTAACTCACCTATGTGTATAGAAATAACATTCATGTGTGTGTCATTATAACAAATACATTTCACACAACTGAACTAAAATTTAGCTTGTTAATAAAATATTTCACCAGTGTTCAAATACAAATAAAACGTGACTTACATGTTGTATACTGTGCTATGAATCCAGGTGCAGTCTGGGAGGCATCAGAACGGAACTTCATCCAGATTCCGTTATATGCTGTCAGATTAGAAGGAACGCTGTTACCACAGAAACGACCCAAAAGGGGTCCACCTAGCTGACCCTCGTGCAGTTCGACATAATCATAGTTGCAGTTTGTATGAGACTCAATGTTGAAGAAGCTGTAAACAAGGATAGAAGAGATTTTGTAATGAAGGCCATGTTCTAGTCAAGCTAACAATCAGACCAATAGTCACTGGGTTCATCTCCTATGTTAATTATATTTAATCTCACTGTACAATTACCTCCTCTTGGTGATAGCAGGAAGATTCTGGTATTGTCTCACTTTTGGATATATTTCTTATTTTAAAAATGCTTAAAATAATCATGTTTTTTCTTACTGATGAGAAAAATTGAACATTATCAGCTGAGCCAAGTTTGGAATCCTCGTTTCCGAGGGAGATTTTCATGCATTTGAATCACTGATTTACATAAGAAGTTCAGTGAGACCTTTCACGAGAGCTGGGTATGACTCTCCTTGCACACAGGCCAACTGCTTTACATCACCTTCGAAGGATTGCACGCTTTCACAGTACCTTGCCCAAATAAGGCACTGTGGGAGTGTGTTTCAATATTCTCATATTATACTGAACTGAATGGTTTCAAGATTATTCTTTTAAAATTTGAACTGTTGTTGTGTAAGGAATGTATTATAGGCTGCTGAAATTCATCCTTATTTACGCTCCTTTCTCTCAAACTAACCTGAATGCCAGCTGCACTCTGTTTCCAGGGGCTACACTGACTGTCCACACACATTCTGTGTTGGTCGGGTAGTTATTAGGGTAACCTGGGCTGGTGAATGAACCAGCCTGTGAAGTAAAGTCCCCGCCACATGCTGAAACAAACATACACTGTTACATTATACAGTATAGTCCTTGGGCCCGCTTCATTAACATTTGTAAGTGTAATAAGATATGAAATTATCTCAAAACAGTCACAAAATTCACTGAAGATAACAATATTATACAACGATTTGAAGTGAAAGCTCACTTGGAGGTGTTGGGGAACATTATACCTCCTTTGTTATTTTTCACTTTAACCAACATCTGTTCAACTAATGACCTTAAAGAAGACCCGTCCCAAACACAACAGTGACAATCCTGTCATTAAGTAAAATTTCAGGATTACAGGTTAAGATGTTTCATATGACAATACCAAAATAAGTGCCTTGGCCTGCAATTTTATTTTTCAGATACAAACTAGGGACGGGGCATGTAATTTTATTGTTCAGATACAAACTAGGGGCGGGGCATGTAATTTTATTGTTCAGATACAAACTAGAGGCAGGACATGCAATTTTATTGTTCAGATACAAACTAGGGGCAGGGTATGTGATTTTATTGTTCAGATACAAACTAGGGGAGGGGCATGCAATTTTATTTTTCAGATACAAACTAGGGGCAGGACAAGCAATTTTATTTTTCAGATACAAACTAGGGGCAGGGAATGCAATTTTATTTTTCAGATACAAATAAGGGGTGGTGTGCAATTATTTTTTTCAGATACAAACTAGGGGTGGGGCATGCAATTTTGTTTTTCAGATACAAACTAGGGGCGGGGCATGCAATTTTACTGTTCAGATACAAACTAAGGGTGGGACATGCAATTTTATTGTTCAGATACAAACTAGGGGCAGGGTATGTGATTTTAATGTTCAGATACAAACTAGGGGTGGGACATGCAATTTTATTTTTCAGATACAAACCAGGGGCGAGGCATACAATTTTATTTTTCAGATACAAACTAGGGACAGGACATGCAATTTTATTTTTCAGATACAAACTAGGGACTGGGCGTGCAATTTTATTTTCCAGATACAAACTAGGGAGTGGGGCATGCAATTTTATTTTTCAAATACGATAAAGGAAGTGTCCTATAACGCATGAAAAGAATGAAAAATCTAAAAAGATAAGATTAAAATTTTAAAATGTGGCAGTTTAGGCAAACTACGATTCCTTTTGTCCAATTTTTCAACAATAAATTATGTCGGAGCGGGTCAAATAACTGTGCAGCCAGAGATAAAAATCTAGGAATTAATTGATTATAGTCCTTTACTTATATTATAAAACTTACATACTTAAACCTTGAGTTTATCATCACCTACCTGATGTTGATTTTGTGTAGACAGCGCGGAATCCTGACAGTTGCACTGACATGTCGGAGACAAACTGCACAAACAGTGCTGACCCCTGTGAAGTTATAGATGGTGGTGAGGTTGTACCGCAGAATCTCCCTATAGGTGGAGCCATCTCATCATTGCCATCTAACACTTGTATGTAATCCTTTGTGCAGTCATCAGACGACAGTTCAATATCCATGTGAGTGAAGGTCAGAGTGATTCGGTCAGCTGTAAATGAAAAGAACAATTTCCTAAGGCATGTAAATGTTGTATCCTTAACCAAGACACCTTATATGTATACTGACTGGAACAGCTTAACCAAGACACCTTATATGTATACTGAATGGACACTTTATATGTATACTGAATGGAACAGCTTAACCAAGACACCTTATATGTATACTGACTGGAACAGCTTAACCAAGACACCTTATATGTATACTGAATGGAACAGCTTAACCAAGACACCTTATATGTATACTGAATGGAACAGCTTAACCAAGACACCTTATATGTATACTGACTGGAACAGCTTAACCAAGA
Organism: Panopea generosa; assembly: GCA_029582155.1. Taxonomy (NCBI): domain Eukaryota; kingdom Metazoa; phylum Mollusca; class Bivalvia; order Adapedonta; family Hiatellidae; genus Panopea; species Panopea generosa. The sequence goes on along the minus strand of CM055894.1, from coordinate 19,347,992 downwards.
TACCTTATATGTATACTGAATGGAACAGCTTTACCAAGACACCTTATATGTATACTGACTGGAACAGCTTAACCAAGACACCTTATATGTATACTGACTGGAACAGCGTAACCAAGACACCTTATATGTATACTGACTGGAACAGCTAACCAACCACCTGACATTTTATGTATTTTTTAAAAAAATATCAAAGCAATATCCTTGAAATTTGGATTTTAATAAAAAAAGAACATCTAGGCTATGTAAAAATATGTAATTGTCTGTTAATGTCATATACAAACTATATTGATGCTCTTCCATATTTAGATATTTAAGATATCAGAAATAGAAAAGTGGTAGGTTAGCTGTTCCGTTCAGTACATGTTCATAGTACTAGTTCTAGTCAGAAAAACATGAAGTGAGATCTGAACAAGTTATAACTTAATTCACAACTGATGTAAAATGCACACATTAAATTTTTTGCCATATAACCATACAAAAAATAAAGTGTAAGAGAATACCCACCCCTACCAAAAGGAAACAATAAGTCATCTGGTATAAATATATTTGAGTTGTTCAAATGGCATCAATCATCATATACCTATACACCCTATAAAAAGATTCAGTCTAGGTGTGGTTCATTTTCCGAATTTAATAGCCAGGCACCTTTTTTCAGTTAGTACAATAATAGAAATACAAACTTACATGAATGGTCAGCCATTATGAACCATGAGCAGTTACTGGCCCGAGGGTAGTTGCTGGGATAGGAGGGCGATGTAAGTTCACCATCTGTCTCAGCATTTAGAATTCCTCCACAACCTGTGTTAAATAAAGCCATAATAAAATAATTGCTAGATAATCATTCCACCAGGCCCCTGATTTTTTTAAGAAAAATTTGGATGATAATCTAGCAATTCATTTATAATGATCTAACAATAGATTTTTTTTTTATATAATTTTACTACATTTAGTTATCTTTTTGTTTAACTTGAAAAGCAATCCTCTGCAGCCTATTTAGCCGATAAAGTCATGTTTGACAAAAAAAAGGAATTGAGAGTTAACTGGTTCTTTGTTCTTTTTATTATATTTGTGACCTTGATCTTTGACCTGAAAAGCAATCCCAAATAACTACTTTGTCTCGTTCCTGCCAAAACAGTTATCACTTGGGACAGTATTTTCTATCAGTTTTTTTTTAATGGAGTTCAACGCTATTTTCAATACATTTCAGGCATATCCAGTTTTGAGTGGTGAAGGAAGACATCAGAATGAATAGAATGAGTAGAATCATTGTTCTTCCACATATAACAGGCAAACTTTCTCACATAAAGTTTTTGGAGTGAGTGTGATTCAAACCTATGACCTTAGCAGTGAGAGGTACGTGAACTTGAAATGGCACCTCAGACCACTTGGCCAAAGAGGACCCCCTCATACCTGTGTAAGATTCTTTTTATAACACCTGTAACATCTTAAATGCACTGGAATAATAAAGTTGATTTCATAAAAATGTTGTTGAAAGAGTAACAATAAGGTCCGTTACCATACCTGTTACATAATCAGCTTTAAATCCACCTGCACTGACTGAGGAATCGGTTCGCATGCGTATGTACATTTGGTTTCCATGAGAACGGTACACACTTGGAACGGGCAGCGAATTTCCGCAGTATTTTAGAATTTCAGTTGTTTCATCAGATCCATCATACAACTGTAAATAGTTTAGATAAATAAAATGTCCAGTCCTTTTTGTTAAAATATTTCTTGATTCAAGGGAACAACCAGTATGTGCATACAGAGTAGATGTTTCAGTTCAATTAGCGCATTTACTTTATATACTGGGCTCAGTTACACCCTTTAGAACATTGTTGGTCAACTACTGGTCTGATTGGATTGAATCAAGAAATGGACCAATATTTTCCTTAAATATTTAAAAACTTCAGTGAGTTTTGACTTGTTACTTAAATATTTGTTGATAAATGTCATAGAAGCCATATGCAATTTTACTGGACCCAGTCTAAAATCAGGATCACTGGGATGCTTTTCTTATATTAAAGATTTTAAGTTTTGAAGTATATTCTTAATTATGTTGGTGAAAAAGACATCAATTAAAATAATATTAATTTATTTCAGCTCCATTGCAAAGAAAGCTCAGAGCTTATATGAATCACTCTTCTGTCTGTTTTCTGGGTAGAACCAATACTGAGTATTAATTATGACAGGTCATCATGGCTTGGGATCGAACCTGCACCGTCCGGCATGACTCGCAACCACCCTATCAACTACATTATGGCCCTGCCTAACATGGTTGGTTCAAATATATGTCCAAGATATTCTGATTATATAAACACAGTGCAGTCTTGTTAAGAGGCGGTCCATAATATAAAGTGAAACTCTGTATAACGCTTTTTTTCTATGGGGCCCAAATTTAAGATTAATGTTTTCAACTTGATTTCAAAATCTCCTTCAACAACAGAATATAACTATAATTATGATGTCATGATATCCTACTTACTGCAACATAGTCAAATCTGCAGTCAGATGCGGACTCCACGTCAAAGTCTGTAAATGTGATCAGAACCGTACGCCCTACTGCAACAGTGATGAGCCAGGTACAGTCTGTGTTGTGTGGATAATTGTTTGGGAAGTTCTTAGATACAATAGATCCACTGGGTGTTGTAAAGTTGCCTCCACAGCCTAGTCAATATAAATATACAAGTAATTGGAGACAACTCTTGGTACCAGTGCCTAGGAAACTATGCCTACTTCGACTATTACTTCTATTACTATATACTACTACTACTACTACTGCTACTGCTGCATACTGCTGCTGCTACTACTGTTGCTGCTTCTGCTGCTGCTGCTGCTGCTTCTGCTGCTACTACTACTACTTTTTTGCAATAACTATATAAGCACAAAGTATTCAACAGACATAAAAAATGCTTGGTAGATTTGTTAATTAAGTTTTATAAATAATATCACTAGATTGTGTGACAAAACTCTTAATTTTGGTTCAAGGTCACAAAGGTCAAATAAGTGCATTATTTTGAAAATGGACAAACTATGTCGGTAAGGGTGAATAATTGACATATGAAGGCGACTTGTCGAGTTTATGGTAATGTTTTATATAATTTCTGTGTCAGTGTGGTTGTGGTCAGAGATGAATGAAACAAGGTCATACAGTGCAATTTTGACAATTCAAGGGCCTCATCTCAGACATGAATCATACGATTTGGCAAGTTCGATAACTTGTCTGAGATTACTACTGTGTTAGTTTGGTGAATATATATGGAAAACTGCTTGAGGGTACATAAGGTCTAAATAAAGCAATTTTTGACAATTCTAGTGCTTGGTATCATCATCGTCAGTCAAATTTCCACATATGGAGATTTTTTTGTTGTCTAATTCCTCGGGTGACAAACTATTTTAAGCAGCCATGTAAAGTACATTTAATTTATGTAAAGAAACAAATTTTCCATCAGGATGTATTATCATGGTTTATTTTTATAATTATTTCTACAAAATTGAACAAGGAGGACAATAGTTAAAGTATCCTCATACATGTATACAGAATTGTGTGAATAAATTAACAAGAATTGTCAGAAGACAACAAAGCTCGCCTCTGGGTGTTTAAGTTGAAAAAGGGCCATAACTGTGCCAAAATGCAATCCAGAGTTATGGTGCTTATCTCTGTGTGTTCCATTGATGATGGTAAACACACATGCAAAGTTTCATTGACATCCAATGAGTGGTTGCATAGATAACTGAAACTTAAACGCAAAAGTATAACCTGGGTGTCTACAGACGATGCCGACGATGACGCCAACGCCGGGGTCATGACAATAGCTCTCCTTGGACTTCGTCTGGGCAAACTAAAAATTAAGAAATACAAATGTAAATTTTTGATTCTCAAATGATCAATTCTGTCTGGTTTATGATGTATCTCACCTCCAGTGTTTGTCTTGTATGTAGCGCTGAATCCATTCCCACTAATGGAGCTGTCACTCTTAAATCTTACAAACATGATATTTCCTGTTGTAGACAGGACCTGGGGGCTGGTTTGGGTGTGACAGAGCTGCACCAGTCTAGGAGACTCTGCATTTGGACCCCCATACACCTGAACAAAAAAGACATATTTATTATATTTTATTTTAACTAAACAACTCTCATTATTTTAAATTGCAAAATAAATTCTTACAACTTGAGAGACAAATCAATGCAGTGCTATTTCTGTACCAAGTACCATGTGCGACAGAAGTGTCTTGCTCAATGACACATAATTAAATGTTGAATTAAATTGGTAAAAGTAATATGGTCCCTAAGAAGAGTTTTATTTGCATGAAAGGTCCAGAGAAATTTATTTGAAAATGGTTAGAGAAACATCTGAGGTGCAAGAAAATCTAAGTTGAGAACCTCATACCATGGTGCTGTCATAGAAAATCCAAAATGTCTAGCAAAATTATGAAATATCATATTTGCTTAATATGTTAAAATATCAAGTACTTTGATCAATCAACTGAATTCCCCCACCCCCCATATAAAATTGAATAAGTCCTTATATTATTGATGATCAACTTATTTTAACCAAATATTTGTACAACTTTAGCTAGTTTATTTCTGCGAAAAATGAAAGCTAGATACTCTAGTCCATCCAATTTAGAGATTAAGTTTGACAAACAATCATGACCTCGCTATTTGTGACACACATCTACCACTAGTAATACAAATCACAGATGAAGTTTGGTCAGATTCCATTTGACTCATGAAACAGATTTACTTTTAGAGCATTACATATGCATCATGTATAACAATACATGCTGTCTATATTAAACCACTACTCACCTCCAGGACATCCCATACGCAGGAGGAGTGAGATTCAAGATCAAATGTCTCTATCGTGAGTTGTATGTATGAGCCCGTGTCTGCCACTATGGTCCACTCACACTGGCGGCGGTGTGGGTATGGGTTTGGATAGTTGGGACTTGTGAAAGACCCTGTAGGTGTACGTAAGTAACCACCGCAGCCTGGTTAATGAGATAAACAACTTTACAATGATTACTTCATGTACATAGTTGATTCTATCAAACAGATGTAAAGTAAACAAATGATTCATCAGTCCACGGGAAAGATATATATTTAAGTCTTGGTGAAAGGAAAAGATTTTATTGTTACTGCAGAATGCAGGTGGTAAGTGCAGTGTTAATTCTTTTAGTTCAGTGACAAACATAACCCTAAGTTTCTGTTAGTTGAATAGCCAACTATTAAAGGTAAGTGAAAAGCACAAATTTGATTCTAACTGCTTGGTGAAAAGCACAGATTTGTTTCTCTCTGCTAGGTGAAAAACCTAGATTTGATTCTTACTGATAGGTAAAGCACAGATTTCATGTTTACTGAGGTGAAAGCACAGATTTGATTTTAATTGAGCTTGAAAAGTACAAATTTTATTTTAATGAGAAGTGAAAGGAACTTTATTCATTCTTATTGGTAAGTGAAAAACATGACAGTTGAGTTCTACAGTTTCAATGTATACCAGGTGTGTCCAAAAAGTTTATGGACACATTTGTTTAAAAACAAACTAACATAGTTATTAGGATGATACAAACATTGCTGGAATCGAACATCTTTTTTTGTCAAATAGACAACAAACTATCATAATATCATACAACTGAATGATTTTATACATAATTACATACAACAACTAACTACCCAATGGCCCTGGTCACAGCATTGCCATGACATCATGGCGTAACTTTCAGTACCTTTTAAGTTTCACAAAGTGACATTCACTGTTTTTAATATTTTTATCATGCTTGCTGCCTTATTTACAAAATATTGAGCTACAGCAGTAATTCTTGAATGTTGTAAGATCATGCCATTCTTCTTGTTGATATCATCCGAGTACTTTCACCAGGCGAGAAAATACATGAAAATTTGTAAGTGCCTCATTCGTGGGGGTGGGTGGGCGTTAAAAATATACGGTATTTTAGCAAATTGTGTTAGAGAAACAGATTAAGAATCGAAGATAAATTTCATAATGCTATTGCTATTTCACTATCTTGCTAAAACCTTGTTTTAGGACACAAAGTAGTGAAAAAACTTAATTTCTTACCGTCAGTTATGTACTCCAGTCTAAATCCATTGCTGGCCACTGAGTAATCAGACATGAACTTGACCCACACTTTATCCCCACTTGAGCTTATCGGAGGTGGCAGATCCATGCCACAGTATCTACCAATCTGATCTGAAGTCGCAGTCTCTCCATCACGTATCTATGAATATAAGTAATAAAGGATTGCGAGTTCAATCCTTTGCAACGGCAATATGTAGTGAGCAAGACACTCTATATGCATTTGCTTAGTACTTGTTCAACCAGTGTGTTAAATGTACATCAGAAACATAATGTTAAAAGGGCTGGAAAATTCCACTTGTCTGCTCGCCATGACGAGTGAACATTTGGTTTTAAGATTGATTGATTGATTGAATATTTAGTGTCATTTTTATGCCATCGAGAGCTAACAGATAATCAGTTAACCTAACCACTGGTTCCTGGGATTAACCAGTACTCGAGCACACCCCATCTCCGCAAGTAACTGATAATTTCCCACTTGAATCAGTGGTGAGAGACGAATGATAATGAGACACAATGTTATATATCAATCATCATGGAGACTGTTGCCAGGCCGGAGATTCGAACTCTAGACCCCTTGATTGATAGTCAGACGCATAACCAACTGAGCTAATCGGGCCAGGCCTGGTTTTAAGTAGATTTAAGAAACTGACCTTAATCTTTGTTCGATTTTTTGATTAAACGCGCATGGTACTATATACTTGAGTATAACATAAGTTTTGGAATGTATGTTAAATTCATGTACCTTAAACATATGTGGCATTTTTACCTGTGATACACGATGGCCAAACATTGCTACCATAATAATGTAATAATGAAAGCTTTACCTCCAGGAAGTCATACAAGCAACTAGAGTGGGATTCCACGTCAAAGTGAGAGAAGGAAATGTTCACTGTGTTGCCATCTGTTGTATCTATAATCCATGTACAGTTGCGGTTGTGAGGGTAGGGGTTAGGGAAACTGGGACTCTCTATCACTCCGCTAAAATCCGACAATCGGTTTGAGCAAACTGAAATGTTGAAAAGAGATTATAATGTTAAAATGTAACTGGGTTGACATTGATGAAACAAAGAGCTGTCAGTTCATCTGAAGTATAGATGAAGAATCTTTTATAATAATACAGATAATAACACAAACAGATAGATGCAAAAATTTTAAATAAAAATAAAAATAAAAATAAATGAAAATTTTTATGCAAATTTTTATTTCTGCTGTTTGCCAACATCAGCTGAAAACCTTTGAATTGTTTATTCTTAAGTGCCAGCTGAAAGTCAATGCGAGGACTGTGTTTAGTTTGGTTAAACATGTTTACAATGTTAATAAGTGTTAAAGTTGCTCAACCAAACATACAGTTAACTAAAATCGGACTACATCGACGCTATCCCTTCCTTTCTCTTTGAGTCATGAGATCAATTTTATACAGGAAATATGTTGTTTTGTAAGTTGACTTGTGGAATCAAACGTTAGCAAACACGTTAAACGTAAAACACTTACTTGTCACATACATGGCATGAAATCCTCCACCTGACACAGAATAGTCTGTGCGATACTTGACCCACAACACGTTATCTCTGGATACGACAGGATCAGGAGTTGTTGAACCACAAAATTTACCGATAAGTCTCCCATTTTGGTCAGTATCACGTACCTACAAGTATCAATACCAAACAAAACTCTTAAAAGGTTAGAAGTTAAAAAGTGAAAAAATTCGAACATTGAGAAAACATGAATCCATACATATCAGTTATTTAATACAAGAGGTCAACTGGCCTCAAAGCACTCACCTGAGTTTTTCCCAATGAACATGTGTCAGTGTTCTGGTTGGATATTTATATATACAATTTAATACTAGTTTATTCAAATCTATTTTAGCTAAATTGTAAAGAAAACTCAAAGCTTATATGAACTGCTCTTGAGTCCACTTCCTGGGTAGAACCAGTCCCAGCTTGAACCCGCAACCTTTGCTTCTTTAAGGTTATATACTAGACATACTTTTTCTCAGTTAATTCCATCATAAATCTAATATGTATATAGAAGATAATGAATTTATTTTCTGCGCATGTGCGAAGTGTTATGCACCCCTGAAGATTTTATTATCAAAAACAAAAATAAAAATGGCCTATGATCTCAATGACAATATCGACAAAGGCAAGAACTACAATTTTATTACACATGATATTTTATTATGTGTGTAAAAATATTTAACCCTTTACTTCATATAGATGCAACTAATACTGAAAGCATTAATTCACCACATATCAGCAATGGGTGAATTATGTTTATGTTAACTGACAGAGTGGAAAACAGTGCAGGAAGTGCACTGTTTTCAAAGGCTTTCTGTGATTGGTGCGGGAAAATGCGTATCTATGGAGTAAAGGGTTAAACTGCTAGTAGAAATTCAAAGCTGTAAAACAATTAATTGTCCCTATAAAATGTTATGTAATATTTTAACTTCTGCAGATGATGTCAAATTTGACCCAGGCTGACAGCATGAACAAATCTGATAGATGGCCATAAGCCATTATGTAACGTGCATAATATATAATTTTCAGATGTTTACTACTTTAAGAAATCTGGGCTCAATTAGCTAAGTAGGTAATGTGCCAGGCTATCAATCTAGTGGTCATGGGTATGAATTCCTGCTCGGTCAGTCTCTGTGATGATTGATATACATAAACAACATTGCATCTCATTGGGAGTCATCTCTCACCAATAATTCCATGTGAGAAAGGTATCAGTTTTTTGCATAGTAGGTGTGCTTGAGTACCGGTTTACCAGGATCCCAGGAAAGAGAGGTTAGGTTAACAGAACGTCTCTGAGCCCTCGATGGCATAAAAACAATGCTCGGCATTCAAACAAAAAATAAATTTTACTTTTAGAAAAGAAAGAGGGCATTAAAATATTTCACAATCAATTAATGGATGGGACAGTTATAATCTGTTCTCACCTCCACATAATTAATGGATGGGACAGTAATAATCTGTTCTTACCTGCACATAATCGTAGGCACAATTGGGATGGTTTTCAATATCAATGCTCACAAAGGTCATCTGTATTGTACTACCACGTGATGTAGTCACCGTCCAAAAGCACTCTGCGTTGTGCCCATAAGCATTTGGATAGTTCGGTGACACAAAACTTCCAGTAGGAGTAGTCAAATCTGCCCCACAACCTGTTGCTGTGGAGTCATATGCAATTCTAAATCCTGGGGCAGACAAAGAACTATCCGTCACAAATTTAATGTACATTCTGTTGCTATGGGAGACAATAATTCTATCGATTGTAGACCCGCAGTATGCCGGTGCAACCAATGGAGACCCTGCAAATCCACCATTTCTATATAAACACAAAATGTAGATTTGATATTATGTGTATAACAATAAACTTTATCATAGGAGATATATCAAGTACAATGAAAATGTTGAACTGTATGTTATGAAATATTTTAAACTACTAAAAGTTTAATTTCTCCATTATTTAACTCCGTCCTGGAACTACCCCTAAGTGTATCAACGTCATTACTGTCATGTATGCAGAGACATTATCATGAGGACAAGAATGTTAAAGTGGTCATTCAATAAAAGTTATATGTCAGTTTTAATATACACTAGATGGCTTAATGGCTACAATTGGAGCCAGCAAAAACAACACCAAATTTTGTACCTATTTCTGACCTTGAACCTCTAAATGTGACCTTTGAGCCAGTGACCCGAGTCTTGCACACAACACACCATCTGATTATGGTGAACAGTTATAGCCATGACAAGATCAGACACATGCACAAAGACAAGCGCATACATTGAACAGCCATTTTCACAAATGACTAGAGCTCACTGCAAGCGGGCTCAACAAAAACAAAATAAATAGTTTATTGATCTGCAGTTTTCAGTTATTGAAAGCTAATTCAGGAAACATTCCTTCCATTCCCGAACAACAGAATACACTCTATACATATAATTATATATACATATATTTTAATATTGTTTAATCTTATTTCAAGGTAATCATATGCACAGTTTTCCATTGGACAACGTCAATTTTTTAGACTTTTGTTTTTCGATAAAGCCCTGGAACCGGACTACTTTTACGTTTCTCGCGTAAACAAAGAAGCATCGACATTTTGATGGTCGGTTTAACAATATACAAACTTAAATGACGTTCAATATGGTTCCACGCTTATTTTAATAATAAAATACAACAAAAACAAATGTTAGATCTAGTCCTAGCTGTTTTCATCGGTTTATTGTTTAATAGATATCTGTGGTTCAGCGATTTAACCGGGCGTCACAATCAAACCATAAGTTGTTTTGAGCAACAATGAAGTAGGTCATAAAATGTTCACATTTGAGATGTATAGTATACCATTCAACACAACCTTGGTTTAATGAACGTGAATACTAGTTGTTGACAAAAATTTCCACAGACCAATTTATTCTACAGGAAAAATGAAATAAAAACATGTACATGTAGTTGATATTCAGAAGCAGACGATCGTGAGACAATGTAAGTACACAAACCTTGCACGTAAAAGTCATTTAAAATGTTCCAAATTCGGATTCTCCATCAATGAGCGTGGATTTATAAGACCTTCGTAAATATTGACACATTTTTTAAAAACAAGCGTGCAGACAATAACTCAACAATGATGTCAGCATCTACACTGTGTGGGTATTTCCTGGAATTATTGATTTTTTGTTTTGTCTAAATCGAGAGATAAAAGGGGGTGTTTAATTTTTTCATCGCAAAATATTTTGTCATTTTACAATCTGATAATGGAAACAATAGCCGTTATAATATTATTGTATATTAGATCTCGAGAATTTGATGTCAACCAGGACAGAGGTGATGTATTCTTACGCGTTTACTTTGCAGTGTTTAATTATTTTTGTTTTGTTTTTGTCATTCACTTGAGGAGTCTCAAATTAAATATATTCATCAGGATTGGAATTATAAGGATTAAATTCATTTTTTCTGCTTTTAATGCATGTGTAAAGAATGTTGAATCACGCACAAATCAAATAAAGTCCAAAGTGCAAATTAAATATATTCATCAGGATTGGAATTATAAGGATTCAATTCATTTTTTCTGTTTTTTATGCATAAAAACAGAAAAAAAAATGAATTTAATCTTATAATAACCAAGATATATATATATTTTGATATAGTTTTACCTTATTTCATGGTAACCATATACACAGTTTGGATGATTCTTTCTATATTAGATCTATTTATAAATTTTGATATAGTTTAACCTTATTTCAAGGTAATCATATGCTCAGTTTGGACAACTCTCTCTCTATATATATTTTGATATAGTTTTACCTTATTTCAAGGTAATCATATGCTCAGTTTGGACAACTCTCTTTCTCTCTCTCTATATATATTGATATAGTTTTACCTTATTTCAAGGTAATCATATGCACAGTTTGGACAACTCTCTCTCTCTATATATATTTTGATATAGTTTTACCTTATTTCAAGGTAATCATATGCACAGTTTGGATGATTCTCCAGCTGAAAGTCTGTGACATTAAGTAATATCTGATTTCCCTGCGGGGCAGTGATTGTCCATATACACATCCTCATATGTGGGTACCCTTCAGGGAAGTTAGGACTGGTTATTATGCCGGTAGGATCGGTAAGGGCAGTACCACATACTGGAACAAATAAGAAAAGAGTTTTCATCAAATATGTGTTTTTTTTGCAAAGGAAGACAGTAGTGAATGGTAATCAGTCTAACCAATGGATGTAAGCTCCAGACAAGCAAACTTAGGTAAATTACAAAAAAAAAGAGAAGTATTTCCTTCAAAAGTACCTCTGTGGTTGTGCCAATGTCAGTGTTCATGGGTAATTTTTAAATGGTATAACATTGAATACAACATTTATATTTTTTTTTTTTTATTTAATATTGTTTGCACTAATCTATTTTAGCGCAATCGGAAAGAAAGCTTGAGGCTTATATGAACTGCTTTCGAGTTCGCTTCCTGGGTAGAACCAGTACTAAGTGTTGTTGTTTAAGAGGCATTGGATCAAGCTGAAACTCAACCCTGTAACCTCTGGTGTGGGCGGCCAATACTCTATCTACTAAACTATCTTTTTATTGAAGTGGAAATACCATTCATAATTTATAATTTCATTTTTTTTTTTACAGTAAAGTTATCTAAAATAATTCACTGAAAAATCTACAATATTTCTAAGGGCTTTTCCAGAATTAAATGTATGGGGGGGTCGGACGGCAGTATAATTAAAATTTTATGCCTGGTGGGTGTTTTCATAAAAAAAAATGATGCCTTGTGGGGTAAAAGCTTATTAAAATTTTATGCCTTGCCGGTATTTCCGTCTCTGAACCGAATTTTTTCTTCAACACCGTTTTTCTTCTCAAAATTTTATACATTTTCTGCCCAGATTTTTCCTCCCGTCGTATACAAAAACATAAAATTGTCCTTCCCCATGTACCGCACATCCCGCAGCGTCTAGATTTCGGCGAGCGTCTTATCTTTATCGCAGCAGAAAATGCAGGTCTTTTAAATTTACCTTGATTTGACCTTTATGTTTGCCACTGACACGCGTGTGTAACGATTGTAATACACAACCTCCAGACATCATGACCAAGTGAACGTTTTACGCGACTACACAGTTGGACGACACTCGATACACTGGTGTTGTTTATGTTAGGGATTGTCTTCAATTAACTTTTTCATCTCAAACTGATTGATCTTTTTTTGTTAAGACCGCTATAATGTAATTACATCACCCGACAACAACATATGATTTAATTTGTTTGTTTGAAACAAAGTATAATTATCTACCTTCGGACTTCCCGAAAAGTGACAAGAAACATACTCTTGGTCGTGAATAAATTATTTACACTGAAATGAACGAGCTAGTCAGATGGCGGAATACGCTCGTAGCAGGCCGTAACCACGTCTACTTTATTAAATTGATGCCGAAATGCTGTGTCACAAAATTATCTCCTCAAGTAAATTTTACGAACTATATATCAATATTTGACGTATCGGATATGTTACCAAATACTCCAACACGGATATGAATATACAGACGTGTATATTATTAAATTCCGCAAAACTTACGATTCAACTCTACGGCGGCATTGCTATAATTATATGCATATCCGCGCTGTTTGACACTAATTTATTCGGCACAAAAAGAAACACCAAGAAATGCAAAGTCTATTGTGACAAAAAATCTAAATTAGGACATTGCGTTAGCAGTGAAAATAAAAAACACATTCTCAGATATGTCACCCCACACCCTATACGCCTCATTCTTACCCCAGTGTCTGAAAAAATCACGGCGAAAAGCAGATATTTCTTAACGGTCGTACAAAAACATAAATTGGACTGTGAAATTGTCTTTGAGCATCCATAACCGGATTGTTTGCCATCGGGTGTGCGAAATGAGGTCAAATTAGATTAAAACTTTATCGATAGTAGGGAGTAAATAACATGTGTCATAATAATGTTTGTTTCACTGTCAGAGTGACGTCATCGGACATTGGCACAAGGCGTTAATGAAAGGGACAGCGTGTTCATTCTGTGCATAAATTAAGGCATGTGTAGCATAACTCTCTTTACGGATCATATCAATTTAATAGTAATTCTTTTTTAAGAAATTAGTATACTGAAAATAAACATTTTAGAAGACAACTAGTTACAAACAAACACTAACCTTTAATTATTAATATGTTGTGTTTTTTTTCTCGTTTGTTATCTGTAGTGCCCCTTTATTTAATTCTCGACCCGAGATAATTTGTGACGTAATATCGGCATTAGATCAAAAGTGTAACGTCGGCGTACTTCAAAGAAAGTAGGCAACCGTCCAGACTACTAATTTTGGAAGCGTTATAATAAGAAAACATTAGAAAGGGGATTTTAGCCTCTTTTTTTATTTTTATTTTGTGCATGGTGGTATTTTATCTAATTAAAATTTTATGCATGGTGGTATATATCACAATTAAATTTTATGCTCTGTGGGTAAAAAAAATAAGTGCCGTCCGACCCCCCCATACATTTAATTCTGGAAAAGCCCTAAGTAAAATAATGATATGGCTGATTTGTCAGAGAATTTGTTTATGACATAATGAGTCAGGTTATAACAATATACAGTACCTGTAGATGCATTCAGAGCCACATAGGAAGCTGAAAATCCTTCATGTGATATACTAGCATCAGAGACGAGCTGTACGACCATAACATTATTTGTGGATGTGAGCACTGGGGGAATGGTTGATCCACAATACCTGCAATATAAAAATAAGTTCTCACAAGAATGGATTAATAGATTTCAATAAAAAACAACTTTATAAGGACACTAATTCAAGGTGACGTCATCTGTGGCCGAGTGATCTAAAGTGCTGTCATCTACACTTAACTCTCATTGTTGATGCCGTGGGTTTGAGCCCAGCTTGGTCTCAAACTTTACGGTGAAAGTTTACCAGTTACTTACAGAAGAATGAAGGTTCTACTCAGATTCACTAAGGTATGTTTTACCATATTACAACAATGGCTATAATTGCTAGTTCTTACAAGATTTGTAAGCTGTAACATGTCATCCATTTGTAGGTAACATATTTTTTTGAATGAAGTTTAACGCCATTATCGACACATTACATGTTATATAAAAGCCAGTTTTATTTGTGGATGAAGACCTCAGAATGAATCTGAATCCGTAGAACCAACATTATTCTGCAAGAAACTGGCAACACATAAACATTTTGGAGCAAGTGGGACTCGAGCCTACAACATTAGCAGTAAGAGGTAAGTGACCATGAGTCTTAATAACATAGTTTTGTCCATTTACAAGATTTATTACAATACCAGATATGAGTACATCCATTGTTTCACATTTACTGACCTTCCAAACAAACTTGAAGCAATAGCACTGGAGTTATCAAATACGGCCACAGAGTCGTACATACAGTTGGAGTCGCTCTCAATACTGAATGTGTTGAATGTGAGACGAATGACGAGTCCCGGCTGTACCCGAATATTCCAGGTGCAGTTGACACCATGGGGGTAAACATTTGGATGACCAGGTGACTGAAAACTACCAGTATCATCTGTGAGAGGTCCACCACAACCTGGAATTTAAAATAAATCTTCAGATCTTGATTCTCTTAAGGGACATAATTATTATAGCAATACTACTAAAATATTACTCAAAACTAATTCTATTAAGTATATCTACATCATGAAAATATCAGATTAAAACACTCCTGTATATATGCAGAGCCTTTATTTCATTTATATTCTGGAAAGGAACATCTGGTAAATAGTTGAAAAGCATCCTTATTATTTCACAGGTTTGAGGTTATCTGTGATAGTGCATGTTAAATATATTTTAAATATTTAGTCTTTTTTCAGTATGATGATAATTCCATGAAAAATTTCAGTTTGTATTTTTAATGTTTTTTCACTTCTTTTTTTTTTGTTTCTCAGAAACTATCGTTATGTCACTTTATTCCACTTCTAACTTATTTATTTTTTGTTTGAGATTTTATAATTCGATCTATTTTGTCTCTGTTTATGCTAATATATTTTTGATTGTGATTTTGATCATCAAGTAAGCTGAGAATATAAGAATAGTTCTCGAGTCCTTTTCCTGAATAGAACCAGTACTGATTGATGTTTTTGAGATGACACCAGACTAAGTCTGGGATCAAACTCCAGGCTACTGATGTGAGCAGCAGGCACTCTTTCCACTGCTCCAACATCATATTTTAGCTGTGGATTTAGTCACAGCATGATCGTTTTCTCAAGCATGATAGGTCGACACAATAGTGAATCAAGATAAAAAAAGAGAGAAAGGAAGGCTGCATAAAACATGTTGACCCAAACATGAACAAAATCCTTGAAAAAGTTCTGTTATAATGAAATGCATCGGTGCTGGCAACTAATTGACATAAAATTGCATAATCAAATCTGCAGAATTCATTGAAATAGGATAATAAAGTCATACTTTAGCATAAACATGCCCCTAAAACAATAACGTCTATTGTGTATATCTATGAGACATATGCTCTATTTTTACCTCCTTCGTCAATTGTGTAAGATGCCTCAAACCCATTGTTTTGTACTGAACCATCCGTAACAAACTTGAGGAACATTAGATTTCCAGTTGTGATCTGGGGATCAGGAACTTGGACACCACAAAATCGTCCAAGTTGGTGTGAGCTCTCTGAACCACCATCATATATCTGAAAGTAGAACAGGACTGTGTTGCAATGTAGATGTATTTAAAAACAAGAGGTCCAATTAGGTAAAAGTCACTCACCTGTGTCTCCTCTGTCAGTCATTTTCAATTTTCAATAGACCAAATGTCAACTTTTATGACTGGATAGTGCTTCAGATTCCAAGTGGAATACAAGTTATATGCAGAAAAAAAAAGAATATTTAAAACAAGAAATGTCACTGTTAAGTGTCACATGCCCCCAAATGGTCTGTGAAAAATAACAATATTTGATATAATAGGTAGCAATGTATCCATGAATATCAAGAGTAATGGACTAATGTTTCAGTAGACATGCAATTTCATGGGGTTTTTTTTACATTAAATCATGACATTGACCTTTGTGTAACCTAGACCTTAACATCTGATGTAATGGTCTGGGTATTTCAACAGTTAAATGCAGGTGAAACATTATCATGACATGCTGATCACTTGTGTCAAGTTATTTTAAAATCCTTAAATGTAAGTTACAGATCAATTGTTGATCAATTGATAAATAGAGCCAAGTGTTTTTGAAATCCATCCATGTATGATTAAATTATAGGACATACTTGAAATCTCAAACATATTCAAAGTATTTTGTCATACATACTAAAAGTGTGACCTTGACCTTTGAGGTATGGGTCTAGGTCTTACTTGTGACACGTCGTCATGTCATCTTGATAAACTGAGCCACGTTAAAGGCAAAGTCACAGACCAGACACACAATATCAAACAAATTGAAAGTGTGACCTTGATCTCTGAGGAAAGGTTCTGGGTCTTACATGTAACACTTAATTATATCATGTTGACCAACTGAGCCAAATGTTTCTAAAATTTATCTTGAAACTTTAAACTTGGCATTTGTTTGCAAGAATCTCCAATTTCAAATCTTCTTAAGCCCCTCTTAGCCCTTTTTTGCAATTAAAGTGCTTTTATAAGAACATTTTAACATTGCTGTAACAAGATAATGCTTCAGATATTATAAGTAACAACAAATTATTGTTGAAACTAAATTTTAGTCCAATTTGAGATGAGCATTAAAAAAAGGACCCAGTTTAAAATGGCAACAGATACAGATTGAGGAACAGATACATTTGTGTTTTTTCAATACCTCCAAATAATCATAAGCACAAGATCCGCCCTCAACATCAAATGAACTGAATGTCAATGTTATTCTATAGCCTGGATTCATATTGATGATGTATTCACATTGTCTGTTGCCAGGATATGGATCAGGAAAGTATGGAGAACGAATCACACCAGTTGGCGCTGTGAAAATCCCACCACAAGCTGTAAAAATAAAAGAACAAAGCCAGAATGTGTTTTTGACCAAAAAACATATCTCAAGCACTATTCAATCCCGTCGCACAACTCAATATATTATTTTCAGAAATTATGATGCTGATCTTGACCTTTAAGCTATATTATTGTGCATAAAATGTTTTCATTTTGTGGTTGCCGTAAGTGCCATGTTAAATTTAATTTACAATATACATGTTGAGGTTAAAGACAGGACACACATACTGGACAATATGGATGGACATACAAATAACAGTGAATTATTCTCCACCACCACTCTACCCTCTTTAATGCTGCGTGCAACACATCATTTTATTAAAGTTGATAATTTTTGCAAAGAAATCTTCCAAAGTTTATCAAACTTACTGACTGGATACGGCAATTATAGATAGTTCTTTAAGCCCTGATGTCCAGACTGCCCTTAAGTTTGACCATGACCTCAAAGACGAGGATACCAATGTACGGCTTTGCACATCATCTTGATGTTATGAATAAATATACCAACTATTTTGAAGTCTGTGAATGCAAGAATGACATTCGATGTGACCTTGACCTTGAAGATTGGGACACAAATGTTAGTTTTCCATGTATTATAAAGCAGATCAGAGGAGTAAATGTGACATTGGAATCCATCAATATGTAATCAAACTGGGAAAACTATGCAGAAAAATCAGTGACCTCAGCAAGGATTCTTACCCACAGCACCAAAGTACTTAGCTAATACTCTCTCACATCTCAGTAAAAGTATGTCAAAATAATACTGATGTACATACATACATTGTAGCTATCCACTTAAGTAAGTCCCCAACTGAGGTCTTTTAAATACCTCCATCCTTACTACAAAATATCTGCTATTTTCAAATATTGACATAAAAACAACAATATGGAACCGAGACACAAGTCCCCAACCAACCATGAATGCCTACTACAAAAGCATGCCATAATTATGAATCATACAGAAAATAAGTGTGAATGTAAACCAGAATGTTCAGAATGACATAAGTTGTGTCCTTGACCTTAAAGACGGCAACACAAATGTTGGGTATTGTGCACACTACCTCCATGTGATTAGCAAAGCAGAGTTATGCAGCAGACATAAATTGCATATCTAATTGAATATAATGAAATTCAGTGTGACCTTGACCTTGAAGATGGGGGACACAGATGTTGGGTTCTGCATGTGGCCCTGATGAGATGAATTCATCTGACAAGTTACTTGGAAATATAGACCTTGCAAACAGAATTATGCAGCAGATATGAAATCTATATATAACTAAAGATAATGAAATTTAGTGTAACCTTGACCTTAAAGATAGAGACACATATGTTGGATTCTGCATGTTGCCTTGATGAGATATGTGCCAAATTATTTTGAAATCCATCCATGTACACCAGCAGACATAATTATTTTATATAACTATAATTATATGAATTCGTTATGAGTAGTCATGGAGAAAATGCAATTTATTATGATATAACGGTTATAAATTAAACAGAAACTACTGCTGACATTATACCACGATTGTGAAATGATCACTTACCAACAGCCCATGTTGCCCTGAACCCTGCCCTGGATACCGATGAGTCGGACACAAACTTCACAAACATACTGTTACTTGTAGATGTCAAGGGAACTGGCATTGTGTCTCCACAGTAATGACCAATCAAATTTGAGTTCTCACTGTTACCATCTCTGACCTGCAAAAGTAGTGTCTTACATGAACTACACACGGTAAATCAAATAGAACATCAAAACAAGAAATAGACATTTAGAAATAGTGATACATCATATATTTAAATTTGATATGTAAATATTGAATACCTTTAATAGATCTGAAGTTCAACATCTTAAAACAAGATGCCAAAAAGAGTCAAAGTTGCTCACCTTATACTCAATTACTTTTATTTGAAGACTAGAAAATAATTGCTAGATTATCATCCAAATTTTTCTTAAAAACATGGGAGGCTGTGAGGATTTTATTTTATTTTTGATTTTCATTTTTAAAATTTTTGATTTTTTTTTTCAATATTTTTTTTTGATTTTTTTAATATTTAAAATTTTTTTTTTTTTTTTATGAAAATAAATAGGGTCGGGTAGCCATGAAAATTAGGGGGCGGGCGGGGATGATGATCTAGCAATTAATTTATTATGGCCTAAGGCAAATACTAACAAATAAGGCTGTCAGATCTATTAAAATTAAGAATTTCAACAATTTCACACAAGCACAGGCTGTTAATTAGCACCTTGTTGATGTAAAAGCTCTTTTAAAGATTTTTGAAGAAATTTTAACTCATTTGGACCCCTGCTGGCATCTTATGGATATACAGCCCCTTTGTAGGACTCCATTCCAAATGTTTATGACTGAAAAAAGCTACAGACCTCAAAATGAATAAAATGAATGTTGCAAAAGATGAGAAAAAATAAGAATTTTCTGTTTTCCATTATGTAAAATAAAATTTTGAATGGAGTTTAACGCCATTTTCAACACATTTCAGGTTATATATGGCATATTCAGTTTTACTGGTGGAGAAAGACCTTAGAAAAATTGGAGTAAAACCACCACCCTTCTGTAAATAACTGGCAAACTTTCTCAGATAAAGTTTTAGGAGCGGGTGGGACTTGAACATATGACTTTAATGGTGAGAAGTAAGTGATCTTCAGATGACGCGGGATTCTCCGTGGCCGAGTGGTCTAAGGCGACCACTTACCTCTCACCGCAGTCCTGCTCGCTCTGAAAGTTTCCAGTTACTTGCGGAAGGACAGTGGTTCTACTCAGTCTGAGGTCTTCCTCCACCAGAAAAACTGGATATGCCATAAATTATATAACCTGAAATGTGTTGAAAATGACGTTGAACCCCATTCAAAAAAAAAAAATTCAGATGACGCTTTAAACTACTGAGCCATGAAGGGCCCATTCCTATGTAAAATTTGAAGATCATTTACAGAGCCCACATTTGAACAAACCTATAACTACCACTTAGCCAAAATATGAAAATAAAGTAGAATTTTGATGGCTCGAACTCGATGTAACTGGACAAAATAGTTTGAGTTATGGTTGTTTGAGCAAAATATTATTCAATATCATACCATAAATGTACATGTATAATAATTATACATTGAAATACAAATTCAGTTGGGACCAGATAAGTTGTTCGAACTAAGTGTGATGTTCCAGCCATCCGTGTTCAAGCCCACAAAGTTCTACTGTATTTGGCTAGTGGAATCTTAAGGAGAAGGGTTTTTTATCCCCTAATAAACTGAAATATAAATCTCAAGATGGTGGGGTAAGGGAGTTGGAAGGGATGCTGACTACCACATGGGAGACAAACTAATCATGTTATTGCTCACCAAAATGCTATATGCAAGTGCAATGGGAAATAAAAGCCCAAAAATAACATCAAATCATCTTCAACTTTCTATCAATAATTGAACTTCTTGTTCTACGAATTTTGTAATTAAATGCAAAGTTTGAAGTCAAGCTTACCTCTATGTAGTCGAATTGGCAATCAACGTGACCTTCAAGGTCCATATTTGTGAAGGTCAATTTAACTGTGTCCTGCTCATGTACAGTTATCACCCACACGCAGCTGGCATCATGGTTGTATGCATTCGGGTAGTTTGGAGAAATTAGGATACCTGACTCAGCCGTGAATGTCCCTCCACAGCCGGGATCAGCTGAAATATTGGATAAAATGTATACATAAATAGTTCTTTCTCATTACGTCTGGACAGTATCCTATATATCATTGGTTATCTGCAAACAATCACACAACACCAGGGATGGCGGGGAATGTACACAGTTCATAAGGATCCCAGTTTTACTCAACATCGTAACTTCAAAATTTCCTCAACTCAAAATTTTAAAATACTATAACTTAATTTACATTGTTGCATGTTATTCTTTTCAAATGAGTAAAGCTTTGCTCTGAGTTCAAACTTGAATTTAAGAAATTACTTGTGGAAACTGATATTTTTGGGTTGAGGAAACTTTCAGTTGGAGATGTTTAGTGAAACAGACTGCAGAAGACTATTAATTCCACTTGTCCTGGAAGATCTTTAAGTGTCGCTTTAAGTAGTAACTAATCATTTAATGAAGATCTATTTATGCAAAAACTGCAATCTTGTTTGAATATTTTAGTTCATAACCTCAATTGTAAGGTCAGTGATCTTGAGACAGCACCTTGGACCACTCGACCACAGAGGCTCTGGACACTTCTTCAAGCTTATCATTATGTACCCCTTCCACATTCAACATTCAGATGTTATGCCTTAAATTGTGAAATAAACAAGCCTAGAGTAAACATTCATTTCACCACAGCTTTAAAAAAATCTTTGAAAATATTAGACTATGTTATAGCAATGACATTTCAAACCATCTTGATTTCAAACTTTTCCCAGGTCTCAAATATTATGTAAGTTTAATAAAAATCTAAACAATTGAAATTCTATTTAATAATAAACAACCCCTGTATTTTTTTAATCCAATGGCTCATAACTCCACCTGCAGCAGTCAAAACTGACAGATTTCTAAACAGTCAAAGTAGATTTTTCAAAGTGTCTCACTGAACAGATTTTTTCATCCAATCTAAAATAGGACTTTTGTTTAAACAAGATAAAACGTATATGTACACAGACGAAGGACAAAATACAATCATATTATGTGTTATCGTACTATTACAATATACAGTCAAACCTGTGTAAGTGGTCACCTCTATTAAGCAGCCACTTGTCTAAAGCAGCCATATTTGCTACCTCCCAGTTCTATGCTTTTATACCATATTAACCTGTATTAAGCAACAACCTGTCTTAAAAGGCCAATTTTCCTCATTCCCTTGATTGGCTGCTTAAGACAGGTTTGACTGTATTAGAAGTATCTTACAACATAATTTCAAGTAATTATACATTTGCAGATTTCTTATATATTTTTATATTAACTACATATTCATACCATCTACAGCAGCATATGTGATATGAAAGCCAGTGTCACTGAGACTTGCATCTGTGTGAAACTTCATCCAGGCAGTGGGACCGGTTGTTGTGATGGGTGCAGGTGTAGTGGTGTTACAATAACGTTGTAGTAACGGACTTGTGTCAAAGCCACCATCTCGAACCTTGAAGAAAACACACATTTAGTATCTACTGCTCATCACTACATTTTCATTTCCAAAATCAAGTTTTTCAAATTACCGTCCGTCTATGTTTTTTTTATAATTTCACATTCTAATTAAATATCAACAAAAGTACATGTATTGTTAAGGCCATTATAAAAATAATTGTTAGATTATCATCCAAATTTTTCTCCAAAATGGGGAGGGCTGGAGAATTTTTTTTTTTTATTTTTATTTTTAAAATTTTTGATGATGTAATTTTTAATAAATTATTTTTTAAAAAAAAAAAATCAAGAAAGTAAAAAGGGTTGGGGCGGCATGAAAATTAGGGGCTTGTGGGGATGATAATCTAGCAATTAATTTATTATGGCCTTATAGTATTACCAGGGTAACAATATGATATAAATGTATAGCTAGATCTATTTGAAGCTCCTCAAACACATCCTGAAATGAGCAGTCTGAGCACTGACCTCATTCCCCATAAGTGAAAAGAGGGCCCTGGTAGCTATATTACTGTGTTATTCAGGTAACAAGGTGCAAAAAAAAAAAAAATTCTAGACAACTCAAGACAGCCCAGCTGCTTGCATAATGTTTACCCGTTACCATGGCAACATACAGACTTACCTCAAGATAGTCATAGTTACAGTCAGGATGTGTTTCGATGGCAAGTGTTGCGAACGAGAACATGATCAACTTGCCCGGGGCCACAGTTATCGTCCAAACACAGTCGCGATTATGAGGATAGTTGCCTGGGTAACCTGGACTAGAAATCTCACCGTGATCTGATCCGGCCAGGTTACCGCCACATACTGAAATTTAGATATCAATATAAACAATAATTATACTACAATATTTGTTAAGATGTTTAAAAATTAATATTTTCTACATTATAATGTAGGTAAAATAACAAAGCAAAACGTAATATCAGTATGACAACAATGAGGCATTTCTTTCTTATTTCTTAGCTCAGTCAGTAGCAAGTCTGACTATCAATTTAACCCAAGATCATGAGTTTGAAACTCTGCCTGACAAGTATCCAAGACGATTGATATACAACACTGATATACAACACTGATATATGACATTGATAAACAATATTGATATACAACATTGATATATGACATTGATAAACAATATTAATATACAACATTGATATATGACATTGATATACAACACTGATATGCAACACTGATATACAACACTGATATACAACATTGATATACAACATTGATATACAACACTGATATACAACATTAATATACAACATTGATATACAACACTGATATGCAACATTTAACACACAACGCTGATATAAACCATTGATATACAACATTGATATAATACATTGATATACAACATTGATATACAATATTGATATAAGACATTGACATACAACATTAATATATGACACTGATATGACATTGATAAATGACATTGATACACAACACTGATATTCGACACTGATATACAACACTGATATACATTGATTTATGACACTGGTATATCACATTGATATACAACACTGATATACATTTATATATGACACTGATATATGACACTGATATACTACACTGATATATGACACTGATATACAACACTAATATATGACACTGATATATGACATTGATATATGACACTGATATACAACACTAATATACAACACTGATATACAACACTGATATACATTGATATACAACATCAGTATATGACATCAATATACGATATCAATATACGATTATGATATACTACCCCGATATTTGACACCAATATATGACATTGATATACAACATTGATATATGACATTGATTTCAACATTGATATATGACATCAATATACAACATTGATATACAATATTGATATACAACATTGATATATGACACCGATATATGACACTGATATATGACACTGATATATGACACTGATATACAACACTGATATACAACATTGATATATGACAGTGATATACAACATTGATATACAACATTGATATAAGACATTGATATACAACATTGATATACAACATTGATATAAATATTGATATATGACACTGATATACAACATTGATATAAATATTGATATATGACACTGACGTACAACATTGATATATAACATTGATATACAACACTGATATACAATATTTATATATAACATTGATATACAACACTGATATACAAAATTACATCTCATTATCATTTGTTACCCACAAATGGGAAAGCCATCAGTTACTTGTTGAGATGGGTGTGCTTGGGTGTTAACCTTCCAGGATCCCACGAAAGACTGATTATGTCTGCCCTCGACGGCATAAAAATTATTCTAAATATTCAAACAAATCCTTCTTATTTCATGAAGTAAATATTGAGTATATTGTGGCAATTTCAAGTGAGACCACCATGCCCATTCTAACATAATGCTAGTTTATATTTTCTCTATAAAAAGTAACATATACATTTAGATTACCAGGTAGAGCGGACGTCCATGCTACAGTGAATCCATCATTAGAAATAGAAGTGTCTGAGCTGAACCATAAGTATAGCTGATTGTGGGTACTGTTGATAGGTTGCCCGTTGTTAGGGATTGTGGTCCCGCAGTATTTGCCAATCAAATAGGAGGATGCTGTAGGCCCATCATTCAGTTGTAGGAAGTCAAAAGCACACTGTGGGTGAGATTCCAGGCTGAAGGTCGGAAACGTTACCATGAGTATCTGTAGAAAAATAAATCAATGTCATAATAAAACCTCAGTACTCCCATGTCTGCCTTAATATACAAATAGAGTGATTAACATATAAAATTTCTTAATAAAATAATATATATCAAAACTAAATAAAATAATTTATAGCAAAACTTCTATATAAAGTAATTTACAAACAAAAAACAAAGTTTCAAATAAATCACCTGAAAACTTGTTCCACAAGAAAATTAACACTTCTTTGCCCCATTCAAAGTATCAGATAATTTACACAAAATACAAGAGCATATGAATACAGACGGTGTGGCGATAAAAAAACATCCAGTTTTCAAGAAAAATCAATTGCAGTGTCAAGCTAGGTCACTGAGACGTTGACTCCAAAGTCAATAGGCATCTTCTGTATGACAAACCTGTGTTTTAGGAAAATAGACCCAACCATTGACCAGCAATAGAATGGAAATAATTGTTTAATACCAATGTCAACAAGATCTTGACCTTAGATGCAGTGACCCTAAAATCAAAAGGTGTCCAGTACTCCTCCTCATGAGAAATGTCCCTACAAAGTTTCATAATCATATCAAGAAGATGTCTGAAGTTACTGGCATTAAGCCATCTAACAGGATCATTTTGTCAAGTCATCATGACCTTAGACTAAGTGACCAAAAATCAGTAAGCATCTGGTACTTTTTATGAACAATGACCCTACAAAGTTTCATAACCATAGCAGATATTGATCTCAAGTTATTAACTGGAAACCATCAACCCATATCAGCATCACCGTGACCTTGACCCAAGATCCGTAAACCCCAAAGTCAATGGCCTTCAGTACTCTTACTGACCAATGACCCTACACAGTTTCAAAACCATACCAGATATTGACCAGTCATTAGCCAAAACCATCAACCCATATCAACATCACTGTGACCTTGACAGAAGACCCGTAAGTCCCAAAGTCAAAAAGCTTTCAGTACTCTTAATGACCAATGACCCTAAGTAGTTTCATAACCATATCATAAAGTGATCTGAGGTTAACCTAGGTAATTGGACCAATTTTTCATGCTGTGACTTTAGACCCAGTGGCCATAATTTCAATAAGTTTCCAGCACTCTTTTTGAACATGTTCCTTCAAAATTTCATAATCATAACTTAAAGTAAGCTGTAGTTAATGGCTAGAAACAATCAATTCAGACATCCCCATTGCTGCCTTCGGACAAAATAATCCCTAAGTGTCAGCCATACTATATGTAAGCAACACAAAAAATGAGAGCAAACTCATACAAAAGTGTGATTGCTTGGTCTGTGAAAATACAAATATTTAAATGTAAATTGGCAAAGTGAGATAGGAGTTGTTACTTTGTTTGATGCTGTTGTAATAGTCCAGGCACAGCTCACAGAGTGTGGGTACTGAATACCAGTAACTGCTGGGTACCTGAATGTCCCACTCTCTCCAGTCAGTCGGCCGCCACAGCCTATAGAAAAACACAAATCCATCATGACACTGTGAACAGCTTAGTTTCATTTGGAGTTTGATTCTTCAATGAACCAAAATACAAATTTGAGTCATTAATTTGCTTATAATGTGTTAAAGAAGCATGGTTTTACATTTGTTCAAATTTTACAAACACAATTATAAGCACTGAAATGTTTTAAAAACTTGCACGGTAACTATAATTGAGGTATGACACAGATGCCTGGATGAGTAAAGAATAACCAAGAGATAATCTCATAAGCCAACTGTTATATCATATTTGCACACATGTGTAAGTGAAAGTAAAATATAAGATCAACATTTTAATATTGTGGATGCTCACACCTACAGACAACATTTAAATGCACTGATACCATCTGATTATCAATCCAGTAGTCACGAGTTTGTTCCATCCCCAACCACAATCTCTGTGATGGTAGATATACGATTTCAATCATCTCTCACAGCAGATTCAACGGGAAAGTTTGTGAAAGTCAGTGACTTGTGGTAATGGGTGTGCTTGAGCACTAGTTAACCTTCCAGGATCCCAAGAAAGAATGTTAAAATTTAAGTTTGATTAACTGCTGGTCAGTTAGCACACAATGGCATAAAAACCACATTCACATTCAAACAAACCAACTGATACTATACTTAGATTTAAATCTGATTTCTCAAAATATGTGAAACGAAAATATCCTTCATCTAAATCATTTTTATTTGAACAGTCCATATATTACTGTTTTGTTGAGTACATTAAGTTAAAGTCAAATAGAGAATTAATCATGTGTCTCACTCTGTTGTTCTGTTTCGCAGTTAGGTCCGCTGTAGGACTCGGTACACTGACAAACATATCCATTGACACGGTCAGTACATGATCCACCGTTCTGACACGGATTGGAGGCACACTCGTTAATGTTTGTCTGACAGTTCTGATCAGTGTATCCTGCCTGGCATACACATCTATAGCTGTTGTCGTTCACATTCTGGAAATATGGGTGAAAAATATGACACATATTTAGTTTATACCAATTTATTTTAGCTCAATTGCAGAAAAAGCTCATAGCCAATACAAACCACTTCTAAGAAAGCTTTCTGGTTAATATGACCAGTGCTGAGTGGTTGTTTTTGAGAGGCATGGTCTAGTTTTGGATTGAACAAACTGTTGACACTTTATCCACTTCACTACCACTCCACTTTGACAAATATTTATCGGTTAAAATGTATTATATATCTATATAACCCTTATCTTAAAAGAAAACATAAAAAACAAGAGTTGTCAGAAGGCAACAAAGCTCGCCCCTGGGTGTCTTAGTCCAAAAAGGGCCATAATTGTGCCAAAATACAATCCAGAGTTATGGTTCTTGTCTGTGTGTATTCCATTGATGATGGTGAACACACATGCGAAGTTTCATTCATATTCAATGAGTGGTTTTATAGATATCTTAAACTTAAACGCAAAAGTTTAACCTGGATGTTTACAGATGACGAAGACGCTGACAATGATGACGACGCCAGGGTCATGACAATAGCTCTCCTTTGACTTCGTCCCGGTGAGCTAATAAATAAAAAAAGTTCAGTCGAATCTCAAAAAACAGTGCATGCTTCACTTGTTTTTAAATAATTTCTTATTTGTTGAGTCATGTTAGCTCAGTCGATAGTCTCTGACCATCAGTCCAAGGTCTCACTGATGATTGATATACAACATTACATCTCGTTATCATTTGTCTTACTACTGATTCAAGCTGGAAATGTATTAGTTACTTGCGGAGACATGGGTCTCAGGAAATGATTGTCTGTTAACTCAGGACTGATTGTCTGTTAGCCCTCAAAGCACAATGATTATTCAAAGTAATTTAGTATGTAACAAGCAGTTCTTTGGAATTTGATGTTTGTTTAGCAAGAAGGTTTGTTCATAATAATCGAGGTTGGACTGTACCTGACATGCAGCACCATTCATACAGGGTGTACTGCCACACGCACCTGTCACTGGCCCCTGGGCCACACACCCTGCTGCCCCTACACCATTACCAACATATCCCGGGGGACAGGTACATGTATGACCTTGAAAATCTGAATCAGATAATACAATTAACATTTTATCTGCCTATTATATAACAAATACAATTAACATTTTATTTACAGCAATAACATAATACAGTCAAACCGGTGTAAGTGTTCATCTCTGTTAAGCAGCCTCTTGCCTCAAGCAGACACATTTGCTATTTCCCATTTCTATGCTATCAGAGGAGCAAATTAACCTGTATTAAGCAACAACCTGTCTTTAAAGATCATTTTGCTCTTTTCCTAATCTGACTGCTTAAGACAGGTTTGACAAGGACTGTCATAATACAATTTATGAAATGTGTGATGAACTGGATGAGTTATGATACAGTGCACAGAGTCATTAAGGATGAGCTACACAAGTCATTTGAGTGATTATCTTTCAACTAATGAAAATAAGACAAAGAAATGGAAATTCGATACACTTTCAAAATTATATTTGTTCACTTTTTATTCAAAACAAATTAGTAAGTAGCTAGACTAACCCATTAATTATAAATAGAGTTAGTTTATTCAAAGGTTCTGTGAACAGGTAGCACCATCGCTTCTTCCAAGGTAACTTAGTTTCAAATAAGAATCCAGGAAAATAATTCTAAATTGTGAGAAAGTAGATATCTGTGAATCAGGCAGGTAGCTCACAAGCCTGGCTTGGGTAGTCATTAGCATTTTTTTTACTGGAACTTGGCAAGAGACCCAAGCCTTCAACATTGGGAAAAAGCAGTGTGATTATGGGAAGATCATGTCTTACCATTAATTATCAGAAACAGTAAAACCTTTGTAAGCTGTCACCTCTATTAAGCAGCCACTTGTCTTAAACAGCCACATTTACTGTTTCCAATGTCTATGCTTTCAGAAAATTTACTTGTATTAAGCAACAACCTGTCCTAGGGACACTTTTGCTAATTCCCATGATTGGCTGCTTAAGACAGGTTTGATTGTATTACAATACTACTTCGTATCCAAGGTATATTAGTCTCCTAATGTAAGAACAAATTGGAATTATCTTTAAACTCATTTGGGAACAAAAAAAAACATGATGTTTCAATAGGGAAGTAGCTGAATTTCAGCATCTGTTTAATAAGGTAAAAATATCCTGATTTTATTATTTGTGCAACATCAATGCTATTATCCATCATATGCCTGATATTAATGTCATGTTTCAGCAATCGATGTTTGTACAATGTGTACTCACTTGGACTCTCTGTACAAGATGCCAGAGGGAAGCAGCCGCCATTGTTGTTTTGACACACACCTACCCATGTACACGATACACCGTTTCCTTGGTAACCTAGGAAAGTAAATAATTTGATCTCAATTCAAATGGTCTCAATTGACGTGCACCATTGGGTTTTGACACAATTATAGTTGACAGTTTTTTGACACTTGCAAATTATTACAGATTTGTATTTTTACCTGTGGCAATTTAGGCTGAAACATCAGTGCAACAATGCCTTGAGTTAATATTTTAAGTTATTATTGATAATCTGGTAATAATATAATACAAAAGAACAAAATTAACTTTGTAATATTATACGAAAGCATCACACATCAAATGGTAATAGATGACAGTTATAAATCTAAAAAAAAAAAGAATTACATTAACAACTTGAACTTTAAAATGTAAAAAAGTATACCTGAAGGACAGGGACCACATGTCCGTGACCCTAATGTGTTGATACATTCCACAACTGGGGACTGTGAACAACCGCCATTATTCATCAGGCATTCATTTACGTCAGTACATGTGAAACCATTACCACTGTAACCTGATAAAAAAAGAAATTATATTCTGTACATAAGAGGGGGAAACCAGAAGCATGTGGTGAATCACATTACATGAAAATGGCGTGTCAAATTTGTTTGAAGTTTTACATGTATTATATTTAATCTAACTGCAAACTGTATGCAAACTATGAAGAAAATATGTATTCAAATAATAAGTTATGCATATTCCAAACATGTCAAGTATGCCCATTCACCGCAGGTGAGATTTACGTTAAGTTGTTGCATTTATCAATTTCTTCAAAATTAATTTTCCTACTCTCATTAGTCTCTCTAATCATACTCTTTTTACCAATAAGGTAACCCTGCGATCCCTCAAATGACTTGCAAGTCATCCTTATTTATTGTGTGTACTGTACCGTAATACTTAGTTTGCAGTATTTTTCATGAATTGATTACGGCAATCCTTGTTGAGGCATCTTTTACTACGTTGAAATGACTTCTCACGATTTTGACACAGGGCGACCACTCATGTTATCATTCATTATTGTTTTTCGTTCCTCACTGTACCATTTGTAGACTACAGAACACAATATTAACTTTCTTGGAGCTTTACTAAGCATATCGTCTGGGTCAGTGTTTTGCTTATATTGACGCAAAACTGTATTGCCGCTCCTTGTTTCACCTTTTCTTTAGACATTATTTTTGCTTGCAACTTCCTTTTCAATGTCATTTAGTTTAATCTCCTAACACTTGTGCACAATGCTATTACTGGAATGAGGTATACAGAAATTACTTCTTCATCTTTTTACATAAAATCTCTACTTTCATTGCGGGTTGTTAAAATGTATTTGTTCAATCAAGTACACTACAGGTTTTTGTTAAAAAAAAAAAAATATTTTGCAAAAAGTCCAATTTTTTTTTTTTTTTCATATGGCATGCCAAACGTTGCAATATATATTTGTGTTCAATAGTTATACATTTCTATTGTATATTGTCACATTTGTAGATATATCTGCTCATTAGAATTTAATACTTTCTATCTGTATTGTGTATTGTTTCACATGTATTCTATATTTCTCATTTGTATTTAACAACTGTTGATTTGTAGTGTACATTTTTTTATTTATATTCCATTTTAATTTATATTTATATTGTATCTCTTACATTAGATTTGTAAATTCACTTCATTTATATTGTAAATAAATAAAAATGACAAATTTAGAACACAAAAGAAACAAAAAAATATTAAATACAAATCAGCAAAATTTATATAGAATGCGAATGTAACATTATACAATAGAAATGTATGAAGATTGAATACAAATATAAAAATATTGAACACTGCAAGGTGTGCCATGCCATATTTCAACCCATAGTAATTTGAATTCAGAAGAAAAGCATTAAATGTACGTTAATTGAAAATAGGCCTAGTCATCATTTTTACAGCTTTACTCTGGTACCAAAGTTATTGAATTCAGACAAAGATTCAAATTATTAAAGCAATACCACAGATGTCACACGAAATTTCAGCAGTGTTTATATCAATTATATTAGCCTGCCAGTCTCTGTAACTATAAGTCACTACTTTGGGTAAAACTTAAATAAGATTATATTAATTATATTAGCCTGCCAGTCTCTGTAATTATAAGTCACTGCTTTGGGTAAAACTTAATTAAGATTTTATTAATTATCTATACTGGTCATACTTAATATCACGAGTCTTGAAAATGTTCAAGCATGTAAAGAATGGCATCAATACTTAACAGTAATAAGGTTACTAAGTATGCCAAGTAAAAAACAGTTGCCGATACAAAATGCAAACAAATGTCGACGCTAATGGAAGTTGGAGCTTTTTACATGTTTTCCCAGATTTTTATTATATGGGCATTCACGGTAAAAGTTATATCCCGGTATTAGGTATACAAGGGATATACACAATTCAAGTAAATAAAATACCTATTCAGATCTACAAGGCCAAAATGTAGACAGATAGTGCAAGAGCAACGACAGATATATATAATTTGTATAAAATTTTGATGATTCAAGGGCAACAACTCGATATCAAATATCCGATTGGCCAGTTAACGAACGTGTTCAAGAATTACGTAACGTTTGTATTAATTTATTTAGATCTATTTGTGAACTTTATTGTTCTTCTTCTGATTACCGACAAACTCCAAAACTTTGAAGATCATTTGCCGAACTAAAGACTGTATCATTATATCCAAAGGGGGCCACCATGTACGTTTTATAATCATATACATTACAATATAGACCTAAATAGTGTATGATCGTGCGGCCTGTGGTGCTGTTCACCAACCATTCTTGAGAATATTCTTAGGGTTTACCTTGAAAATCCAAATTTCAACCTTAGATATCTAGTTTACTAGGACAGTTAAAATAATTGTGATAATTTACCTGACTCTATATTAGGTGTCCCTACATGGTTGCAAAATTTGGTCTTAATACATGGTCACTAAGTGTGTTTCTAGTCTAAGAATAATTTTAAGAATGGTTGGTGAATACCACCCCAGATCGTGCTGGCCTCCTCCGATAGTTAGTATCTAGGTCTATCTTGTTCTTTTAGGGTTATTGCCAGTGACCATATATGATTCTATTTGATAGTGTTATCACGTGTTCATACCTCTTTTCCTATGTATTGGTATCCAGCACCCCTTGGTGCCTTAATATGTTTAAAACTCGTCATTGTGCATGCGAGTTCTGTAATACGTTCCGCACAGTCGGCCATTATTATTAACTTGCATTATGGGATTGTTCACCGATGGTAACTGGGGAAGCTGCTGAATCATTATGGAAATGAAACGACTAATACATTCAACTGCTCATGGCTGTCTAGTTGTACGTAGATCTAGTTTTATTGTTTGGAATTTATAATGAAATGTTTTAATTCCCCAAATGCAATACTATATTTGTTTTTGGTACCGTTTAGATATAACAAATACTTTTGATCAGGGAGAAGGGATGTTCAATAATATATATCTAGTTAAGATATATTAATGGTACGGCAAAATGGTTCTAAATAACTTGGTTTGTTGTAGAAAATAGAATTAATTTAGTAAACTATTTATTATATTCCACATTATTTTCAAATTTAATCAAAAGTGTATATCTACGCAAATGATCTATGCTTTTTACAATGTGTCTATTGCCATGGCTACCGGGCATAATTTTGCCAAGTAGGCCTTTATTTTGAATGGAGTATCACAAGGATCAAGCAGTTACATCCATATGTTTCAGACATAATTCACGTATAAATAATGAATATATACTATTTATACAAATAAATGTAAAGCTAACAATTTTGAAACAGTATTTTATATAATTAGATATCTACGCTAATATAGTAGGGCATACTTGTCTAAACATATTTCAACCAGTATCTACCTCCAGTGAAAGTAAGACCATAACAGCTACTGCTACTACTGTGTAAGTTAGGTGAAGATCTAAAAGTGAGAGTGCCAGGTTGCACGCAAGGTCACATACTTTAATGTTTCAAGGGCAGTAAATCCTAAAATTTAAATATCCGACTTTCAACAGTTGTGGTATATTACTTTTAT
This sequence comes from Panopea generosa, assembly GCA_029582155.1. Classification (NCBI taxonomy): domain Eukaryota; kingdom Metazoa; phylum Mollusca; class Bivalvia; order Adapedonta; family Hiatellidae; genus Panopea; species Panopea generosa. The sequence goes on along the minus strand of CM055894.1, from coordinate 19,313,739 downwards.
GTCAACATACAACTTAAACAGTCGCTAACAAATGGGCAAAAGACAATCATGGGGAAAAGACCTTAAGCTTTGCTAAAAATTCATTTTATAATAAAAAAAAAATCTAAATAATTCTACCTAAATTCAAAAGTCACCTTATTTGTTTCCTTTTGTTCAAAGGTAGTGAACATATTTTCAATTAACCAGTAGTAAGTGGTAAGATTGCTATAAAGTTTTGACAAAACAAACAACAGCAAACCAAACACCAGAGCGAATACAATAGCTCTCCTTATTCTTTGAAAAAATAAGGTAAAATCTAGATTTGCAATTAAAAGTCTTAATAGCCACAAATATATAAATCTTTTTTTCTATTAGTATTATCTTTAGGGAATTAAAATCTCTTTTCACCTGTAGGACAAGAACCACATTGGAAGGATCCCGGCAGATTAATACATGGTACAGGCGGGTTTGCAGAGCACGGTGATCGGTTGGCAGTACACTCATTCACGTCAGCAACACAGGCGGGATCTGAACCAGCTGTAGTCCAACCCTCGTCACAAATACATGTATACTTCGGCTGGAATAATAGTAAACATTACCTCATTTCAGGTTGTATTAAACATTCCAATGAAAAATATATTAATATTATAGTTATTTTTCTATCTGAAGAGTGTCAATTTTGAACATTTCAGCAATAATATACCTCCGAATAAACACCCCCGTGAATAAACACCAAGCATCCATATTAATAAAAGAATAAAATAACTTACTACTGCCGGTTTAAACATGTTAGTGTTGAATAAATGCCTCATAATCTGCAGCATATTTTACGGCATTTTACACACACCTTTCCCTTCTTTTACATGCGTCTTGCCCTTTTCAAATATAATGGTATATTAATTTCATTTGCATCATGGAGATACATTTTTTTCAGAAATAAAGTTGAATATCAATTAATAAGATTTCCATGTTTCCCTGTAATGTATTACTTTATTTTATTCTAAAGTCAATAATAACGCATGCCCTGTATTATATCTTTGTCAATGTTCATTTCATTCAAATTGTACATTAGATAGAATATACTAGTCTACCTGTCCTGGCTGAACTCTGGGTACATTCACACATGTTCCGTGTCCACAAAGCTCTGATGAGGAGGCCCCTGTACAGTCATCATGATTCTCTGTACATCTTACCCCGTGCCAATTGGATGTACACTGACATCTGTAGTCAGAAACATCGATGTAACCACACAGTTGAGAGAGAGAGAGAGAGAGAGAGAGAGAGAGAGAGAGAGAGCAACTATTGCTATATGTCAGTTTTATGAAATACTGGAAGTCTACATAAGTTAGACATGGAACTTACCTACAATATTTAACTGAATGAGTAACAATAACTCATGACAATAACCAAGACGGTAATACTTATCCCATGCCGATTACAGGCGGCGTATTCCAAATAAAGAGATCTTTGAAAAGTCAAGGGTCACAACTTGGACATTTACTTTTAAATTAAACCTATTCAAAACATTATCCGAGATATTGCGGTAGCGTATGTTTGGTGAAGATTCATGGATAAATACTTGTGTTAGAGTGCAGCCAGGGCGAAATAAAGCATTTTTGATAATTCAAGAATCATAACTCGTATATTTATTAACCAAATAAGAGTGCTAGGGTACATGCAAGGTCTAACACTGCATCTGTTTAGAAGTTTAGAGATATTATGTTTTTTTAACTACTGTGTAAGTTTGGTGAGGAACGATGCTTACAAGGTCAATTGACAATTCAAGGATCAAAACACCGACAACGATTATCCGATTTGGCCCTTTTCAGAACCTATCTTATATATAATGGTGTGTAAGTATAATAATTTAATGAAAAATGTGAATGCTAGGGTGCAAACAAGGTCAATCAACGCATTTTTGAAAATCCAAGGATCGTATTTAAAACTGATATGATTATTCAATTTGACCAGTTAAAGAATTTGTCGAAGAGTATATGGTTTAAGTCAATCCTACGATAGCAAAATTAATAACTTGCAAGTTTCAACTACTTCTTTGAAGTCAAATATTCTCCTGTATGAAAGTAGGTATGCCACCATACAATGTAAAGACACCAGAACTTAATCAGAAGTTCGCTAGTATGACCATTAAAGCACGAGTCTAAACAATAAATACCACCACTCTCACCTGTCGTCTGTCTTATTTTATGATATATAAAAACATTTATTTAGCGAAAATACTTTTATTTTCAATTTGCAATATTCTCAATATGAACATTTAAAACAACAGACAAAATATGTATTAATATGGGGCTAAAATAAGTCCAATAGCTGAAATTTGGTAATTCGTTTTGAAAATAACTTGACAAGAAATTAAGAACATTTTTGTGCAAAGAAAATCAAATTTAATGAAGAATTATCACAAACTATATATATAAATGACATTATATAGCCAAATATTATACTTTTAATTAGTATTTAAAAATCGGCAATTTTGAATGTAAGACTCAAAATTTGGATAATCACATTTCTTTTTTTCTTCGGTAGGAACAACAATTAATAAAAATAGATATGTTCACTTGCAAATATTTTATAAAATGATGTTTTGGTTTACTTACGTAAAACTTCCTATTGTATTTGTACATGTTGCACCATTCTGACAGCCCAGATCAGTACCAGCATAGATTGCACACTCATTGACATCATTATCACAGTAAGGTCCCTAGAAACAGTATATAACACCATATAAGAGTATCATTTTATTACAGAACCCTATAAAATAAATACACAATGGGTGATCCAGAAATAATAAGACTGAAACGCCATCTATCGGATGAACGTTAATCAAGTCAATAAATACTTAATGTAACTAACATTTTTAAGAAAAAAAGATATTTATTTTAAATAATCTGTATTTCGAATACATAAAAATGATATTCATATGTTTAAAAAATTTACGTAACATCCATTTTCTGGGCAGGACCAGTCCATGTAATGTTTAAATTTGAGAGGACATCGGTACAAGCATGGGGTTGAACCTACATTCCCTTGTGTGAGCGACCGGCACCCTGTCCCCATCACACACAGCCCTCCATGAATGTAGCTTTTGTTTTGCGTTTACACATTAATAATACTTCGGGCAAACCACAGCTTATCAGTAGTTGTATATGGTTTCATTTCATACCTTGAAACGCCCTTTATGATATATTTTTTGACATGTTATATTCAGAAAACTCCAATAGGCCATAAGACCCTTGAGGATAAAACCTGATACAATTTATATAACAAATGATGCAATAATTCTATGGAAATGTGTACAAATAAATAAAACACACATACGCGCTAATACGCACGCACACAAACCCACACACATTCATGTACAGGCACGCAAAACATAATTATGCGGAGAAGGTGACATATTTCATTCATAATTTAGTGTTTCTGAAATATTTTCAAATAATAATATTTAAACATTTTTGTGTATTTATGCCTGTTCAGACTAAGAAAATCATATCTCTTACACAGGATGGTAATACGTTAATATTCACTATATACTGGAATATCGGCTCAGACTAAACGTACAGTTTGGTCCTAACCAATATCCCAGCATATAGCGTAGTGTTTAGTTGAATTTGTGTTTTTCACATTTCATACAAGTTATGTAAACATAAAAACATATTATTTTAGCTGTTTTAACTGAATGTTTTGTTTTTTCTTGTCATGAAACGAAAACATTAATGCATTTATTAGTTGTTTTTGTTTTTTTTCGATTTTGTACAATTAGTTAGTATTCATTATATACTGGAATATCGGCTTGTACTTAACGTACAAGATGATCATTGCCATTATCCCAGCATATAGCGAAAATGTTTACTTGAATGACTGTTTTTCATATAGGTTATGTAAACTTAAAAACATATTATTTTCAGCTGTTTTAACTGAATATTTTGTGTGTGTTTCTATTATCTCGAAACGAAAACATTAAGGCGTTAATTTAGTTTGTTCTTTTAAATTTTGTATAATTCAATACGTTAATATTCACTATATACTGGAATATCGGCTCAGACAAAAATGTACAAGCTGATTCTTACCAATATCCAAGCATATATGAATACTTACTTACTTAATTTGATAGAGATTCAACATAACAATAATAATAATAACAATACTAATATAATAATAATAACAATGATAATAACAATAAAAATAACAATAATAGTAACAACAACAACAAAAACATAATAATAATAATAACCGTTATTATATCAATAATAAAAATGACTTTAATTAACGAAATGAAATTGGAATAGAAAAACTTGCTACATCATAGTATTGTCTGTGTCCATATATGTCGTGAGATAATTACAAGTTGTTTCTGAATACTTTTGTTTTAATTATTGTTGACAATGATATATCTATCTATATATATATATATATATATATTATATACCTGGAATGATACTGGGCACCTGCAGAAAAACCCGTTGTATGTGTCAACACATGTACCTCCATTGCGGCATGGGTTACTGTTGCATTCATTGGTTGTCAATAGCTGAAAATATAAACAAATTTATACAGTGTTTCAGTTTTGGTATTTTAGGTAAACCCATCTTAATTATACAAATGTAATTGTTAAGCATTTCATTATCGACCTTCTTTTTCAGAGCCTAACAATATAAATCAATAAAGTATCAGATTAGAAAAAAAAATCCAAGTACAATATTTCATACCCAACCTTCTTTTTCAGAGACTAACAATATACATCAACACAGTATCAGCTTACAGAAAGACACCAGAGTACAACATTTATACAAGGACAATTAACTCTCTAACAGGAATCAATGGATTGGATTTCAATCCAGTCACTAGCCTCATCGTTTGAGAGCTGAAGTGAAATAAAATCATAGAGAATACAAATGGAACTTTGCTTCCACATTTTATAAAGAATTCATATTTCTGAAAGAGAAACATGTACTGATATCACTATGTAAAATACTAAACTTCTTGCACTTATAGTCAATGTCTAGGAGAATTTAACTTTTTAGGATTTTCCTATATAAGATTATGTATTATGTAAAAATAGGTGGGAAGCCACAATGTTTAATGCTCGGACACAAAATCGGATGTAGGACTCCAGTTTTGTTAGAGTAACATTTAAAACAAATAAAAATGCTTCAATAGTTTCAAAGAAGATGTCGTTTAAAGTTTCAAAATCGAAATCTGTGCAGGGTCTTGGCAGTCATCATTAATCCTCAATGTAGAAAAGATAATTCGGAAAGAGTACAATCCAAGGAACAGCGTGGCCAAATTTTAATAAAATCGAGTCAGATGATGATGTTTAAAGACATTGTTAACGTACATACGGACAGATGAATGATAGGCAAAAAGCGATCAGAATAGTGATCTTAAAATGATATAAAGTTAAACATAGCATCATGGTTCCCCATGAATGTTATTACTCTTTTCTTATCACTTCACATCAAACAAGAAAAACATAGATACTTTCCATGACATCACACCTAGATAGAACTTCGTGAAACTTTTAAGTACTAAATTAGACTCAAAGTCGTATTTATATTTTATCAAAGAGTTAGGTTTGTATACTTACAGATAGAAACAATCAGTTTCACTTTTGGCATTTCGATTATACACATAAATGGCAAAATAGCCACCAGAAACACCTGACGTAATTCTGAGATATAGGTAATCTTAGATTTAAAGAACTGTCTAAGCAAAATACAAAGTATTTGATAAAATGAAGTCTACTGGTTGAAAACAAAATAACTTACAGTTTGTAGATTTTGTACAGTTGTTTCCAGCTGGTTCACCTGTGAGTAATAACCAATATACAATTTACAGACAATTAACACAGAAAGTAAACGCTTTCATTATTTGTAATTGCAATATATACTGGAAAAATGTTTTTTTTAGCCAATTCTAATTTTTTTAAAAAATCCTGATGTATTCCCTTTAATGGCAAAACGTGTTATTAACTAAAATAGTAGATATAAACATTTATTTACTCGAAATGTTGAACAGAAATTATCAAGTCCAAAGATACATTCATGGAATATACAATTCACATATCATATAAGTGCTTTCAATTAAACAAGTTGAAAATTCCAAAATGCCATGGTTATAAAACAACAGTGTGTTATTCATGCATTCATTTTCGTTTACCACGTGCATTACTATACCTGCATGCAATTATTACAATCACTTTAGTATCATGTGCATAATTCTTATATTCATAAATAAATGAATAAATAAATAAATAATAGGTGTTTGTTCTTTCCATCAGTTCGGAGGTGTGATCTCGTGCATAAATTAGAATTAAAACACACATGCACAATTTTACAGGAGAACAAAATACATCATGTGGTAAAATAAAAATGTGTTTATGCACTTTATAAATACGAGGCGTGACTATATTATAATAATTTAATAAAGAATATGTGTTTTTGCATTTCACCACAATCAGGATTCCTACTGAGTTAATACGCAAGAATTCCCTGACTTTTCTCCCCCAGTGTTTCCTTGACAATTTCTCAAGTTTTCCAGAATTTAAATTCAGAATGTTCATTCAACATTCCTACTGTTTGAAATGTAAGATTGACTTAAAAATATAGAAAATGCCATGAAAAGGCGAACAAGAAATGTTCTATTTTGTCATTTAGAAATGCTTTCTTTAAAAAAAAACTACGTTTTGCAGGCTCACGTAACTTCACTGACAATTAAACTGTCAATTTTCTGATCTTGCTTTTTTTCTAACTTCTGAACAGCCCTTTGTTTATACTATCAGCCAGACATTTTGAATATTAACGTCTCAATACACAGTTGCGCCCGGTTGTTGCGCTTAAAACACCTATGTTATTTGGTTGGAAATGTTTTTAAAATGATTCATATGGGCTGTAATTTCTTGCTACAGATGAGAAGAGCAAACTGACATAATGCACTGAAATAGTCTTGACACCACTGGTGTTAAAAGAGTAGCTGTTGTAGAATTTTAACAGATGGCAGTATTAATGAGAATTTGAGGATTTTTTTTAAATAAAACTTATCAGTGTCACTGCACTGTCTTTAAAAAAGCTGGTCAATTTATCAGTAATTGTGCATTTTATATACGAATACATTCATGGTTTTGGAAAAAATGTTTTAGAATAAAAACTTTTCTTTGTGGAATTTATTTATAATCGTTAAAATCCTAAACCTTATTTTATATAGAACAAAGAACAAAATTCAACTCTGTAGTAAGACCTGAATATGGCTGTGCACTCAATTAAAATGCAAGAAGTACAACCTTATAGACTTGGTATTCAACCAAATGAAAGAGTATGAATAAGTGCATTCTTTTTTTTTTTTTTTGGATGTCCTTAATAAGTGCACCATGCTTCATGCAGGCCGAAATAAAACGTTACTTTTCTCCTGAGCCTATTCAAAGTTCGAGCGGTATTTCGGTTTGTTCTCCTTCTATTTGATCTGACCTAAACAAAATTTAATATATATGGCATACATATGTGTTACTTTTCTTAAGATAAGAAACTGAAACAAAATAAAACATGTTCAAGAGAGATTTAGCAAATATTAACGCTTGCTTTGTAATAAATAGGTTCCGGCATTTGTCGAATGTCAAAACTTTTAGTTTTAATAAATCAAGAGTACACCTGGGCACCATTTGAAAAACGAAAATATTAGCATGCTTTGCAATGCCATTTAGATGAATTGGTGATGTACTAGTATATACTAAATGTTGAATGCTTTATTTAAATTTATACCAGCTCTGAATGTTGATATTGTTTAAATTATGTAGATCTAGGTTGTGTAATTCATTTGGCAAAATGAGGTCCTCGAAATTGCTTTGAAAACTGAAGAGGTGTTGTCAAGACATAAATATATATAGGTAATGTGGCGAAGAGACAAACATATGGACGGACAATTGAAGAACTAAAAAAATCATGATGGGTTGTATGATAATTTTTTTGTCAGTTTTCGGTTATGTTCTTGTCTAAATAAAGTCGAATCTGGAACCTGCCAAATGGATATGACCAAGAGGTTCTGAAGACTTTGTAGTTGTAACCCTTTAAAAACCTGTGCTGGAACATTACACCAATTTAAACACATGCATTGGGTTGAATGTTAACTATCATTGAAAGACAATTTGTCAGATTCGAAGTTGAATACAATCCTTGCTGAAATATATAGGAAAGTAAGCTTTCCGGTAGTGTTTCTCTTTTTATGGAGCCCCCAATGACACTCGGCCCTTGAATTAAACGAGCATAAAACCCTTGCACAAAAATATATATACAACCTTGTGGAAGTGACGAAGTTTGTTATCAATTTGATAACGAAAATGCCCTTTTCCGACTTCTTAAAGCATTTATAACAGAATAATGTAGTCGAATTACTATCAACGCAGGAGATCACTAAATCTCTCTTTGAACAGTTTATATTTCAATGAAAAATAAGATAAACAATACCAATGTGACCTTGAGATTGTCACCTGACCTTAAATTTGACCTTCACTTACCCTTTGTTGTAGCTCTTGTAAGTTATCACTGCCCTCTATACCATTAACCTAGCAACAGGTGGTAAACATCGAACATGCAAAATAGTGAGTAAAGATCTTCATGAGACATTTTTTTAAAAAAAGATACACGTATACAAATACATGTACATGTATGTTTTAGTGTGTCAAGAAAATATATGGATACGAGTATAGTCTGGTACCTTTAGGATATGTTTTGTCATTTCATTCTTGATATTATGTCAACTAATACAAATCATATGAGGTAGCAATGTGAAACAGGACTAAGTTGTTCAAATCACTATTAGCAAATTAATGCCACGTTAAGATGATTTTCTTTAATCATAGCATTTTTATATTTTAATTCATTCAGTATAACAATTTACTTGCAATGGTAACACAATGTCATTCTACATCTTTATTCTATGACGTGTTGTACTAAATATGCAACTTTAGTTTATACTAATTTATTTTAGCTCAATTGCGATGAAAGCTCAAAGCTTATAAAAACCGCTGTCGAGTCTGCTTCCTGGGTAGATCCAGTACTGATTGCTGTTTTATGAGAGACATTGGATCGAGCTGGTGATCGAACCTGTAACATCTGGCATGAGTGGTCAACACTTATCCATTGCACTACCGCCAACTTTAGAATTGAACATACAATATTTGACCTACCGGAGTGTTAAGTTAACACAGCTTTGAACAACGCAGTTCAGGTTATTAGTTTGTAAAGCCCATGCGACAGTGTTACACAATTTAACAACATTTTTCTCATTATTTTGTTAAGGCTTAGATTTACCACATTAAAACTGATCTTGATTTTTGATAAGTATTTCACTAGCTTCCATTGTGTGCCATGTACTCATGTTAATTGGAGTAACTTACCCGTCCCTCTACCGTAGTAAGTCGAGTTGTTAATTGGGTGATCAGAGTCTGCACTTGACCAGTGGGCTGCAGGTTGTTCAGGCTAGACTCAACCTGACTGAGACGAGATGCCACATTCTGCGGAAGCTATAACAAAACCAATTTCAGTTGTCTTAATTTTAACATACATTGTCAACGGACTGTTGTCTGGAGTTTTTAAATATTTATTCTGTTTTTACTAATGTGACTCTTTTACTTGCTATGCGTGCTGTAGAAACTCTATATACTGTTTCAGGTTTCATACCTGCAACTTTATAATCTTTGGGTGCACACGCGTTCCGGGCGCGTTGTCATGTCTTACAACACCCCTTACCCCCCACCTCCTGTTCCTACATCTATAATCCCTCACATCTTGACAAATACAATAATATGACTATAGATATCTTAAACAATGTCCAAATATATCATTCTGACAAGGAAATCATTTTCTTTTCCAGAAAATGACAACGCGCCCGGTACCTGTAAATAAAGATATAGTAACGCACAAATCTTTCATCAAATGTCCCCAGATAAATGATTTAATTTACATTTCGGATGGTTTAACTCAAAAGAAAATGTCTACGATGTACACATGTACCTCCTAAATTCGTACCATCAGTTTATTTTTAATAACATTCAATCATAAACTTCAGAGGAAAATATGAAATCTTAAAACAAAAATTAACACATATCACTCAGTTTAAAGGAAAGTCGTTATATTTTAATGAAGTGTTTGTATAACAGTCAATATAGCTACTTCTTAATTGCTGTTGCACCTCCATTGGGGTCTTCTGGAAGAAAGCAATTTGCTAATCTTTAGAATTGCAGATGTTGGAGATATAACTGGAAAGGAAGCTATTAATATCGCACATTGATGACATGGGAGTGTGTTTCAGTGTACATGTATGGATCTGTCGCTGTATGTGAGAATTATGGATGGGTAAGGTCAATACGCATGCGTAGGTGTTTCTTGTTTGTATGACAGTATAACTACTATGTTTTTGTATTATTTATAGCATTGGTTTAGAAAGATTTTGGAACATTGGCAGATTATACAGATATAATGATATATTAAACTGTGTATTAGCGAGAGGATCGTCCTTTAATACACTTCTATTAGTATCATTGTTTTTTGTTTTATTGCAAAAAGACTAATTGAATAAATAACTGTTAAACGAATAAAGAAGAATAATGTCAAATTTGCAAATGATTTTTACGAATGCTTTATATTGTTATATAACACTATTTGTTAGTTCATGATGCTTTAATCACCGTTTCACGTGCATTTTAACATATCCTAATAAACGGGTAATTGATTTTTACTAAAATAAAATGGCTGCCGTTGACCATACATACTGTTGCCGATACCAGATCTATTCTATGTCCAAGCGTGAGTAACTGCGTCTGCACTTCTCCTGTCGGCTGCAAGTTGTTCAACTGGTCTTGCAAGTTGGTCAACCGTGACTCAACACCTGGTGCCACAGTTGGGGCAGTACGTATCTGGTCAATGGCCAGTTTGTTGTCCTTGACCTGAACACAATTAAAAGGTGATGTTTGTTATTTATTCAGCTACATAATGGTATACATTTATACATCATCAAATAGGAAAGCAGTATCAGCACCACTATAGAAAAGAGGTATACAATGAAATAGTTATTAAAGCCAGCACTCCCTGATAAAGTCCCTTCTCCGCCCCAACGTATCTATTTATACAAAATATCTAACTTCTTTGTCTAAGTATGTTTAACCCATCGCACTTTATGCCAATTAGCAATGCAACATATTTATCAAAGGATCGCAAGTGTTTCCCATGTTCTCTCCTTTCTTCCCCCATCCCGCAAAAATGTTTAGCAAACCTTTTTTTAATAAAGCTTCATGTAAATATTCTAGGTGCGGGGCGGAGGTGAGGTTATTCGCCGCTGTAATTCATAATTAATTATTTATATAATATTTCAAAAAAGTGATATATTTTTTATGTAATATTAATCTGTTAAACAAGTTACAATATTACATATATTTTTTCTTCTTGAAATTTGGAACCTTACTGGAACCTCTCAAATTAGTAATTATTACATTATTCTAGATTAGGATAAATACGTTAGTGTTTGTCACTATGCTATGTATCATTGTTTTATAGTTGTTAACAACATACCTAGACCATCCTTCTAATAGTTTTGGATTAGGGCAAATTAGACCGGTCGTCATGGGACAAGCTCGCAGTATAACAGCCGCAATTAAAATATTTGTTTTCAGTAATTATACATTCATAACACAACCTTAAGCCGTTACATACCAACATAGTCATGGTCACATTTGATAAAAAGCTTAATAAATATTTTATTTTTAGCAGGTTTTTTTTAACGAAGCTATGTTTAGCGCGCGACATCCCAAAGGGATCGTTTGCGACAAGATATTTCGAAATCCACCAACGAACAAGTTAAGCTATTTCAAAATCCCTCAACTAATGACATAGTAACACATTGCCATGTATTGGTGATGATCATGTGCGCCATGCTATTTAAAAACCCTTAGATGAATGAATACAGTAGTAGGTTGGGCATGAAAACCATTTTCAATATTCATAACTATAAAGCAAGGCATTGACCTCAGTCCTGCTCGTGACAAACCGTCAATTAGTGGGAAACAACTATGGAAACTTTGAAAAGGGTCTCTGATATTTGAAAGTAAAGATTAACAGGGTGATAAATTTCTATATACATATAGTACAAATCATTTACTTGTTTGACCTCCAAATGCGACCTTGACATATGAGCTACTGACTTCGGTCTCACGTGCAGCACATCATCACGTCATAGCGATCATTTGTGCCACGTTTTGAAAATATTTCAAAGTCCTTCAATTAATGACATGTTAACAGACGGGACACGATAACACTTTCTATATATGCATTACTAATATAATTGTCTCTTTTCACATGTATAACTACATGTTCTTATCGGAAAATAAACAAAATGCATAATTGCAAATCTCATATTGGGAAAACCAAATGTTTGTTAACATGTTCTTATTGGAAAAAACAAAATACTTAACTAAATGTTGTCATTGCCAAAACCAAATCTGTACATTCTGTTTCTTATTGTCAAAACCAAATCTGTACATACACGTTCTTATTGCCAAAACCAAATTTGTACATGCACGTTCTTATTGCCAAAATCAAATCTGTGCATACAATTTCTTATTGCCAAAACCAAATCTGTACATACACGTTCTCATTGCCAAAACCAAAAACTAAATCTGTACATGCATGTTCTTATTGCTTAAAGTTAAAACCAAATCTGTGCATAAACTTTCTTATTGCCAAAACCAAATCTGTACATACACATTCTTATTGCTTAAACCAAATCTGAACATACACGTTCTTATTGCCAAGACCAAATCTGTATATACACGTTCTTATTGCCAAAAACAAATCTGAACATACACGTTCTCATTGCCAAAACCAAATATGTACATACACGTCCTTATTGCCAAAACCAAATATGAACATACACGTTTTTATTGCCAAACTAAATGTGTACATACACTTCCTTATGCCAAAACTAAATCTGTACATACACTTTCTTATTGCCAAAACCAAATCTGAACTTAAAAGTTCTTATTGCCAAAACCAAATCTGTACATACACGTTCTTATTGCCAAAACCAAATCTGAAACCAAATCTGAACTTACAAGTTCTTATTGCCAAAACCAAATCTGAACATAGACATTCTTATTGTCAAAACCAAATCTGTACATACACGTTCTTATTGTCAAAACCAAATCTGAACACACACGTTCTTATTGTCAAAACCAAATCTAACCATACACGTTCTTATTGCCAAAACCAAATCTGTACGTACACGTTCTTATTGCCAAAACCAAATCTGTACATAGATATTCTTATTGCCAAAACCAAACCTGTACATACACGTTCTTATCGGTAAATACATGTTCTTATTAGTAAAAGCAAATGCAACAGACACGTATGCGATCATTATGGGCCGACCAAGTGCGTTGTTAAGTTACACCAAGATAACCACCTGTCGATAGTCACCATCAGTCAGTCTGCTAATGGTACACCATGCCTTCATGTGTACTTCACTTCTCGACAACCTATTCAAGTAGGGCAATAATAATCTAATCATTCATTTATCTTTGATTTAATTGACAATTACATAGAATATGTGGCCAATTTAAAGCTACCATGTCTCCAAAGTTGACCTGGAGTTACAAGCACATTCTAATGCAGTGTAAACAACAATCGTGAAACATCGGGTATTTCCGTATCCTCCGTATAATACACTTGCGTAGCATAAAGGCCGAGGTGATCAGATTGTGTAAATAATTCACCTCGGCTGCGTTCAGTTCGGTCAAACGTTTGATAACGTTAACGTTAACATATTTTCAACCTCACATTAGCACACAGTGCGTGTTAATTTTATATTTTATATTTTAATATATGACACATGACTACTACTTTTCTCATCATATTTTGGTAGTGCAGAAGTTGACAAACAATAAAATGCAATTTTCACTTCTTTTATTTTGGTCTCTCTATGAATGACAGACTTTCATTTTTTATTATTTACTATAGAATAAAGAACAAAATCAATGGTTGGCTTACACCTATAACACGAATTTGAATGGGATTGAAATTCAACTAGTGTCTAACTTTTTTTTCATGAAATATGGCGGCGTTTAAAACAAATGATGCATTTCATCAACATCCGCTCAATAACCGAACTTTCGCTTCTGGATTTCTTTTTAAATGATACATAAGACCGTGATAATATACGGCCTTGCCTTAGATTGAAATTCATTTTTACTTGCAAGAGTTACAGCTTTTCTTAAACTAAAAAACAGCCGGTTTGTAGATCTAAAAAATATTATTCACAATGTAGCTTTTCATTAGACCAAGTATGAGTTGAAATTCAGTCCCGCCTTTTTTTAAAAACTAAATATTGCATTTTAAACAACATCTTCTCAATAACTCCATTAACCGTTGTTTTTTTAGTTTCAAATTTGCAGACAGGGTTGCTTATCGCTAAACCTAACATGGGAGTGAAATAAGCTTAGTACGCATTAAAAGTAATTACATGAGTTATGGTCCATTTCTTAATGTAAGTTTAAGTTTTATGCAACATCCAGTTGCTTGATTCTTTCCAAATTTGTACAAAAGATTGCTCATCACTATATCTTAAATGGGATCGAAATTCATTAATTAACATTAGAAATTATCCCTTAGACCTTATCTCCCATTATGGGATTATATTCCAGGTTCTCAGATGTAATGTAAAATGAATCATGTCCCTTATTTATCAATACTGTTTTCGCTCGATAACTTTAGTTTTCGTAAATATATATGTAGTTAAGGAAACTAAAGTTATCGAGTGGAAACCGTCATATTTTTATACATAAATATTTTTATAACTCTAATGCTCTTGTGTCAGCTTGGCCTTTGAAGTACAGACCTCATGCACGTGGTCTGGATGTGGGAGAACAGTCATAATCAGTTATTTCAAAATACTTTCATGCATGTAAACTTTACTGACCAAAAATGAAAACGTGACGGACGATCGGACACCATTTCTGTAATCATAATACTCAATACTATTATCATAATTATCCCTTGTCAGCTCCACGGCGGGGGATAACAACAGGCAGATAAGATACAAATTATAAAACCAAATATATATGCAGATTTGAGACGTAGCATTGTTGTAATACCGTATGGTGTTTGGTAATGAATAAGAAACTCGACACTAAATTAGTTGAGAGATAATTATCAATTTATACAATTATCTTCACTTACATACTTGGGGTGAATTACTTAGTGAATACACATCATGTCATGTATATAAAGAAAGCGTATATCCTTGTGTAGATATCAGATGTGGCAATTTTAACCAAGTTGGTAATAGATTAACAACCTGAAATCCAGTGGTTCAAAAGGGCCATGAACTGAGCAAAATAGACAATTGTATTGCAGATGTGGGTACTGGAATATTGCGTTATACTGCTCGATATTAGAATAAAATATTTTAATGTAAAACAAAACAAAACAAATATATTTTATATCGAGGTTGGTAATGGGCATAGGTTGGATAAAATTAAGGCGGTGGTTATACAATTAGTAAGGCGGTGGGGGAGGTTAGTGATGGTATGGTAGAACATAATAAAGAAAGAAAATATTCAAGAAAATATCATGTAAAAGGTACACACATAATTTGAGAACAGTGTGTATGTAGGGGAGAGAGAATCCATTATCCTTGACATTTGAGGTTACTGGGCCTTATCAACTTTTCTGACGGTCTGTCCAAATATGAAGTTTCATGGTGGTAAGTACTGTACTCCAGTTTAAGGCAACGCTTCAAATGAATGTATTTCTTTAAAAGATCAAAGGCCCATAACTCACGTTTATGTACTTGCTGAGTTTAATACTGTGGAAGGAGTTGTGTTCGCATGGCTGTTGGCCCAAAGTGTAACGTTTAGTTTAAAAATCACATTTTTGAATGTCATTTTAAACATAATTTAGGTTATATATGGCAAATGCAGTTTCATTTATAGAGGAAGACCTCAGAATGAATTTTGAGCAGACGCACCGTCCTTCAGCAAATAACTGGTAAACGTTGTCACATACAATTTTTGGAGTGAGCGGAACTCAAACCTACGACCTTTGCAATGAGATGTAAAAGGTCTTGAGATTTCGACTTAGACCACTCGACCACAGGGGACCATAAATGAACAAGAGGCCATGATTCAATAATAACAAAAATTGGGACGCCAAGACCACAGATTCATGTTTAGATACATGCTGTATATTAAGATAAACGTGAATCAGCTTAAAACTATGGAAAGGAGTGTGTGTCCGCAAGGTGGTTGGTACAAAGTCTGATATGAAATTTAACTTACAAGAACAAAAGGCCATAGGTCAATAAAACATTGCATCTGAACGCCAATCTCAGATTCATGTTTAAGACCATGTGCTTTCTGTAAAGCATTTTAGGTCTGAATCGGTTGTGGGTTTGATCCCCGGTTCGACTAGATGCCTCTCAAATACCAACACTCGGTTCTAGCAATACTCAGGAAGTGGATACGAGACCAGGGGTCGTATTCACCAACAATTCTTAAGAATATTCTTAGACTTGAGCTTGAAAACCCAAATTTCAACCTTATATATCTAGTTTACCATGACAGATAAAGAATAATTATAAGAGTTTATTTGAATATATATTAAGTGGTCTCTAAGTGTGTTTTTAAAAATTAATTCTTTAGTTCAAGTCTAAGAATATTCTTAAGAATGATTGGTGAATACCACCTCTGTTAATACAAGCTTCAGCTGTTTTCGCAATCGCGCTTTTTAAAATGAATTAATATAAACTAAGTTTTGTGTGAGTATTTACTTACGGTCTGTGTGATGACGGCTAAGTTGTCACCATTTACATTCACAAAACCACCCGACACTGATTTGAATGTTATGTTATGGTTGGTGCCTGTTTGAAAAACCAAATGACCATCTTGTGTCTGTATACGAGGTCTGAAAAACATGTTGAACAATAAACAACTCTATTGTGTGTCTAAAGATTAACTTTTTAAATTCTATTTCTACTACTACTATTACTACTGCGTTTACTGCTGCTGCTGCTACTACTACTACTACTACTACTACTACTACTACTACTACTACCACTACTACTATTACTGCTGCTGCTGCTACTACTATTACTACTATTGTTATTATTATTACTACCACTACTACAATTACTACTATTACAATTACTACTGCGTTTACTGCTGCTGCTGCTGCTGCTGCTGCTGCTACTACTACTACTACTACTACTTCTACTACTACTACTACTGCTACTACTAATACTATTACTACTACTACTACAAACAACTACTGCTGCTACTGCTACTACTACTGCTGCTGCTGCTGCTGGTACTACTACTACTACAACTGCTGCTACTGCTGCTACTATACTACTACTACTACTGCTGCTTCTACTAATACTACTACTACTACTACTACTACTACTACTACTACTACTACTGACTATTATTGACGACAATTTTGAATTTTGGATTGAAAATCTATAGGTTATGTCTCGCTTAGAAGAAGAAGAAGAAGAAGAAGAAGAAGAAGAAGACGAAGACGAAGAAGAAGAAGAAAGATGAGGAGGAGAAAAAGAATAAGAAGAAGGAAAGAAAATGAATGAAGAAAACATACGAAGAAGAAGATGAAGAAGAAATAATTATGTTAGTGATTCAAATTATACAGAGCTTCGTTCCAAAAGAAAAGTGAAATTAATGGTCAGCACGCACGCACGCACGCACGCACGCACGCACGCACTGAGGTAATCCAAATTAATATTTGCATTGTGCACGTGCAAAAGGCTTGCACTTTTCAGAAATAGCTTTAAGTGGACATCCTTCATGCTGCGATGTGTCGCTTTAGACCGCTCAGAAGTAAACTATTGACACCAAATATGAGCTCTATCAAAGCAATCAATACAAACGTGTCTTTCTACAAAAGTTACTTTCTGTTTTAATACCTATATTGATTTAAGAACGTTTGAAACATACGCTGACTCAATATACTTTTTTTCTGCTGAAATCTTGTCAATGAAGTACAATATAAATTTGCACATTACAGCTAAAAAAGGTATATGGTTTCGTTCTGTACTATATCCATACGCTCGAGAGATATGAAAACGCAACACTAGGTTTAGAGTGGACTTACTCGGACATGAATAAAGTACAGGAGGTACCAAATTATTCAGTAACTCCCGCTGTGCTGCGTTTTCATATCTCTTGAGTGTGCTTCAGATTGATATGTAATATGTATCAAAACGTCCAATACTTTCTGTTTTAACCCTTTACTTCATATAGACGCCTTTGGACATCTTTAATATTGAAAGCATTAATTCGCCACATTATCATTACGAGCAATCTGAACTCTTCCTGCACTGTTTTCAAAGACCTTCTGTGATTGGTGCGGGAAAACGCGTATATATGGAGTAAATGGTTAATACCTTTATTGATTTAAGAAAGTTTGAAACATACACTAACTAAACATACTATTTCCAGCTGAAAATACTTTGAAAAACGTACAATATATATTTGCTTCACAAAAAAGATTATGGTTTGTGATTTTGTTTTGTTCTAATACTATTATTTTCCTGGAGTATCACTTAGATGATATAAATTAAATTTGTCTTGTGTTGTTAATGTTGTAATAGATAATTTATCCACTAGAGACGCCCCCGATCAATTTAAAGTTGGCATATTCATTGTACCATGACATTTTGCATGTCTCTAAGGCGTCGATCGGCACCGTTGTTTGATTTTTTTATTTACACCTTTTAAAAATATTGTTAAAAAAACAAGGACATAATTATATAATTTCTTGTTAAAAATGACATTTAGCTGCATTAAAAAAAACTAAAATGGTACACGGTAGCATTTAGAACTCTTGGTACAGTTTATGTGTATTGATGATACCAATTAATATTGTACTTACACTCATGCACTACAACAAACTTTGTATCTTTTGATATTGTATTGTCGGAGACAAGTAATGAGACAAGTAATTAAGTCACTGGTATAGTACAAAAAAACGTGTAAGAAAATTTGCCTTATTTAAAAAAATAGCTGGAAAAATAGTTTAATGAGGTAACTTACAGTTCTGGCTGAATTTGTCGTTTATTCCGAGTGTTTTGTGATGTAAATTTAACCAGTGAAGAACACAAGCAAATTTGCAAGACGAGCACCAAGGGGCGGGTCTCCATCCTGCTGATTGAAAAAGCTCGTGTAATCTGACTGATTATTCAAACTGATGGTATATGTCTGGTACGTTCTATTTAAACAATGGGTGTAACATATGAACAAACACACGTATTACCAATTATACAAGTATTATAATTAATATCAATAGTTAGTATCTTCATAAATATGCTTTAATAGTATTCCAATACTATATAGTTTTACAGAAATAAATAGATATATCTAAACACAGATTGACTGAACAAAAATGCACGTATACGCCCCTTTTAATTAAAAGAAATGGACTGCCCCATTCTTAATTACTTATGCGGGAATTTGGATCGGGTGTAAGTCGGAGACAGGGACGGATGAGCTGCGGCTTGCCGTATAAACACCATAACATACGTATGGTACTTCAAACGCAATAACCGCTGATTATGAAACCATCTCGTAAAGCTTATCTATGATCATGATTTTATGCATGTCAACTCCAACCGCCTGTGCAAGTAGGCCTGATAAGTAACAGCTTGGTTGTAAATGCATTGTTTGAATATTTTTGTTTACTTATTTCGTTTGACACAGTTCACATTCTGATTGGGACATGATGTACATGTTATTTATTTATTCATAATTTGAAAATGATTTAATATTATTAGTCTTGAATCTAGTAGGAAGGTATAGGGGCGTACATGATGTTTATTATATTGTATATGTGTTTTTCCGAGGCCCTCTGTGACCAAGTGGCCCAATGCGTTGTCATTTAATGTCAAGTTATCTCTCTCCGCTGAGGTCATGGGTTCGAGCCAAACTCGGCCAAAAACTTAATGTTAAACTTAACGATGGTTTTACTCATACTTCATTCTGAAGTCACCCCAAACCCCCACCAATAAAACAGACCTATCCCCTAAATAACTGATAACTTTCCTTCTTGATTGATTGATTGATTGAATATTTAGCGTCATTTTTATGCCATCGAGGGCTAACAGACGATCAGTTAACCTAACCACTGTTTCCTGGGATTAACCAGTACTCGAGCACATTCCGTCTCGGCAAGTAACTGATAACGTTCCCACTTGAATCAGTGGTGAGAGACGAATGATAATGAGACACAATGTCGTATATCAATCATCACGGAGACTGTTGCCGGGTGGGGGATTCGAACTCAAGACCCCTGGATTGATAGTCAGACGCGCAACCGACTGAGCTAATCGGGCCCGGCATTTCCCTGTTGAACCGGCGGTTAGAGACGAATTGCAATGAGACACAGTGTTTTATATTAATCATCAAAGAGACTGTGACAGGGTAAGGATTCAAACTTACGTCCCCTGGATTGATAGACTAGTCAGACGCGCTACCAACTGAACTAAAGGGCCTGGCCTAGGTATTTGAAAGCTGTCTTCATCTACACTTATTTATCGTTGAGCAATACGTGAAGAAGAAGAAAAAAAAGAAGAAGAAAAAGAAGAAGAAGAATAAGAAGAAAATGAAAAGAAGAAGACGATGAAGAAAAAGAAGAAGAAGATGAAAAGAATAAGAAGACGAAGAAGCAGAGAAATAAGAAAATGAAATGAAGAAGACGACAAAGAAGAAGAGAAAGAAGAAGAAGATGAAAAGAAGAAGAATGTGAAGAAGAAGAAGTAGAAGAAGACGAATAGTGGATTTATCAATTTTTAATATCTTGGGGAAGATGGATAGCGTACATGATGTGTACTGAGTTGTGGCGATGTTGTTTATTTATTATAAACTTGTATATGATTGTATATGTTTCATTGTCCTCGTGAGATTTACTAATATATTTATCAATTTATGGGAAAAGGCGACAGCGTACTTGATGTATATTTGGAATGGAGTGAGTGGACGGCACGACGTTCTGTATGTTTTTGTTTTTTATTATCAATGTCTTAATAAATAAAAACGTGGATAGGTCACTGTTATTATATATGCGTTTGTATTCATTTTGAACCTAGTTTAGGGATACAGTATAGATGATGTTTATGCAGAGAATGATGTGCGTGCGTGCGTGCGTGCGTGCGTGTGTCTTGTATGTGTGTGTGTGGGGGTGGGGGGTGGGGGTTACATGTTGTATACATTTTATTTGTTCCTAATTTCATTCCTTTTTTTACCCTTGCTGACATATACAGTGACTTAATCAATGACTCTGCACATAGGCTATATCATATTGTTGCTTTTTTAAGCATTGCCTCTTAAGATCTCCAGGAAATCTGGGCAGTCAACCAGAGGCTCAACCTAAGATTAACACGCAGTACGTTAATTTTAGGGTGTTTCCCAGGCATTAACATGACCAAACGTGTTTGCTGTTTAAACGGTGCTGAACTTATGCCGAATTGTGACGGAATTGACCGAGTAAGTACGATTGGGGGGAGTGTATTGCCGCGAGCCGGGATAAAGTTGGACTGGGTACAAGACTAGTAACAACAAAACTTCCGGTTATAAACTTCAAATTGTACAGAATATTAGGGATTTAATGTTACTGCTGTCAATTACATAGGAAGCACGCAATGTCTGCGAGAAGTCCTGTCCGGGATAGACGAATAATTCATTTAGCTGCAGAGGTAGCAGAGACACGAGACAGACGTGTTCCAGCTTTATTGTTGCGCTTGAAACGTATGTTGACAAGTTGTGTCATGCATTTTTTATGGGTGGGGTACAAACTAGAAATAATTAATATTATAACCGTTGACTCTCTTCGTCCGTCACGTTCAATTGGAATGTAATTGGCATGTGCGTTTCTTTATTGAAACTAGGATACAAATGCCTTATCATCATCTAGAGGAACAATTAAGCCCTAAATTTGAGAAAAAGATCCAGTTACTTGCGGAAGGATGGTGGTTCTACTCAGATTCATTCTGTGTTCTTCCTCCACCAATACGAACTGGATATGCCAATTATAACCAGAAATTTGTTAAAATGGTGTTAAACCCATTCATATCTGACAAAATGACAAGATGTGCATGTTTCTAAAAGTTAATAAAGATGTATAAAAGGTATATATACGTAATATAATAAAAAAAAATGGACTTGATAATTGCAATATTTATAAGTTTTATCAGCAGAGTATCGAGACGTGTCATTATTCGGATTGATTAAAAAACAAGAGGCCCAAGAGGACCTGAACGCTCTACCGGCAACAGATGCTTTACAAGACCTCCATGCAATCCGAGATTTTGTGGTTAAATAACTGCTGTGCAAGTTTTGTTAAGATTCAATGAAAAACGAAGGTGCTGTCACGTCTACAACATTTTCCCTATATAACTATATGTAAAACGGTGACCCCTGTGGCGGCCCCAAATTTGACCACAGGGACCTGATTTCAACAAATGTTTTAGAGGATCCCCATGCATTGCTACCTGTAAAATATCTACTGTCTAGGCTTTGAACTTGCAGAGAAAATGTTATTAAAAAAGTTTCGCTTAAAATTTGCTTATAAGCCCTTGGTGGGGGTATTTGTGGTCAAATGATGTTGGTTCAAGAACTCGTACAAGATCTTATGGTTATATAACTGCTGTGCAAGTTTGGTTAAGATTCAATAAAAAAAGAAGGTGCAATCGCATCTACAAGAAAAAGGTTAACAGACAGACGGACGACAGACGATTTACAATGACATAAACCCTGCTTAGAGCTAAAAATTTACCTACCTACCCACCCGTTAAATGGTATTGGTCGGAAGTGGCAAACAAATGATGTTTTAAGGGTGGCCTTAATTTCATACTGTAATTTATAGTTGTCATTATAATAATAGAAGACAGTCAGGATACATCATAGTTTGATTTTTATTTAATGTTTTTGCTCAGGAATGCCACAGGTTCCCCTGTTCTTTTTAAATCTGGGAGACCTTCTGATAATTTAGTGAGTTTACCTGACAAATAAAAAGACAAAGAATATTTTCAATGAGTCATTTTATCACTTACTGCACTCCATTTCAAATGTACCTAATGTTCAGACTTGACATAAACATCAACTGTAGTCATTTCAAATATGTTTTTGGAATTGCACAATGTAGGTAATGTTCTATGCTGACCAACACACAAAATACTTCACAAACAGAAGTCTGAAGGAAAATATAAATAACCTGGCAGTGATTTTGGCATGTTTTTTCTTGAATAAGACAGGATAACATTTATTTTTATAACACATAAAAAAAAGGATCTTCCAGAAGTTGGGATTTGTCTTGAAAGTCTTGGTTCCTTGGAATCCAAGGACACTGCTAGAGCCAAACCCTGTTCTAGTGTGGCAAGAATTATCAATTGATAATAATTGATATTTTTCTAATTCTTCGATGGTGTTTTCAAAGGATTTAAAGTATTAGATTTAAAAGTTGCAGTCAGTGAAGTGACTTTTAATAAGCATTATCTATATATATATGTGACATATCTCATTTCAGCCATACTAGACAGTGCTGCAGCTGGGTCGACAGATGGTACTCGCATCAGGAAGGAGATTTGGGAGTTTCAGTTGCTTGATGTTCTTATATTAATCCTTAAACAAGACTACAGCGTGATCGATGGACAATGGCTCACTGCAGCACGTCTCACAACTATACTCAGGTAACTTAAACCACTAGCCAGTCCAATGAGTGCGTCTCAAGTCTGATTTACCCCACGGATGTTGGTGTTTACAGGGTTCTCAACAGGAAGGAATGCAAGCACTGGCTTAAACACCTTCAACACATTTTCAAGCACTGTGTGAGGCACTCATTAAAATATATTTCACTAGTAAAACTCGTATTAATCAGTTAAAAGTCATCATATTTAGTATGTTTCATTTTAAGCATCAAAATGAGAAAAGATATGCAAAGAAAACTAATGATTTAGAGGAAAATAATCTTTTGCAAAATTTTGTTAAAGGATTTAAGCGCTAGGGTAATACCAATTCTGATAGTCAAGTGCTAGGGTGCTCCTGTTCTTAAAAAGCATGTAGAGAAGCCTGGTTCATCTGCAGTCTGGTATACATCACGAATGTGGGGGTTCATCTGCAGTCTGGTGTACACCATGGATGTGGGGGTGCATCTGCAGTCTGGTGTACACTATGAATGTGGGGGTGCATCTGCAGTCTGGTGTACACTATGGATGAGGGGGTTCATCTACAGTCTGGTGTACACCATGGATGTGGGGATGCATCTGCAGTCTGGTGTACACTATGGATGTGGGGGTTCATCTGCAGTCTGGTGTACACTATGGATGTGGAGGTTCATCTGCAGTCTGGTGTACACTATGGATGTGGGGTTCATCTGCAGTTTGGTGTACACTACAGCTGTGGGGGTTCATCTGCAGTCTGGTATACACTACAGATGTTGAGGTTTATCTGCAGACTGGTGTACACTACAGATGTGGGGGTTCATCTGCAGTCTGGTGTACACCAGGGATGTGGGGGTTCATCTACAGTCTGGTGTATACTATGGATGTGGTGGTTCATCTTAAGTCTGGTGTACACTATGGATGTGGAGGTTCATCTGCAGTCTGGTGTACACTTCATATGTGGAGGTTCATCTGCAGTTTGGTGTACACTACATATGTGGAGGTTCATCTGCAGTCTGGTGTACACTACGGATGTGGAGGTTCATCTGCAGTCTGGTGTACACTACAGATGTGGAGGTTCATCTGCAGTCTGGTGTACACTACAGATGTGGAGGTTCATCTGCAGTCTGGTGTACACTACAGATGTGGAGGTTCATCTGCAGTCTGATGTACATTATGGATGTGGGGGTTCATCTGCAGTCTGGTGTACACTACAGATGTGGAGGTTCATCTGCAGTCTGGTGTACACTACAGATGTGGAAGTTCATCGGCAGTCTGATGTACATTATGGATCAGGGGGTTCATCTGCAGTCTGGTGTACACCACAGATGTGGGTGTTCATCTGCAGTCTGGTGTACACCACAGATGTGGGTGTTCATCTGCAGTCTGGTGTACACCACGGATGTGGGGGTCTATAAAGTGTTAAGTTTCCATTAAGATATTTGATGAACATTTTATATAGGTTCCTAACAGGAAAAGGAGCTAGAGATTGATTTTCATGTCAATCATTGATCACAGATGAGGTCACCAAACTAATAATAGAAAAGCTGTTTCCATTTGTCCGTCCCTAAATGTAATAATTTTAAGACAGTTTGATGAAAATTTGTGTATAGATCAGAAAAGAAGCATGGGTTTGGATAAACTTTGGTATGGTTACTGTTACTGAAACTACAATAATGGTTTCATAATAATGGTATCATCTCAATAACTTCCGTCTCCTTCGAATATTTTTACACCATTTTTCGTTCACCCGACCTAAAACGTCAAATGAACATTTACTACGATGTGGCTTCTGGTATCGGCAGCGTCTGTTAACTGTTTACATTTTAATCTTCTTTGAAACCAGTGTACACCCCAAAAGGGCCCTGTTTAATGCAATAAAATTAAATTTTTGACAATTTGATGTTTTTATGCCCCTTCAGCATTTTTGGGGCGGCATATAGTAGTCACAACATCCATCTGTCCTGCGTTCATTCCAACCGTTATTTTATGTCCAGTCTGTAACTTTGTCATGCAAAGATGGATTTTATTAATACTTGATACAAATGATCAACTTAACATGATGATGTGTTGCAAGTAAGACCCACACCTGTACCTCAAAGGTCAAGGTCACACTGAGTTTGTTTGACAACACTGAGTAAAGGGAATATATCAGGTAAAATCAAGAAAAATGGTATAAATGTCTTGAAAAAATAAAATAATTATTAGAATGGATAAAAAGAATCTTATTATCATTAATAAATAAAATCTGAATGGTTTGGTATGTTAAATCCACCAAAACCTGACATAATCAATATTTAAATTGGAGTGGTAAACGTGAAACACTATTCGCTTTTTAAAAATACGCAGCACTTAAATACTGCTTGACGTCATTTGGACTCTTTCTAAGAATAGTAATTTTTATTACATGTAAGCCTGAATCAATAGCGGATCAACTCTTTAAAAAAAAAAATGACATTCACCCTCCATAAACTCCTATATTTTATTAAAATTCACCATATTTCTACTGAAAAACATGTGCCCATTCAGCTAGTGTTGTGCCCCTCTTAACTGAAATCCTGGATCCACCCCTGTCCATAACAGATCTAATTGGAAAATCAAAATGAAATCATGGGACTCATTTGATACGTCACAAAATATGTTGCTCTTTTAAGCGGGAAATCTATTTTAGTATAACCTAGGCGCGTAGCCCAAGTTAGGAAACCCCTATCTTAATATATTATTTTGGCATGTTTAAATAGATATCCTTTTGGCAATACAGAGTCAGTAAGTATATATACGGTAGGCATGATTAATTGGAAAAATCCTGATAAATTCTCTTTAATACAATACCATTAAAGTGTACATTTACAGCGAAAATATCCAATTTTCCTACATTTTAAGCCATTTAATGTAAATATATCATGGTTTTAACAGTGAAGGCACTGTTGCCACAAGAAAATATTGACACTTATTACTCTTTGGAGATATTCTATGAATAGAAAAAAACATGAAATTAAAAAATGATGAACACAAATTTTGAAAGGATATATATTTGGTACAAATACATTAAGCTTTGCTGAAAAATAAGTATTTAAAAGAAATGCATTTTACAGGGCCATTATTGAGGCTTGGTGAACCTAGTCCTTTAATCAAAGATTTTTTCTTTTATTGTCCTCATCAAAATTTGTTTCTTTATCATTATTGTCAGTTATTTTTGCTTGTCCTGAGACTTCTACAGTATGGAAGGAAGGAAGGTTAACTACCGGTATATCAAGCACTTGTTCAGGGAGCGTTAATCTGTTCTACAGATATCTTTGTTTATCATGTTTGTTACCATGGTTAAATTATCAACCCCTGTGTGGTTACAGGGTGCAAAATGAGTGATGGCAAGAATAGGACCACTGTAGCTCATGTACTACTCATACTCAGTCTGAGGTCTTCTTCCACCAGTTAAACTGGATATGCCATATATAACCTGAAAATTGCATTAAACCCCATTAAAAAAAGAATGAAAAAAAAAATGTAATAAGCGGGGACAAATTGAGTATTGAATAGAATTTGCTGAAACTGCTGTTCTGCAGGTATCAAGGTTCTAGGTTCATTTTTTTGTTCATGTGTCTATTATCTGATGCTGAATTGTTGCTCTCGTACATTGAGAGTGAGTCTGGAATTTCCTTCCTATTGGTGTCATATAACCTATAACAGCATTGTGGTATTATTTATTCAAAACATTGGCTGTTGTTGCTTTAACCACTGAATCACTGTATATTTGGTTCTAAATTATCTGTTTGTATTGAAACAAATTTTTCTTTTCTTTTTGTAGCCATGCTGTCTCAGGACTTGACCTCCCTAGAGAGGAAACAAAGGAATTACAGAAAAGCAAGCTTCCAGAAGCTGTTGAAAACATGTTCCTTGTTGCTAGACGCATACAAGCCAGATTTGTTAAAATTCCAAACAGACCCGTAAGAATTTATTTTATAACTAGTCTATGAATAGGTGAGCTTTTGTAATACCTCAGTGCATCTTTGTTGACATCCCACGTGTAACATCCACCCAATAACTAAATTGAATGACATTATTCTGTTCATTTTAAATTAATACACATTCTTATCGCAAGAGCTTGAATGGGATTGAAACTCAACTCGGCATCTCTAATTTACACAAGTTATGGCACTTTTTATGCCTGCCACATTTGAAAAATGTTGAAGCTGCACTAAGTGTTGCCTCTATTCGTCCGTATGTTCACATGTTCATGCATCAAATTGGTTTCCAATGACAATGAATAACTTTTGAAAGGTATTTAATGGATATCTATTTAGTAGATAGCCTCGTTTTGATTATAGAAAGAATTATGGCTCCTTTGTATTTAGAAAATTTAGTAGATGTTTTAACCCTTTACTTCATATAGACACCTTTGGACACCTAATATAGTCGCCTTTGGACACCTAATATAGAAGGCTTTTGAATTATTGGCTGAATTATGTTAAACTTTATATTAACTGACAGAGTGGAAAACAGTGCAGGAAGTGTTCAGATTGCTCGTTACAAGCAATCTGAACTCTTCCTGCACTGTTTTCAAAGGCCTTCTGTGATTGATGTGGGAAAATGCGTATCTATAAAGAAAAGGGTTAATATTATTTAATTTATCAAATTCGTTAGCAAAATTCATATAAATCTTGTTAGAGCCTGCATGATATATTTTTGCCTACTTGTTTATAAAATGCAATTGTTAGTAAGCATTCATGTAAGATCCTTTGTTTATTATAGCGTGGCAACTTGTTTTTATTGCAGAGCAAAGAAAAAGAAAGAGTGTACCTTCTTGGCACATACAAAACAGTTCTTGAATCTATAATATATCTTGCATCTGGCCACATTTCCATCACACATAAAGGTATGTTTTTGTATGGTAATACCATAACCTTTTCTGACCTTAAGCATCAATACTTAATAATGCATTACATATCAACAACTTTGTTCATTAGAGTCTTTATTAGCTTGACTAATCTATGAAAAGGTGATCTATTGTAACCATCCATTCATTGGTGTCGGCATTCGGCATGTAATATCAAGATATCTATTCAGCTCATCATTAGAAATGTGAAAATGAAACATATATCAATATAACTGTAAAAGGTTTGTGAATAACAACCACGATCCTTAAAAGCTCATGTTAAAGTGTAACCAAGGGAAACCAAAATAAAATAAAAATTGAAATCCTTTTCCTACAGTGCTGGGATCACCATGGTTACTACAGTTGTTGATATCAGACAACGAAGAAACAGGTTCTTTTGTAATGGACCTGATACAGAAGGTCCTGAGGGCCAATTGGTAAGTTATACATCCTGTTTGTTCAAATACTGTAGTTCATTGGTAGTTTAACCATTCAAATATTCCAGTTCATTGGTCGTTTAACCATTCAAATATTCCAGTTCATTGGTAGTTTAACCATTTAATTGTTCCAGTTCATTTGGTAGTTTAACCATTCAAATATTCCAGTTCATTGGTAGTTTAACCATTCAAATATTCCAGTTCATTGGTAGTTTAACCATTCAAATATTCCAGTTCATTGGTAGTTTAACCATTTAATTGTTCCAGTTCATTTGGTAGTTTAACCATTCAAATATTCCAGTTCATTTGATAGTTTAACCATTCAAATATTCTGGTTCATTTGGTAGTTTTAACCATTCATTTATTCCAGCTCATTTGGTAGTTTTAACCATTTAAATATTCCAGTTCATTTGATAGTTTAACCATTTAAATGCTAGTTAAACTAAGAAACTCAATGGTCAAAGCAGGATTTTGTTTTGCCCCCACTGTTTAAATATGTAGGGTTGCATGTAGTGTTTCTCCTGTCCATTCATTTGTCCATTTATCTGCTGATAGTGTATTTTCAATACCTTAAGTTTCCCTGTAAGATATTTTTAATGCACTTTTGTGTCTAGCTTCTAACAGGAAAGGGAACCTTGGGATATAATTTGATGTTAATTGGGTTATGTGACTGTTACTAAAAATAGAAAAAACAGTTTCTGCTCAATCCTGTAAAATATTTTGATGAAAGTTTCTAATGGGGAAAGGAAACTATGGTTTGGTTTGAGTTGAATGGGGTCAAGCTCACTGTTACTAATGGCCACATGTCTAGTTCACACTGTGACATACCATAAAATAATTATAGCTGTGTTATATGTAGTACTTCTTAAAGTCATTCATCTTTTTGAGGGTGACCTTGACCCCTAGGGATGAATAACTAAGATTTTACATTTAGCTTTGTTTTTAAAAACTATTTGGTTAAGAATCATTAAATGTGGTCCATAGTTATGTCATGGATAATACTAATTAAAACCATGCAGCAATTTTTTAATTTTTTAGGATGACCTCTACTGATGAATAGGTTTGTCTAGGCAATGTTTAGTTTTTTTTGCATTAAGCTCCTTTTCTCAAAAAATCATTTAGTCTGGAGCCACCAAATTTTGACCATAGTTGTGTTAGATAATATTAATCAAAACCATGAAGCATCCTTTCAGTTAATTTTGATATTGACCTCTACGGATGAATAACTTGATTTTTTAGTTTAGCTGTTTGGCCTAGAGTCATCAAATGTGGCCAATAGTTGTGTTGTTTTGTAGTACTAGTCAAACCCATGTGGCATGTTTTTTTGTAACTTTCAAATTTGCTGCTGAGTAACTTAGCCTACATGTTAGTTTTGTGTTAAAATCAGTTTCTCAAAGACTGTTTGGCCTAGTCACTATTCCATGCTGAGTCTGGTTAGCTGAGTCAGTACTGCATCTGACTATCAATCAAGGAGTCATGGGTTTGAATCCCCAACCGGCCATAGTCTTTGATGAGTAGTACATACAACAGTGCATCTTGTTGTTATTAGTCTCTCATCGCTGATTCAAGATGGAAAGTTATCGGTAACTTGCCAAGATGGGTGTGCTCGAGGAATGGTTAACATTCCAAGGATCATACCAAAAGAGTGGTTAGTTAAACCAATCACCTCTTAGCCCTCGATAGCATAAAATTACACAAAATATTCAAACAAACAAACATTATGTACAACATGTACCATGTACGATACCACACCAAGTCACACAATGGCATAAAAAGATGAAAAGAATAAGTATTCCATACAAGTTGATTCAGGATCAGATTAACCTACTGTGCTACATGTAGTCTACCTCATTAGATTGTATTTAAAAATTCTGAATTGTATAAGTTCAAACTGTTAGCCAGTCCTGATTAGCTCAGTCGGTTATGCGTCTGACTATTAATCCAGGGGTTGTGAGTTTGAATCAACGCCTGGCAACAGTCCCTGTGATGATTGATATAGACATTGTGTGTCATTACCAGGTGGGAAAGTTATCAGTTACTTGTGGAGATGGGGTGTGCTCGAGTACTGATTAAACTTTCAGGAACCCAGGAAACTGGTTATGTTAACTGATTGTCTGTTAGCCCTGGATGGCATAAAAATT
This sequence comes from Panopea generosa, assembly GCA_029582155.1. Lineage (NCBI taxonomy): Eukaryota > Metazoa > Mollusca > Bivalvia > Adapedonta > Hiatellidae > Panopea > Panopea generosa. Next base: position 19,282,588 of record CM055894.1, on the reverse strand, counting down.
ACGCTAAATATTCAATTAGTAAATCAGTCAGTCAAACTGTCAGAATACAATGTCTATTCATATAAATAAAATATTGTCTTTAATTATTACTTAAAATGTTGTTTTCTTGAAAAGATAGCACATGAATTCAATGTCTTTGCTGTAACATATTTCTCTTTCTAAATTCAGGGTAGCCATAAAAGAGATTTCTTCCAAAACGTTATTCAGCATCATGGATGAGCTTGTATACAAAATATCTGTCGAGGACCATACTGCAATGGGAGCGTAAGTAATAATCTGTGTATTCCAGATACACAAATATTCTTTACACTTGACTGTAAGTTTAACTTGTGTCATGTGCATCCATGAAAAAATATATCTGTATGTGTTTGTATGACATAGGTACTTGCAGTAATTCATATAGCACACTCTTCAGTATGTATTCTTAACATGGTGTCTGAAACCATTTTTAGTATATTAGAGGCTATGTGTGGTATCCAGTTTGGACATAGGGAGGGCAGGGAATGGTGTCTAAAACCATTTTCAGTATATTAGAGGCTATGTGTGGTATCCAGTTTGGACATAGGGAGGGCAGGGAATGGTGTCTAAAACCATTTTCAGTATATTAGAGGCTATGTGTGGTATCCAGTTAGGACATAGGGAGGGCAGGGAATTGTGTCTAAAACCATTTTTAGTATATGAGAGGCTATGTGTGGTATCCAGTTTGGACGTAAGGGAGGGCAGGGAATGGTGTCTAAAACCATTTTCAGTATATTAAAGGCTATGTGTGGTATCCAGTTTGGACATAGGGAGGGCAGGGAATGGTGTCTAAAACCATTTTTAGTATATTAGAGGCTATGTGTGGTATCCAGTTTGGACATAAGGAGGGCAGGGAATGGTGTCTAAAACCATTTTTAGTATATTAGAGGCTATGTGTGGTATTCAGTTTGGACATAGGGAGGGCAGGGAATGGTGTCTAAAGCCATTTTTAGTATATTAGAGACTATGTGTGGTATCCAGTTTGGACATAAGGGAGGGCAGGGAATGGTGTCTAAAACCATTTTCAGTATATTAGAGGCCATGTGTGGTATCCAGTTTGGACATAAGGAGGGCAGGGAATGGTGTCTAAAACCATTTTCAGTATATTAGAGGCTATGTATGGTATCCAGTTTGGACATAGGGAGGGCAGGGAATGGTGTCTAAAAACATTTTCAGTATATTAGAGGCTATGTGTGGTATCCAGTTTGGACATAAGGAGGGCAGGGAATGGTGTCTAAAACCATTTTCAGTATATTAGAGGCTATGTGTGGTATCCAGTTTGGACATAAGGAGGGCAGGGAATGGTGTCTAAAACCATTTTCAGTATATTAGAGGCTATGTATGGTATCCAGTTTGGACATAAGGGAGGGCAGGGAATGGTGTCTAAAACTATTTTCAGTATATTAAAGGCTATGTATGGTAACCAGTTTAGACATAAGGGAGAGCAGGGAATGGTGTCTAAAACTATTTTCAGTATATTAGAGGCTATGTGTGGTATCCAGTTTGGACATAAGGGAGTACAGGGAATGGTGTCTAAAACCATTTTAGTATATTAGAGGCTATGTATGGTATCCAGTTTGGACATAGGGAGGGCAGGGAATGGTGTACTAAACCATTTTTAGTATATTAGAGGCTATGTATGGTAACCAATTTGGACATAAGGGAGTACAGGGAATGGTGTCTAAAACCATTTTAAGTATATTAAAGGCTATGTATGGTAACCAGTTTGGACATAGGGGAGAGCAGGGAATGGTGTCTAAAACTATTTTCAGTATATTAGAGGCTATGTATGGTATCCAGTTTGGACATAAGGGAGTACAGGTAATGGTGTCTAAAACCATTTTTAGTATATTAGAGGCTATGTGTGGTATCCAGTTTGGACATAAGGGAGGGCAGGGAATGGTGTCTAAAACCATTTTTAGTATATTAAAGGCTATGTATGGTATCCAGTTTGGACATAGGGAGGACAGGGAATGGTGTCTAAAACCATTTTCAGTATATTAAAGGCTATGTATGGTAACCAGTTTGGACATAAGGGAGAGCAGGAAATGGTGTCTAAAACTATTTTAAGTATATTAGAAGTTATGTATGGTATCCAGTTTGGACATAAGGAGGGCAGGGAATGGTGTCTAAAACCATTTTCAGTATATTAGAGGCTATGTATGGTATCCAGTTTGGACATAGGGAGGACAGGGAATGGTGTCTAAAACCATTTTTAGTATATTAGAGGCTATGTATGCTATCCAGTTTGGACATAGGGAGGGCAGGGAATGGTGTCTTAAACCATTTTTAGTATATTAGAGGCTATGTGTGGTATCCAGTTTGGACATAGGGAGGGCAGGGAATGGTGTCTAAAGCCATTTTTAGTATATTAGAAGCTATGTATGGTATCCAGTTTGGACATAAGGGAGGGCAGGGAATGGTGTCTAAAGCTATTTTTAGTATATTAGAGGCTATGTATGGCATCCAGTTTGGACATAAGGGAGGGCAGGGAATGGTGTCTAAAGCTATTTTTAGTATATTAGAGGCTATGTATGGCATCCAGTTTGGACATAAGGGAGGGCAGGGAATGGTGTATTAAACCATTTTTAGTATATTAGAGGCTATGTATGGTAACCAGTTTGGACATAAGGGAGTACAGGGAATGGTGTCTAAAACCATTTTAGTATATTAAAGGCCATGTATGGTAACCAGTTTGGACATAGGGGAGAGCAGGGAATGGTGTCTAAAACTATTTTCAGTATATTAGAGGCTATGTGTGGTATCCAGTTTGGACATAAGGAGGGCAGGGAATGGTGTCTAAAACCATTTTTAGTATATTAAAGGCTATGTATGGTATCCAGTTTGGACATAAGGAGGACAGGGAATGGTGTCTAAAACCATTTTCAGTATATTAAAGGCTATGTATGGTAACCAGTTTGGACATAAGGGAGAGCAGGAAATGGTGTCTAAAACTATTTTCAGTTTATTAGAAGTTATGTATGGTATCCAGTTTGGACATAAGGAGGGCAGGGAATGGTGTCTAAAACCATTTTCAGTATATTAGAGGCTATGTATGGTATCCAGTTTGGACATAAGGGAGGGCAGGGAATGGTGTCTAAAACCATTTTTAGTATATTAGAGGCTATGTATGCTATCCAGTTTGGACATAGGGAGGGCAGGGAATGGTGTCTTAAACCATTTTTAGTATATTAGAGGCTATGTGTGGTATCCTGTTTGGACATAGGGAGGGCAGGGAATGGTGTCTAAAGCTATTTTTAGTATATTAGAGGCTATGTATGGCATCCAGTTTGGACATAAGGGAGGGCAGGGAATGGTGTCTAAAGCTATTTTTAGTATATTAGAGGCTATGTATGGCATCCAGTTTGGACATAAGGGAGGGCAGGGAATGGTGTCTAAAGCCATTTTTAGTATATTAGAGGCTATGGTTTGTATCCAGTTTGGACATAAGGAGGGCAGGGAATGGTGTACTAAAGCCATTTTTAGTATATTAGAGGCTATGTATGGCATCCAGTTTGGACATAAGGGAGGGCAGGGAATGGTGTCTAAAGCCATTTTTAGTATATTAGAGGCTATGGTTTGTATCCAGTTTGGACATAAGGAGGGCAGGGAATGGTGTACTAAAGCCATTTTTAATATATTAGAGGCTATGTATGGTAACCAGTTTGGACATAAGGGAGGGCAGGGAATGGTGTCTAAAAACATTTTTAGTATATTAGAGGCTATGTATGGTAACCAGTTTGGACATGATGAAGGGCAGGGAATGGTGTCTTAAACCATTTTCAGTATATAAGAGGCTATGTATGGTATCCAATTTTGGTTTGCAGAAAGATCTCAGAATGCATCTGGGTAGATTCAATGTTGTTCTTCCAAAGGTAACTGGAAGGCCAACAAATGTGTACCATGCATATGATATACATGTGCACAATCATTATAGATGATAGCTTGTACAATTCTGTGTTGTAGGAGTGCCAACAAGTGTGTATACATATGCATAATCATTATAAATGATAGCTTGTACAATTCTGTATTGTAGGAGTGCCACCAATTGTGTATACATGTGTGTATACATATGCATAATCATTATAAATGGTAGCTTGTACAATTCTGTATTGTAGGAGTGCCACCAAGTGTGTATACATGTGCATAATCATTATAGATGACAGCTTGTACAATTCTGTATTGTAGGAGTGCCACCAAGTGTGTATACATGTGCATAATCATTATAGATGACAGCTTGTACAATTCTGTATTGTAGGAGTGCCACCAAGTGTGTATACATGTGCATAATCATTATAGATGACAGCTTGTACAATTCTGTATTGTAGGAGTGCCACCAAGTGTGTATACATGTGCATTATCATTATAGATGATAGCTTGTACAATTCTGTATTGTAGGAGTGCCACCAAGTGTGTATACATGTGCATAATCATTATAGATGACAGCTTGTACAATTCTGTATTGTAGGAGTGCCACCAAGTGTGTATACATGTGCATAATCATTATAGATGACAGCTTGTACAATTCTGTATTGTAGGAGTGCCACCAAGTGTGTATACATGTGCATAATCATTATAGATGACAGCTTGTACAATTCTGTATTGTAGGAGTGCCACCAAGTGTGTATACATGTGCATTATCATTATAGATGATAGCTTGTACAATTCTGTATTGTAGGAGTGCCACCAAGTGTGTATGCATGTGCATAATCATTATAGATGACAGCTTGTACAATTCTGTATTGTAGGAGTGCCACCAAGTGTGTATACATGTGCATAATCATTATAGATGACAGCTTGTACAATTCTGTATTGTAGGAGTGCCACCAAGTGTGTATACATGTGCATAATCATTATAGATGACAGCTTGTACAATTCTGTATTGTAGGAGTGCCACCAAGTGTGTATACATGTGCATAATCATTATAGATGACAGCTTGTACAATTCTGTATTGTAGGAGTGCCACCAAATGTGTACTGTGTATATGTGAATACCACAAACCCATGGTTGCCTCCCTATCCACAAGGTACAAAGGGTTGAGACCTCTTCTTGGCAAATGGGAAGGTCGAGGATTTGCCAGAGATCTCAAATCCTTACATAGACTCCTAGAGGCTGGAAATGCACAGCGTGCAGAAATGGAGGTAATTTATGTTCTATCAAAGATGTTATTTTTAGATTGACTTTAGAAGGAAAGGAGATCTATAATTGTACTTGCCTGGCGTTGACATGGCATTGTTTTTTTTGTTTAAGTTTTTAGGCATTCTCATATCTAAGTAACCTTTATCCATGCATCAGTGAAACTTCATGTGTTTGGTCACAAGTATGAAGGGATTTGAGGGGATGATTGATTTATTGCTCCTTTAAACTTAAAATATCCTTTTAGACACTTATATTTCATCGACTACTGGCCTTAAATCAATGAAACTTCACATGTGTCTTAATCACCATCAAAGGGACTATAGAGAAAAAGTGGGATAACTCTATTTTAGGAAGAATGATGCTTTCAACAGAAAGTTAGGTTACTGATGGTGGATATGTCTTAGTTTCCTTACTGGCTAAAATTTAAAGGTGTTATCAGGATTTTTCAACATTTTCATATCGGCTATAAATATTAAAAATAAGTTATAATTTGCAAACCCATATCTAAGGCCATAATAAAATAATTGCTAGATTATCATCCCTGACTGCCCCTTATTTTTCATGCTGCCCGACTCTTTTTATTTTCATGAAAAAAAAAAAAATAAACAAAAAAATAAACTCCTCCCTCTATCCCCCAATTCAAGGAAATCTGGCAAATAATGTATAATGGCGTAAGTAGCTACAAGCCATACATCAATGGAACTTCATTGAACATCAAACAATGGAAATTATGGCCCCAATTATGGCCACTATTTACTTGATTTTTTTTCAGCAAGCTCATATCTTGGGAACTACTACGGGTAGTCTCTACCATCAAGGGCACAAGTTGGATACCCGCGACTTTAATATGATTTTAGAATTTATAAAGGCAACAAACTTGTGACATATTATATACATGTAATGGAAGATAAATTTAGCCGCTTTTATGAAACTAAAACTTCGAAGATGAACTCTAAATATATTTATAGTGTAAGCAGCGGGGATCGCCAAGGTCCAAGATGATGTCTTAAGTAATTGATAATCATTATTTTTGTTAACAGAAAAATTATGAAACAGCTGTTATGATCCAGGCTAATTGGAGAGGTTACTCAACGAGGAAGAAACTGGCGAGGGCTAGCAAGGCATTTGCCAAGTTCCAGAAAGCATTCAGGTTTGTATTGTCTCATTGACAGAATTAAGTGTTTGCAAAGTTCCAGAAAGCATTCAGGTTTACATTGTCTCATTGACAGAATTAGGCATTTGCAAAGTTTCAGAAAGTATTCAGGTTTATATTGTCTCATTAACAGAATGAGGCGTTTACAAAGTTCAGGAATGCATTCAGGTTTATATTGTCTCATTGACAGAATGAGGCATTTGCAAAGTTCCAGTAGCATTCAGGTTTGTATTGTCTCATTGACAGAATTAGGCATTTGCCAAGTTCCAGAAAGCATTCAGGTTTGTATTGTCTCATTGACAGAATTAGGCATTTGTCAAGTTCCAAAAAGCATTCAGGTTTATATTGTCTCATTGACAGAATTAGGCATTTGCAAAGTTCCAGTAGCATTCAGGTTTGTATTGTCTCATTGACAGAATTAGGCATTTGCCAAGTTTCAAAAGTCTTTCAGGTTTGTATTGTCTCATTGACAGAATTAGGCATTTGCCAAGTTTCAGAAAGCATTCAGGTTTGTATTGTCTCATTGACAGAATTAGGCATTTGCCAAGTTTCAAAAGTCTTTCAGGTTTGTATTGTCTCATTGACAGAATTAGGCATTTGCCAAGTTTCAGAAAGCATTCAGGTTTGTATTGTCTCATTGACTGAATTAGGGATTTTCCACATTTCTCATATGAATCAGCAGTGACAGACAAATGCCAATGGGATGCAGTGTTGTATATCAGTCATCACTGAGTCTTTGACCAGATGGGGATTCAAACTCATAACCCAAGGATTGATAATCAGATGGCCACCAACTGAGCTAAGAGGACCCAGCTGGGTAGGTTTAGAGAGAAAGAACAAACAAATTTGCCTGACTATGATTGCTTCTCTATTTCTCACAATGCTCTCTGTATAAGGAATATATGGCTGTTAATTTTAATAATACTTCAAACTCTGAATATTTTTATGCCCCCCAAAAAATATTTTTTGGGTGGCATTTAGTAATCGCAGCGTCCGTCCGTCTGTCCGTCCGTCCTTCCGTCCGGTATTTTGTTTCTGGCCTGTAACTTTGTCATGCATAATTGGATTTTGTTGATACTTGCTACAAATGATCAACATAGTATAACGACGTGTCGCGAGTAAGACCCACACCCATACCTCAAAGGTCAAAGTTTTTCTATATGATACAGAAATGAAATTAAACATCCCAGGTTGTATGCAAAACCTTGATTCCCCTTTCTGGAAAGGGGATATTTATATTCCACATATTATTCAAGCTTAATAAAACAAAACATCTAATTCCGATATATTTTAGAAATCGGCGAAAGATGACTGAACAGCAAACCCTACGTAAAAAGAACCAAACAGAGGCCGAGTACAAGGGTTTATTGAATAGACAAAAGATCATGCGCGAGTTCAGAGAGCGTCAACTACACTGTATAGAAATTCTTCCTGCAGGTAACAGAGTTTGTTAAGTACATGTATGTTATATATAAATACATCTACATATACAACATATACAAATGAACATCCCATGGTAACACATACAGGTTACGTTCCTCCAGAATAGCGGTTCACAATTCTTTTTTTTTTTTGAATGGGGTTTAACACAGTTTCCGACACATTTCAGGTTATATATGGCATATCCAGTTCTATTGGTGAATGATGACCTCAAAATGGACTCGAACCTACAACCTTAGCAATGAAAGGTTCAGTGATCTTGAGTTGGCGCCTTGGACAGCTCGGCCACAGAGGAGAATTGTCACTGACTAATACTAAATATTATACAACCATGTATCAATTTTTGTTGCTGTTGGTTAAACAATTTCAACTAGAAATGTGTCCTGTGGATGCAGATGCCCCTGCTATATGTTAGTCACTGTTTTAAAAAGTTACATCGATAAGAGGACATAACTCCTGTAAGATTTGAAAGCTAGATGTCAGATATAAATTAAATATATATACCCTTTCAAAAGTTGGGAGAGCATTATTTTATCGATAATTATCATCATTAGAATGACTCCAGGCCAACCAGTCCCAGAATTTGTGTCATTCTAATGTAACATGGTGTTCAGTAGACACAAGACAAGTTTTGGGAGGAGTTTGTCTAGTGTCAGTTTTGTCTCACTTGGTTTGGTTATTGTACATGGTGTATCTGATACATGTCACTTCACTGTGGCAGTGCTCAGAATACCGTTAAAAACAATACCTAATACAACACAACACAATACAGTTGTCTTGTCTCATAAATTTATATATTAAATGAGGATACAAATGTTCTTTCCTTCCAGCCAAGGTGGAATCTTACCTACAAAATGAGCAAGTGAAAGCAGTCACAAAAATCCAGAAAGTATGGCGTGGATACAGTCAAAGAAACCAGATGTCAGGGCGGAGAGATTTGGTCCGGCGTACCAGGGCAGCCATAAAAATCCAGCATGCAGTGCGACTCTGGCTGGAGAGGATCGATGCCCGTAAGGGTGACGTGCCGATACACCTGCGGCCCCCAGGACTCACAGATGATAGAAGGGTACAGCTACAGAAGATAATTAGCAATTATCGGGAAGAGAATCCTGTAAGTAACAGAGTGATGTCAGAAAATCTATCAATTACTATTTTTTTCCTTATTTTTTTCAATATTCTGTCTGACAAATTCATTAGATCATACATGTGAAATATGATTAATAGTCCTGACACTGTATAGTTTATATTAATTTATTTTAGCTCGATTGCGATGAAATTTCAAAACTTATATGAATTTCCCTTGAGTCCGCTTCCTGCTAATATTCAGTACTGAGTGTCATTTTTTACAAGTCATTTGTAAAGTTTGGGTATTGATTTGGCAGACTCTGGCATGAGCAACCAACACTATCCACTACATTACCTGACATTGCTGACAATGTTTGAAGGCATGACAGATTATTTTGATCAAACAGATATCTGGGCTGATCCCAGCACCTTGCAGTATTTAAAATACAAAAAGTCAATCACTGAAAGCAAAGTAAATGTAAATCAGACTTCTCACCGTCATGTCACATGATGAAATAAATAGAAATGACTTATATAGCTGATTGCTAACATTACCAACAGGCTATTGATATTTTAAAAAGTGTGGTTCTCTTTGTGTTTCTTGTATAGCATCATTAGTTGAAAACATTAGAGGACATGTAAAACCTCAATTTAAGATTTGAAAAATAAAGTAAAATTTTAAGAATTACTGGTTGGTCTGACACTTTCCATTTCTACTGCAAATGCATCCCTGGTGTCATTTGCAAAAAAATTATGTCTCTTCACTCTCAGGGAGACATATTGTTTTTAGCTCGTTTTTTTTAAAACGAAATAGCTATTGTCATGACCCTGGTGTCGTTGTCATTGTTGTCGTCGTTGTTGTCATCCACCAGTTAAGGTTTTATGTTTAGCTCAGCTTTTTCTCAAACTACCTAGGTTATGTAATAAAAACAATATATATAGCAAATTTAATACCTAAATTTCCATTTGGGCTCTAAACCCTTAAGTTAAAGTTTTTTGTTAATCTCGGGTTTGATTATTTTTTTTTTAATCTATTGTATTTCTCAGCAGGGCTGTACAAATTTTTTTTTTAGTCACTTGTCCAGGTTTGTATATACATTTAAAAATGCGTACCAGTCTAACCCATAATAAAGATGCTTATGCATTTTTTTCAACCTGGACAATTTCAGATAATAACTTTTTCTTCTTGCAACAAATAGACAGTTTTAAATGTGTTTTAAATTCAATAAATACAATAACAATTACTTTTTGTTTTGTTTTATTCATTCATCATAAAAACTACTGAGTCAGTAATCTTATTGATATTTTAAACTAATGACCATCATGTTTAAAATATGCAACCTGTTAAAAATCAGGTGTCTATGATGAATGAAAATGAATAAGTTTGCAACTTTTAATTGCTTAATTGTTATAAGAGTCTAAATTTTACTGTAAAACATGTCTGTAAATATGGAAAAACGAAATGCAATGAACATACTCTTAAAGAAATTGATACTCTTCTTAATTACAGTAATTTTAATTGATGAATATTAAAGCATGAAATAATTGTTGTTTATAATTTTCTTGACATCGTACTGTTTTCTTTTTTGTTGACAATGTCCTGACAGTGATGAAATTAAAGATGGATAAGAATAGAATGCCAGAAGTGAAAGGAAATGACCCAACTAATGACCTTACTAGAAGAACTAAATCTACTCATGTATAACTCTGAAACATTTAATGTATTGCTTGTACTTATTATTATGTTATATGTTTATAAATAGAATGTAAACTGTATAATATATTTATTTTAATTATCCCTTTGTTATTACATGTACATACATATAAAATAATGATGATGGTAATATTAATAATAATTAAAGTAATAACAGCAACAAATCCATAATTATACCCCCGACAAACGAAGTTTTGAGGGGGTATATTGGAGTCACCCTGAGGTCAGTCTGTCGGTCTTTGGTCCGTCGGTCCGTCGGTCTGTCGGTCGGTCTGTCCATTGCAATTTTCCTTGTCCGGAGCATCACTTGAAAAGTACTGGATGGAATTTCATCTAACGTCATACAATGGTAGAATATAATGAGAGGAAGTGCAGTGTACTAGAAACATAACTCTATTCTTGCTAATTACAGAGTTATTGCCCTTTGATATTTTTTCTTGTCCGGAGCATAACTTGAAAAGTACTGGATGGAATTTCATCAAACTTCATACAATGGTAGAATATAATGAGAGGAAGTGCAGTGTACAAGAAACATAACTCTATTTTTGCTAATTACAGAGTTATTGCCCTTTGATATTTTTTCTTGTCCGGAGCATAACTTGAAAAGTACTGGATGGAATTTCATCAAGCTTCATACAATGGTAGAATATAATTAGAGGAAGTTCAGTGTACAAGTAACATAACTCTATTCTTGCTAATTACAGAGTTATTGCCCTTTGATATATTTCCCTTGTCCGGAGCATTACTTTTAAAGTACTGGATGGAATTTCATCAAACTTCATACAATGGTAGAATATAATGACAGGAAGTGCAGTGTACAGGAAAAATAACTCTATTCTTGCTAATTACAGAGTTATTGCCCTTTGATATATTTCCCTTGTCCGGAGCATTACTTTTAAAGTACTGGACTGAATTTCATCAAACTTCATACAATGGTAGAATATAATGACAGGAAGAGCAGTGTACAAGAAACATAACTCTATTCTTGCTAATTACAGAGTTATTGCCCTTTGATATATTTCCCTTGTCTGGTGCAGTACTTTTAAAGTACTTTTAAAGCCATCAGTGATAACAGTTTAATAAAGTTCATGAAAGAACCAAGTTGATGAATACATGGAGTTCGAGCAAAGCAGGTTCGATATTGTATTCCTAGTGCTCTTGTTTGTTTCTTATCCATAAAATTGTTGTCCCTTAACATAACTCGAAAAAGTATAACATTTATTGATTGCCATGAAAGCTTGTACACTGCATAATAATTAAAAAGACCGTTTTTAATTTTAACAAAACCATAAAAAAATTAACAATACAAACAACTCAATCCATAACATTCTCTTTTATTAAGAATTTTTTTTGTCTGGAGCATAACTTTAAACCTATTGGATATAATTTAATAAAACTTGATACAATGGTTAACCATTTTCTGTCATGGCGGCGTTTGGGGGGTATTCATCACTACAGTGATAGGTCTAGTTAAAACAGATTTATTTATTATTATCATTATTATTATTATCATTGATATAACAATATATGCACACACATGCATAATATAGCATACATCAATCTACTATTACAATAACATAGGCCTATAACTTTTGCAAATGAAATTCGATTAATAAGACCACCCTGCTGTTAAGACCACTTTTGCCTCGTTCCAAAGGTGGTCTTATTAGAGGAGTTTTACTGTATATAAAAACCTCATATTGACATTTTTTGTTGTTCCCAGCCAAAAGACTACACAAGGGAGGAGTTAGAAGCAGTTCACAAGAAAGGGACAGAACTTATGGCCCGCTATTACGGAACCGTGCATCTCAGTCGCAAATCACAGCAGAAACGAGAGGCACTGATAGCTAGACTGGACACAGACTCAGAACTCTGTTCATGTAAGTTATTTGGTGTTGAATACTAATAAATGAACATTCCTTATGGTGAAGATAAATCTGGCTTACAATTTTATCTTTGAAACATTTTACTTGATTTGATAAATGACAGTCTCTCTTTTAATGCAAATTAGTTTACTTTTCAATTAGCTTAATTTCTGCAATGGATTATTCCATTCTCGTTTTTTTTAAACACTGCAATATCATTGGTCAATACATAAAAATTAATGTGTGCGTACAGTTCTATCTTGATATCACTGCTTTTTTAAACACACCCGTGTCTTTCAATCTCAAAATAGCCACAAGCATTGGTCTTTTGTATCATATACTGATCACCTCGTGTCTTATCGTCTGTCCGTATATAAACTTCTATGTTGTGTTAACATGCATCCTACATTTCTCATTAGATCTTTACTAAACTGACACAGTAGTTATATGTAACCATAATGTATATTTCACGACTTTTTGAACAGTTAAATTTGGTTATAAATGTGAGTTATGGTCCTTGGATTATATTAGTGGATTATTATAGACTTAAAAAAATGGTTTGTTTTCTTCTGTTTTAGTTTATTTTCTTAATATTTAGTTTGTTTTCTTTGTACATGGAGAACGAATCTGAAATCCTTTCTCCTGTTGGTGTCATATAGCTCTCACTACACAGTTGAGGCTCTCACTACACAGTTGAGGCTCTCACTACACAGTTGAGGCTCTCACTACACAGGTGAGGCTCTCACTACACAGTTGAGCTCTCACTACACAGTTGAGCTCTCACTACACAGTTGAGGCTCTTACTACACAGTTGAGCTCTCACTACACAGTTGAGGCTCTCACTACACAGTTGAGGCTCTTACTACACAGTTGAGCTCTCACTACAAAGTTGAGCTCTCACTACACAGTTGAGGCTCTCACTACACAGTTGAGGCTCTCACTACACAGTTGAGCTCTCACTACACAGTTGAGCTCTCACTACACAGTTGGGGCTCTCACTACACAGTTGAAGCTCTTACTACACAGTTGAGCTCTCACTACACAGTTGAGCTCTCACTACACAGTTGAGACTCTCACTTCACAGTTGAGACTCTCACTACACAGTTGAGCTCTCACTACACAGTTGAGCTCTCACTACACAGTTGAGACTCTCACTACACAGTTGAGGCTCTCACTACACAGTTGAACTCTCACTACACAGTTGAGGCTCTCACTACACAGTTGAGGCTCTCACTACACAGTTGAGGCTCTTACTACACAGTTGAGCTTTTACTACACAGTTGAGGCTCTCACTACACAGTTGAGGCTCTCACTACACAGTTGAGGCTCTCACTACACAGTTGAGCTCTCACTACACAGTTGAGACTCTCACTACACAGTTGAGGCTCTCACTACACAGTTGTGCTCTTACTACACAGTTGAGCTCTCACTACACAGTTGAGGCTCTCACTACACAGTTGAGCTCTTACTACACAGTTGAGCTCTCACTACACAGTTGAGCTCTCACTACACAGTTGAGGCTCTCACTACACAGTTGAGGCTCTTACTACACAGTTGAGCTCTCACTACACAGTTGAGCTCTCACTACACAGTTGAGACTCATTTGAGGCTCTCACTACACAGTTGAGGCTCTCACTACACAGTTGAGCTCTCACTACACAGTTGAGACTCTCACTACACAGTTGAGGCTCTCACTACACAGTTGAGCTCTCACTACACAGTTGAGGCTCTCACTACACAGTTGAGGCTCTCACTACACAGTTGAGCTCTCTTTTCACAGTTGAGACTCTCACTACACAGTTGAGACTCTCACTACACAGTTGAGGCTCTCACTACACAGTTGAGTTTTGACTCTATTTTCTATTTGAATAAGGTCTAGGATTTCCACATTAAAAAAAATCCACAAAGAATTTTTTTATAGATTATTTTATTACAATGCTGGTATGTATCTGCTCATAAAATTGATGGATTGACCATCTTGGTTTTTTAAAGACAGTGCAGTGATGCCCCTAAGTTGTTTTTATAAAATGAAATCCACAAGTGCTTTCAAATACATGAACATATCATTGATCTTTTAACCCTTTACTTCATATAGACACCTTTGGACACCTCTAATATAGACGCTTTGAACACCTAATATAGAAAGCTTTTGAATTACTAGGTGATTTATGTTTATATTAACTGACTGAGTGGAAAACAGTGCAGGAAGTGTTCAGACTGCACTGTTTTCAAAGGCCTTCTGTGATTGGTGCGGGAAAATGCGTATCTATGGAGTAAAGGGTTAAAATCCAATAAAAGTTATTTTTTAACACCGGTGATATCTTATTGCAGTAAATGATATGTCAGCCTTTGCTCTTTTCATCTCCAGCAAGAAATCACAGTCCCTATGAACCATTTTAAAATATTTTGATCCACATTAAAAAATCGTATTAAGATCATTAAGGAGGCGCAACTGTTTGGTTACAATTTTGTGTTGGTATACTGCTAAAACCCACTCCACTTATTTCATGTATTTAAATTCTACTTACAGTGGCTCCAGAGCTGGACAAAGTTACTCAGAAGGACATTGACATGTATTCAAGTCGCTCAGTTCCCGTGGCAACCAAGGCTCGTGTTAATCACATGGACACTTTACGAATATTACAACTGCCATGGTGGAAAAAACTTGATGATGAATTTCAAGATTCAGAAATTCCCGAGGAAGAAATTTTGTTGTTTTAGTAAATGGACAAAAAAAGTGTATAAAGAGTAGATTGTGTGTCTGAACGTGTATAAAAATGTAGATTGTGACCAGGAAAGTGTATAACAAGGAGATTGTGAACAGGAAAGTGTATAACAAGTTGATTGTGACCAGGAAAGTATATAACAAGTAGATTGTGAACAGGAAAGTGTATAACAAGTAGATTGAAACCAGGAAAGTGTATAACAAGGAGATTGCGACCAGGAAAGTGTATAACAAGTAGATTGCGGCCAGGAAAGTGTATAACAAGTAGATTGCGACCAGGAAAGTGTATAACAAGTAGATTGCGGCCAGGAAAGTGTATAACAAGTAGATTGCGGCCAGGAAAGTGTATAACAAGTAGATTGCGGCCAGGAAAGTGTATAACAAGTAGATTGCGACCAGGAAAGTGTATAACAAGTAGATTGCGGCCAGGAAAGTGTATAACAAGTAGATTGCGGCCAGGAAAGTGTATAATAAGTGGATTCTGAACAGGAAAGTGCATGAGAAAAGCTGATTAGTGCATGAGAAAAGTAGATTATTGTATGAGAAAAGTAGATTAGTGTATGAGAAAAGTAGATTCAGTCTTAAAAAGATTGTGACTAGGAAAGTGTTATACACTATATGAGGAAAGTAAATACAACTGGATGGTGTTTTTTAAAATGGAGACTGTTATTGAGGAAGAAGAAAAGTATACAGAAGCTAGAAAGTTAAGATGAGCCAGAAATAGTGAAAGAAATTAACTGCTGTATATTATGTGAAGCACGTGGTCCTGTGGTAGAGCATCGGCCCCATGATTGGATGGTTGTAGTTTCGCTACTCCGCCACGGCTATGTGTGGTATCCTTGAGCAAGATACCTTTCCATATATGCTTAGTACTGTACTGGTTCTACCCAGGAGGACTTTGAGTGTGATTTGTATAAGTTGTTATAAGTTAGTTCACAAATGAAGTAAAATAAAATAAGTTTAAACTAAAGAAATAAACTGTTACATACTGATGCATGAGCTTTGGGTACCATTGCTCAGCTGAACTTGATATAATTGAATACTAATACGATTCCAATATTATTTGACTTTATATGCTTCATGATCAATGTATGTTCTTTATACCTGAATGTAAAGAGTCACAATTTAAGGACCATAATGGAAGTAAGAGCTTATAGCGAGAAACCTTTCAAAATCTTCTGCGAAGATATATATATAGATGCATATATAATGTATTTTATATATAGGGATCCTCTGTGGCCGAATGGTCTAAGGGGCCATCTCAATATCATTTACCTCTCACCGCTAAGGTTGTAGGTTTGAGTCAAGCTTGCTTCAAAAACTTTGTGAGACAGTTTGCCAGTTACTTGCGGAAGGACAGTGGTTCTACTCAGATTCATTCTGAGATCTTCTTCCACCAATAAAAATGGATTTGCCATATATAACCTGTTATGTGTTAAAAATGGCATTAACCCCTTTTAAATAGGCCTGCATGGTCCCATACCATTGTCAAACTACAAATTTCTTCATAGGTTTAGTCCATTTAAAATATGTAAAAAAATGACATGTTTGAATTGGGCGAGCAACTTGGGACTCTTGTGTATTTTACATTCTATTTCATTGCTTAACTCATTTTTAAAATAGTTAAACCAAGGATTGTGTTTTTAAATGTTACGCATATATTGTTTGTTTGAAGATTATTTAACTAGAAATCACATATTTGTTAAAGCAAATTCAGAAAATGAGGTAAAGAATGTGGCATGTGTAAATGTTTTATATTCCGTCCAGTAGAAAAGGCTGCTGTTTCTTTTGTGCTTTGTACAATGTAGTGCAAACATGAACTTGTTTATTTATTCTCAATAACTTTATCTGTGATATATTTATATTAAAAATGAACTTGTATATAGAAATGTTTATTGTTTTTATTTCTGTTACCAGATTAAAATCTAAATGTGTAAAATAGCTGTCAAGAAAAATTAAAAAGTGCTTGGCAATGTCTATGGAAAACCAAGTGCTAAGGTCTTAGTGAAAACAACAATTATCTTTATATAAACTACAATTACCTTAATATAAACTAAAATTTCCTATATGCAAACTACAATTGTCATATAAACTGCAATTGTCATTATATAAACTACAATTGTCATATAAACTACAGTTGTAATTATATAAACTGATTTCATTATATAAATTGTCATTATATTAACTACCATTGCTTTTATATAAACAACAATTATCTTTATATAAACTACAATTGTCATTATATTAACTACAATTGTCATCATATAAACAACAATTATCTTTATATAAACAACAATTGTCTTTATATAAACAACAATTATCTTTATATAAACAACAATTATCTTTATATAAACTACAATTGTCATTATATAAACTGATGTCATTATATAAATTGTCATTTTATTAACTACCATTGCTTTTATATAAACAACAATTATCTTTATATAAACTACCCGTATCTTTATATAAACTACAACTGTCATTATATAAACAACGATTATCTTAATATAAACTACAGCTGTCATTATATTAACTGATGTCATTATATAAATTGTCATTATATTGACTGGTGTCATTATATAAAGAACCATTGCTTTTATATAAACAACAGTTGTCATTATATAAACAACAGTTGTCTTTATATAAACAACAATTATCTTTATATAAACAACAATTGTCTTTATATAAACTGCAATTGTTTTCATATAAACTACAATTGTCATTATATAAACTACAATTGTCATCATATAAACTACAATTATTTTCATATAAACTACAATTGTCATATAAACTACAATTGTCTTCATATAAACAACAACTGTCATTATATAAACTGATGTCATTATATTAATTTTCATTATACAAACTACCATTGCTTTTATATAAACAATCTGTTCCCCAGATCTCCGAAACCCCAGGGAGGGCATCTATATATCTTTGTTTGCAAAGGATACACACTCCAACCAGGGTAAGGGTAAATTAAATTAAAACAAAATCATTCGGACTTGACGTTGAGTGCCAGTGAAAGCGTAAACACTATTATTCGTGTTTAAATTTATTCAGGAAAAATGAAAATGAGGTAAGTATATTAAATATGATTAGGCCAAGTACAGAATATAAAAATAGCGTACAAAATACTGATATTTTAAAAGCAAATTAAAACACTAGGAAGCTGTTACCTGCAAAAACTTCTTCCAATAATGTTCAGGATTCACTATGGGGCATTGTCGTACATTTGTGACTGTACAAGAATGCTGCAAGCAAACTAGTAGTGAAGGTTTATAAGAAATAAAACTTTGTACAGTGTGGGGTATTAATACTGCACCAGTCTCCCCTAGAATGCTCAGGTTGGACGCCGTGGCCAGGTGTTTAGGTAGCTGGTTCCGCAGTCGTGTAGCCGAGAGGAAGGAGTCGCGAAGATTCTGCAGAAGGGTACACTATATCTGGCTGTGTGACCTCTGGTCGCTACAGTGGCGGTTTGGAGACACGGGGATGTAAAAATGGCCATATATGATCCTATACATCATGTTCAACTTGGTCTGTTGCCGTCTATGTTGGAGAGATGGCTAACCAAGTCTGTCATCATCTGGGAAGTGCTGCTAGTTGTACGGTAGTCTCCATTGACATTGGACATTGGACTGCCTCTAGTTGCTACAGCAAACTTGTGTGTATGGATCCCATACTGTGTCGAGCGTTGGCCGAACAAGGGTCTTGTACATTTGGGCCTTGGTTTCCTGTGGACAGCTAGACAGGTTTCTGCTTATGGATGCCAGGTTGTCGTTGGCTCTCTTGGTAGTGGCTTCCAGAAGCGGTTGTCCCATGGTATCGTCCTGTCTTGACTACTATTAGGTTGTACCCATAGATTTGGTAGTTTGCGAGGATAGGGTTACTCTTCCTGGTTATGCGCAGGACCTTGCACGTTGAAGGGTTGAAGGACATCACCCAGTCACGCTACCTTTGCTGTAGTTTGTACAGGTCTTCCTGCAGCTTAACAGAGTCGTCTATGGACTTGATCTTCTGGTAGATAAGGATGTGGTCAGCAATGAGCCGAGATGTGGAGTTTACCCTTTCTGGAAGGTCGTTGATGTAAAGCAGGAAGAGTAGTGGTCCGAGAACTGTGCTCTGCGGCACACCGGAAGTGACAGGATCGGATGTTGACATTTGGTCTTCAACCAGGACATGATCAACAGTTCATGGGGGACTTTATCGAAGGCCTTTCTGAAATCAAGGAGTACGGCGTCTATCTGTTCACCTGCATCTAGTCCGGCGGTGAGATCTTGGAGGGGGAGGATGAGCTGGGATTCGCAGGATCTTTTCTTGCAGAAGCCGTGCTGTTGGTCTGACAGTATCTGGTGAGAGTCTAGGTCATACTTTAGCTGTAGATGACGTGTTATAGCATCTGACAGCATACGGAGAAAAGTGGTATTGGCCTGTAGCTGGCAGGTAGACTTCTGTCGCCTTTTTTGAATACTGGAGTCACATTTGCTATAACTATATTGGAAACTTTTAAAAGATGTAACTGTTCGTCAAGGAGTTGGAAATACTAAAATGTTATTGAGAGATAGCTTTATTGGATCCTTTAAACTACAAACATATTTATTAAAGGTAAATGTACACACATTTAGAGATGCAATAACCAGACTATGGGTTTCTTCTCATAGTCTTGAGGTAGAAAAGGGTTGATGGAAGCAACCGAGCACACTTTTCCAAGATGTTTTATATAATACATGTGGAGTTTTCGAGGACGACTATTATTTCTGATTTGAATGCCGTTTATACTTAAAACCCCTATATATTTCAAAAGTTACTATTATACCAACACACGTATGTTTAAAATTAGTGAATTGTTACAAACTGACAGCAAACACATTACAAGAAACGTTTCGGTTTATATATACAAGGCGTATAAACTGGAAAGTCGATAGAAATTTAGCAAATGAAAATACGCAATAAACATGCACTATCTACTCCTCAGAGCAATACAGTAGTAATTGATGAGTAAATCCTTTTTTTAAATAAATATGTTAGCACACAGGTACCAAAGTGGTGCAGTGTTTGTAATACTAGTAAGTATTAATACGACATTACACCCCACTCTTTATGTTTGAAATCAGTAATTACAGCCATCATTTAATGTAATAACAATTATCTGAAATGTTTGATCACGGTCATAATGGCATATTTCAAATTATGCTGTACATTGCTCTATACTACGAATTAAAAGATGTTCTGTTCTGTTCTATATTAAATACATTAAACGTTTGAAAAAATAAACAATAGTTTTGTATTTCATCAGAGGAACCCGGCATTTAAGGTGATTGATTGATTCTTTTATTCCTCCATAAATGTATACAGGAGAGTATAATTATACAGACAATGTTAAATAATGTACATGCACATACACAAATATTTACATAATTATAAATGGAAAGAAAAACAAAAGTTATAGTGTTTACTACCAATCCGTATTCGCTTGTAATTTAAAAAAAATCGAAAAGAATAATGTATCTTGTCGAAACGAAACGTAAGATGACAATATATGAATATATATAATTAGCGGTTGGTTAACTTTTCACACGCAAACACATCTCTCATTAAGATACTTTACCTGTGTAATTGGACGCAAGCTAGATTGATCGTTGCATGACACAGTTCATTATTCACCAAACAACGAAGACGATGATATCAACCGATATCTAGATGATATATACAGGGGTGTAGCTTGGCTGAAAACGATGTGTAGGCACAGTTGTGCACCCCCACCCCAGAAAGAAAAAATCAGCTAGACTGTCGTAGGTGCGTTTTGGAGTATATTTCTTATGTTTTAGGGGCTTGGTTATCATTAATATCAACCTTGAATTCACTGTTTTATTTACAAATCAACTGATAATAAATGTTATATTTTGAGGTTTGTTCAATTCAATAAAGGGAGCAATAAAGTAGCCTTCTGTATCATGGTTTCAAGTGGTACTACTTTCATACAACAAGTGTTACAATGTTTATATGGTTTATAGGGGTCCGATTTTTATTGCCTTTTTGGCGTTTTTATTTTTCTGGTTTCTCAGAAAAAAAGTGTAGGCATGTGCCCACAGTGCCTATAGGAAGCTACGCCACTGATATATGTATAACGCTACAGGAAGCAACACATTTAAATAACATTAATTTTGTAAAAAAAAAAACGGAAATAAAAACTAGCACGAACCATAAAACTAATTCCCGACAAAAGACGAAGAGAAATGATGAGCAATCGAAATGAATGGAAAATTACAATTCAGCATTTTAATACGAAGCAACCATAATGGTGTCTTTTTAAATAACTATAAATAAATTTCGAAATTAAACACCAGCAATGGCGGTTATTTATTCGAAGTGACTACAATCGTGAAGCATCGGGTATTTCCGTATCACATATTGCGTAGCATTAAGGCCGAGGTGATCAGATAGCAGTCAATAGTATCACTGTGCGGTGAAACTACAATAAACATTCAGTCTTCTTCCGTGTGTGTGCGCCATATCTCTTATTTTTTATTCCGGTTGGTCGAGGTAATCTCATGAACTATTCATTTCACGAGAAATCGGGTCAGGTGTCTGCACTTGGTCGCATGTAAATCGGTTCGGCATTAAGGAATATATTACTATTTTTTGTACCTGAAGTGACGGGAAATTGCCGAATTAGTCATTAATACCACGTGACCAGAGATCGCATTCACACATTGAAATGGTATTTAACAATAGAAAATCAGAATAAATATAGACTTTAGACTTTAATAGTTAATCAGAGTGTCACATATAAAAGTTACATCAAAGTAAGTTCAAGTATATGTACATTAAAACTTATATACCCGGCCGTTTATTTCGACCTACCAGACACTTAAACATTATTATCACTTCATGTTACTATAAAAAATCAACATACACAATATATTTTTATACTATTATCACTATGTCAAACATACATTCAACAATTAAAAAATAAGAATATCACAGAAAATATTAATTTCAATCAAACATTAGCTATATAAATTAGAAACAAGAATTAAAATTAGCTCAGCCAATGTTAATCGCAATAAACGTTGCACTGTCATTAAGAAAATAGCAATGCAACTTTTATCATAAAATCTCATTAAGATAATTATTATTATTTCTATGATAATATGTATGTACATTGCAATAGGGCGTTGATAAGAAATGTCTTGAAATATCGAGTATCACCACGAATCAGATTCGTAATAAAATGATTAACACTAGCTGCACTATGTTTTTGTTTTTTTTTATAATTTTCAATAATATAATATGCATGTATATACATTGTTCATTAAGAATAAAATACCTTAAAAGTTATAATACAATATTGATAATGCTCACTTTACAAATACTGTTGGTGATTAAAATATATTGACTCTATGTAGCATGTTTCCTTCTTTTGAACATGCTAAGTAAGATGTTTGCAAGACAAAATTGTATTGCATCACTGTTCATTAATATATTAAGTTTATCACAGGAAGAGTGAACATTGAAATTGTGATTGTCATATAAAGCTTTGCGAAACAATTCGTAACGTAAGTCTGAGTAAAACGTACAGTCTATCAAAAACTGTATTTCATCTTCAGTTGTATGAGTGTCACAGTATTTGCAAATACGGTCATTAACAGGAGTTGTAGGTCTAGTGTATCGCCCAGTTTCAATAGCTAATGGGAGATTGCAACTTCTAAATTTGGATAATATACGACGTTGGTCTCTGCTCATATTTAATTTAACATAAGTTTCTTTTTTCAAATTAGTATTTTACAACCGATATGTTCTGAGTTTATTTCCATTATTTTCATTACCATTTCTCATCAGAGTATCTAACCATTTGTTTTATCTATATCTTGCAATTTTGATTTTGCTCGCTTTAAACATACAGTTTTACAGGGTTTATCAACAAAAATACAGTCATTTAAGTCAAGAGCGTTAAACAGTTTTGTTACATATTTTCCCAGGATTTATTTATATTACAGGAGTGATTATGAACATAGTGCATTATTCTATTAGTGGGCATTTTTCCCAGTCGGCACCATAATCTAACAACTTCTAGTTTTTGTTTAATTTCAGCTGAAAACCAGCCCATGTCCCTATGGTAGCAACATTAGCAGCATGTTTACTTACTCCGAGAAATAGCCTACAGTATTTATTAAGTACGGCTTCAATTGTATATATATAGAACAGCCCTATATTCCAGCACAATACATTAAAACTGGTTCTACAACAGATTCAAATACTATTTTTTATATACGTCAAAAGACATCCCCCCCAGAATTTAAAAACTTCATAAAACACACCCGTGTCTTTCAATCTCAAAATAGCCACAAGCATTGGTCTTTTGTATCATATACTGATCACCTCGTGTCTTATCGTCTGTCCGTATATAAACTTCTATGTTGTGTTAACATGCATCCTACATTTCTCATTAGATCTTTACTAAACTGACACAGTAGTTATATGTAACCATAATGTATATTTCACGACTTTTTGAACAGTTAAATTTGGTTATAAATGTGAGTTATGGTCCTTGGATTATATTAGTGGATTATTATAGACTTAAAAAAATGGTTTGTTTTCTTCTGTTTTAGTTTATTTTCTTAATATTTAGTTTGTTTTCTTTGTACATGGAGAACGAATCTGAAATCCTTTCTCCTGTTGGTGTCATATAGCTCTCACTACACAGTTGAGGCTCTCACTACACAGTTGAGGCTCTCACTACACAGGTGAGGCTCTCACTACACAGTTGAGCTCTCACTACACAGTTGAGCTCTCACTACACAGTTGAGGCTCTTACTACACAGTTGAGCTCTCACTACACAGTTGAGGCTCTCACTACACAGTTGAGGCTCTTACTACACAGTTGAGCTCTCACTACAAAGTTGAGCTCTCACTACACAGTTGAGGCTCTCACTACACAGTTGAGGCTCTCACTACACAGTTGAGCTCTCACTACACAGTTGAGCTCTCACTACACAGTTGGGGCTCTCACTACACAGTTGAGGCTCTTACTACACAGTTGAGCTCTCACTACACAGTTGAGCTCTCACTACACAGTTGAGACTCTCACTTCACAGTTGAGACTCTCACTACACAGTTGAGCTCTCACTACACAGTTGAGCTCTCACTACACAGTTGAGACTCTCACTACACAGTTGAGGCTCTCACTACACAGTTGAACTCTCACTACACAGTTGAGGCTCTCACTACACAGTTGAGGCTCTCACTACACAGTTGAGGCTCTTACTACACAGTTGAGCTTTTACTACACAGTTGAGGCTCTCACTACACAGTTGAGGCTCTCACTACACAGTTGAGGCTCTCACTACACAGTTGAGCTCTCACTACACAGTTGAGACTCTCACTACACAGTTGAGGCTCTCACTACACAGTTGTGCTCTTACTACACAGTTGAGCTCTCACTACACAGTTGAGGCTCTCACTACACAGTTGAGCTCTTACTACACAGTTGAGCTCTCACTACACAGTTGAGCTCTCACTACACAGTTGAGGCTCTCACTACACAGTTGAGGCTCTTACTACACAGTTGAGCTCTCACTACACAGTTGAGCTCTCACTACACAGTTGAGACTCATTTGAGGCTCTCACTACACAGTTGAGGCTCTCACTACACAGTTGAGCTCTCACTACACAGTTGAGACTCTCACTACACAGTTGAGGCTCTCACTACACAGTTGAGCTCTCACTACACAGTTGAGGCTCTCACTACACAGTTGAGGCTCTCACTACACAGTTGAGCTCTCTCTTCACAGTTGAGACTCTCACTACACAGTTGAGACTCTCACTACACAGTTGAGGCTCTCACTACACAGTTGAGTTTTGACTCTATTTTCTATTTGAATAAGGTCTAGGATTTCCACATTAAAAAAAATCCACAAAGAATTTTTTTATAGATTATTTTATTACAATGCTGGTATGTATCTGCTCATAAAATTGATGGATTGACCATCTTGGTTTTTTAAAGACAGTGCAGTGATGCCCCTAAGTTGTTTTTATAAAATGAAATCCACAAGTGCTTTCAAATACATGAACATATCATTGATCTTTTAACCCTTTACTTCATATAGACACCTTTGGACACCTCTAATATAGACGCTTTGAACACCTAATATAGAAAGCTTTTGAATTACTAGGTGATTTATGTTTATATTAACTGACTGAGTGGAAAACAGTGCAGGAAGTGTTCAGACTGCACTGTTTTCAAAGGCCTTCTGTGATTGGTGCGGGAAAATGCGTATCTATGGAGTAAAGGGTTAAAATCCAATAAAAGTTATTTTTTAACACCGGTGATATCTTATTGCAGTAAATGATATGTCAGCCTTTGCTCTTTTCATCTCCAGCAAGAAATCACAGTCCCTATGAACCATTTTAAAATATTTTGATCCACATTAAAAAATCGTATTAAGATCATTAAGGAGGCGCAACTGTTTGGTTACAATTTTGTGTTGGTATACTGCTAAAACCCACTCCACTTATTTCATGTATTTAAATTCTACTTACAGTGGCTCCAGAGCTGGACAAAGTTACTCAGAAGGACATTGACATGTATTCAAGTCGCTCAGTTCCCGTGGCAACCAAGGCTCGTGTTAATCACATGGACACTTTACGAATATTACAACTGCCATGGTGGAAAAAACTTGATGATGAATTTCAAGATTCAGAAATTCCCGAGGAAGAAATTTTGTTGTTTTAGTAAATGGACAAAAAAAGTGTATAAAGAGTAGATTGTGTGTCTGAACGTGTATAAAAATGTAGATTGTGACCAGGAAAGTGTATAACAAGGAGATTGTGAACAGGAAAGTGTATAACAAGTTGATTGTGACCAGGAAAGTATATAACAAGTAGATTGTGAACAGGAAAGTGTATAACAAGTAGATTGAAACCAGGAAAGTGTATAACAAGGAGATTGCGACCAGGAAAGTGTATAACAAGTAGATTGCGGCCAGGAAAGTGTATAACAAGTAGATTGCGGCCAGGAAAGTGTATAACAAGTAGATTGCGGCCAGGAAAGTGTATAACAAGTAGATTGCGGCCAGGAAAGTGTATAACAAGTAGATTGCGACCAGGAAAGTGTATAACAAGTAGATTGCGGCCAGGAAAGTGTATAATAAGTGGATTCTGAACAGGAAAGTGCATGAGAAAAGCTGATTAGTGCATGAGAAAAGTAGATTATTGTATGAGAAAAGTAGATTAGTGTATGAGAAAAGTAGATTCAGTCTTAAAAAGATTGTGACTAGGAAAGTGTTATACACTATATGAGGAAAGTAAATACAACTGGATGGTGTTTTTTAAAATGGAGACTGTTATTGAGGAAGAAGAAAAGTATACAGAAGCTAGAAAGTTAAGATGAGCCAGAAATAGTGAAAGAAATTAACTGCTGTATATTATGTGAAGCACGTGGTCCTGTGGTAGAGCATCGGCCCCATGATTGGATGGTTGTAGTTTCGCTACTCCGCCACGGCTATGTGTGGTATCCTTGAGCAAGATACCTTTCCATATATGCTTAGTACTGTACTGGTTCTACCCAGGAGGACTTTGAGTGTGATTTGTATAAGTTGTTATAAGTTAGTTCACAAATGAAGTAAAATAAAATAAGTTTAAACTAAAGAAATAAACTGTTACATACTGATGCATGAGCTTTGGGTACCATTGCTCAGCTGAACTTGATATAATTGAATACTAATACGATTCCAATATTATTTGACTTTATATGCTTCATGATCAATGTATGTTCTTTATACCTGAATGTAAAGAGTCACAATTTAAGGACCATAATGGAAGTAAGAGCTTATAGCGAGAAACCTTTCAAAATCTTCTGCGAAGATATATATATAGATGCATATATAATGTATTTTATATATAGGGATCCTCTGTGGCCGAATGGTCTAAGGGGCCATCTCAATATCATTTACCTCTCACCGCTAAGGTTGTAGGTTTGAGTCAAGCTTGCTTCAAAAACTTTGTGAGACAGTTTGCCAGTTACTTGCGGAAGGACAGTGGTTCTACTCAGATTCATTCTGAGATCTTCTTCCACCAATAAAAATGGATTTGCCATATATAACCTGTTATGTGTTAAAAATGGCATTAACCCCTTTTAAATAGGCCTGCATGGTCCCATACCATTGTCAAACTACAAATTTCTTCATAGGTTTAGTCCATTTAAAATATGTAAAAAAATGACATGTTTGAATTGGGCGAGCAACTTGGGACTCTTGTGTATTTTACATTCTATTTCATTGCTTAACTCATTTTTAAAATAGTTAAACCAAGGATTGTGTTTTTAAATGTTACGCATATATTGTTTGTTTGAAGATTATTTAACTAGAAATCACATATTTGTTAAAGCAAATTCAGAAAATGAGGTAAAGAATGTGGCATGTGTAAATGTTTTATATTCCGTCCAGTAGAAAAGGCTGCTGTTTCTTTTGTGCTTTGTACAATGTAGTGCAAACATGAACTTGTTTATTTATTCTCAATAACTTTATCTGTGATATATTTATATTAAAAATGAACTTGTATATAGAAATGTTTATTGTTTTTATTTCTGTTACCAGATTAAAATCTAAATGTGTAAAATAGCTGTCAAGAAAAATTAAAAAGTGCTTGGCAATGTCTATGGAAAACCAAGTGCTAAGGTCTTAGTGAAAACAACAATTATCTTTATATAAACTACAATTACCTTAATATAAACTAAAATTTCCTATATGCAAACTACAATTGTCATATAAACTGCAATTGTCATTATATAAACTACAATTGTCATATAAACTACAGTTGTAATTATATAAACTGATTTCATTATATAAATTGTCATTATATTAACTACCATTGCTTTTATATAAACAACAATTATCTTTATATAAACTACAATTGTCATTATATTAACTACAATTGTCATCATATAAACAACAATTATCTTTATATAAACAACAATTGTCTTTATATAAACAACAATTATCTTTATATAAACAACAATTATCTTTATATAAACTACAATTGTCATTATATAAACTGATGTCATTATATAAATTGTCATTTTATTAACTACCATTGCTTTTATATAAACAACAATTATCTTTATATAAACTACCCGTATCTTTATATAAACTACAACTGTCATTATATAAACAACGATTATCTTAATATAAACTACAGCTGTCATTATATTAACTGATGTCATTATATAAATTGTCATTATATTGACTGGTGTCATTATATAAAGAACCATTGCTTTTATATAAACAACAGTTGTCATTATATAAACAACAGTTGTCTTTATATAAACAACAATTATCTTTATATAAACAACAATTGTCTTTATATAAACTGCAATTGTTTTCATATAAACTACAATTGTCATTATATAAACTACAATTGTCATCATATAAACTACAATTATTTTCATATAAACTACAATTGTCATATAAACTACAATTGTCTTCATATAAACAACAACTGTCATTATATAAACTGATGTCATTATATTAATTTTCATTATACAAACTACCATTGCTTTTATATAAACAATCTGTTCCCCAGATCTCCGAAACCCCAGGGAGGGCATCTATATATCTTTGTTTGCAAAGGATACACACTCCAACCAGGGTAAGGGTAAATTAAATTAAAACAAAATCATTCGGACTTGACGTTGAGTGCCAGTGAAAGCGTAAACACTATTATTCGTGTTTAAATTTATTCAGGAAAAATGAAAATGAGGTAAGTATATTAAATATGATTAGGCCAAGTACAGAATATAAAAATAGCGTACAAAATACTGATATTTTAAAAGCAAATTAAAACACTAGGAAGCTGTTACCTGCAAAAACTTCTTCCAATAATGTTCAGGATTCACTATGGGGCATTGTCGTACATTTGTGACTGTACAAGAATGCTGCAAGCAAACTAGTAGTGAAGGTTTATAAGAAATAAAACTTTGTACAGTGTGGGGTATTAATACTGCACCAGTCTCCCCTAGAATGCTCAGGTTGGACGCCGTGGCCAGGTGTTTAGGTAGCTGGTTCCGCAGTCGTGTAGCCGAGAGGAAGGAGTCGCGAAGATTCTGCAGAAGGGTACACTATATCTGGCTGTGTGACCTCTGGTCGCTACAGTGGCGGTTTGGAGACACGGGGATGTAAAAATGGCCATATATGATCCTATACATCATGTTCAACTTGGTCTGTTGCCGTCTATGTTGGAGAGATGGCTAACCAAGTCTGTCATCATCTGGGAAGTGCTGCTAGTTGTACGGTAGTCTCCATTGACATTGGACATTGGACTGCCTCTAGTTGCTACAGCAAACTTGTGTGTATGGATCCCATACTGTGTCGAGCGTTGGCCGAACAAGGGTCTTGTACATTTGGGCCTTGGTTTCCTGTGGACAGCTAGACAGGTTTCTGCTTATGGATGCCAGGTTGTCGTTGGCTCTCTTGGTAGTGGCTTCCAGAAGCGGTTGTCCCATGGTATCGTCCTGTCTTGACTACTATTAGGTTGTACCCATAGATTTGGTAGTTTGCGAGGATAGGGTTACTCTTCCTGGTTATGCGCAGGACCTTGCACGTTGAAGGGTTGAAGGACATCACCCAGTCACGCTACCTTTGCTGTAGTTTGTACAGGTCTTCCTGCAGCTTAACAGAGTCGTCTATGGACTTGATCTTCTGGTAGATAAGGATGTGGTCAGCAATGAGCCGAGATGTGGAGTTTACCCTTTCTGGAAGGTCGTTGATGTAAAGCAGGAAGAGTAGTGGTCCGAGAACTGTGCTCTGCGGCACACCGGAAGTGACAGGATCGGATGTTGACATTTGGTCTTCAACCAGGACATGATCAACAGTTCATGGGGGACTTTATCGAAGGCCTTTCTGAAATCAAGGAGTACGGCGTCTATCTGTTCACCTGCATCTAGTCCGGCGGTGAGATCTTGGAGGGGGAGGATGAGCTGGGATTCGCAGGATCTTTTCTTGCAGAAGCCGTGCTGTTGGTCTGACAGTATCTGGTGAGAGTCTAGGTCATACTTTAGCTGTAGATGACGTGTTATAGCATCTGACAGCATACGGAGAAAAGTGGTATTGGCCTGTAGCTGGCAGGTAGACTTCTGTCGCCTTTTTTGAATACTGGAGTCACATTTGCTATAACTATATTGGAAACTTTTAAAAGATGTAACTGTTCGTCAAGGAGTTGGAAATACTAAAATGTTATTGAGAGATAGCTTTATTGGATCCTTTAAACTACAAACATATTTATTAAAGGTAAATGTACACACATTTAGAGATGCAATAACCAGACTATGGGTTTCTTCTCATAGTCTTGAGGTAGAAAAGGGTTGATGGAAGCAACCGAGCACACTTTTCCAAGATGTTTTATATAATACATGTGGAGTTTTCGAGGACGACTATTATTTCTGATTTGAATGCCGTTTATACTTAAAACCCCTATATATTTCAAAAGTTACTATTATACCAACACACGTATGTTTAAAATTAGTGAATTGTTACAAACTGACAGCAAACACATTACAAGAAACGTTTCGGTTTATATATACAAGGCGTATAAACTGGAAAGTCGATAGAAATTTAGCAAATGAAAATACGCAATAAACATGCACTATCTACTCCTCAGAGCAATACAGTAGTAATTGATGAGTAAATCCTTTTTTTAAATAAATATGTTAGCACACAGGTACCAAAGTGGTGCAGTGTTTGTAATACTAGTAAGTATTAATACGACATTACACCCCACTCTTTATGTTTGAAATCAGTAATTACAGCCATCATTTAATGTAATAACAATTATCTGAAATGTTTGATCACGGTCATAATGGCATATTTCAAATTATGCTGTACATTGCTCTATACTACGAATTAAAAGATGTTCTGTTCTGTTCTATATTAAATACATTAAACGTTTGAAAAAATAAACAATAGTTTTGTATTTCATCAGAGGAACCCGGCATTTAAGGTGATTGATTGATTCTTTTATTCCTCCATAAATGTATACAGGAGAGTATAATTATACAGACAATGTTAAATAATGTACATGCACATACACAAATATTTACATAATTATAAATGGAAAGAAAAACAAAAGTTATAGTGTTTACTACCAATCCGTATTCGCTTGTAATTTAAAAAAAATCGAAAAGAATAATGTATCTTGTCGAAACGAAACGTAAGATGACAATATATGAATATATATAATTAGCGGTTGGTTAACTTTTCACACGCAAACACATCTCTCATTAAGATACTTTACCTGTGTAATTGGACGCAAGCTAGATTGATCGTTGCATGACACAGTTCATTATTCACCAAACAACGAAGACGATGATATCAACCGATATCTAGATGATATATACAGGGGTGTAGCTTGGCTGAAAACGATGTGTAGGCACAGTTGTGCACCCCCACCCCAGAAAGAAAAAATCAGCTAGACTGTCGTAGGTGCGTTTTGGAGTATATTTCTTATGTTTTAGGGGCTTGGTTATCATTAATATCAACCTTGAATTCACTGTTTTATTTACAAATCAACTGATAATAAATGTTATATTTTGAGGTTTGTTCAATTCAATAAAGGGAGCAATAAAGTAGCCTTCTGTATCATGGTTTCAAGTGGTACTACTTTCATACAACAAGTGTTACAATGTTTATATGGTTTATAGGGGTCCGATTTTTATTGCCTTTTTGGCGTTTTTATTTTTCTGGTTTCTCAGAAAAAAAGTGTAGGCATGTGCCCACAGTGCCTATAGGAAGCTACGCCACTGATATATGTATAACGCTACAGGAAGCAACACATTTAAATAACATTAATTTTGTAAAAAAAAAAACGGAAATAAAAACTAGCACGAACCATAAAACTAATTCCCGACAAAAGACGAAGAGAAATGATGAGCAATCGAAATGAATGGATAATTACAATTCAGCATTTTAATACGAAGCAACCATAATGGTGTCTTTTTAAATAACTATAAATAAATTTCGAAATTAAACACCAGCAATGGCGGTTATTTATTCGAAGTGACTACAATCGTGAAGCATCGGGTATTTCCGTATCACATATTGCGTAGCATTAAGGCCGAGGTGATCAGATAGCAGTCAATAGTATCACTGTGCGGTGAAACTACAATAAACATTCAGTCTTCTTCCGTGTGTGTGCGCCATATCTCTTATTTTTTATTCCGGTTGGTCGAGGTAATCTCATGAACTATTCATTTCACGAGAAATCGGGTCAGGTGTCTGCACTTGGTCGCATGTAAATCGGTTCGGCATTAAGGAATATATTACTATTTTTTGTACCTGAAGTGACGGGAAATTGCCGAATTAGTCATTAATACCACGTGACCAGAGATCGCATTCACACATTGAAATGGTATTTAACAATAGAAAATCAGAATAAATATAGACTTTAGACTTTAATAGTTAATCAGAGTGTCACATATAAAAGTTACATCAAAGTAAGTTCAAGTATATGTACATTAAAACTTATATACCCGGCCGTTTATTTCGACCTACCAGACACTTAAACATTATTATCACTTCATGTTACTATAAAAAATCAACATACACAATATATTTTTATACTATTATCACTATGTCAAACATACATTCAACAATTAAAAAATAAGAATATCACAGAAAATATTAATTTCAATCAAACATTAGCTATATAAATTAGAAACAAGAATTAAAATTAGCTCAGCCAATGTTAATCGCAATAAACGTTGCACTGTCATTAAGAAAATAGCAATGCAACTTTTATCATAAAATCTCATTAAGATAATTATTATTATTTCTATGATAATATGTATGTACATTGCAATAGGGCGTTGATAAGAAATGTCTTGAAATATCGAGTATCACCACGAATCAGATTCGTAATAAAATGATTAACACTAGCTGCACTATGTTTTTGTTTTTTTTATAATTTTCAATAATATAATATGCATGTATATACATTGTTCATTAAGAATAAAATACCTTAAAAGTTATAATACAATATTGATAATGCTCACTTTACAAATACTGTTGGTGATTAAAATATATTGACTCTATGTAGCATGTTTCCTTCTTTTGAACATGCTAAGTAAGATGTTTGCAAGACAAAATTGTATTGCATCACTGTTCATTAATATATTAAGTTTATCACAGGAAGAGTGAACATTGAAATTGTGATTGTCATATAAAGCTTTGCGAAACAATTCGTAACGTAAGTCTGAGTAAAACGTACAGTCTATCAAAAACTGTATTTCATCTTCAGTTGTATGAGTGTCACAGTATTTGCAAATACGGTCATTAACAGGAGTTGTAGGTCTAGTGTATCGCCCAGTTTCAATAGCTAATGGGAGATTGCAACTTCTAAATTTGGATAATATACGACGTTGGTCTCTGCTCATATTTAATTTAACATAAGTTTCTTTTTTCAAATTAGTATTTTACAACCGATATGTTCTGAGTTTATTTCCATTATTTTCATTACCATTTCTCATCAGAGTATCTAACCATTTGTTTTATCTATATCTTGCAATTTTGATTTTGCTCGCTTTAAACATACAGTTTTACAGGGTTTATCAACAAAAATACAGTCATTTAAGTCAAGAGCGTTAAACAGTTTTGTTACATATTTTCCCAGGATTTATTTATATTACAGGAGTGATTATGAACATAGTGCATTATTCTATTAGTGGGCATTTTTCCCAGTCGGCACCATAATCTAACAACTTCTAGTTTTTGTTTAATTTCAGCTGAAAACCAGCCCATGTCCCTATGGTAGCAACATTAGCAGCATGTTTACTTACTCCGAGAAATAGCCTACAGTATTTATTAAGTACGGCTTCAATTGTATATATATAGAACAGCCCTATATTCCAGCACAATACATTAAAACTGGTTCTACAACAGATTCAAATACTATTTTTTATATACGTCAAAAGACATCCCCCCCAGAATTTAAAAACTTCATAAAACTGCACCAAGAGCTCTACTGGCAGTTTTAGCAATTTCTTTAGCACATTTTTTCATGTCCAAATTATCATTAAACCAAAACCCTAAGTATTTATATTCAGAGCTATAATCTACTATCTTATCTCCACATTTAAAAATGAAATTTGATATGGTTGTTGACTTTCTCCTATATGTATATTTAATGAATTTATGATAAATGACAGGTAAATTAAAGAAAAATCACAGGTAAATTAGAGGATAATTTGGTAACAGTGACCTAGGAGACAGTTAATGCAAAACACATACTGAAATATTGGAGCATGCATGCTTACAACTTTCACAACAGACTTCAATACAGAAAGATTGAGTGCTGAAATTTATGGAGGTATTATCCGCCATAATTCAGATTGCTTTATTGTATTTTTAACTTGGTTATTACAAATTACATTCATTTGAATGACAATTTTTAACTTCCATGTGTGTAAGTTGTATGTTGCAACTGGGCAATTAAGGAATCCATTTACTCATTTGCCAATTTCTTACTTCCATGTGTGTATTTTTTATATTTCAACTTGTAATTTACAAATTGCATTCATTGAAATGTCACCTTTGTTCGAAAGCGTGTATAAAATGTGTAAGTTACTCATTTCATCATCTTAATTTCATGAAATAATGTAAAATTTAGAGACAGTCATAATTTGAAACTTTGAATTAGAAACTTTGAATTTAAATCTTAAACTTACAAGTAAGTAATAATATTGACACTTCTGAATTAAGTCGTTAGGTGGCTAGAACACCTATAATTTGAAAAACGACTGCTCCCTACGGTAAGGGAAAAGGAAGACATCTGAGTAAGCCGATTGATTTTGTCAAAATCCAATGCGTTTCCCCAGACGACGTCACCTATTGGTAACACAATGGTCAAAAATAGCAGTCAACAGGTTTTATTCAAATGGATGGGTATAAAAATATTTCTTCAATCAGTCTACTTTGTTTTTACGTATATATACTAGTTGTAAATGCATTTGTTCTTTAATTTCCATAAGGAACCTGAACAAAGATGAAAAGTGAACAAGGATAAATAGATAATAGTAAGATTAAATTAACAATTAAAAGAAATAATGGTATAGATCTAAATCGATATTTGTACGTCTTATTCAAACGTCACGCCAAAGCGCTCCAAATGCCTATTGACCACATTGTTCGGCCTTTATGACGTCCCGATTTATTGCAGCAAAATGTACAGAATCGAAACATATATCATCACGTACGCATGTGACCGGTGTATTAATTTATAAATGCAAAAATTACGACAAACACGAAATTCTGAAAAACTATTTTCTCTCTCGATTTTTGCGTAATTTTTATATAATTTTATACAATATATTGGGCAATGATTGTGAGATTTTTAGAAAAAAATGACAAACCGATTTTTTTTTTATAATATTCAATTATCTAATCCTTCCCTACGTAAAAAACGGTTTAAAGCAAATACCGCATTAAATATACTGTTTGTGTGATAATTAAACAAGTTTGTTCTTAACATTATACTAGTATCTTGGAACACTAGTTTTATATTCATCCTGCTTCTGTAGCATTTATAATAGGGTGGGTGTTTGTTACATGTCAATTCTTTTCATTTTCACGGAGCTGGATTCTAAAACAATATTCTCATTTCTGACTTTCTCAGCGACTTGTAGACGAATGAAGAGATCATCTTACTTTGTATATACTTTATTTGCAAAATTGTAATTTTCCCCATATTTCGTATTTCATATCTTACAAACACAATACTGTTCCGCACTCTGATATGGTGAACGCTAAGATTTGACATGGTTCACAATAGAAACTCATTCTTACAACTTTGACAAATCACGCTCGGTGTCTTCCTGGGTAGAACCCGTAAACTAAGCTGTGTGAATAAAGTGTCTTGCCCAAGGACACATCACATAGTTGTGCCACGGTGGAGGATCCAACCCACGAACACCCCCCCCCCCCCCTCTCGGATCCGATGCTCTACCACTGGACCACGCGCTCCACGGTAGTCATTAATTCACTTGAAACATCTACAAACTTACTTTGCTAATATTTCTTCAATCGGAACGACATTGAAGGCTATACCAAACAAACGACGTTATCATCACAGATATAATATAATATGCGAATATGTATTGTGGTGAAAATCATATTGGACGAGACACCGTAGTCGCCGAGTCCAATATGGTTTTCACCATAATACGTACGAGTACAATATATTCCCATATTGTAAAAAAACACAGTAAAATGATCTTTTTATTCTTTACCTCAATCTGAAAGAAATGTATCAAAAGAGTAAAGAAAAATCAAGTAAATAAACCGCGAGTTCAAAGCGGCAGACGAAGGAAGTTGCAATGACATATATTCGGATTTTCTTAACGTCATCTCATTTGTCGTTTGTTTGTTTTTATCGTTGAAATTTCTACTAAACTTATTTCCTTTTGTTTTTAAGACGCCATCTTGAATTTTGAACTGACCAATATAAAAGTTATTGGATCCAATAAACTTCTACATAATGTACGGCCACGTGGTAACATCTGGTGTAGCTGATTGGCTATACACGTACATGTATAGAATATGTGTAGATATCGGTGGCTGCTACTCAACTGATACACGCATGACGTTTTCGGGGTTAATTTGGTAAGAAAATGCAATACAGACTACGAAAATGAAATATTTAAATATCAAAATTATTTTTCATGCCATATATATGTCATTATGAATGGATTCTGATAAACATGCAATAATGTAGGAACAAATGGAAAACGACCAAAATTAGTAAAGCAAGACCAGTAACTTATACTACTAACAGTCTAGCGGAACATTTTTTCGGAGAGGAGAATCATGCCCCAACACCCCTCTACAACTGTGTCTACACATCGTTTTCAACCAAGCTGCCCCCGTGTCTACTGTAATCTACAATGAGTTTAACACTTGTAAGTTTATGTTACAGTTAACTTATATGGACTCAATTCGATGTATTTTTTTCAACTGCAAGTGTTTCTCGTGTTACACTTATATCATTGCACGATAGTATATATACTGTTAATTACTTAACGGATGTTTATGTTGTGTTATTACGTTGTGTACTGAATATACAAATTGAAATACAATAGCTGAACTTTACACCAAGTGTTTATCTTCAATTACTACCGTCTTCAGCATACACATTTCATAGTTATTACAGTATAAAAGGAATGTATGCGTTATAAAAAAAAAACGTTGTTCATAGCTTAAACAATACAGCTTCAGTCTACATAGTTCATATAAAGTATTTTCATATTGTGAAGAAGTCTGGGGCCGTATTCACCATCCATTCTTGAGAATATTCTTAGACTTGAGCTTAAATCCAAATTTCAACCTTAGATATCTAGTGTAGCATATCCGATAGAGTAATTGTGAGAGATTATTTGACTTTATATCAGGTGTCCCTACAGGCTTGTAAATTTTGGCCTCAAATAATGGTCTCTAAGTTGATTCTTGAGTTAAAGACTAAGAATATTCTTGAGAATGGGTTGGTGAACACCAACCCATAAATCAACTTTACAGTCACGAATTAATTTCCGATTTGCCCAGTTAAAGTATTTTGTTCCTTAAATGACAACTTTACATTTTAATTTATACAGCTATTCACCAAAAGTATAGTTAAATACATGTCGCACCGTTATCGCATGATCAACGTTCTTTTCATGACCACAAAAAGCGGAATGTGTTATTTTACAGAGTGTCGGATTCAAGAATACAATGTACTCTACCTGTCGCCCCCCCCCCACTCTCTCTCTCTCTCTCTGTCTCTCTCTCTCTCTGTCTCTCTGTCTCTCTCTCTCTCTCTCTCTCTCTCTCTTAAGAATGTTAAACTGTCCACCGTCGGCAACAACAAGTTAACATACATTTGTATCTTTTTAACATTTTGTAAGTCATCATTAAAATAGTTGATGACAGAACTGTTACACCTAAATATTTTAAAAGCGTTTGACGATGTTGAAATATCCACCAGATGGCGGCACCATCCCACTGGTGCCAGGAAGCGCCATCTATGTGATGAATAAACTTTGACGTTAGGAATGTTTCGTCAAACACGTGAATATGTTCTCGTGCAGGATAGGTGGCGTACTTTCTGGAGAGATATCCCGGTCCAGTGGACATCATGGTCGTTATATACGGCAGAATATACCATCTGTTTGAGGCAGCCATCCCACAGAGCACGTGCGCAAAAAATGGATGTCTCGCTTTGGCCATCATGAAGTCGTTGGTAACTCCAAAAGGTTTCGTGGCACATAATCCGACGCCATTGCTTTTATCAAGCGTCTCTATCACATAATCCAGGGGCTCATCCTTTGCCTGTATATCCATGTCTATGTATATTCCACCATATTGATGTAATACCACGTACCTCGCCATATCCGCTTTACGAACCCAGTGGCCGTAACTATTGTATAGGGGCCATAGTTCCGGATATTTGGATTGTATTAAAAGGTCTACCATAGTCGCGTTCCACAGTGTATATTTATAATGCGGGTGTTTACTGATCCAGGATTTTTGGGCTGTTTCAAAACGCCGGGGTAGTGTTTTGTCAGTAACATAGAAAAACATTTGATGAATATGCGCAGGCAGTTTGGTGTCTTGCGTGAAATTGTTCTGGCCACGTAAACAGCCATGGGCCTGTCCAACGTCTCTAAGGTATGTTCCATTTACGAAAGTAAGAAAAATGCAAAACAATACTAAACACAAACACGCTAAACATATGTAACGAAAACACGATCGTTTACCTTGTTTTATAAACATTATAACCTCCTGCTTGAATATCCGTTGTTTAAATAATATTTAACACACTATGTTTCGTCCATTTAATCCAATATCATAAATAATTTCGCGATGGTGATTTGCACGTTCATGTCGACACCCGGCTACACTGTTGAAATAATAGAAATTGGATTACATTAGGTTGTTGCTGTGTGTATTTCTTTTATGTAAAATGTGTAAATGCTACATAAATGCACCGTGAAATATGTATGTGCAGACGTACTTCAGTAATTCAAGTTAAGAACGCGTGCCTATAAATGATTATTTGTTTAGTTTTAACGGTAACGTGTGGCCGCTATTGGCTCTCCGGATTATATACTCCACGTTTCTTAGGATATCATTAATTTTTCATAGTCTATTGCTTAAACATACATGATCAAAATCGATTGGTTAACCGCTATTGGCCAGGGGCGATCACTTATTTGGGTTATCCTATACCCCTTCAAAGACATAAATGGTTTCACTGGCGGGACCATTGGTTCTGGTATCGTATTCAGTCAAGGTTAGAAATAAACGTTCGACTGACTGAATGAACGGACAAACAAGTGAGTGAATGAATGAATGAATAAATAAAAGTATGAATGAATGAATGAACGAACGAACGAACGAACGAACGAACGAACGAACGAACGAATAAATGAATGAATGAATGAATGAATGAATGAATGAATGAATGAATGAATGAATGATAATAATAATAAATACTTTATTTAACGAGAGAACTCAATTGAATAAATTCAATCTTCCATAAGGCCATCAACATATTTACAAAGTACAACATTATCTAACATATAAACAAAAGAAGTAAACATGTATATACAAAGCAAGTTGTTATGAAATCAATCAAGAAAACTTTATAACTATGTTATTGCTCCGCCTCAAATGTCCATATTATGTATTTTACATGGAAAAAAACCCATGTGATCGCCATCTTCCGTTCTAATTTATGTTTGTTATTGTTATTTTGTTGTGTATAAATCGAATTGAATGACTCGTCAATGTACCATAATCTGAACTTCGGTCAATCAAACACAGCATTATTGATTCAACCAACAATCAAAATAACCTGGTTCACAAAATAACCTGAAATAACCTGGTTCACAAAATAACCTGAAATAACCTGGTTCACAAAATAACCTGGTTCACAAAATAACCTGAAATAACCTGGTTCACAAAATAACCTGGTTCACAAAACAACCTGGTTCACAAAATAACCTGGTTCACAAAATATCCTGGTTCACAAAATAACCTGAAATAACCTGGTTCACAAAATAACTTGGTTCACAAAATAACCTGGTTCACAAAATAACCTGGTTCACAAAATAACCTGAAATAACCTGGTTCACAAAATAACCTGGTTCACAAAACAACCTGGTTCACAAAATAACCTGGTTCACAAAATAACCTGGTTCACAAAACAACCTGGTTCACAAAATAACCTAGTTCACAAAATATCCTGGTTCACAAAATAACCTGGTTCACAAAATAACCTGGTTCACAAAATAACCTGGTTCACATATTCAAAAAGTGCTTAGCTGTATCATGTGGCGGTGTAAAAAGAGTTCTTATTAATGGCCAACAAAACATGCATGTCGAAAGTGTAATTACATATGGTAGTTAAACAGGTGTATAACATCAATCGGAACATCGTGGTCCAGTGGTAGAGCACCGAATCCATAATCGGAGGGTCGTGGGTTCGATCCTCCGCCACGGCTATGTATGGTGTGAGAACTTGTTATACGGCTCGGACACTAATGGCCGGAACACCACACATGACTCGAATCATTTATCTGGTCCCGGCCGAAATACTATTTAAATTCTGTTATTCTACCTCCGATGGCTAGAAATTAGGTTCGGCCAACATATCTACCTATATTTTGACACTCTTCGTTCGAACATTTTTCAGTCCCGTCGGGTTCGGTCCATCGAAGTTCTACTGTATTCATCTTTATATACTTGGAATAAGTTCTATCATTCCGATACAACTCGGGAAATTACTATATGATTTGCACTTGCTGTCGAAGATCTGCCAAATAAAATGTTTTTTCAGCCATTTACAAGAATGGTCATAACATATGCTATGGTAATGATTGATTGATTGATTGAATATTTAGCGTTATTTTTATACCATCGAGGGCTAACAGACGATCAGTTAACCTAACCACTGTTTCCTGGGATTAACCAGTACTCGAGCAAACCCCATCTCCGCAAGTAACTGATAACTTTCCCACTTGAATCAGTGGTGAGAGACGAATGACAATGAGACACAATGTCGTATATCAATCATCACGGAGACTGTTGCCGGGCGGGGGATTCGAACTCACGACCCCTGGATTGATAGTCAGGCGCGTAACCGACTGAGCTAACCGGGTCCGGCCTATGGTAATGAAATTTACATAATAAGTATATATACTTTTCAGAAATAGTTTTAAATGAAAATTGTAGCGTGTCCCTTTAAAGTCCTGTAGCATGTTAATAAATTTGAATAGCTGATATATTACGCGGTAGATTTGCAAATCTCTTTGCTTTGATTAGTAATACCGCAATTTTCTAAAGTTTTATATTCCTTCTAGTGTTTCATGTTTAATAAAGTAAACACTCTAAAATTCACAAAATATTTCTTACAGATCATGTCATGTTAGTACGCTGTTGTATCTCGCAATATGTTTTAAAACAGATATTTAACAATACAATGTGCAAAATAATTCATATCAATTTCAAAACTTCCCTAACTGCAGTAAAGTATACAAGGTTAATGTTGGTGATAAAGGTTGTCTCTACATGTAAACAAGTCAAATATGTTAGTGTAGAGATTTGCATTTTCACCCGGTTAGTCACTTACGGGTGTTGTCATAATCATTTGAATAAGTGACTTACGAAGGTGGTGATTATACAAGTACGAAGTTAAATAAGAAAAAAGTTGTTTAAAGTATTATTGCCAACACATTCAATTAATAAAGCAATCACAGAATTGTAGAAAACCGCTAATATTTCGTTTTTTCCCGCTTTATTATCTGTTTATAAAATGTGAATTTATTATCAATTTATCTGAATATCGATGTTAAATCAAATAGCTAATATTAAAAAGCTGAACAACAAACTTGTGTTGAAATATGATTACTCAGTTACATTCTAGCAGATTATATTATAACCCATTTAGTGCTGATTACTAAATGTAATAAACCTCAAACATGAATAGCATTTTCGTTAAAATTGTTCAAATTTTCTGGTAAATGCTGGCAAATAGTTCGTGTTCGCCACAAGATATTATACAGAATTAGGATATACAAAGGTTAACCCATGTTGAATTATTCATTGTTAAGTAACTACACGTACAGGTTAATTGCTCATTATGTTATCTACGCAATGACTGCCTATTTTTTCCAAGAAAAGCCGGACCCGATTAGCTTGTACGGGGTGTGTCAGGGATAGAGTCAGACAAAGTGTAAACTGACAAATAAAAAAAAATGTAGTAAGCAGGGCAGACGGGCAGTAAAGAAGCCCTCCCAGCGGGTGTCCCTGTTCTCGGGATCTCTTAAAGTAATGCCTGTTGTTCCCCAGATATCCAAAAGTATTTGCCAAAGTTCCCCAAAAGTATTTTGCCTATGTTCCCCAGATCTCTAAAAGTATTTCCACTGTTCCCTAGATCTCCAAAAGTTTTAAACATAGTTCTCTGAAAGTACCAAATAGTGTTTCCTGAAGTAAAACGTCTACTATAACCTTTCTCTATTATTATTTTCACATCGTCATAATAAGCAAAATCCATGTACTGTCTTATTTTCATTGTTTAAAATATCTATGGTCTATGGCTTGAACTTTCAGAGAAAAGGTGTTTTTTTAAGTTTCCTTAAAAATGTGCTTGTAAGCCCTATGGCAGGGAACATTTGTGGTTCAATCACGCTGGTTCAAGAACTTCAAAAGTTTGTGGTTATACAAATGCTGTGCGAGTTTGGATAAGATTATTTGAAAAATGTAGGGGATGCTATAGCTTCTTCAAGAAAACGGTTAACGGATGTACGATGGACAATTTATCACAACATAAGCCCTGCTGGCCTTTGGCAAGTAGAGTCAAATAAGATATCGATGGAAGGACAGAAGAGACAATAAAAATGAACAGCTGAACAGTTTATTTACAAAAGGCAATAAATACACATAAAAAATTATAAATACACATAAATAATTGACTTTAAACACGATCTAATAAAAACAAGTAGATGCCGGGTTGGATTGAACACCCAGTCCTTACGGTTCGAAATCGACGATATTAACCACAGCACTATCCCGCCTTTACTCATCAGTACTGTAAATATATCTTTGGTAGGAATTACCATCCAAAATTT
The DNA here is from genome assembly GCA_029582155.1 of Panopea generosa. Taxonomy (NCBI): domain Eukaryota; kingdom Metazoa; phylum Mollusca; class Bivalvia; order Adapedonta; family Hiatellidae; genus Panopea; species Panopea generosa. The sequence continues at coordinate 19,239,318 of CM055894.1, read as the reverse complement.
ATTTCGGGTACATACAATTATGGGATGAAGTTGTGTAGGGTCCCAGACTAACACATTAGAAATCTCCAAAGCTGTCAAAAGCTGTTTCAAGCTGTCGACATCTCATTTTAAAAGTAAATTATGATCAAGTATAAAAAGTATACATAAAATCAGTGACTTAATTACAGAGACTGGCAGGCTAATACCAATAATAATGTACACGGCACTTTTAGTGTTTTTATAATAACTCTTCGAATCTTGGTCTGAATTAAACAATTTTGGTGCCAAAGTAAAGCTGATAAAAATGATGACCAATTTCAATTATCATTTTTTTTTAATATTTTTCATCTGAATTTAAATTATTACGAATTGAAATCGGAATATGTTGAAATTTCACGGAAACAAAAAGATTTTTAAACAAAAAACGGGAGTCTTGATTTAACAAATACATTGTACGTTTAAACAAAACAAAATAAAAATAGAAATATTAGGTAGAAAGATGAAGCAGTGAGAAAACGATCACACAAAAACACTTTAAGCGTAAAATTCTTCATTTCTTTAAATTTAAAAAAGAAAAATAATAATTTCCCAAATCAAGCCCTTTCTTTTGATACCATAATCACAAAATTATGTTATTTGATTCTGGAGGATGTGTTTCCATGATTTAGAAAACGCCACGTGATCTAGTGGTAAAGCACCGAACCCATGATCGGAGGTTTGTGGGAATTTCAATCCTTCGCCACGACTACGTGGGGTGTCCTTGAGCAAGACACTTTTTCCACATATGCTTAGTACAGGTTATACCCAGGAAGACTTCGAGCGTGATTTGTCTAAGTCGTAAGAACTTGTTTCAAAATCGAAGTAAAATAAATAAGTTCAAACTAAACTAGAAAAAGCCAAAATGTGCCACCTGAAATTTAGACAAGTGCCTCCAGTTGCCTATCTCTGTTTATATGTCTCTGATAAAATTGATCAAATTAGGTACTTTTTTTAATTAAGTGCAATATCCCTAGATCTCTAAAATTAGGCCTTTGATCCCTGGATCTATGAAAGTAATGGCCAATGTTCTCCAGATCTCCAAAAACTCCAGGGAGGGCCTCAGTAATGGTGTTGGCTACAATCAGTACTAAAGGCAGTGCATATTGTTGGTCACAATCAGTACTAAGGGCAGTGAATATTGTCGGCTACAATCAGTACTAAAGGCAGTGAATAGTGTTGGCCACAATCAGTACTAAGGGCAGTAAATAATGCATGGGCGTAGGAGCGTTTCAATTATTGGGGGGGCCAACCAATAACAGCAGCCAACATGTACCACGTAGCCTTAAATATTTTAATGCACATTATTTACGTTTATTTGTTAATACAGGGTTAGTATTTGCAGTTTTGCACCAAAAAAGCATTAATACAGATTACAATACACATTTAGTTCTTCAGATATTGTATTTCAAATCAGATAAGTGATATGCGTATACTTGATCGGACACCCACACACCCGGATCCGATAGTATAATCTATATGTTTTATTTAGTATAATAGTCCTTTTTGTTTATATGTAATAAATATCATTGCTATCAAAGACTTCAACCATCGTTACTTCAATGCATTATTATGTATCGGTTTTTATAATACAAGCAAGCCCAGAAAAGACGATCTTATTCGTTAGTATTGAAATAGTCCTGGTTTAAAATAATAGTTAAGATCTCTTTGTGGCGGGTCGGAATCCATCGTAGTGGCGGGCCGAATTCCGTCGAATGATGTAAAACTGGACAGTAAGGAGGCTATAGAACTATCATATACACTTTTTAAAACTTGCCAAAGTACTCCATCCTCTCTTTGTTCTTTGCTACAAATTCTGACGCTACTTGTAGAATGTTAATCTGATCAGTTTCGTCCTTGTGACAGTGTAACAACATCATGTTGTTCAAACGTTCCTGTGACATCGTTGATCTTAAGTAGGTTTTAAGTCGACGTAAAGTCGAAAATGAACGTTCAGCCGTTGCGGTGGTAACGGGAATTGTAAAATACATCTGTATTAGCATAACGACAGCTGACATAAACTTCTTTGCGCCTGGCTCATTATTTAATATGTCACAAACAGTTCTAATGCTTGATACTTTATCGACCTTCAATGCACTTCCTTTGATCATGTCTTCCATTAAAGGTAATTGCGCCTGCAGCTTTTGCATGTCGATGTCGTCTTTGTACAAGTTGCTTACGCTTACGGGGACATCAACGGAGACACCATTTGCCGCATCTATTACCAATCGTTCTATGTCCTCTACAACGTCAATATTCTTGTTTAGAAGTCGTCGCTCAAGATGATTCTGAATACAGTCGATAGCCTCGTAATACTGTTGGCGGAAGTAGTCTTTTGTGTTATCAAATTTCACACTATCTTCCCCGCAATCCAGTCGTTTTGGTACTCTTTTATATCGGGGCAGACAAGGGGTCTCCGTGATGTTCTGTGACATGGTTTCGATTTTCTCATAGAACACTTTGAACGAGTCATCTGTTCTCTATCTCGCACAGAAGGGCATAAGCATCCTGCAACCATTCTTAACGTCTACCACACACGAGTCTTTGTTTTGGAGTGTAATAGACAGTTGCTCAGTTGCGGCAAACAGCATATGTGAAAGATGCAGCCCAAAATATGTGTTAAATTTCTGCATCAAGGTTGAAATACCACCAGCACGTCTTGAATAATCATCATTCCCTGATGCGTTCACCTCATCCATAGTATCTATGAGGACTTCATAGTTGTCTAACACAGAACTTATAGCAGACGTTCTTACAGTCCATCGAGTCGGGCACAATGGCTTGATAGTTGCTGTAGATTTTCCCGATTCGACTTGTAGCTTTTCAAACAAAACTTGACGTTTTGGCGACCACTTTATGAGTGAGGCGATCTCTTTAACTAGATCGATTGCATCCCGCATGGCTTTTATTTGACGGCATGAATCTTGTAGACCTAGATTTAAACAATGTGCAAAACAGTGCACAACAATGGCCTGTGGAACTTCTTGTCGAATTTTAACGGCCACTCCATTTATATGACCCATAAAGTTGGACGCTCCATCATACCCTTGACCACGACAATTGTTGAGTGGTAAACATAGACGAAGAAGAACGTCCTTAATAGAAAGGAGAATTGTTGCAGCCTTGGTATCGTCCACCTGAATCATGCCTATAAAGTCCTCATATACAACAAAGTGCTCGTCGACCCAACGAATGCTTATTGAAAGTTGCTCCCTGTTGGAAATGTCTCTTGTTTCGTCCGCCAATATGCTGTACCATTTCACCTCAGATATTTTTTGGATAAGTTTTCTTAGTAAATTGTGCCCCATTAGATTGATTTGTTCATTGATTATGATTGGAGATTGTTATGTGCGCTGTTGAACCCAGTTATTAAGAAGGGGACTATCGTCTGCTCTGAGCATCATCAGCTGGTCGAAATTCCCCTCTCCTTCTCTTTTACCTCGCACAGGTAAGCCCTGACGCAGCATAAACTTCAACGATTTTAGTTGTTTAATCAAACATTCACGATGATTAGCTTGATCGGCTTTATTCTGGTTGTGTATACTACTCTGAACGTTGATCCCTTTCTTTGCGAACTCAACCGTTTCAACTACTTCTTTATGGGTATGACTCTGTTCGTGTTCAAGAAAATTTCGCGGGGGCCTTTTTCCAGTTATTGAATCCTTCATTCATGAAGTTAGTTTCCGACTTTGTGCTGAATGATATCAGGGAATGGTTGGAAGCGAATTGGCATGTTGAACAATAGACACGGTTATTTGTTATACAGTATGTAAGCCATGGGTAATCAACAAACCAACTTGCCTGACATGTCCGTTCTCGGTTTTTATAAATTCTCACAGACCCGTCTAATATTTCTGTGTCTGTTGGGTGAAATGGCTCCAAGGATGAACAACATAAAGTATTACAATTAACGTTACGCGGTAAGGTACTAACATGAACTTCACTTGGATCTACTGGAACAGGGCTATGGGTCCCGATGTGTTTATTGTCAGGCGTGTGGACACTGTTTTCCGAAACAGATTGCGTTAATGGACTTGTTTTGTTGTCACTGCTTTGGTCACATGATCTTTCACCTACATTTTCAATGTCATGCTGTAGACTCTGTTCTTTGTTGTTTTCTATCTTTATCGTTGATTCTTTGGTGACTTTGTCTGACTTTTTTTCAAAGAACGAAAACAGTGTACCCTGTTTTGATCGATTTGGTTTGCTTACTTTAGTTGTGTTTTTATAGTTTGATTGACACGGAGGACACTTGCGTTTGTTTGAAGATTGTTTTGGTTCACAAGATACGGTCTCTGCAGTTGGCAAGATAGCACAGAAATGGTTGGGTTGAAATAAACTCCCCGTACGCGCGTCCAAATTTCCGTCACGCGACCACAATACTATGAACGGGTTTCGTTTTGTACTTGGGCTGCTGATTGAATTGCGTACTCGTATATGACCATTAAGCAAGGGTCTAATGCCGTGACTTGTATCAGGATAAGCTGAATAAATATCAGTATTAACCACATTCGGAAGGCTTAAAACCTGTAGCATAGATGACCAAGTTTTTGTTTCACACATATGCATGGCTTCTAATCTAACACATTCCTCTAGGTCAATGTCATTTCTATTAGCAGAAACATTGGTTAAAAGTACACTAAACAAAGTTTTTTTATCTGTTGTCATGATACTTGGTTTTGATGCTGCTTCTTCCAGTATGGGGTGATCGCTGTAGAAATTGGCATTCAGATACAAATCACAGGCAGACAGCAATCTCAATGGTGATGCCAATGACTCATCACCTGTAAATATAACAAATATACACCTGAGACCACGTATGGCTGTTACAAGGAAGATACGGTATGATTAATTTTCAAATTGGAAAAAACACATGTATAAATTCACTATACATAGCACATATCAATAATAACTCCTCAGTTTCATTGAACTCGAACGGAAAAATTATGGAAGGACAAACATATCGGCAGACGAACATACGGACGATATGCATGACGCTTATTAATATCCGCCATTGAAATATGATCAACATATTTTAAACAAGAGACCCATGAGGGCCTATACTCTACTGGCATTGATCTAGCATGTTTCAAAAGGAACCATTATGTCATCAATATTCAAATACCACCCAAGTTTGGTGAAGATCAGATAGTAAGTGGAAGCTCTATTGTTTTCACAAGCTGTATTATAGCAATTTCCACGATTCCAATTCGGATATGGCTGGATTTCGAAAGGAACCGAGCTCTCATGAATATCTAACTACTGTATAGGTTTGGTTGAGATACAATAAAAATAAAGACTGTATCGCATTAACAAAATCTTTTATAGCAATTTTGACAATTTCAAGGGTCATAATCCAGTCATGCATGGGCGGATCTGGCTGGCTTTTAATAGGTACCGAGCTCTCATGGATATCTCACTAATGTATAAGTTTGGTTGAGATATAACAAAAATAAGAAAAGACTGTATCGTGTTAACAAAGTTTTTTTATAGCAATTTTCACCATTTCAAGAGTCATAATCCAGTCTTGCATGGGCGTATCTGGCTGATTTTCAAAAGAAATCAAGCTCCCTCGGATATATAACTACTGCATAGAATTAGTTGCGATACAATAAAAAATGAAGACTGTATCGTGTTAACAAGAAATTGTTTACAGAAGGACGGATGCACGCATGCACGCACGACGGACAAATTGCTACGGCATAAGCCCTTCTGGCCTTTGCCAAGTAGAGCAAAAAAACCCGGACACAGTCACTATATAACAGGATACCAGAGTTACTTCGTTAGCTAAAATCTTTAAGCCGAAATGGATTAAAGATATGTACGACATGATACTTACTTTACAGTGATAAATGTTCACCCGTCCCAACGATTTTTGGGGAAATTGCAGACGACAATTCCTAAATGATGGCTGAAAACCAGACGGACGCAGCGGCGAATAAATGTTTTCACCAAAAACAATAATAAAATGATGGAGTTTAAATAATTTCACAAGTTTAATTGAAGTTCAACTAACAGTTTTGGAGAATTTCAATGACATACACGTTCATACAAAACAATCTTATTCAAAAAGGATTTTTATTTTGATACATTCAAATCTCATGAAACGCTAAGTGGTGATATTTTCATGTTTACAGTGGTAAACGGCACCTGCTTAGCCTACCGCCAATCAAAGAAATCACATGAAACCACAATCCCTTTACAATGAGACCCAAACGCTTAAGCAGTAACGGCCAGCTATTGACAGTCAATTACCATTAACCATTAAGTAACGAACGGACCGAACCCCTTTAAACAAACTGTCGACGAGTGACACTTTTACAAAAATGATTTAACGGCCTCTACTAACCTTTCAAATACAGTGAAGTAGCATTAAACAAGCAATCTCCATTTCCAGTTGTTTTCACAGGGCGGACTTTTGAAAAAGGTATGTCTGTAGGAGCCAGTGTCTCAGCTTGACCATCCGTCTGCATATTTGAGTAGCTAGGGTTGTTGGTAGTTAACGTGAGTGGTGCTATGATAGTTTTATACCTAGCATCCAACTCTAAAACGCATATTCTATTCCCCGTTGATATGGCATCTTTTAACTTCCGCAGGTCGGAGATGACAGAGTCATCACTGAAATGCAATATAGTTAATATGATTGCATGGAATGAAAAATGAATAAATCGGAGTAGCAAGATTGTAAAATGAAACAATTTCAAACATTTACCCTAATTAAGTAATGAGGCTGGCACGATATAGGCAGTTGGTAGTGTTAACTAGGGTGATCCTTTCTATCATATGCGCACACAGTTTGAAGTTATTATGTATCGTTTATCTCTCTGAGGCTGCATGAAATGACTTAAGCTGCTGAGTGACAGTTTTATGTGAAACTTGCCGGTCCGGGTAGCTCACTCGGTAGGCTAGCGTATCTGCCTCGTGATCTGGAGGTCACAGGTTTGATACCCGGTCGAGGCGACATTCTTTCGGGCGACTTTTTCCATTGCCTCTCACCTATGATTCAAGTGAGAAAGTAGTCAGTGGCTTCGCAAAATGTTGTGTAAGTACTGGTAAGGGAAAGCCAGGAAAATATGGGTAGGTGCACTGACCGCCGTGATATTACCAAATCTGTTGAAAGCGGCGTTAAACTCCAAACAAACAAACTTATGTGAAACTTAAAATATTAACTAAAAAAAAAAATTGCTGGTGAGCGGATTCGATCCTTGAGCTCCCGCGTGACAGAACGATGCTTTCACCATTAGGCTACGCAGACACGTACCCAGTCATGGTAGTAAAATTGAAGTGCTTTAAAATATTACGGATCGAATGTAAATTTCTGGTTTTCCAAATAATTTTTTTTAAACCTTATAAATATTTCGCGTAGACCTGGGCAAATTCAAAATAAAACTTACTAAATCAAATAAACTGGCTTACCTGCTCGACGATGCAACTGCCATTGCTATGTTTATACAGAGCCTGAGGCACGTTTATTTCATGATGTTTATAATATTTTTTAAAATGATCGCGCCATATTATAAGACTTGTTTCCGGCGACCTCTTCTAGCGTAAAAAATGTATTTATAATATCGGGGAACCACTAGAATAGAATCCCGGTCGGGTTTAATTTACGGAAAATAAAATAAAAAGATCAACATAATTTATTGTTGTAATCTATTTGAAAACAGAAATTAGCATCCATCAATACATAATACAAATATCAATAATTTCATGATTCAATTGTTTTTGTTAAATTTGTTTTATATAAGGTATATTACTATTATCATATGTAAATATGCTTAATTTTGTGACAATTATTGGGGGGGCCAAAGCATATGCCCCCTGGCCCCCCGGCTCCTACGCCTATGTAATGTTGGCTACAATCAGTACTGAAGGCAGTGCATATTGTTGGTCACAATCAGTACTAAGGGCAGTAAATATTGTTGGCTACAATCAGTACTAAGGGCAGTGAATAGTGTTGGCCACAATCAGTACTAAGGGCAGTGAAAAGTGTTGGCCACAATCAGTACTACTAAGGGCAGTAAATAGGTAATCAGTACTAAGGGCAGTGAATAGTGTTGGCCATAATCAGTAATACTAAGGGCAGTGAATAGTGTTGGCTACAATCAGTACTACTAAGGGCAGTGAATAGTGTTTGTCACAATTAGTACTAAGGGCAGTGAATAGAGTTGGCCACAATCAGTACTAAGGGCAGTAAATAGTGCTGGCCACAATCAGTACTAAAGACAGCAAATAGTGTTGGCCACAATACGTACTAAGGGCGGCGAATAGTGTTTGCCACAATCAGTCAGTACTACTAAGGGCAGCGAATATTGTTGGCCACAATCAGTACTAAGGACAGCAAATAGTGTTGGCCACTATCAGTACTAAGGGCAGCGAATAGTGTTGGCCACAATCAGTACTAAGGGCAGCGAATAGTGTTTGGCCACAATCAGTACTACTAAGGGTAGTGAATAGTGCTGGCCACAATCAGTACTAAGGGGCAGCAAATAGTGCTGGCCACAATGAGTACTAAGGGCAGCAAATAGTGTTGGCCACAATCAGTACTACTAAGGGCAGCGAATAGTGTTGGTCACAATCAGTACTACTAAGGGCAGCGAATTGCGTGGCCACAATCAATATTAAGGGTAGTGAATGGTGTTAAGCACACTCAGTACTACTGAGGGCAGCGAATAGTGTTTGCCACAATCAGTACTAAGGGTAGTGAATAGTGTTGGCCACAATCAGTACTAAGTGCATCAAATAGTGTTGGCCACAGTCAGTACTAAGGGCAGCAAATAGTGCTGGCCTCAATCAGTACTAAGGGCAGCGAATAGTGTTGGCCACAATAAGTACTACTAAGGGCAGCAAATAGTGTTGGCCACAATCAGTACTAAGGGCAGCGAATAGTGTTGGCCACAATCAGTACTACTAAGGGTAATGAATAGTGCTGGCCACAATCAGTACTAAGGTCAGCGAATAGTTTTGGCCACAATCAGTACTACTAAGGGCAGCAAATAGTGTTGGCCACAATCAGTACTTAGGGCAGCGTATGGTATTGGCCACAATCAGTACTACTAATGGCAGCGAAAAGTGTTGGCCAATATCAGTATTAAGGGTAGTGAATAGTGTTGGCCACAATCGGTACTAAGGGCAGCGAATAGTGTTGGCCACAATCAGTACTAACGGCAGCGAATATTGTTTGCCACAATCAGTACTAAGGGCAGCAAATAGTGTTTGCCATAATCAGTACTAAGGGCAGCAAATAGTGTTTGCCACAATCAGTCAGTACTACTGAGGGTAGTGAATAGTGCTGGCCACAATCAATACTAAGGGCAGCGAATAGTGTTGGCAACAATCAGTACTACTAAGGGCAGCAAATAGTGTTGGCCACAATCAGTACTAAGGGCAGCAAATGGTGTTGGCCACAATCAGTACTACTAAGGGTAGTGAATAGTGTTGGCCACAATCAGTACTACTAGCAGCGAATAGTGTTGGCCACAATCAGTACTACTAAGGGCAGCGAATAGTGTTGGCCACAATCAGTACTACTAAGGGCAGTGAATAGTGTTGGCCACAATCAGTACTACTAAGGGCAGTATATAGTGTTGGTCACAATCAGTACTACTAGGGGCAGCGAATAGTGTTGGCCACAATCAGTACTACTAAGGGCAGCGAATAGTGTTGGCCACAATCAGTACTACTAAGGGCAGTTAATAGTGTTGGCCACAATCAGTACTAAGGGCAGTGAATAGAGTTGGCCACAATCAGTACTAAGGGCAGCGAATAGTGTTTGCCACAATTAGTACTACTATGGGTAATGAGTAGTACTGGCCACAATCAGTACTAAGTGCAGCGAATAGTGTTGGCCACAATCAGCACTACTAAGGGCAGCAAATAGTGTTGGCCACAATCAAAACTAAGGGCAGCGAATGGTGTTGGCCACAATCAGTACTACTAAGGGCAGCGAATAGTGTTGGTCAATATCAGTACTAAGAGTAGTGAATAGTGTTGGCCACAATCGGTACTAAGGGCAGCGAATAGTGCTGTCCACAATCAGTACTAAGGGCAGCGAATAGTGTTTGTCACAATCAGTACTAAGAGTAGCAAATAGTGTTTGCCACAATCAGTACTAAGGGCAGCAAATAGTGTTTGCCACAATCAGTCAGTACTACTAAGGGCAGCAAATAGTGTTGGCCACAATCAGTACTAAGGGCAGCGAATTGTGTTGGCCACAATCAGAACTACTAAGGGTAGTGAATAGTGCTGGCCACAATCAGTTCTACGGCCAGCAAAAATAGTGTTGGCCACAATCAGTACTAAGGGCAGCAAATGGTGTTGGCCACAATCAGTTCTACTAAGGGTAGTGAATAGTGCTGGCCACAATCAGTACTTAGGGCAGCAAATAGTGCTGGCAACAATCAATACTTAGGGCAGCGAATAGTGTTGGCCAATATCAGTACTACTAAGGGCAGTGAATAGTGTTGGTCACAATCAGTACTATTAAGGGCAGCGAATAGTGTTGACCACAATCAGTACTACTAAGGACAACGAATAGAGTTGGCCACAAATCAGTACTACTAAGGGCAACAAATAGTGTTGGTACAATCAGTACTACTAAGGGCAGTAAATAGTGTTGGCCACAATCAGTACTACTAGCAGCGAATAGTGTTGGCCACAATCAGTACTACTAAGGGCAGTGAATAATGTTGGCCACAATCAGTACTACTAAGGGCAGCGAATAGTGTTGGCCACAATCAGTACTACTAAGGGCAGTGAATAGTGTTGGTCATAATCAGTACTACTAGAGGGCAGTGAATAGAGTTAGCCACAATCAGTACTAAGGGCAGTGAATAGTGTTGGCCACAATTAGTACTACTAAGGGCAGCGAATAGTGTTGGCCACAATCAGTACTAAGGGCAGTGAAAAGAGTTGGCCACAATCAGTACTAAGGGCAGTAAATAGTGCTATTCACAATTAGTACTACTATGGGTAATGAATAGTACTGACCACAATCAGTACTACGTGCAGTGAATAGTGTTGGCCACAATCAGCACTAAGGGCAGTAAATAGTGTTGGCCACAATCAGTACTAAGGGCAGTAAATAGTGTTGGTCACAATCAATACTAAGGGCAGTGAAAAGAGTTGGCCACAATCAGCACTAAGGGCAGTAAATAGTGTTGGCCACAATCAGCACTAAGGGCAGTAAATAGTGTTGGCCACAATCAGCACTAAGGGCAGTGAATAGTGTTGGCCACAATCAGCACTAAGGGCAGTGAATAGTGTTGGCCACAATCAGCACTAAGGGCAGTAAATATTGTTGGCCACAATCAATACTAAGGGCAGTGAATAGAGTTGGCCGCAATCAGTACTAAGGGCAGTAAATAGTGCTGGCCACAATTAGTACTACTAAGGGTAGTTAATAGTACTGGCCACAATCAGTAATAAGTGCAGTGAATAGTGTTGGCCACAATCAACACTAGGGGCAGCGAATAGTGTTGGCCACAATCAGTACTACTAAGGGCAGTGAATAGTGTTGGCCACAATCAGCACTAAGGGCAGTGAATAGAGTTGGCCACAATCAGTACTAAAGGCAGTGAATAGTGTTGGCCACAATTAGTACTACTAAGGGCAGCGAATAGTGTTGGCCACAATCAGTACTAAGGGCAGTGAATAGAGTTGGCCGCAATCAGTACTAAGGGCAGTGAATAGAGTTGGCCACAATCAGTACTAAGGGAAGCAAATAGTGTTGGCCACAATCAGTACTAAGGGCAGTAAATAGTGCTGGCCACAATCAGTACTAAGGGCAGCGAATAGTGTTGGCCACAATCAGTACTAAGGGCAGTAAACAGTGTTGGCCACAATCAGTACTAAGTGCAGTGAATAGAGTTGGCCACAATCAGTACTAAGGGAAGCAAATAGTGTTGGCCACAATCAGTACTAAGGGCAGTAAATAGTGCTGGCCACAATTAGTACTACTAAGGGTAGTGAATAGTACTGGCCACAATCAGTACTAAGGCAGCGAATAGTGTTGGCCACAATCAGTAATAATTCTACCCATGAAATGGTCTTGAAAGAGAGTCATATAAGCTTTGAGCTTACCCCACAATTGAGATTAAATAAATTATGATAAATATTGTGTTTCTTGTCAGTTCCATGCAGCATACTTAGAACCACAGCCCATCTACAACTATTAGCTGGGCTCAAATCTATGACATAAGTAATGAGATTTCAGTGATTTTGCAATATGTGCATGATGTTAATATCAAACTTTTAGAAATAATAGAGTTAACAGCCTTCTCCACATGCCATTTAAGCACATGGGGCACCCCAACACTTGATTATCACAAATGGTACTCCCCAACCGCTTGCATTCTTTATCAAAATTTTGCAAAAGCTTATTTCCTCTAAATCATTATTTTTCTCTGCATATCTTTTCTCATTTAAATGCTAAAAATGAAACATACTAATTATGATGACTTAAACTGATGAATAAAAGTTTTACAGGTGAAATATATTTCAATTAGTGACTTACACAGCGCTTGAAAAAGTGTTGAAGGTGTTTATGTGCTCTTACCCCAGTGCTTGCATTCCTTCCTGTGGAAAACCCTGGTTAGTTCAAAAGTATAGAAAGTGCCATGTGTCGCCTTTAAACACAAATTAACCAATTTGAAGGTCACTAAGTCGCATTGTTTCTGGTAGTAGGTACAGAAGACTTGTAGTTTCATAATGATTTTAATTTCTATTGATAGTCTAGCAATATAATAATAAATAAATATATATAACTACCAGTGATGCCATAGCATTACAATGAGAGTTAATTAAGTAACAATTTATGAAAATCACACTTTAAAAGCAGTGTTTTATATCATAGATTATTTCATTAATATAAACTAAGATATTAACAGAATTAAAAAAAATATCAGCTAAAATCTAAATACAGTCAAACCTGTGTTAGCAGTCACTTGTCTTAAGCAGCCACATTTGCTTTTTCTAATTTCTATGGTTTCAGAGTAAATTAACCTGTATTAAGCAACAACCCGTCTTAAAAGACCACTTTTGCTCATTCCATTGACTGGCTGCTTAAGACAGGTTTGACTGTAGATAGTAAATATAAAATGTTAAGTTAAATAACATAAGATCCTGACTCCTAAATTAATTACTGTGAAATAATTTATTTCTGTGAGAAGTTAATTTTCGTTGAGTTTGTGGATAGCCTCGAAAACAAAATCAAATCCGCACATATTTGTGGTAGGCATAATTTTGTTCTATCTTTTTGGTAAAATTCTTATCTGTACCTAGAAAGAAAGCCAACATTTCCAAAGCTATAAATTATCCAATAATCTCTATCTAGTGTTTGCCTTTTGTTACTTTTTATGGATAAATATTAAATTGCGTAAAGGTGTACTGACAAGTTAAAATGCAATTACTGTAGCTTACTGTGTATCATCTAACGTTTATCTCATTTACATAATTTTATGCATATAACCCATTCACAAATTTCAACTTGACAATAACCATTCAATTCATTAATGTTGTTTGCACAGCATTTTAATAAAAAATCGTAATCACAATTATCCCTTGTTGTGAAATACACTGACGGTTATGTGTGTATGTAGCGGTTTATAATTAATGTACTTAAAATATTCATTTTCTAATGAGCCAGATGCTGATGTTATTTTTTCTTTATAATTTTCTCATATTGGTTTTCAACAAAGGAATGAATGAATGAGGGTTTAACGGCATACCAACACATAGGTTATTTGACGCCAACAGGAACAAAGAATCCAGGTTCACTCTTCATGTAAAAAAAACAATAAATTAACATACAGATAAAAATCAACAAATGAATATGCAAAATAAACCTAGAACCTTGATACCTGCAGAGTTGCAGAGTTTCAGCAAATTCTATAATATTACTCAAATTGTCGCTTCCTACGACATGCATAAGCCACAGTGATTCTATTCTTATTTTCACTCATACAGCTCCCTGGAACCACAAAGGGGTTGGTAAAGTTCCCAATAATATGTCCTCGAATCAAAATAAGTGAAAACTATTCACATAAGAAATTAATTATTTTACAGTAACAGTGACTAACTTCTATACTATATTGTATAAAAACAGTCAATTGCCCAACCATAAATATTTAAGCAATTCATGTTTTACACAATACATAAAATTTGGAAGGATGAATAATAAATTATCAAAAATAATTATAAATGCATGTATAACCAATCAAACAAAATATGTAAAAAGGAATATATCAGGATTTTTTCAAAATTTTAGAATTGGCTAATAACATTTACTCCCAATATATAATGCATATATATACACTCACTGATCTCATATTGATAAACAGACATCTATTTAAACATGCCAAAATACTATATTGAAAAGAGATTTCCTTATTTGGGCTATGCACCTACGTTAGACTAAAATAGATTTCCTGCTTAAGATTGCAACGTATTTTGCGACGTATTAAAAGTCACATGCTTTTATTTGATTTCAATTTGATCCGTTATACTGGTTCACATGTAGTCACAATGGTTTCATCTTAGAAACAATCCTAATGATGATGTGAATGGCATGAAGCAGTATTTAAATGCCATTCAGTTTTTATATACAGTAAAACTCAACCTTACGACCACCCGATATTATGACAACCCCTCTATTACGGACATTTATTTAAGGGACAAATTTTTTTCTTCTTTATTGAAAGGTTGGTAACTCCGATAATGTGGGCACCCTGCTAATCCGATATTACCACCACCAAACTGATCCCAATCACGGTCTTTGTTCTATTTTTATAACGTTAATTACGACCACTTGTGTGATCAAAGACGCCTCGAGGAAATATTTACGACTTATTCAACGAGTCAATTTGTGGTTGTTGTTAAAGGTGTGAAAACGTAGGGTAAACAAAGACATATTAATTAAGACACCTGACAATAGCTTAATTGTTATTAGAGTGATATTGATGGTCTTTTTTTTTTCTAAATTTTAATGTAAAAGTAAAACACGTATGTAAAAATAGAATATACCAGTAGTATACATCAATCTACTATCGGTTACATTGGCCTACTACTTTTGCCAATATAATTCAATAATAAGACCACTCCGCTATTAAGACCACTTTTGCCTGGTTCCAAGGGTGGTCTTATTAGAGGGTTTTACTTAATTAATGGTAATGATATACTTTTATCTACCGGTATTCTAAAAATAATTTCATTTTTTAAGACATTTAAAATGTTTTCCCTGATATACTCCTTTTAATAGGAATATACATCAGGGTTTTTCTAAATTTTAAAAATGGCTAAGTATATTTTTTATCCAATACAGCGTGCCCATATATGCTCACTGACCCTGGTAGTTCTGACATACAAAACCATTCGAATTTCACTGAATAATGATAATGAGATGCTTTTAATCTATTTTAAATATAAATTTATTTTTAATACTTGCATATCGTTTTTTCCATATATATTCCCTTTAAACTGTTATTATCAATCAGGATAAGAATGCATTAACATCAAAGATTTGTTATTGATACCTAATTAATAATTACTGTTTATATTAAAGTTCAATATTGCAACACAGAAGTTAGTATAGACTTCCTTTAAGGCTTTTTCATATCAACACAAGATACACATATTTGTACAACTATTACTCACATTAACATTTTCTACAGTTTGAATAAAGAACTACATTAATTCTTGTACAATAAAGTTGATGTCATATACTGCTGTGTGGTCTAGTGGTAGAAAAATAAATAGAAGTTTCCTTGCTTGGCGATCAGCATATAGAAGAAGATAGATCTCTGGGCCAGGTGTCAGTATAATGTGACTGGGTGGGGTATCATGCTATGTATCTGTGGCATGATACTCCAGTGTGGCAGTGCTCCGAATACTGTCTCAAATAGACACCAGTGCGATATGACCAAAATATTGTTGAAAACAATGCTTAACACCACACAATAACAACAACAACACGTTGATATGTAAACATTGGATGTGTTGGAAAACAGGTTAAAAAAAGAATATAAAAAATGAACTTTAGCAGCAATATGGTTACTATAGTTCTTTCTACTTCACTGAATAATTGAAGATGTAAATAAGAGGGTGAAAAATTACCCTAAATCGCTCATCTGTGGCATAGGAAACTGTCAAAGCAAACAAATTTAAGACAATTTATATTATCATTTTTAATTATTAAATTCAATTTTCAAAATTTCATCACAGATTTTATATATAATTTAAGTTTATAAAAATTTATTTAAGCTTAATTGCTTAAAGCTTACTTAAGTCAGCTTCCTGGGTAGAACTGATAACAATTTTTTTTTCTTGAGAAATATTGTGTCAAGCTGGGGATTGAACCTGAAACCTCTAGCATGAGCGACCAACACTTTATATACTACACTACCTTTTAAGTATTTTATACAATAAATACTCAAAGTGAAACAAAGATTTTTTTTTGATGATCAGAGGGTCAATATTCAGACATTAATAATCCTATTTGGCCAGTCAAAGGGCTTGTTTGAAAAATTATGGTTATATATTTAATGTGTAAGTTTGGTAAGGATTCAATGAGAACGGATCATGCTAGTGTGTACTATACAATGTAAAATAACAAAATTTTGAAAATGCAAGACATCAATTTTCCAATTTGGCCACTTAAAACACTTTTCTAAATATAATGGTTAAACAAAGCAACATGATGGACACTGGGCGAACAGATAGCTCACTTAAGCTTTGCTCAGGTGATCTAATAAATAAAATAGTTGTAATGTGGAAAAACGAGTTCATTAAATTTACTTCATAAAAATAGTTTAAATGTATTTATAGTACAGTCAAACCTGTCTTAAGCAGCCTGTCAAGGGAAGGAGCAAAAGTGGCCTTTTAAGACAGGTTGTTGCTTAATACAGGTTAATATGCCCTGAAAACATATTATACCAAGCATATGCAATGTGTCTTATTCGGGTACAACACACATAACATGGTGGACGATCAAGTACATGACCTTCCAATCCAGTATGATTATGTTTCATTTTATATATTTGCTAAATGACTTTTCATGTGACTTTTGCGACTGACATTATGTGTGAAGTGAAGGTCACAAATTTCACATTTGTAAGGTTTTTCTCCAGTATGCTGTCGCATATGTGCTTTAAGATTCCAGTTCTGAGCAAAAGACTTTCCACAATGATTGCACGTGAAAGGCATTTCCTGTGTGTGTGTTCTCATGTGTCGCTTAAGATGGTCTCTACTTGTGAAAGACTTTGGACAATGATCACATCGACATGGTTTCTCTCCGGTATGTGTATATGAGTGTTGAACCAGCTTGTCTGAACGAGCAAAGCCTATTCCGCATATTTCACATATGAATGGCTTTTCTCCAGTATGACTACGTTCATGCAGCAGTAAGGAATTTTTACTACGAAACTTTTTGTCACATCCAGCTGTTAAACATTTAAATGGTCGAATGTCTAAACACCTCTTAATGTGAACCCTTAGTAGACCTGTGGCAGCAAATGCCTCACCACAATATTGGCAGATGTAGTTCTTTTCATTGGAATGGCTAAGTTTATGAACATTGAGTTCTCCAACTGTGCGATATTTCTTCTCACATATATCACAATCAAACGGTGCAAGCCCAACATGTACAAGGAGATGTCTCTTCATGCCGGACTTACTTCTTAACATCTGGCCACACAAATCACACTTTACTCTCTTATCCTTGTGTTCCGCATTCTTATGAATTCTCAATGTTAGCAATGATGGAAACTCAACTGTGCAATACATACATTTTATCTTTTTAATAATATTTTCATTTTTCAGTTTTCCACCACCATGCTTTGATTTCTTCTCTTGGCCTCTTACACTTGTGTTTATTCTTTCACTTTTTATTTTTTTATCATATTTATCTTTGTTGCTTTTCATAGACATGTTTGTTGTCTTGCTTCTGTCTCCTTTCACTTTTACATCAAGTTCTCTGTGCATATCTGTTGGTACAGATTCTTTCTCAGCATCCAAATAATTCTGATCACAGCCACCATGTGCATTTTCATCACCTGATAATGCATCATCAATATCATCTGGCTTTAATTCTTTGTCTGCGAGCTGATCAAAGCGATCTAACGGCACGCTATTTGCAATTTGTTTCATAGTTTGAAAAACGAAAGAATTATCCAAATAGGCATTCCCTGTATCTAACTTTCTTACACTGTCTAAATTCCTCGGAGCTTTAACATCACAATATTCCAGGTTTAAGTCAACAGACTGATTACCTATATTTATCTCTTTTCTGCTGTCACTATTCTGAAATAAGTGGGATTCAGTCTGTGTTACCTTGCAAGATGTATCATACTTGGGAAATGCTGTTTTTAAAAAGCTGTTATAAAAGTATGAGCCATTCGTTCCATGACCTTGAAGATGCGCATGCAGTTTACCTATGGAATCATATTCAAAACAGCAGCCACCACATTTAAACACACTAACTGCTGATGATTGAAAGTGACTTTTCTGACCTTCTATCAACGTATGCACTCCATCTCCTGCATTACTGAAAGCAGTACCATTGCTAGAGTGTAGTTCAGGTGATGGTTCAAACTCGGCACATACTGTTGCAAAGTGGATCAAACGGTTTTCTGAGAAACTATCGTTAATGTATCCGTGACTCGATTCTGAATTCAATGCCAACTGCTCAACAGGTAAAGACTTTGAATAAGCTATTGCAGAGGGAGCAATACATTGTTGAGGATTGGATTGGTAAAATTCCGATGAAGGTATATTGGTCAAGTGTTCAGTCGAGGGCGAAGACAAATCTGCAGCCCGCTGGACGAGATGGTGAAACACTGGTTGGTGGAGATTGGCCTGTGGTCTGATATGATCTTGGGAATATCTCTGTCTGAGGTAGCTCTGGTCCATTGTCGTTGGAGAAAGGAAACAGGAACAGAAGTAACATCTATTTATACCTAAAAATATAGGTTGATAACATGTTATTGAAAGAAAAACATAAATTATGTATCAGTGGAACAGTTTTTTATAGTGGTAAATAAAATTACTTCTTTGAGTATTTTTTTATATAACTGTTAGTATAACAAAAATATGTTTTCTAAAGTGATTTTTTTCTGAAATCTGTTTGAACTTGTTAAATGCCTATATCTATTGATTGATTGAACATTTAGAATCATTTTATGCCATCGAAGGCTAAGTGATGATCAGTTAACTTAACCACTGTTTCATTGGATTCTGGAAGGTTAACCAGTAATCGAGCACACCACATCTCTGCAAGTACTGAAAACTTTCCCACTGAAATCAGCGATGAGAGACAAATGATAATTAGATGCAATGTCATAAAATCAATTATCATAGAGACTATGATCAGGCAGGGATTCAAACTCAAACTTCAACCCCTGGATAGAAAGTCAGACACACCACCGATTGAGCTAATCTGGCCCGGCGCTTATTTTAAGAAATGATGAAAGCTTTAACACAATATTTTATGCTGACCAGACATTAGTTGTTGCAGAATACATAAATAGTTGCTTTTTCCAGCATTAATGCACCAGTCATTTGTTATCCCGGATTCACCCTGGCCGGGTACATAGTGGGGAACAGTAAGGCTGTAGTGCCAGGCTAATACAACATCAAAATCAATGCAGTGCCATGGAAGTATGCTAGTTTAACTCAATACCACATAATTTATAGACTGATTTTTTCTGCAAAAAGACAAGGCAAGAGTGGGAAAATTAGGTTGATTAGTGAAGTTTAGATTAGTTTGGCATATACATATTATTTTTGTCAATAATGGGATTTTTTTTCAAATACTATTTTGCTTGTGAAGAAGAACAAATACTGGCATTTAATTATCAAGGTGTATGGATTGGGGTGGCCAATCTGGTAGTCTTGGATTATCAAGGTATATGGGGTGGGGTGGCCGATCTGGTAGTCTTGGATTATCAAGGTGTATGGGGTGGGTTGGCCAATCTGGTAGTCTTGAACTATTATGGTGTCCAATCTGGTAATCTTGGATTATCATGGTGTATGGGGTGGGTTGGTCGATCTGGTAGTCTTGGATTATCAAGGTGTATGTGGTTAGGTGGCCAATCTGGTAGCCTTGGATTATTATGGTGTCCAATCTGGTAATCTTGGATTATCATGGTGTATGGGGTGGGTGGCCAATCTGGTAATCTTGGATTATCATGGTGTATTGGGTGGGGTGGCCAATCTGGTAGTCTTGGATTATCAAGGTGTATTGGGTGGGGTGTCCAATCTGGTAATCTTGGATTATCATGGTGTATGGGGTGGGGTGGCCAATCTGGTAGTCTTGGATTATCAAGGTGTATGGGTGGGTTGACCAATATGGTAGTCTTGGATTATCATGGTGTATGGGGTGGGTTGGCTGATCTAGTAATCTTTGATTATCAAGGTGTATCGGGTGGGCTGGTCAATCATTATCAAGGTGTATGGGTTGGGTTGGCCAATCTGGTAGTCTTGGATTATCAAGGTGTGTTGGGTGGGATGGCCGATCTGGTAGTCTTGGATTATCAAGGTGTATGGGGTGGGTTGGCCAATCTGGTAGTCTTCGATTATCAAGGTGTATGGGTGGGTTGACCAATATGGTAGTCTTGGATTATCATGGTGTATGGGGTGGGTTGGCTGATCTAGTAATCTTTGATTATCAAGGTGTACCGGGTGGGCTTGTCAATCATTATCAAGGTGTATGGGTTGGGTTGGCCAATCTGGTAGTCTTGGATTATCAAGGTGTGTTGGGTGGGATGGCCGATCTGGTAGTCTTGGATTATCAAGGTGTATGGGTTGGGTTGGCCAATCTGGTAGTCTTGGATTATCAAGGTGTGTTGGGTGGGTTGGCCAATCTGGTAGTCTTCGATTATCAAGGTGTATTGGGTGGGGAGGTCGATCTGGTAGTCTTGGATTATCAAGGTGTATGGGGTGGGTTGGCCAATCTGGTAGTCTTCGATTATCAAGGTGTATTGGGTGGGGAGGTCGATCTGGTAGTCTTGGATTATCAAGGTGTATGGAGTGGGTTGGCCAATCTGGTAGTCTTCGATTATCAAGGTGTATTGGGTGGGGAGGTCGATCTGGTAGTCTTAGATTATCAAGGTGTATGGGTTGGGTTGGCCAATCTGGTAGTCTTGGATTATCAAGGTGTGTTGGGTGGGTTGGCCGATCTGGTAGTCTTGGATTATCAAGGTGTATGGGGTGGGTTGGCCGATCTGGTAGTCTTGGATTATCAAGGTGTATGGGGTGGGTTGGCCAATCTGGTAGTCTTGGATTATCAAGGTGTGTTGGGTGGGTTGGCCGATCTGGTAGTCTTCGATTATCAAGGTGTATTGGGTGGGGAGGTCGATCTGGTAGTTTTGGATTATCAAGGTGTATGGGATGGGTTTGCCAATCTGGTAAGTCTTGGATTATCAAGATGTATGGGGTGGGGTGGCCAATCTGATAGTCTTGGATTATCAAGGTGTATGGGGTGGGGTGGCCGATCTGGTAGTCTTGGATTATCAAGGTGTATGGGTTGGGGTATCTGGTAATCTTGGATTATGATGGCGCATCTGGCCGACATTGTGCAACATGCCGCTTTTTACTTTTTCTGTTTTTCAATAGAATAAATTATAGATGAATGTTTAAAAACATTTGACCCCACTGCAACAAACTATGTAGTTGTTACTGACACAGGACAAAACGTCAACAACCACAACATAGTTTGTGGTAGTGCAACATATTGCACGTCTCTAAGGAGCCTTTTAAAGATTTTTTATTTTGCGTCTCCCGAATTATGGACAGCATATCAGATATCAAAATGGTAAAGAGGTGTCCATTCATGCCTTATTTAATCACGATAAGTTTGCGAGGGCAAAAGGCTTCAGGTAGGGCTTTTACCAATACAGTGTCCCTGCAGGGCATGAACAGAGAGAAAAATCAAGGTCCTAGCTATGTCCAAGTCTGACAATGCTGGGCTAACAACAGTTACTGACAGACCAGCTGACCTGTGCTGATTTTCCTCATTCAGTTAACTAATATTTTTTTAAAAATTGCTCGACATATTTTGAAAAGTTCATTTTCCCAGTTACCAGGAAACCCATGGCACATGGGACACTGTCTCATAAAATCTCAAAATGTCACATAGAAATATCTACTGATCTACTATGTCCCAGCAAAATTTTACAACTGTTTATGTACGATACATTTTTATGATTAACAATGTACAATGTCTGTTAACAAGATGCTTAACAGAGTTTTGATATACAGTAAATGCAAGTGTTTTACTGCGTATCTGTATCAGCTAAGTGCAGATACAATTTAAGGCATAAAAGCAAGTGCTCAGTGATTTCGCGTTGGCTTGAAATCCACAGGACTACGATTTTTTCAAACTATCATGATTTTCAAAATATTAAATTCTGGTTCAAAGTAGCATGATATAATTACTGTTTTTGAGTAGTTTTATCTTTATTTCATTTCCCTTAAGTATTTGTCAGTCACATAGAATTTTCAAAAATGTCACGAAGATTTTTTAATGTCACATAATATTGCTGAAGTCTCGCTGTCAATTACCCCTATCCCCCCCCTCCCCAACCCCCACGAATCTAGGTCCGTTCGCCCTGATTCTCGTTCGCCCTTGGATCCGTTCGCTCTACTTCCTGTTCGCCCTGGGTCTGTTCGCACTGATTTTTATTTATTGTTTGTTGGAAATTAAACTTGAGATCAAAGAAGCCGAGCTGTGAAAAAACAGTTCCCTTTAATGTCTTACAATTCTTACATTCATTGTTTTAACTTATACCAAGCTGACTTCTTTATTTTATTTTTATTATTAATTTATCATAAATAATTAATACAGCAATCAGTGAGATCAAAGACATAATGATTATACCTATTCAGTATTCTAAATTGCAATCAACAATCATTAAAATTAATTGAAATAAAAACCAAACGTAATAATTAATAAAGCCATGCAATAAATACTTCCTAAACAAACAATAATTAGTTTTAAATATTTCCACGTTTTTTTTTTTAAGTTTGATATAAATCTTTTTTCTCCGTTATAAAACCTAAATACCATTAATAATTATATTTTTCATATATAAAAAATAGCGCGAACGAACTTAGGGCGAACTGGTTCCACGGGCGAAAGGACCCGATACCCATCCCCACAGTCACTGATTACCACTTATTGATATATACTTGTATTTTCATATATACAACTGATATTGGATTATAAGAGCATGAACCTTTTTTATATGAAATTAGCGTCCCAAACAATATCACGTATACTTGACCTACTTCAACGATATTAACACTAAACTAGCGACCTATTAAGTCACTGGCTAAGCTAACATATTTTAACCATTAACCTTTTAAAAAAATGTATGTTACATTATGCTGTAAAATAACAAATCTAGCCGTTAAAACTGCGTTTAAAAGTGAATTACCTACTGGCTATAACACGACGATCACACCTGTAACGTGTATAATATTTTTCTGGAGTAAATGGAGTTAATTCAACCAAGGGGAATAACTTTCCTCGACTGCAAAAATATCTGGCTATCATAGTCAATCCTAGAACCTGATTCCCGAATCAGGTCTATTAACCGCCAATGGAAAAAGCAGGGAATTCTGTGCTTGTGTAATAGCATTGAACACTTACTAGAATATGACGTCATTCATATGGAAGGGTGTCACCGCCATAATTCTTAGTCTGAAGTTTGTCGTTTGTTCTTTGTGCGATGGGTGTAAATGTTTCTTTCTTCTTAGTTGTTTATGGGAAATGAAACATTTCACCTTTGTAACTTTGCTATTTGTCTATTCTACTATATCCTATCATTGTAAAAGTTACATACGTCTTGTCTGTTCGTGTCCGATTAAACATTACTTGCTTTTAGAATTTGATGTATGTTTCGATATGTGTTTCGGCTGCAGTCAGTCACGAATATCGTTTTATTCCAATGTTCACCCCTTTGTAATGAGTGTAGGGAATGTATTCGGATAGGGTACCGGACTATTTCGACTGTGCTGCCGCTGAACGTCATCATCGTAATAAATCCCAACTTCCCCTTATAACGTTCAGTGGCGCTGCAAAATTACAGACAGGTCCCCTGTAAACAACTCAAGAAGTTGCGAATGAAATAGTCATCAGAATTCGCGACTTTAAATACAGCCTTACACAAGGTCAGCTACCACCATTGCGGGGAACTCTCTGATCTGCTGAAAAAAGTATAGGGCTGTTCAGGGTATATATTTTTATAGTAAGCTTAATTTTGGTTGGATGAAATGTCAAACTGGCAAATGTTCACGATAAAATATTTTAATTTGAGTCTAGGATAGTACTTTAATATGCTGTAAGACTTTTTTGTCCACGAATGGTAGAAATAGTGAAATTAGGTCAAGCGTTATAATATAAGTCTATGGAAAACGCAATGGAATTTTATGAAGGGAGTCACAATTTTCCGACATTAAATACTGACCGGGGCCAATATCCCGCGGGTGATACTCTTTTAAGAGATATTTATAAATATCTGTATGAAGGCATTTTATATTTATGTGGCGACTTCAATAGTTGATGTTGATACAGAGGCGTAGCTCCCTTTAGGCCGTGTACGTCTGGGCATACACCATCGGGCCTACACTACTCTACGAAAAAAAACAACACACACACACACACACACACACACACACACACACACACACACACACAAACGCAACAATCCCGTGATACCGATGGCATTGGCGGACAAACTAGATTTAAAGCTGGATGCATATCCATGTATCACACGGCAAACCTCGTGCTGACTGCCTCGTACAGTCTGTCTCAAGCATGGAAACACAAGTATTCAATAGTACATTCAACAATATCAATGGTACGACAATAGAATATTCAGCAATATCAAAGGTATTGCAACAGTACATTCAGCAATATCAATGGTACTGCAATAGTACATTTAGCAATATCAATAGTATTGCAATAGTACATTCAGCAATATCAATAGTATTGCAATAGTACATTCAGCAATATCAATGGTATTGCAATAGTACATTCAGCAATATCAATGGTATTGCAAAAGTACATTCAGCAATATCAATGGTATTGCAATAGTACATTTAGCAATATCAATAGTATTGCAATAGTACATTCAGAACTATCAAAAGTATTGCAATAGTACATTCAGCAATATCAATGGTATTGCAATAGTACATTCAGCAATATCAATGGTATTGCAATAGTACATTCAGCATATCAATGGTATTGCAATAGTACATTCAGCAATATCAATGGTATTGCAATAGTACATGTAGCAATATCAATATTATTGCAAAAGTACATATAACAATATCAATAGCATTGCATTGTGCATTTAGCAATATCAATAGTATTGCAATAGTACATTAAATAATATCAATAGTATTGCATTGTACATGTAGCAATTTCAATGGTATTGCATTGTACATGTAGCAATATCAATGGTACTGCAATATCACATTCAACAATATCAAAAGTATTGCAATAGTACATTCAACAATACCAATACTATTGCCTGAACATGTAGCAATATCAATGGTACTGCAATAGTACATGTAACAATATCAAAAGTACTACAATAGTACAGTCAACAATATCAATATTATTGCAAAAGTACATTCAGCA
Source organism: Panopea generosa (assembly GCA_029582155.1). Taxonomy (NCBI): domain Eukaryota; kingdom Metazoa; phylum Mollusca; class Bivalvia; order Adapedonta; family Hiatellidae; genus Panopea; species Panopea generosa. The sequence continues at coordinate 19,213,664 of CM055894.1, read as the reverse complement.
ATATCAATAATATTTCATTGTACATGTAGCAACACCAATGGTACTGCAATAGTTCATGTAGCAATATCAAAAGTATTTCAATAGTACATTCAACAATATCAATAATATTGCATAGTTCATGTAGAAATATAAAATGTACTGCAATAGTACAGTCAACAATATCAATAGTATTGAAATAGTACATTCAACAATATCAATAGTAAGGCAATAGTACATTCAACAATATCAGTAGTATTGCATTGTACATTTAGCAATATCAATGGTACTACAACAGTACATACAGTAATATCAATGGTACTGCAATATTACATTCAGCAATATCAATAGTATTACAATAGTACATTTAACACTATCAATGGTACTGCAATAGTACATTCAACAATATCAAATTGATTGCAATAGTGCAATCAACAATATCAATAGTATTGCATTGTACATTTAGCAAAATCAATGGTATTGCAATAGTACATTCAAGAATATCAATAGTATTTCATTGATTGATTGAATATTTAGCGTCATTTTTATGCCATCGAGGGCTAACAGACGATCAGTTAACCTAACCACTGTTTCCTGGGATTAACCAGTACTCGAGCACACCCCGTCTCCGCAAGTAACTGATAACTTTCCCACTTGAATCAGTGGTGAGAGACGAATGATAATGAGACACAATGTCATATATCAATCATCACGGAGACTGTTGCCGGGCGGGGGATTCGAACTCACGACCCCTGGATTGATAGTCAGATGCGTAACCGACTGAGCTAATCGGGCCCGGCAATAGTATTTCAATAGTACATTTAACAATCTAAATAGTATTGCAATAGTACATTCAACACTATCAATGGTACTGCAATAGTACATTCAGCAATATCAATGATACTGCAATAGTACATTTAGCTATATCAATGATACTGCAATAGTACTAAATCGACCAATTTATTTAGTTACTAACTTAGAATACATAAGCAAAATGTTGTATGTAATGTTTGGCAACCTTCGCATCGCCATTCTGACTTTCTCTAAGATGAAACAATAAACCTGCATAACGGATCAAATTGAAATTAAAATGAAAAAATCACGTGACTCATTTGATATGTCACACAATATGTTGCTGTTTTAATCTAACTTAGGCACGTAGCCAAAGTTACTTTTCAAAATATTACTTTGCCATGATTAAATAGATAATGTTTTGGCAACACGCGGTCAGTGAGTATATATAGGCATGGTTTATTGAAGAAAAAAAAAGTTTTGAGCAAATTCATTCCCCCCCCCCCCCCCCCAAAAAAAAATATCATCTAATATTTTTTTTAAATCGATTACTCCTGATGTGTATGCAGGGGTACATTCTCTAATGGCAGCGGCCGCAGCAATGGTCGTAAAACCGAATGATGTAATGAACGTTGCTTGATGAGACTTCGCCGTTGGAAATCACAGACAAGTAAAATATTTTTATTGAGATAACTATTAAAAATTCAACATTGATCAAGTGCTCAATTTGTTAATTGGTTAAACCAATTATTGATGAGTTTATAAAGACATATTAGAAAGCTGATTGGTTCCGATTTGAGGACATATGTCATAATGTATTCATTACATAGTTAAGGGTAACAATACAGTATATTATATAATACTGCTTAATATTTAAATTATCTAAAACATACTAGTTTTATACATATAAAGAATTGTTTCATAAATTATAATGTAAACTAATATAAAATGGGTATCAATCGAGTGGCGACAAAGTCTAGAGCCTGTATGAAAAAAATATAAGAAATAATACTGTAGGAGTGATGTTATTTATAGATGTGATCATATTTACATTAATCATACAAAATGCATTGTGACGTTGATATTCATAATACAGCATAGAATACAGGACAATTATGGTAGACATGTTACACGGATTATAATCAGGACAGTTTGACATTGTTATCAATACCCGAAATATGTGTATTAAAAATTAGTTAAGTGGACACAACTTATATCATTATTTTCATTTTAAAAAAAAAAAAAGCAAAGTGGATACAACTAACATCATTTAATACTGTCATCTGATTGTGAAGAGGAACAGTTATCTTTACTATCATTTCGTAATAAACGTTGTGTATTAAATAGTTTGAGTGAATAGAAAGATATGGAGAAACAATTACTATTAAGTTTGGTACCGTAACAACAACCCAAATTATCTAGTTTAAATGTTACCATCATAATACATACATTTTGCGAATAGTCAATGATTTAATGGCTCATAAAGCCATCTACTTACCATTAAGCATTTGTGCTGTCCAGTTTTGGCGGTATTAGCATTTAAGGCGTGTCATCGAATAGCCGGGCCAGTTAGCTCTGTCGGTAGCGTGTCTGGCTAATAATCCAGGGCTCGTTTAATACCCCGCCCGATCACAGTTTCCGAGATCATGTATAGATATACAACATCGCGCCTCATTGTAATGTATGGGTTGTGAATAGAATATGTTACATTCTTTTAATAAATAATATCATATATATTATATTAATGTTTCATAAGAATAACTGTACCAGTTTATCATCCCTCCTGAGGACAATACTACATGCGTGTAAACTGAAGCTAGCTTTAACCATATTAAATAATTTCATGGGCTGGGCGGCGGGTTTATAAATGAAGGAAATGCTATTTATTGTGGGCCTTGTCGCAATCTTTTACGCATTTTTATGCTCCCCCAAAGCGGGGAAGCATATAGTCACCGCTTCGTCTGTGCGTGCATGCGTCCCTAAATTCTTGTCCGGGCTATTTCTCTACAATCTCTGATTGGAATTTTATGAAACTTGATAGAATGCATCACTACCAAGTGGGGATGCGTATAATGTATTTGTGTTCCGGTTCGACGATTTTTCACGGAGTTATAGCCCTTTGATTATGTCTGTGACCAAATTCTTGTCCGCGCTATTTCTCTAAAACCCAATGTTGGAATGTTATGAAACTTGCTAGGATGCAGCACTACCAAGTGGAGATGTGCATAATATCTTTGTGTTCATAGTTTTTATAAAGGACCCATAGGCCTCAATAATCATGCTGACCATTTGATTTTTAAAGTTAACATTGAATTTTACTGTTTTGGCCCCGTCCCCAATGACACAGAGGGATAGAGACTCTCAGTTAAACAAATGTATTAACTCTCATGTCAGCAACAACAAATCACACCAAAAATCATTCAAATAATTTATTCCCGTCTTATTCCAGTCATGAGAAATAACGTTTTTTTGTCATTTTTTCTCTATGCACGCCTGGTAATCTCCAAAAACCATCACATAAATATGATGCAATAAAATGCTAGGCAGCATTTCCGGTGATTGTCCGGTTACAAGAAATATTGACAACAAAGGTGAGTCGTCTGCATTGTTTTGGTATTTTTTTTTTGTGTTTAATAATGAAAATGAAAAATCGGGGGAAATCGTACGATATATTTATGAATACCCTGTTCTTTTCAAATACGATGTTTCTTTTATTATCTGTAATCACTTCTGGAAACGTAACGGCCGTGCCGAATTTTGTCAATTATCGACATTACGTGTGGTTACCAAGTCATCACTTTTCTTACCAATTGTCCCATACATTGTATCTTAAATTGACTTTAGATTACTTATTGTATATGCCCGAAAAGGTCTTGAATTAAAAAAACACCACATGTACTTCATTTTCGAGAGCAAATTGATTTTGTACACGGTTTTATGGTTTAGAAATACGTGTGAGGGTTCTGTGAAGCATGTTATGGTTGGTTATATGGTTTAGAAATACGTGTGAGGGTTCTGTGAAGCATGTTATGGTTGGTTATATGGTTTAGAAATACGTGTGAGGGTTTTGTGAAGCATGTTATGGTTCGTCTGCATTAAAACCCGCTCGTTTAACAACTTTGTTTACGTTTTCCCACGTATATAATTTAAAATAATGAATTGGCAAAAGTAAAACTTGTCTTAAATTGAACTCCCGTTTTACACATGTATTAGAAAACCATAAGCAGGCGAAAGTTACGGTGGGTTGTTTTATGATGTATCTCTTTGAAGGTAAATTGTGACAAGTAAATACATAAATCACTTAAGGGAAGTCCGTTGATGTAAATTTATACTGTAAATCTTTTTACAAAACTTTAATCGAGTATTTGTGGTAAATATGGTTTTACTTCGAGCACAATGCATGTAAATAGTTTCACATTTCGAATACCAATTGGTCGTGATTTAAGTTTGTTTATTGTTTGCCTTAATAGCTTAAAACGTAAATCATTTTCAGATTGAAGATGACAAAGGAAAAAGGAGGTAAAATATTTTTTTATTATACAGAAAGCAACATACCACTTGAAGATCAAGGACCCAAAGCTGAAATTGACAGCTTTTCACTCAAGTTATTCTCATGTCAAAAGTGCGCCAGTAACTCTCAACAGGAAACTGCACGGCTCATACAAATGTTGGACACCATTTATATTGCTATTACTGAAGAAAGCAAAAACTGTCTCCAATTGTATTCATTCTAAGAAAAAAAATCTCGATATCGGAACCGAATATTCAACCAAATCAAAACGTGAGATTGTAATGAATTAGAGGTAGTAACAACGTCTAACGAAGAGTTCTGTATGTTGAGAGTATCGACTATAATAACGAAAATTCATCTGAATTTTATAACGTTCATGCGGTTACTTTCAAGAGATGCATTTCCCTTGGACAATGTTGCTTTCAATTTAATGTCAATTTACTCAACTATTTAATAACATCAATGAACAAATTGCAACATCGTCTAAGGAAATTTCATCTCTTGATACTAGTCGCAAGAATGTTATAAAGTCACTCTTCAGACGTCTGTTTTTGAATGTAACTAGAACATCATCCATCAGTTCATGTATGTTCTCATTTGGCCCCCAGGGCCAATCGGTGAGACCCAGGGGCACAAAATTCACATTTTTAGAAAAGATCCATAGGCCTCAATAATCATGCTTACAATTTGTTTCCCCGCGAATCCCATATTAAGAAGAAGATTTTTAAAGTTTATCACAAGACTGGCTGTTTAGGCCCAACCTCCAAGGTTCTATGGGGTTGGGGACAATGAAATTACAATTTTGATTCAACTTTACGTACCAAAGCTGCATACAAAATTACATTAAAATTGGGCTAACGAATTTGAGAAAAATAAAAAAATAGTGAACTGTTTACAGACGCGCGACGGACGACGCACGACGACAGACATAAGGCGATCACAAAAGGTCACTTGAGATAAAGTCTTAGGTGACCTAATTATAGCCTCCATATCTAATCTTTGAGTATTATCCGGCTATCATTACATTTCAATACTTGATTATTTATGTTGACCGGTTTTGGGGGATGATATTTTTTAATTTTATTACATTATATGCCATGATACACAGTGAACGTAGACACATCAACATTTTATTTATTTGTTCAGTTGTTAAGAAGTTCATTTAGTCTATTCTGTTAAAAGACTATCTATCTTGTTTTATTTTTGATATAGTTTTAAATGTTTTCTCTGTGTCTGTCTGCATGTTTTATTAATATATAATAATCAATATTTATAATTAATATATTCATGAAATTTTGACCAATTAATGAAAGCATGTGTTTTTTGAAAATGCGTTCACTCATTAGGCACGTAATTTATCTAAATTTCTTTTTTAGAAAAAAATGTTGTTTAATTATTTTGCATTACTTTATAACGGTTATCCTAGAACTGGACACATACATTCTTTTACAAAAACCGTGTCTAATATAGAAATATAACCAAGTTTTTTTTTACACCAATTGAAGTAAGATGTAATTTACCTCTTGGCGTAGAGTCAAACCTGTCTTTAGTCAAGGGAAGGAGTAAATACACGTTAATTTACTCTGAAAGCATAGAAATGGGAAAAGAAAATATGATTTCTTAAGACAGTTGATTGCTTAATAGAGGTGACCGCTTACACAGGTCTGACTGTATTTACTGAAGACTAATGTCAGTTTGCATTAGTTTAAACATATCTTATTGCCATATAATCACATATCATGCATATAAGTAAAATATAATTGAAGGCGAAATGATCTGGCCACATGTTCTCTCAACATTAGATACGGCTATTCCCGTTCAACTATACTTTGCAATTTTAACGATGGTTTAGTTATACTATATTCATCGCAGGTAAATATGAATGACATAAAGTGTAATTAATGAGAAAATATACACGCGTTCTAACGCAAACACATATATACACACGCACACATACACGAACCCACACACCCGTATAAAAGTACGCACACAAGCTCATACTCATACATATGCATTCTCAGACAGACAGACAGACAGACAGACAGACAGACAGACAGACAGACAGACAGACAGACAGACAGACAGACCGACAGGCAGGCAGGCAGGCAGGCAGGCAGGCAGGCAGGCAGGCATGCATGCATTACATACAGACAGACAGACAGACAGACAGACAGACAGACAGACAGACAGACAGACAGACAGACAGACAGACAGACAGACAGACAGACAGACAGACATACAGACAGACAGACAGACAGACAGACAGACAGACAGACAGACAGACAGACAGACAGACAGACAGACAGACAGACAGACAGACAGACAGACAGACAGACAGACAGACAGACATACATACATACATACATACATACATACATACATACATACATACATACATACATACATACATACATACATACATACATACATACATACATACATACATACATACATACATACATACATACTACATACATACATACATACATACATACATACATACATACATACATACATACATACATACATACATACATACATACATACATACATACATACATACATACATACATACATACATACATACATACATACATACATACATACATACATACATACATACTAACGATACTAACCCCTAATAAAACAAAAATCACTATCATTCGTGTGTTAAAATATTGAAGTTAGCGCTTTTAATTTTTTTGAAAGCGCGTATGAATACGTTGATTTAGTGAATCGGTTGTGATATTGCACTAGGTTAATATAAAAAATACCATGGCTTTATTGCACCCCTGCACAGGACGTTATGTGATAAAATGATATATGTAACGGCCCTCATACCCCTTGTCCCTACCATAACTGAACACTAAATTAATTCCAAAGACGAAATCATCTTAATTCACTATGTACTAGATTTCAAATATTCGTTATTTGAAAATGAATGAATGTTTTTTTTTTGTGTGTGTTTAAAATGTTCTGATAACAAAATTCAGATATATCAACGTAATAATTGACAACGACATTGAAACAGTTAAAAAAACATATTGTTAATTAATCAAAGTTCTTGGAGTACAGAAACGTTGTCAATTAGAAATTTCTTAATAAAGTTTGTGCAGTATAATCTACGCATACTGATAGAAAGTAAATTAGTAGAGATTACTATTTATAAACCGTATTTTGTTTATTTTTAAAGAGGATCAAATAACCTAGTTGAATTATGCAAATAATGATATAAACCATAACAAAGAACGATTGATAGATATGTTTAATCAGGAACTTGTATAGATCTCTATATATAATTCCTTAGTTCAATGATGCAATTTCATATACGGGCAAATCATTGTCTTTTTTGGAATTTATCTTTACAGAACAAAACTATTAGTTCTGTAGACGTGACCTTGGTTATATACTTTTGTAGTCAATGAAAGCCAAACGGACCTGAAAATAAAAATAAACAACTCAATTATTAATGCATAAAACACTGATGATAGCATCTTTTTCAGCCGGGATATTTTGGAGAGTAATGACCTTTTATTTTAAATGGTAAATTTCGCATTTTCCTGTTTAGCTCCTAAAAGCAAAACTTTCCAGGGAGCATCAGCATGAAGTATAGTTGCATATATTGTCGTCGTGTTCCGGTCCTTTGTCATTCGATTGAGTGTTATAAGAAGTTTTGTATCTAATGGCGATTATTAGAAATACATATTTTGAATAAAAGGCATCGTGATAAAAAATATAGTCATGAAAGTTAGTTCGTAAAACATATGAATTAGCACACATATATTTATCACGTAGTATTAAGTAGCGTAAGAATGTAGAAACATGATTATCGATATTATTGTATCGGGTTGACATGGAGATTGTGACGTTTACTTAAAACGTAAATGAAAGTAAACATTGCGATGTCAAAGTCATGGATTATTAGATTATAACATCAGACGTTAAGTTAATAACGCTTAACAAAAACTGATACGGATATAAAAAAGTAAAGTGTGTACATTTATAATATATTTATATACTGCCCGGAGACCAAATAATTTTGTGAGATATTTCACCTACTTAAAATCATAATATAACCACTTTAGAGTCCTGGATAAAACCAGGGGCAGGTTTCACTAAATATATCAAGCTTAGATGATATGATCTGAAACTCAGAAATCTCAATTGCTCTAAACAACTTCTTGAACCCATTAATCATTTAAATGACCACACAGAATTGAAGCAGTTACAAATCTTAACTCGGTGGTATAACATGGAAAAAACCAATGCCAATGGAGTTATAATATTTCAAAAAAATGAGATGAGAAAGTTGGGAGGTTTAGTTTAACTGGGACCAGTACAGTGTGTTGTTCTTGAGAGGACATCAGCCGAGCTGGGGTTAGATCCAACAACCTCTAGCTTGGGCGACCAACCATCTATTCACAACACTACCTGAGTACTGTCTGTTATATTAAGGACAGAGTTAAAAACTTTTGCAGCATGTCATGTAAATTGATGACGCTTAAGACCATAGCACGTAGATTATCAAAAACATGTTAACTTACAACATGGTAATGCATAGGCACAACAATTCTGTTTTACCAAGTCAAAGAAAGCTTTCCCATCTGTACCTGAAAAAAATGAAACACAGTTTAAGTTTCCCAGTGGCTGTTTTACTAATACTTTTATAATTCTTAATGTATATATATGCTTTTGTGGCAAAGTAATGCAGTGCAAAGGATATTGCCCCCAACATCCGATGTTTTGGGTTCAGTCCAAAGCTTGACCTTGTGATCTCTGTTAAGCAAACATGAATCGGATTCTCCATCAATTAAAGAGCGGAGATTTGTAAGACCTTCGTACATGTTGACGCATTTCGACTTTCGTGTAGACAATGTCGTCAGTTTCTACTTCCAAATCTTGATCATATGTGACGTTTGCTTTTGTAAATGACAAACGGGTTGACACATATTTTTATTTAGCGATAATCGAATAACGTTTTTGATTGATTGATTCAAATCGGACTACCTCTAAAGCTCAAAAGAGTATCGTTTGGATGTTTATTTCTATATTCATTTTTCTTATAATATTAGATATTTTCTATGACAAACACCTTGTACACGAAAACAGCCATGACTTCCGTCCTAATAAATATTTTAAATTTTATTATAATATAACCATCGCAAAAGTGTGTTTGTTTCAGACAATCAGATCTTTCTTAAAATCAAAGCGTTTCTTCTGCACAACATGTCAAGACGTTTGTCCTTTAGAGAAGCAAGCGTCGCATATGATCAAGACTAGGTATCGATTTTTCAGGAGATAAAAGGTTATTGTTCAATTTTTCACCTCAAAATATTTCGTCATTTTACAATAAACCAACCAATATTGTAGCATTCAGCTGATAACAGAAACAATAACCGTTACGAAAATACTAGGTATTAGATCTAGTGAATTTAATGGCAACCAGGACATTTCTAAATGATGTATTTCTCAGCGTTTACTTTGCAGCGGATAGTTTAAATTTCCATTCACTTGAGGAGTCTAAGCAAGTTAAATATATATATATCACCACCAGGATTGGAATTATACGGACTAAATTCTTTTTTTCTGATTGTTATGTATGTGTGTAGAATGTCGAATCTCACAAAAAATCTGACATAAAGTTCTTAGGACTATATTGGATTATGAGTGATTCGACATTCTTTACCCATGCATAACCACACCCCCAACCCCAGAAAAATAAGTTTAATTCTAAAATAAATATTATATCAAGTATCATGGAACCTTTTTATTCACACCTATACAAATATTTTTATTTTGAGAGACATCTCATACTTGTAATACATCAGCGAAATTTGGTACAACATTCTTATATTATGTGTTACTTTTATGCTTGTAAAAGGTTTAATATATATTCACATCACAAAAGTATTACCGATGTTCCAAGAAAAAGAGTGTGCATATGTATATTAAGTATAGATTACGTCAAAAACAAGACATAACAATATGTGACAAGTTTAATATGCAGTATACAAAACTAGATCATGTAAACACAGACAAAGATATTATAATTAAATATATGGTCATCTTACTTTGAATAAGTATCACAATCATCAGAATACATTTCAGTATCATGCACACAATTGACAAGTAATTGTCCATCATTGTAGAGTTACTGAAAAAAAGAAAGAAATGTCGCTAAAATTGTTAAAATAATAAAACACATATAAATATCCAACAAAAATTGCAGGACAAAACAAGCACAGCAAAATAAGCAATTAATATATAGAATAATAAAACCAATACATGCATTTTACATCAGGGGCGTTCCTAGTACTTAGTAGGAAGGGTTATGGGTGGGGGCGGGGGCGTTGGTGTTGTCCTCCCCCTAGAATGTTTGTTCAATAGAACTGCTAATTAGTAGTTTTTGAGTGACTTTTCAATTTCCTAATGCACGAACCTTTTACCCGATATCCCCTTCAGCTGATTTTTTTAATTGCATTTTAATCTTTTTTTATTTTCCTCATTCAACTCTGAATTCGGAGTATGCATTGGAACGCCCCTGTAGATACATACAAAAAAAATGTCAATGTAATTTTTAATGTTCAGTAGCGAAAATAAACCCCGAATCATCAACATTGTTTGCTGGTGCACATAGTATCGCTCATTCACAGTTATCTCATCATAAAACAATGGAGTTTAAATTAAAGTTCAGGCTAAACGGGAAACTATAACAATTCAACTAAATAATAAGAACTGTGTCATATGACGGTACATTTGTATTATAATTGTATTATTATTTTAAAGATTAACAAAAGGACATACGATTTGTCGATTTCAGTCCATTAAAAGGTTATATCTTTGACTAATACAGAGTAGGAAGTGAACATACAGTAAGACTTTATTAACGCAACAAGCATTTTTTCTTCAATAAACTTTTTCTACCCATATGATAAATAATAAGTGCTATGAGTAGTATGTGGGCCAGTTCGGTTGGAAACAAACAGGCGCCATTTTGTTGATCTAGTTACTATTTATAGTAACTCATTTGCATATAAGCGATTTTGATCATAGCGCATGTGCAAGATTGACATCAGGTGCGCAGCGGCCATCTTGTTTCTATTATTTGCACATGTGTGACGGCCATCTTATTTCATTTATATGCGCATACGTGGCGGCAATTTTGGATGTTCGTCATTGCGCGGCGGCCATTTTGAACGCGTGTCAGAAGGTGGCCATCATGGATGACTACTGATCTTAACACCTTTGCTCATGCGCGGCGGCCATTTTAGATAACGTATGTGCGGCCATAATTTTAATATTGAAGCCGACTGACATCATATCTAAGTTTAGAACGATAGTCATGCGTTTGATAAGAACCCCTTAAAAGTATACAGAGCTGACTTGATCTAGGGCGTGGTCGCGGACATTAAGGAGGTCAGGCCCTCAGCCATAGACGGAGACGTTTTAGTGACAACCGTTTCTTAAAAAACTAAACATAAACAACTACTTCTTAAAATATAATAACAATTAATTAAAACTAACTATAATAAATAACTGAATAAATAATTAAAAATAAATAAGCATGAACAAATAACTAATAAATAATTAAACGTAAATATAGACTCTATAAATAACTTACATGCTTCTTCTCCAGCGGCCAACACTCAAATGAATTCTCTACGTTACACAAAAAACAAAGTGATTTTGCGCACGTCTTTTCTATTTTTAGAAATAGCATTTCACAACCATTGCATCAGTCAAACCAACGCTAAGAGATTAGTGTCAAGCCTAGTATGTGTCTCCTTACTGTCTGCTTTTGTATCGACAAGGTACATAATCCCTAAGCGGATTAGGCAACACATGCCGGATACACCACAATTACCTATTGATATGTCAGAGTTAATACCTTTACGTGACCCCTGTATGTATAGCGTCTACCGGATATGAACACAATACCCCATTCATCAGTCAAAAGTTAATCTCCTTAACGTTGCCATTATGTCTAGCGTTTTTTTTATATAGGCACGGAAGTGTAACAATGGTGTATTCAAGACTGCCACTTCCAGGTAAGTGTCTTGGTCTATAAAATCCGGGATCCCTTTCACAAATTCAACCTCTGGTAAGTGTCTCTTCACATCGTCGTAGAGAGGTTGGTATTGTCCGTAACACCATATAATTCTCTGAATTGGAAGTAGAATGTATTTTTCGCGCAATAACTTCTTGGTTTTCACCGATTTATCACTTCCACTTGATCCAGTTAAAACTATGGAACAAGGATGTTGAAAATTTGAATTGGAACTCATTGAATAGTCTTATTCAGATGGTATCCCTGGTGGACGCGCTTCAATTATCTTCGACTTATTTTGTAGAAAGCGTTTGTTTAGTCTTGAAAATGTAGTGTTACACTGTGGACACGTATTAGGATTTTGCATATTAGCTGTTGAGGATTATGTCTAGTTTGCCCATATAATAATTTTGTTTTTGCAAATGTCGTTAAGTGCGGTGGTGGTTGTTGTGGTGAAGGTGGTGGTGATGAAGGTGGTGGTGGTTGTGGCTTTGACTGTGGTGGTGATGATGGCTGTTGTGGTGGTGGTGGTGGTGGTGGTGGTGGTCGGTGATGATGGTGATGGTTGCTGTGGTGGTGGTGGTGACTGTGATAGTGGTGGTCGTGGTGGTGGTCGTGGCGGTGGCTGTGGTGGTAGTGGTGACTATTGAGGTGGTGGTGGTGATGGTGGTAGTTGTGGTGGTAACTGTGGTGGTGTGGTGGTAGTTATGGTTGTGGTTTTGGTGGTGGTGGCGGTGGTGGTGTCTGTGGTAAGGGTGGTTGCTGCGGCGGTGACGGTTACTGTTGTGGTGGTTGTTGTTGTGGTGATGGTGGTTGTTGAGTGTATTGTAGTGGTGATGGTGGGGCTACGTTGTTGGTGGTGGTGGTGCTTGTGGTGTTGGCTGTGGTGGTGGTGGTTGTGGTTGTAGTGGTGGTGGTGGTGACTATTGTGGTGGTGGTGGTGACTATTGTGGTGGTGGTGGTTGTGCGGCTACGGTGGTGATGATGGCTCTGGTGGTGGTGGTGACTATTGTGATAGTGGTGGTGGTGGTTGGGCTACGATGGTGGTGGTTGTGGTTGTGATGGTGGTGTCTGTGGTGATGGTGGTGGTTTATTCCACTTCCAGGCCGATTATATCAACTGATAGAGCCTAAAAAGTTATTTCGTACGATACCCCACAAGGCTTTATTATCTTAAAAAATGACTCGGTAATGATCGATTGAAATTTCGGCGCAATAAAGGGTTAAATTGTGTGACGTCATCATGATATGTCGAAAACGGTATGAGAAAGACCTATACGCATAACATTTTCCTCATAAGTGTTTCGAGAGCTTTCAAATAATACCAAAACGAATATTCTACGATGAAGTTTAATTTTATGACATAACTTCCGGTTTATTTAAACGACCGCTCAGCTAAGGTTCGTCCCAAACTTATAAGAGCTACACCGTTGAATTCGTCTTTTCAATACCTTTCCAGCACTACATTACTCGATACGTTACGGACATGCATTAACAATTCTATCGTTTATGACGTCACTTCCGGTTTCAAACGTCTATATCTCATCTCGGGGTCGTCATAGACTCATAAAAGTTACACCGTTGAATTCGTCTGTTCAATATCTTTCCAACGATATAAAAATCCGATCGTCTATGACGTCACTTCCGGTTTATTCAAACGTCTATATTTCAGCTCGGGGCCGTCCTATACCAATACAACTAACTTGGCTCGAGTTATATAGTCCAATCATGACTATATACAACAAAGGACCCATTAATCTATTGTTAAGACGTCCAGTCATTAAGTTTGACACTTGAATACATCATTTTTACACTTCCGTGCCTAAATAAACAAACGCTAGATATACTGATGACGTTTAGGAGATTAACTTTTGGATCATGAATGGGGTATTGTGTTCATATCCGGAAGACGCTAGACATACTATTTATTACAGTAGAAGATGTTATATAAACAAATGTAGTTCATGTTTAGTTTTTGAGGAAACGGTTGTCACTAAAACCTCTCATCAAGGTAGGAAGTGCATTTCAATGTTGGCCTTGGAGAATAAACATGTAAGTTACTCATAGAGTCTATATTAACGTTTAATTATTTATTCAGTTATTTGTTCATGCTTATTTATTTTTAATTATTTATTCAGTTATTTATTACAGTTAGTTTTAATTATTTGTTATTGTATTTTTAGCAGTAGTTGTTATATAAATAGATGTAGTTTATGTTTAGTTTTTTAATAAAAGGGTTGTCACTAAAACGTTTCCGTCTATGGCTGAGGGCCTGACCCCCTAATATCCGCAACCACGCCCTAGATCGAGTATACGAGTCAACTCTGTATACTTTTGAGACGTTCTTATCAAACGCATGGCTATCGTTCTAAATTTAGATATGACGTCAGTCGGCTTATTTATTAAAATTATGGCCGCACATACGTTATCTAAAATGGCCGCCGCGCATGAGCAAAGGTGTTACCATCAGTAGTCATCCAAGATGGCCACCTTTTGACACGCGTTCAAAATGGCCGCTGTGCACAATGACGGACATCCAAAATGGCTGCACGTATAAACGAAATAAGATGGCCGCCGCACATGATCCAAATCGCTTATACGAAAATGAGTTACTGTAGATAGTAACTAGGTCAACAAGAAGGCACCCGTTTGTTTACAACCAATCCGGCCCACATACTACTGCTATGTATGGCATTTTTTAAGCCTAATTCACGTTGTCAAATATGGGTCATAGCGCAGAAACTACCTCACACGGTTTATCGGGTAGCGTGTATCGGTCCATATAGAGTATATAGGACTGTTTTTACTAATGAATTGATAATTTAAGTTCTATTTATCTGAGAACATTTTTGCAAACACTTTTGGAAAGCCTAATTTATTACGGTTGTTCACATATTTTTTCAATTTTTTATGTTTATATGAACATGGTCATTTTCAGTTCCAATACGGCACCATAAAATCATAGTTTTCCTTATATGTCCAATGTAAAATATGAAACATTATGAGAAGTAGTGTGTATTTAAATGCAGTGTACGTATCTTTAATATATAATGACATATTTTTTTGCAATTAATTTCAAAATTTAAAGATGCTTATATTTCCAACGGTATATTTTTAAATTGTTTAATCAGTTGGGTCTTTTTTTAACAAAATTATAAGTAATTTTTCTATTTTTCACTTTTTACGTCCGCGAACAAAACCAGAATGATATTAGTCACGTGACTACCTGCGGGCGATAGTTGAAGGTCGCATTTTAAGAGCTACTTCTATGCTACTTTATAACTTTAATATTATTAAGAAATCATGCTGTTATATACATAGTTAATATATGTATGTATGCATAAATCTATCATGAATAATGAAACTTTAGTAAATTTTATCGATATTAAATAAAGTATTGTTAATAATTAGATAATGCGCTATTTGAATGACTTGTGATTTAATGGTCTGTTAATTGCCATACATTATTTTAATCTGCTTTATTGTTGTTGTTATAAAATAAACAAAGTAATTATGAAAGCAAGTTTATCAATTGTATTTTCACAGTTTTTACAACGCTTATTTGCAGCGGACTGAACAATATTGTCCTTAATGACAATTAGCAACAGTTTATACCTTCATTATGCCTTAGGACATGTTTTGTTTTTAATATTTTGCCAGTATGAGATACATAATTAAATATAACTAAAAGTCTTCATTTCAAATAATGTTGACACAATTTTTAAAAAGTACATTTTCGTTTATTCACCAGATAATAAAAAGGGGGAAAGGTTCCTATTGATTTTATTGCCGCCATTTAATGATAACCGTATAAACTGTTAAACTCTTAACTTAAGATGTACGTAATTAATACCTTAGGCCCAAAGTACCAGTCCATAAAGTATTTCCTCATTTTATAATCTTTTTTAAAATAAAAGATTAATGTTAATTACGAGTAATGGTTTGCATTAAAACAACAACTGTATGAACAGAAAATCAAAACGAAAAAAAAAAAAAGAATTAGCAAAAAAAACAACAAAAAAAAACAAAAACGCACGCGCGCGTATATGTACACGTGGGTCCGTTCAAACAGGTCATAAAGTATCATTTCTTTAAGAAAATATGAAAAAAAAGAGAAAAGTTCGTTTTTTTTCTTCTTTAAATGAATATTTTGTATATAAAATATTTTGTCTAGCGAAAATGTCCAATGATGTTAAAAGAAGTCTGTCGTAACGTTGCAACGCGGGATAAATTGATCAGTTTTATTGTCTTTATTTGCCTTGGGTCATAAGTTTATTGGTCATAAAACAGTAGGGTGCCCCTAATAAACTGATTATGAAGGGTAATTTGCAATCAGAGCATTTGTTTGTTGTTTTCATGATGACGCTTGGTGATTTAGTTTTAAAAACGAATTAATCTTAATGAAATCAAGAATTAATGAATAAAAATTAAGACATTGATCCTTTTTACAGGATAATTTTTTCTGCTTATTATTGTAGGCGTGAATTTGATATTTATGTGTATTTAATATAAGTCAGTGATTATTAACTACATGTATCTAGATTGAAGCCAAAATCATATCCATTTTTAACAAAATTTAAATTCGAAAATTTCCCCCAAACTTTTGTCATCTTTATTACCAAGACAAAAAAAAGATAGAAGTAATTTAAGTTGAATAACTATTTTTTTCAACATAGGAAATCGTGTTGTTTTCTGTCGAGAAGTTGTACAAGTGTATGACAGAATGTATTTGACTAATTTTAATTATACATTTAGTTGTCAAACACATGCAAAAACATTTTTAAAAAAACACCAAAAAAGGTCAACATATCTATTTCACTTAGTGAATAAATAAATGAATGAAAATGAGAAATATGAATAAATGAATGAAATTGAGAAATATGAATAAATGAATGAATGAAATAATGAATGAATGAAATCGTTGTGCCTCCAGACAGAGACTTAATACAGAGCTCTGTATTATGTCTCTGCTCCAGGCGGGGTCATAAAACTTGAGGAATCTAAAATATTGATTATCTGACCATATTTTACGCATGTTTGGTTAGACAGACCCAACACATGACACCCTGCTTGTTAGAAAGCGACTTGAACTTAGTTTTGTGCAGAATTGCGATAGGGAAAAGCGGACTTACGCAAAAACGGACAGTACATTTTTGGGCAAATGAACGATTGTTGCAAATAACTAAGAAAAAGCAGAAAATCACTGACGAACAAATTGAAGCCAATTTAAAATATCACCCTGAAACGGTAACTGGAGATTGTGACTTGGAAGAATTAAATGCAAATAGCACTGAAAATGAGACTAAGTGCATTAGGTGTACACACCAAATTCAGAAAGAAAGAAAAATTACTAAATTTACTGAAATCAAAATTGCGATCATAATCACGGGTGCACGCAAGATTAATCAGTGAAAAATATGCTTAATGAGATGTATGTACATGTATTAGATATTTATGTCTTATTAGTATCGTAGTATGCTATATTAAATTATGGATATTTTGTTTATAAAACATAAATAAATAAAATAAAGCTTAATGAACATTAATGAAAAATAAAACAAATAAATAAAAATGAAATGAGTTATTTTACTATTTAATTGTTGTCATGTCTTCTTGTTTAATACATTGCATATACCCTTTTATTACATTAAAACTGCCGCAACAATTGATTAAGCAAAAATGTACTTTATAACAATTTTATCAATTTAATCTTATTATGTCAGCAGGCAAAAGATGAAGCTACAGGTAGTTTATTTCTCATTATCGGAAAATTTAAAGGGAAGCAATACGTTATCGACTACTAGACAGAGTAGCCTTTATTGGATTGTATCGATTTAAGTGTTTGAGGTAGTTTCTGTGATATGTTGTAATTTGTTTTATTTTAATTTGTTTTATTTGAAAGGTCTCTAAATATTAACATATTTAATTTACTAGTTATTACTATTTATGGTAAAATAAAGCATACAACTGAAGTCGTCAAGGAACTCATATTTATGATAAATAATCCAACTGAACTATTGACATAAAGGTTGGGAATGCTCCAAAAGTGAAAAGTAACGTTTACAATAGAGAACAGCGAAACATAACTGATTGATAGGACGTTCGTCAGTCTATATAAAGATTCCAAAATAATTATACTAAACGCTTTAATACATCAGTTCTTGTTCCATCCATTCTATGATATCGATTATTACATTACTTATCGTTCTACCGTTCTAAATAAATCCATGTTCTGTTCAGTTGATTGTGCCACTATGTCAATAAAACCTGATGGAGGTTCACTTTTTGAAAACATTGATGTTTTATAAAAACGTTTAAAATTTGCAAATATTTGTGTATAAACAACTCTGTTTATATTCTAAAAAAATCATTATGCAGCATTTGGTGTTTAAGATATAGAAAAGTACCCCATCAGCTTTCCACACTCTCCCTAAGGTTGCCACCAAATAATTGAAATGCAATTGCGCCTATGAACAATACAACCAACTGCAAACGCAGCGGTGAAAGGACACGGCCATCAAAGTAGCACTCAATGTATAGAATAATTACAATAAATACAATATATACATACGTGCACAAATGACAACAATCATGTTTAATTACGTTCGTTACCACCCTCTAAATTGTTTCTGTCATTTCCTTGTGATCATTACATAAGGGTGACTACCGACTACTACTATGCTTTTGCTTTCAGTAATTCCAGGAGGATAATTTCATTCTGACTGATGTTTAATCATACACTTTTTAGTATCAAATTAAATTAACCCCTAACAAGACGTAAAATGTTAATTGCAAAGTTAGTTATAATGAGGTTAAAAAGTTGCATCTTTGGAAAGTATGCAAGCAGATAGAAGAAAAATAGTTACCTTTTATTTCCTGGTCGATGTTGTTCCTTTAATTACCTTACCACTAATATTTTCATATGATTTGAATTATTCACAGTTGGTTTGTCAAATGTT
The DNA here is from genome assembly GCA_029582155.1 of Panopea generosa. NCBI lineage: Eukaryota > Metazoa > Mollusca > Bivalvia > Adapedonta > Hiatellidae > Panopea > Panopea generosa. The sequence goes on along the minus strand of CM055894.1, from coordinate 19,194,380 downwards.
TTTGCCCTGTTTGTTTATTATGCATATATTAATATTATTGTAACCACGTTGAAAGAGCTATGCACAATTTGTAATATTTGTTTATGGTCCGCGCTGTATGTTGTTTCAATTGGATTGTAAAAGTAAGTATCGAATTCGCGTAAGTTTCGAATTTGAGGGCAATTCAAGTGAGACGCGGCAATTTTGATCTGTTTCCGCATACTTATATTTTTAATGTTCGTGGTGTCTTGTAAACAATTCGCTGTGCTGTGTTTAATTTAACACAGCACAGATAAATAAAAGAACTTAGAATGAAAGAAAAATGTTAAAATGTATTCTTATAACGACTTGATATATTATATGACAACATATTGAATATTGATATAGATATAAAATCAATACCACACTATGAAAATTAATGTTCCAACGTGGCGACATCTGTTATGCTTTTAACAACATATCCAATTAGTAAACAAGACTAAGCATCTGATAAAAATGTCTTGAATTATCATTGATTAGATGTACAGAAAAAGAGAGAGAATACACCAGGACTATATTTCATATCATAACTCGACTGTGGAGCTGAAATACACGGTGCTTGTACTTATCTTTCCTATAGTACCACATGATTCGTGCACGAACTTACCTCGTATGGATAGACAGGTAGGTAGTTAGGTAGAAATAGTAAACTATCATTGACGTAATTTAAAAATAAAGTTAAGTTTGAGTGCATACTCTAATTAAGATGCTTTGTGAATATGGAGCTAGAAGTAATAACAACATTGATGATTTTGTTTTTTACTATGTTTATCTGTTTCTGTAAAAATAAAAATAAATACCGAATGTGGGTTTGGAACCATGCTTTTATTGTATATTATATAAATAACGATTAGCGTAGGGATTTATTGGTGTATATAGAATACATCTACTAACTCTGCAGACGAAACAATGGTTAGTAGTCAGTGGCTACCTGAAAATAAAATAAGATGACAAAAAATCTCAATAGTTAATACATAAAATACTGATGCATCTTTTGCGTGACTACGATTTAGCGGTGGTAGCTATAAAATGATATAAAAGTAAAGATAAAGTGTTTGTTTATTATAGTGTCTTCCCTAATAAAAGGGCCAGCCACAATGGACTTAAAGCACACCTTTATACCGTACAGAATTACTTCCTGAAAGTGATCCTTGCCAGGCGTCAGGCAGTCAGACATTCGGTACCCTCAGTTTAACTAGCTGCTGGGTGAGAAACCGACCGCATCTGAAAACAAAACAAATGTTTCCACCGGGATTCGAACCTTCTATTTCCCGCTTCCGAGGCGGATGCCTTAACTACTAAAGTCACGGAAGGTGGTTATAGTTTAGATATATAATTAATAAAAAATCAAGATAGACGCACATTTGTGACGTCAATAAATATGTGTCCGTCATATGTGTAAAATCGTTGAAACCATAAATAATATAATGAAGACAAAAAATACTATGAATGATTAATATGCACAGTGCAATTTCAAGTCGCTTTATTGGTTTTGCAAATTATAATACAATAAGGTCACACTAGCTTAAAACGTTAGTTCGGTCCTCTGTCTTACAACATTCTATTAATTACTAGTTAAAATGTTCACTATTTCTACGTGATATGGATAACTCATTACTGTTAATAGGTTTGGGGTATATAGTCTACAAAAAACATGTATGTTTATAATGGTAAAAACATGAACGTATTTGTAAGTTTAAAAACGGGAGTGCATGAGATATTAAACTGTCAATAGCAAAATAGGCAAACAATCAGTTCTACACTAAGTTATAATTAAAAGTGTATATAGGATGGTACCGAACTTGGGAATAGCAAGCAAGGTTTGATCTTAAACAGGACAGAGTGCTGTGTTCTTGGATGAGGCACACTATCAGGTATCGAACTCGGGAATAGCCAGCAAAGTTTGATCTTAACCAGGACAGAGTGCTATGTTCTTGAGTGAGGCACACTATCAGGTACCGAACTCGGGAATAGCTAGCAAGGTTTGATCTTAACCAGGACAGAGTGCTGTGATCTTGAGTGAGGCACACTATCAGGTATCGAACTCGGGAATGGCTAGCAAGGTTTGATCTTAACCAGGACAGAGTGCTGTGTTCTTGAGTGAGGCACACGATCAGGTACCGAACTCGGGAATGGCTAGCAAGGTTTGATCTTAACCAGGACAGAGTGCTGTGTTCTTGAGTGAGGCACACTATCAGGTACCGAACTCGGGAATAGCTAGCAAGGTTTGATCTTAAACAGGACAGAGTGCTGTGTTCTTGAGTGAGGCACACTATCAGGTACCGATCTCGGGAATAGCTAGCAAGGTTTGATCTTAACCAGGACAGAGTGCTGTGATCTTGAGTGAGGCACACTATTAGGTACCGAACTCGGGAATAGCTAGCAAGGTTTGATCTTAACCAGGACAGAGTGCTGTGTTCTTGAGTGAGGTACACTATCAGGTACCGAACTCGAGAATAGCTAGCAAGGTTTGATCTTAACCAGGACAGAGTGCTGTGATCTTGAGTGAGGCACACTATCAGGTACCGAACTCGGGAATAGCTTGCAAGGTTTGATCTTAACCAGGACAGAGTGCTGTGATCTTGAGTGAGGCACACTATCAGGTACCGAACTCGGGAATGGCTAGCAAGGTTTGATCTTAACCAGGACATAGTGCTGTGTTCTGGAGTGAGGCACACTATCAGGTACCGAACTCGGGAATAGCTAGCAAGGTTTGATCTTAACCAGAACAGAGTGCTGTGATCTTGAGTGAGACATACTATCAGGTACCGAACTAGGGAATGGCTAGCAAGGTTTGATCTTAACCAGGACAGAGTGCTGTGTTCTTGAGTGAGACACACTATCAGGTACCGAACTTGGGAATGGCTAGCAAGGTTTGATCTTAACCAGGACAGAGTGCTGTGTTCTTGAGTGAGGCACACTATCAGGTACCGAACTCGGTTATAGCTAGAAAGGTTTGATTTAAACCAGGACAGAGTGCTGTATTCTGGAGTGAGGCACATTATCAGGTACCGAACTCGGGAATAGCTAGCAAGGTTTGATCTTAACCAGGACAGAGTGCTGTGATCTTGAGTGAGGCACACTTACAGGTACCGAACTCGGGAATAGCTAGCAAGGTTTGATCTTAACCAGGACAAAGTGCTGTGATCTTGAGTGAGGCACACTATCAGGTACCGAACTCGGGAATGGCTAGCAAGGTTTGATCTTAACCAGGACAGAGTGCTGTGTTCTTGAGTGAGGCACACTATCAGGTACCGAACTCGGGAATAGCTAGCAAGGTTTGATCTTAACCAGGACACAGTGCTGTGATCTTGAGTGAGGCACACAATCAGGTACCGAACTCGGGAATGGCTAGCAAGGTTTGATCTTAACCAGGACAGAGTGCTGTGTTCTTGAGTGAGGCACACTATCTGGTACCGAACTCGGGAATGGCTAGCAAGGTTTGATCTTAACCAGGACAGAGTGCTGTGTTCTTGAGTGAGGCACACTATCAGGTACCGAACTCGGGAATAGCTAGCAAGGTTTGATCTTAACCAGGACAGAGTGCTGTGATCTTGAGTGAGGCACACAATCAGGTACCGAACTCGGGAATGGCTAGCAAGGTTTGATCTTAACCAGGACAGAGTGCTGTGTTCTTGAGTGAGGCACACTATCTGGTACAGAACTCGGGAATGGCTAGCAAGGTTTGATCTTAACCAGGACAGAGTGCTGTGTTCTTGAGTGAGGCACACTATCAGGTACCGAACTCGGTTATAGCTAGCAAGGTTTGATTTAAACCAGGACAGAGTGCTGTGTTCTGGAGTGAGGCACACTATCAGGTACCGCACTCGGGAATAGCTAGCAAGGTTTGATCTTTACCAGGACAGAGTGCTGTGTTCTTGAGTGAGGCAAACTATCAGGTACCAACTCGGGAAAAGCCAGCAAGGTTTGATCTTAACGAGGACAGAGTGCTGTGTTCTTGAGTGAGGCACACTATCAGGTACCGAACTCGGGAAAAGCCAGAAGGTTTGATCTTAACCAGGACAGAGTGCTGTGTTCTTGAGTGAGGCACACTATCAGGTACCGAACTCGGGAATAGCTAGCAAGGTTTGATCTTAACCAGGATAGAGTGCTGTGTTCTTGAGTGAGGCACACTATCAGGTATCGAACTCGGGAATAGCTAGCAAGGTTTGATCTTAACCCGGACAGAGTGCTGTGTTCTTGAGTGAGGCACACTATCAGGTACCGAACTCGGGAATAGCTAGCAAGGTTTGATCTTAACCAGGACAGAGTGCTGTGTTCTTGAGTGAGGCACACTATCAGGTACCGAACTCGGGAATAGCTAGCAAGGTTTGATCTTAACCAGGACAGAGTGCTGTGTTCTTGAGTGAGGCACACTATCAGGTACCGAACTTGGGAAAAGCCAGCAAGGTTTGATCTTGACCAGGACAGAGTGCTGTGTTCTTGAACGAGGCACACTATCAGGTACCGAACTCGGGAATAGCTAGCAAGGTTTGATCTTAACCAGGACAGAGTGCTGTGATCTTGAGTGAGGCACACTATCAGGTACCGAACTCGGGAAAAGCCAGCAAGGTTTGATCTTAACCAGGACAGAGTGCTGTGATCTTGAGTGAGGCACACTATCAGGTACCGAACTCGGGAAAAGCCAGCAAGGTTTGATCTTAACCAGGACAGAGTGCTGTGTTCTTGAGTGAGGCACACTATCAGGTACCGAACTCGAGAATAGCTAGCAAGGTTTGATCTTTAGCAGGACAGAGTGATGTGTTCTTGAGTGAGGCACACTATCAGGTACCAACTCGGGAAAAGCCAGCAAGGTTTGATCTTAACCAGGACAGAGTGCTGTGTTCTTGAGTGAGGCACACTATCAGGTACCGAACTCGGGAATAGCCAGCAAGGTTTGATCTTAACCTGGACAGAGTGCTGTGATCTTGAGTGAGGCACACTATCAGGTACCGAACTCGGGAAAAGCCAGCATGGTTTGATGTTAACCAGGACAGTGCTGTGATCTTGAGTGAGGCACACTATCAGGTACCGAACTCGGAAATAGCTAGCAAGGTTTGATCTTAACCAGGGCAGAGTGCTGTGTTCTTGAGTGAGGCACATTATCAGGTACCGAACTCGGGAATAGCAAGCAAGGTTTGATCTTAACCAGGACAGAGTGCTGTGTTCTTGAGTGAGGCACACTATCAGGTACCGAACTCGAGAATAGCCAGCAAGGTTTTGATCTTAACCAGGACAGAGTCCTGTGATCTTGAATGAGGCACACTATCAGGTACCGAACTCGGGAATAGCTAGCAAGGTTTGATCTTAACCAGGACAGAGTGCTGTGATCTTGAGTGAGGCAGTCTATCAGGTACCGAACTCGGGAATAGCTAGCACGGTTTGATCTTAACCAGGACAGAGTGCTGTGATCTTGAGTGAGGCACACTATCAGGTACCGAACCAGGGAAAAGCCAGCAAGGTTTGATCTTCACCAGGACAGAGTGCTGTGATCTTGAGTGAGGCACACTATCAGGTACCGAACTCGGGAATAGCAAGCAAGGTTTGATCTTAACCAGGACAGAGTGCTGTGTTCTTGAGTGAGGCACACTATCAGGTACCGAACTCGGGAATAGCTAGCAAGGTTTGATCTTAACCAGGACAGAGTGCTGTGTTCTTGAGTGAGGCACACTATCAGGTACCAAATTCGGTTATAGCTAGCAAGGTTTGATCTTAACCAGGACAGAGTGCTGTGATCTTGCGTGAAGCAGTTTTCGTAAACCAGTGCTTCACACTATGAAGAATGGCTGTAGTATTACATATACCATGTTGTCTCATGCTGATCTTATATATTTAACCTAAAGTACTTCCAGACAGTCGTGCACCAGTGCTTTACCCTATGAAGAAGGGCTGTAGTACTACATACATGTATATCATGTTGTCTTATGCTGATCTTATATGTTTACCCTAAAGTACTTCTAGACAGTCGTGTACCAGTGCTTCACACTATGAAGAAGGGCTGTAGTACTACATATGCCATGTTGTCTCATGCTGATCTTATATGTTTTACCCTAAAGTACTTCCAAACAGTCGTGCACCAGTGCTTTACACTATGAAGAAGGGCTGTAGTACTACATATGCCATGTTGTCTCATGCTGATCTTATATGTTTTACCCTAAAGTACTTCCAGACAGTCGTGCACCAGTGCTTTACGCTATGAAGAAGGGCTGTAGTACTACATATATCATGTTGTCTCATGCTGATCTTATATGTTTTACCCTAAAGTACTTCCAGACAGTCGTGCACCAGTGCTTTACACTATGAAAAAGGGCTGTAGTCCTACATATGCCATGTTGTCTCATGCTGATGATATATGTTTACCCTAAAGTACTTCCAGAGAGACGTGCACCAGTGATTTACACTATGAAGAAGGGCTGTAGTACTACATATATCATGTTGTCTCATGCTGATCATATATATTTTACCCTAAAGTACTTCCAGACAGTCGTACACCAGTGCTTTACACTATGAAAAAGGGCTGTAGTACTACATATGCCATGTTGTCTCATGCTGATCTTATATGTTTTACCCTAAAGTACTTCCAGAGAGACGTGCACCAGTGCTTCACACTATGAAGAAGGGCTGTAGTACTACATATGCCATGTTGTCTCATGCTGATCATATATGTTTTACCCTAAAGTACTTCCAGAGAGTCGTGCACCAGTGCTTTACACTATGAAGAAGGGCTGTAGTACTACATATGCCATGTTGTCTCATGCTGATCTTATATGTTTTACCCTAAAGTACTTCCAGACAGTCGTGCACCAGTGCTTTACACTATGAAGAAGGACTGTAGTACTACATATGCCATGTTGTCTCATGCTGATCATATATGTTTTACCCTAAAGTACTTCCAGAGAGTCGTGCACCAGTGCTTTACACTATGAAGAAGGGCTGTAGTACTACATATGCCATGTTGTCTCATGCTGATCATATATGTTTTATCCTAAAGTACCTCCAGAGAGTCGTGCACCAGTGCTTTACACTATGAAGAAGGGCTGTAGTACTACATATGCCATGTTGTCTCATGCTGATCTTATATGTTTTACCCTAAAGTACTTCCAGACAGTCGTGCACCAGTGCTTTACACTATGAAGAGGGGCTATAGTACTACATATGCCATGTTGTCTCATGCTGATCTTATATGTTTTACCCTAAAGTACTTCCAGACAGTCGTGCACCAGTGCTTTACACTATGAAGAAGGACTGTAGTACTACATATGCCATGTTGTCTCATGCTGATCATATATATTTTATCCTAAGTACTTCCAGAGAGCCGTACACCAGTGCTTTACACTATGAAGAAGGGCTGTAGTACTACATATGCCATGTTGTCTCATGCTGATCTTATATGTTTTACCCTAAAGTACTTCCAGACAGTCGTGCACCAGTGCTTTACACTATGAAGAAGGACTGTAGTACTACATATGCCATGTTGTCTCATGCTGATCATATATGTTTTATCCTAAAGTACTTCCAGAGAGCCGTGCACCAGTGCTTTACACTATGAAGAAGGACTGTAGTACTACATATGCCATGTTGTCTCATGCTGATCTGATATGTTTTACCCTAAAGTACTTCCAGAGAGCCGTGCACCAGTGCTTTACACTATGAAGAAGGGCTGTAGTACTACATATGCCATGTTGTCTCATGCTGTTCATATATGTTTTACCCTAAAGTACTTCCAGAGAGCCGTGTACCAGTGTTTCACACTATGAAGAAGGACTGTAGTACTACATATATCATGTTGTCTCATGCTGATCATATATGTTTTACCCTAAAGTACTTCCAGAGAGCCGTGCACCAGTGCTTTACACTATGAAGAAGGGCTGTAGTACTACATATGCCATGTTGTCTCATGCTGATCTGATATGTTTTACCCTAAAGTACTTCCAGAGAGCCGTGCACCATTGCTTTACACTATGAAGAAGGACTGTAGTACTACATATGCCATGTTGTCTCATGCTGTTCATATATGTTTTACCCTAAAGTACTTCCAGACAGTCGTGCACCAGTGCTTCACACTATGAAGGAGGACTGTAGTACTACATATGCCATGTTGTCTCATGCTGATCTGATGTGTTTTACCCTAAAGTACTTCCAGAGAGCCGTGCACCAGTGCTTTACACTATGAAGAAGGGCTGTAGTACTACATATGCCATGTTGTCTCATGCTGTTCATATATGTTTTACCCTAAAGTTCTTCCAGAGAGCCGTGCACCAGTGCTTCACACTATGAAGAAGGACTGTAGTACTACATATATCATGTTGTCTCATGCTGATCTGATATGTTTTACCCTAAAGTACTTCCAGACAGTCGTGCACCAGTGCTTTACACTATGAAGAAGGGCTGTAGTACTACATATGCCATGTTGTCTCATGCTGTTCATATATGTTTTACCCTAAAGTTCTTCCAGAGAGCCGTGCACCAGTGCTTCACACTATGAAGAAGGACTGTAGTACTACATTTATCATGTTGTCTCATGCTGATCTGATATGTTTTACCCTAAAGTACTTCCAGACAGTCGTGCACCAGTGCTTTACACTATGAAGAAGGGCTGTAGTACTACATATGCCATGTTGTCTCATGCTGATCTGATATGTTTTACCCTAAAGTACTTCAAGAGAGTAGTGCACCAGTGCTTTACACTATGAAGAAGGGCTGTAGTACTACATATGCCATGTTGTCTCATGCTGATCTTAATTTGTTTTACCCTAAAGTACTTCCAGACAGTCGTGCACCAGTGCTTTACACTATGAAGAAGGGCTGTAGTACTACATATGCCATGTTGTCTCATGCTGATCTTAATTTGTTTTACCCTAAAGTACTTCCAGAGAGCCGTGCACCAGTGCTTTACACTATGAAGAAGGGCTGTAGTACTACATATGCCATGTTGTCTCATGCTGATCTTATATGTTTTACCCTAAAGTACTTCCAGACAGTCGTGCACCAGTGCTTTACACTATGAAGAAAGACTGTAGTACTACATATGCCATGTTGTCTCATGCTGATCTTAATTAGTTTTACCCTAAAGTACTTCCAGACAGTCGTGCACCAGTGCTTCACACTATGAAGAAGGGCTGTAGTACTACATATGCCATGTTGTCTCATGCTGATCATATATGTTTTACCCTAAAGTACTTCCAGACAGTCGTGCACCAGTGCTTTACACTATGAAGAAAGACTGTAGTACTACATATGCCATGTTGTCTCATGCTGATCTTATATGTTTTACCCTAAAGTACTTCCAGACAGTCATGCACCAGTGCTTTACACTATGAAGAAGGGCTGTAGTACTACATATGCCATGTTGTCTCATGCTGATCTTAATTTGTTTTACCCTAAAGTACTTCCAGACAGTCGTGCACCAGTGCTTCACACTATGAAGAAGGGCTGTAGTACTACATATGCCATGTTGTATCATGCTGATCTGATATGTTTTACCCTAAAGTTCTTCCAGAGAGCCGTGCACCAGTGCTTTACACTATGAAGAAGGGCTGTAGTACTACATATGCCATGTTGTCTCATGCTGATCATATATGTTTTACCCTAAAGTACTTCCAGAGAGCCGTGCACCATTGCTTTACACTATGAAGAAGGACTGTAGTACTACATATGCCATGTTGTCTCATGCTGATCATATATGTTTTACCCTAAAGTACTTCCAGAGAGCCGTGCACCAGTGCTTCACACTATGAAGAAGGGCTGTAGTACTACATATGCCATGTTGTCTCATGCTGATCTGATATGTTTTACCCTAAAGTACTTCCAGAGAGCCGTGCACCAGTGCTTCACACTATGAAGAAGGACTGTAGTACTACATATGCCATGTTGTCTCATGCTGATCATATATGTTTTACCCTAAAGTACTTCCAGAGAGCCGTGCACCAGTGCTTCACACTATGAAGAAGGGCTGTAGTACTACATATGCCATGTTGTCTCATGCTGATCTGATATGTTTTACCCTAAAGTTCTTCCAGAGAGCCGTGCACCATTGCTTTACACTATGAAGAAGGGCTGTAGTACTACATATGCCATGTTGTCTCATGCTGTTCATATATGTTTTACCCTAAAGTACTTCCAGAGAGCCGTGCACCAGTGCTTCACACTATGAAGAAGGGCTGTAGTACTACATATGCCATGTTGTCTCATGCTGATCATATATGTTTTACCCTAATGTACTTCCAGAGAGCCGTGCACCAGTGCTTCACACTATGAAGAAGGGCTGTAGTACTACATATGCCATGTTGTCTCATGCTGATCTGATATGTTTTACCCTAAAGTTCTTCCAGAGAGCCGTGCACCATTGCTTTACACTATGAAGAAGGGCTGTAGTACTACATATGCCATGTTGTCTCATGCTGTTCATATATGTTTTACCCTAAAGTTCTTCCAGAGAGCCGTGCACCATTGCTTTACACTATGAAGAAGGGCTGTAGTACTACATATGCCATGTTGTCTCATGCTGTTCATATATGTTTTACCCTAAAGTACTTCCAGACAGTCGTGCACCAGTGCTTTACACTATGAAGAAGGGCTGTAGTACTACATATGCCATGTTGTCTCATGCTGATCTGATATGTTTTACCCTAAAGTACTTCCAGACAGTCGTGCACCAGTGCTTTACACTATGAAGAAGGGCTGTAGTACTACATATGCCATGTTGTCTCATGCTGATCTGATATGTTTTACCCTAAAGTACTTCCAGACAGTCGTGCACCAGTGCTTCACACTATGAAGAAGGGCTGTAGTACTACATATGCCATGTTGTCTCATGCTGATCTTATATGTTTTACCCTAAAGTACTTCCAGAGAGCCGTGCACCAGTGCTTTACACTATGAAGAAGGGCTGTAGTACTACATATGCCATGTTGTCTCATGCTGATCTTATATGTTTTACCCTAAAGTACTTCCAGAGAGCCGTGCACCAGTGCTTTACACTATGAAGAAGGGCTGTAGTACTACATATGCCATGTTGTCTCATGCTGATCTTATATGTTTTACCCTAAAGTACTTCCAGACAGCCGTGCACCAGTGCTTTACACTATGAAGAAGGGCTGTAGTACTACATATGCCATGTTGTCTCATGCTGATCTTATATGTTTTACCCTAAAGTACTTCCAGAGAGCCGTGCACCAGTGCTTTACACTATGAAGAAGGGCTGTAGTACTACATATGCCATGTTGTCTCATGCTGATCTTATATTTTTAAAACTAGCTACATGTGGTATTGTAGACTCCAGTCATTTACAGTAAACTGAGGCCAACACTCATAGAGCTTACGAAAGACTGATGCCGTTATAATGATAATGGTAGTTATAAAACAGCATAAAATCAACACTCCCAGATAAACATTGAATTTCTGTTCGCACTGGGGAGCAAAAGCTCCGTATGAAAAATGCAATCACACTAGTCATGAAAACTGATAATGTCTATGTAGTATAATGTCTTCAAATAATCATTATTTGAAATTGATACTAAGCATTTTGTAGCAGATTCAGTACTTAGCACGTAGTAGCAGATTAAAAAAATAAGACAATGCATTCGGCTCCGCCATATTGCTGGTCTCCAATAGTACCTGCTGTGGAGCTGTTTCCACTTGTACAATAAAGAAAGAGATGTACATTGTGAACACGAAAATACAATATCTAATTCAGGACAGTACACTCGACTATCCAAGGAACAATTTCAATTGAACTCAGTATCATTTGTGGTCACCCAAAAAATTAAATGGGTACGCTGAAATGATTTTATTAACCTAAAATCGTAAATCCATACTTCGATGGAAGTTAAAAGAAACAATGTAGAAACCAACAAGAAACAACATGCTGACATCCAAGCACAAGACAAATGCAAGCATACCACATTTTATAACAAGGGTCCACTTCTCCTTAAAAATACTTTAGTTACATATCACCCTAAATAATTATGGAGTCCCAATAATGTGGATTAACCCTTTACTCCATAGATACGCGTTTTCCCGCACCAATCGCAGAAGGCCATTGAAAACAGTGCAGGAAGAGTTCAGATTGCTCGTAACTGTTTTCCACTCTGTTAGTGAATATAAACATAATTCACCCAATAATTCAAAAGCGTTCTATATTAGAGGTGTCCAAAGGCGTTTATATTAGAGGTGTCAAAAGGCGTCTATATTACGTATGCCTAGCTGGACATATTACTTTATACCTAGCTGAACATCTCACAGTATACCTAACTGAATATATTAGTTTACCTAGTGGAACACATTACTTTATGCCTAGCTGAGCATATTACATTAAGCCTAGCTGAACATATAACTGTTTGCCTAGCCTAACATGTTACTTTAAGCCTAGCTGATCACATTACCGTATGTCTAGCTGAACATATTACTTTATACCTAGCTGAACATCTCACGGTATACCTGACTGAACATATTACTGTTTCCCTAGCGGAACACATTACTTTATGCCTAGCTGAGCATATTACATTAAGCCTAGCTAAACATATAAATGTTTGCCTAGCCTAACATGTTACTTTATGCCTAGCTGATCACATTACCGTATGCTTAGCTGAACATATTACTTTATACCTAGCTGAACATCTCACAGTATACCTAAATGAACACATTACTGTTTACCTAGCTGAGCGTACTATTTTATGCCTAGCTAAACATATTACTTTATGCCTAACTGAACATATTACTGTTTGCCTGACTGAACATATTACTGTTTGCCTAGCCTAACATGTTACTTTAAGCCTAGCTGATCACATTACCGTATACCTAACTGAACATATTACTGTTTACCTAGCTGAGCATACTATTTTATGCCACACTGAACATATTACTTTATGCCTAACTGAACATATAACTGTTTGCCTAGCCAAACATGTTACTTTAAGCCTAGCTGAACATATTACTTTATACCTAGCTGAACATCACACGGTATACCCGACTGAGCATATTACTGTTTACCTAGTGGAACACATTACTTTATGCCTAGCTGAGCATATTACATTAAGCCTAGCTGAACATATAACTGTTTGCCTAGCTGAACATCTCATTTTATGCCTAGTTGAACATATTACTGTTTACCTTGCTAAAATTCTTACTTTATGTCTAGTTGAACATATTACTGTTTTCCTAGCTGAACATCTTACTTTATGCCTAGCTGAGCATGTAATTGTTTGCCTAGCTGAACATCTTACTGTTTGCCTAGCAGAATATCTTACTTTATGCCTAGCTGAACATCTTATTTTATGTCTAGCTGAACATATTACTTCATGCCTAGGTGAACATGTTACTTTATGCCTAGCTGAACATGTTACTTTATGCCTAGCTGAACATGTTACTTTATGCCTAGCTGAACATATTACTGTTTGCCTAGCTGAACATATAACTTTATGCCTAGCTGAACATCTTACTGTTTGCCTAGCTGAACATGTTACTTTATGCCTAGCTGAACATATAACTTTATGCCTAGCTGAACATCTTACTGTTTGCCTAGCTGAACATGTTACTTTATGCCTAGCTGAACATATTACTTTATGCCTAGCTGAACATGTTACTTTATGCCTAGCTAAACATGTTATTTTATGCCTAGCTAAACATGTTACTTTATGCCTAGCTGAACATATTACTTTATGCCTAGCTGAACATGTTACTTTATGCCTAGCTGAACATTTAACTTTATGCCTAGCTGAACATCTTACTGTTTGCCTAGCTGAACATATTACTTCATGCCTAACTAAACATATTACTTTATGTCTAGCTGAACATATTCCTTTATGCCTAGCTGAACATGTTAGTTTATGCCTAGCTGAAATCTAACTGTTTGCCTAGCTAAACATCTTACTGTATGCCTAGCTAAACATATTACTTCATGTCTAGCTGAACATGTTACTTCGTGCCTAGCTGAACATATTACTTGATGCCTAACTAAACATATCATTGTTTACCTTGCTGAACATTTTAAAGTACTTCTAATGGAAATGAACATTTATTAAAATAAACTCATAATGTTAAGGCATTTTTATTTTGAATTATAATTTACATTTAAGACAAACAACCGTAAGACAACTACATTCACACTTCAGGAAAAGCTTATGCTCCAGTAAAACCAAGCGAGGACTTCTACTCAAAGTTTAATCTCACTGGTATTCAACTACCTCCTGAATCCGCACTTCATCACCAACGTCATATATAAACGGACAATTGATTCTTTACCATGACTGTATGAGTGTAAAACGTTATGTTGTTTTAGAGTTAAGGGCATCAATGATGATGTTTACTGCATCACTGAACGAGTCAGCTGTGACGGACCCGGTGGGTAGGTAATCGTCATCTCCAGGTCGGTACTTCCCTGAAATAGTAGTATGAACTTGGCATTATGTAGAATATATCGTACATTTAACATGAGAGAGAGAGAGAGAGAGAGAGAGAGAGAGAGAGAGAGAGAAAGAGAGAGAGAGAGAGAGAGAGAGAGAGAGAGAGAGAGAGAGAGAGAGAGAATCACGTTCACTGGAAAGTGTTCACCAGATTATACTAAAAAAGTACTTGCCTGTTTTCACAAGAATGCCTTGCATGCCTGCTCGGATAGAGCCCCCTACATCATCGCGGGCATCCTGTAGAAGTGGATAAAGGAAAATACTGACAGTTAAGTCAGCCTGACTCGTATCTGCATATACATACAACATGGTTTAAATTTTGTGATCAAATGATTAATTCGATAAATTAGCAACAGGCATCATGCTACCCAAACATGATTGTAACATTATTTATTAACGGTAATGATAATTTCTCATATACCGTATGTCAGGATATTAGGGTAAGGAAAACCACTCTTTTGTTGTGAATCTGAAATTACATATCCTGTGTCCTTGAAAAAGGAACACTTATGGGTTTTTTTCACTTTGGATTGAACAGTCCGTCCTCGGAGACCGTACTGCTTTTTGTTTGTTTTATTTTGAAAACTTGGTAGAGACTCGTTACAGCCGAAACATCTATCCCTCAATATTTGACTATATATACGGTCATCAAACTTGAAATATTGCTATAATGTATAACTAATGAATCTGGACGCCTGGTACAGCGGTAGAGCATCAGATCCAAGATATAGTGGCCATGTGTTCGTTCCTCCAACACGGCTAAGTGTGGTGTCCATGAGCAAAACTATGCTTAGTACTGGTTCTATCCAGGTAAACTTCGAACGTAATTTGTCTAAATTGTAAGAGCTTATTTCACAATCGATGTAAAAAAAGTTTATAATAAGTAAATAAAGAAACCCATACAAACATCAGGGCATGTCAGCTGCACGTATTATAAATGTATGTAAGGAACAGACGAAGTTGATCTACAAACATTCACTCACATCACCTATCATGACGCATTCTTCCGGTCTGATATTAAGTTCTTCAATGGCGGACAGGAAAAATGACCTTTCTGGTTTACCCACCACATCCGCAGTAGTCCCAGCAGAATATTCAAGAGCAGCAACAAATGGGCCTAGAAAATATTAAATGTTATATTATGAGAGTTAACTATTAATATAAGAATGACTTCATAAAATAATATTCATCACTCATGGAATGTATATTTATACCAGTGATAACTATATATTAAGTCACTGATTATAGTAATAATATTAACAAATCAAGCTTACACGATAAGTATATGTCCATTAATTACAAATTATAATACTACTAGTATATTATACCATTTTTTAATTTCAAATGTTATGGCAGATTTAGTGTTTCTTTTCCTATGCTTTAATTTGTTTGTTTGAATATTTAGCATCAGTTTATGCTATCGAGGATTAACAGACGATCAGTTAACCTAACCACTCTTTCCTGGGATCCTGGAAGGTTAACCAGTACTCGAGCACACCCCATCTGTGCAAATTACATCAGTCACGTGCATATCATGTTTTACCGGTATAAAAATACCTGAAAGCTAAAAGACCATTCTTAAAAAATGTATTGTTTGCGGTGCTCCTACCTACTTATTCAAAATTGCAGCTACACAAACTTTTTTATTGACTCTCACAGCATTTTTTTTTCATGGTTTCTGTCCACTTTTCTTTAAAATCACTATGCAAAATCAAAATTTGGCAAAAAAAGCTACCTATTGACCCACGTGAAAAATATTGGGTCGGAGCACAGCAAACAAATATTTTTTTAAGAATGAACTTAATAAAATTTTACCAGGTCCCAATGCTAGACCGTCGCTTCTTTTGTAATATCGTGCTTTATGGATTGCTATAAGCGGTGCTCCGTCAGCCAATAACCTGTGCGTGACGATAACAATATAAAAGTGACAAGAGACATATAAGAACTTGTGATGCTTTACTTGATATATTTAGGCTTGTTTCATCTTTTAACATTTTCAACATATGAAAGACTATATATGACACGTCCACCGTGGAGCGCGTGGTCTAGTGGTAGAGCACCGAGCCCATGATCGGAGGATCGTGTGTTCGATCCTCCGCCACGGCTATGTGTGGTGTCCTTGAGCAAGACACTTTTCCGCATATGCTTTGTACTGGTTCTAACCAGGAAGACTTCGAGCGTGATTTGTTTAAGTTGTAAGAACTTGTTTTACAATCGAAGTAAAATAAATAAGTTTAAACTACCTTATTGGTGGAGGATATCCTTCCACACATAACTAGGAAACTTTCTCACATAAAGTGTTTGGACCAAGCTGGTCTCGAACCCACAACCTTAAATCTGAGAGGTAGGTGGCGATTAAATGACAGTGCCTTGGACAACTCGGTCACCTGGGCTTATTTAAAGATAGATTAAATATACCATTTATTCAAAGTGATCATAAATCGGCATAGATAAATAAAACTATGCCAAAATTGCTTATCTAATTTAACTACAAATTATAATTTGACGATTCACAGAAACACAGCTCGGTTTATGACATAATTACAATTATGTAACAGAATCAACATACGACATTAAAAACCAACTGTTTTCAAATTCATCCTTTTTATTGATATTATACAATGTGATAAACTATATAAATTGAACAAAGTTTGTAAAAAAAAAAAAAAGAAACTTTTTTGATACTTTGATATCACGAAACAATATTACTACCCTATTTCAGTTAAATGGGAATGAAATGCGAATGTTTGTTTCTGTATTCAAACTACACGTTATTAAGTCTATGGCAGTTGAAATAAGCTGATGTTCTACCTCATCCAAGGTTTATAGCTATAATTATTAAACATATCAAAATTTAGTTAACTTCGAACCAAATACATGTATAGATTTTTTATCGGACATATAAAAAAGGAAAGTTTTAAATTTTATTACCTATTCAATGTAATTTAACGAACAATCAGATACGATAGGCACACTTAAGATACATGTTTATACCCTGTATTAAACCAAGGCCGGGTTAGCTCAGTCGGTAGTGCGTCTAACTACCAGTCCAGGGGTCGTCATTTCAAATCCCTAATAAAGCAAATTTTGGCGATGATAAGTACACCACATTGTCATCCGTCTCTCACCGCTGATTGAAGTGGTTAAGTTATCAGTTACTTGCAGAGATAGGTGTTCTCTAGTACAGGTTAACTTTCCAGGATCTCAGGAAAGAGGGGCCAGGTTAAATGACCGTCTGTTCGTACTAGATGGCATAGAAATGATGCTAAATATACAATCAAACATATAAAGGGAACACATATAAAATATTCATACATGTATATTTGATAATGAAGCACACCGCAGCGTTGTCTAGTGGTAGAGCGTCCGCATCGCATGCGGAAGGTCGTTGGTTCGATCCCCGGCCGGGTCATACCAAAGACTTTTAAAATGGTACTAGAAGCTTCCTCGCTTGGCGTTCAGCATTAAGTGGACAGTTCTAGGTCTGGTCGGCCCGGTGTCAGTATAATGTGACTTTGTGGGGTATCATACCATGTGTCTGCGGCATGATACTCCAGTGTGACAGCGCTCAGAATACTGTCTCAAGTAGACACCGTCGCGATATGACTGAAAAATTGTTGAAAGCGACGCTAAACACCATACAACAACATTGATAATGAAACATGCTACAGTTACCTAAATGCGCGGTTCATATTTTCATAATGGAATTCGTTGGGTGCCAGTCCGACCAACACCGAATCGTATTTATCTTGCGGAACACCTTAAACAAGAACTTTTTATAATAATATAAGTAGTGTGAAAAGAAATACGGGATAATTATACAAACAAGGCCGCCATTGCTGTCACATTTATTCCAATGTTAGCTATTGTGACTTGAACTTAACATAAATATCACTGAATTTTTTTTTTATATATATTTTATCATGAATTTATTCACTTACTAGCAAGCTATTATAAGTATTGCAAAACAAGTTCAAGTTTTTTATTAGCAGATCGGCAACAGAATGCCTTTGACCATTAACAAATTATCATAACATATGGCGCAGTCAGAAATAAATATAAAATTACAAAATACTACAAATAAATTACATTTATATATACAACATAAACAACAAAATACCATTCATTTTATTATACGCACAATGCCATTATAAATTAATTGCTAGACTATCATCAAAAAATTTTCTTAAAAATGGGGAGGGCGGGAGGATTTTATTTTTTATTTCAATTTTTAAAAATTATGATTTTTTTTAAAAAAAATATGAAAAAAGGATCAGGGCAGCATGAAAATTAGGGTGTGTGTGTGTGTGGGGGGGGGGGGGGGGGGGGAGTGAGCGGGGATGATAATCTAGCAATTAATCTATTATGGCCTAATATGTTTATTCTAATTTCATATGTTTTAAGTTCTACATCGAATTGGTTCGATTTCATTCACTATTATATATTTAATATATTCCACTCAGGAGAGGTACACATGACTATCGACTACAGACCAGTAAAATATGCGTAAATTGTTATCCACTAACATTTGAACATAATAATTACCATGTGGGACTATTTCAGACATCCCACTGGCTTACCGAGAGCAGTTATCAACCCTTGATATCGACAGTTTTTATTGCTTACCTGGCTAAACCGTGATATTTGGTTTACATAGAAACATAGAGGAGAAATTTAATTTTATCGTTATAACTTTTTCATTATTAAATTGCCGACCTATTACAACGTCTAGCCATTAATTTAAAAATGTAACCTTTATTATGATAAGATAAAAATTAAAATAAGTTTACGTCTTCTTGCTTCCTTTTTTAATTTCATAACAGCATATGTGCTCCTTATATGTTCTATATAAAAATACTCAAAATACGTTTTCGGCCACTTTTAATGTCTTATAAACATAAGTTGTATTTTTGCTAACCTATTACAACGTATACGTTTATTGCAAATCAAATTCTCTTAACGATGTTATCTAGATATAGAAAATATAATAATTGCATCTTGCTTCCATTTTGATTTGAAAATGAGACAAAATGTAATTCTGATTTATTTTCTGTGTACCCAATACAGCGTACTACTGTACCAAATACAGCGTATCATTGTACCCAATTAAATAGAGCATGTATGTCGCTATATCAGCCGGCAGATACTGGTCAGCCCCGACATGTTTATATACACATAGTGATATTGCAAGTTATGTGTAGTTTTAAAGTGTTGTTTTTATTTAAATATTTTACTTATAATTTAAAGAACAGATTTATTTCAATTTTATATTTTAACTAAAGAACCTTCAAATAACTTCAAATTCAAGTACATTTCTTTTGTAATCCAGCACATTATTTAATGGTTTATTTCCTTCGCACAAATTTATGTTTTATATCTTTGTTATGAAATAATTCAGTGGACATAGAAAGAAAATTAATTAAAGGGTATGTATAATTTGGATAATCAATTTATATCAAAAAAAGTTTCAAGTTTATTGGCATATCAGCAAAACATTGCCTATGGCCATTTACACATTCAAATTAATTTAAATATGGCATAGACATACAATTATATGAAATACAAACAAATACATACAATTATATGTAATACAATCAAATACATACATATCACATATTCAAACTGAAGCAGTCATGTTATTTATACATCTATAATTACAGAATCATTTATAATCATATCAATAATCAATCAAATTGTTTAAAGTTTCTTGCCTTAGCTTCTGAGCTTCGGTTATAAATTTTGCCAGGTTACAAATACTTTTTTTATTCCTTGATGACATAATGTTTTTAAAACTATTAATATTTGGAAAAGCACTATGTTTAATATATTTACTTCTGATTGTTCTATATGTAGGACAACATAATAGAAAATGATACTCCGATTCAACCAACCCCCCATTACATACTCTACAAAAACGATTTTCCCTTTGTACATTTGTGTATCTCCCAGTTTCAATTTCTAAATTATGCGCACTCAGTCTAAATCTTGTTAAATTTTTACGGTTTGTTTCATTTGGAATAAAATCCAAGTAAAATTCATATTCAAGACATGTTTTGAATTTTCTTAAATA
The DNA here is from genome assembly GCA_029582155.1 of Panopea generosa. NCBI lineage: Eukaryota > Metazoa > Mollusca > Bivalvia > Adapedonta > Hiatellidae > Panopea > Panopea generosa. The sequence continues at coordinate 19,173,890 of CM055894.1, read as the reverse complement.
GTCTAATTTGGGCATATTTTGAAGAGCTGTATTCCAATTTTGTAAATACTGATCACAAATCCTTTGTTTTAACATGGGGAAATAATTTGCGTTTAAATTGTAATTCAACCAAATATCTCCAAAACCAAGCCGATTTAAAAGCATGTGCATACTACCAGCCCAACAGCTGGCATTTTGTAAAGTACATTGTTCATTAAAAACTTTAAATTGAATAGAATTGTTTTTTTTTCATAACTTTTGTCCAATAGCTTATAGCACGTTGTTTACAGATAACAGATAATGGAAATCTCCCTAGTTCACCTAATACAGCTACGTTAGGAGTTTGTGGTTTAACACCTAAGATGCGTTTGCAAAACTTAATATGTAATTTATCTAATTCCTTATTTTCATAAATACCCCAAATTTCTGATCCGTATAATAAAATTGGCACAACCATAGAATCAAATAAAGATAATTTAGTTTTGATATCTAATTTAACCCTAGTGAATACTGAAAGTAAACTGTTATATGCTCTGAGTGCTTGATCTGATAATGCCTTTACAGCATGTGACATATTTCCAGTGTAATGGAATTTAATATCAATAAAGAGCAAAACCAGTGACTAAATAACAACAATACTTTCCGCGAGGCATATTATGTGAACAAAGAAATTTGATAATGTAATTGGTTGATAGTTATGTTTATACAGCATAATTAGTATATCATTGTTTTGAATTACTCAATTTAATGATCTTTATAAGATATTTTTAAAAATGCGCTATAGTGCTCTTTTTCTTCTTCAGCTTTTAACTCAAAACTTGGTTAATTGCAGATTTTAGTATAAAGATTAGCAATATTTTACATAGAGCTTTATAATGCAAAATAATTGTGCTTTACATTGATATGCGTAAAGAATGAATGAATGAATGAATGAATGAATGAATGAATGAATGAATGAATGGATGGATGGATGGATGGATGGATGGATGGATGGATGGATGGATGGATGGATGAATCTTATAACTATGAAATGAATGGTGTTTTAAGGAACGAAAATAAGATTATTTAATTATTTAAAGAAATATATAAGTCAGGGTTTGACATTAACCCACATCCGTCCGACAGTCTAGTAAATCCTTGGTCCGGTCGTGTTCTACTGGAGCGTCGGTAGCCCGACTGGTCGTGTTAAATCAAAATTAAGAAATCAGTTAAAAGGCACCAAAACCTTAGCTGATAATGTTTATCATTGAATCAATTAAAATGCACCTGCCGACCTGCATGTAATATCATTGATTATCGATAATTTGTAGCATAAACACATAACGTAGATTTACTAAGCGGCCCAAACTAAGCGGCATAACTCTAACCATGGCTGCGTTCAGGTCGGTTAAACGTTTGATAACGTTAGCTGACATATTTTCCTAGACACTGGCTCAACCTCAAATTAGCACACAGTTCGCAACAATTTTAGGGAACCAGGTATTAAACATGTTTGCTGTTGAACGGTGCTGAACGCCCTGTTCTACTGACGCAATATATTAGGCGGCGTAACTCTTCCTTGTACGATCGGCTTCAGTTATTTCCCTTCTATATTTTACGACATTAGAAGGCCAATATATGATTTATTGATATCAACGACGAACAACACCTTTCGACATGTCTCTATTCAATTCTGGCTTCACCGGGGGAAAAGATCAGGATGATAACAATGACAAAAATACAAAAGGCAGAACTGAATCAAAGAAAGTTTATGAGAAAGCTCTGATTGTGACCAACTTTCAGTACTATGTCCGGAGTCATAGTTACGACATTGGTCTGGGCTAGCGGAAGTTTGGTCAGGTCTAGTAGTTTTACTGAGTTACTAACCCGGTGGTTTAGTGGAAAAAAAGTTAATGTCGAACCCTGAAGGTACTGAGATTACTTCATTAAGGTTAGTAATCCGTTCTGAAATAGATATTCTAACTGCAAACATGTTTCATTTTGTGTATTTTTATGTTTGTTTTATAGGCATCGTATTGATATCGTGTAATTAACTCAATACAAGTTAGTTATGATAAACCAATATCAAATGTTTATAAATATTACACTGTATTGAATTTAAACGTTTTCCTAAGATCAGTAAAGTAATATGTAAATCTAATTAACCTTGTACAACAAAAAAACAAACAAACAAAAAACAAGAGCCCCCTCCATCGACTGTCTGTTTTTCTAATCTCAAACAATGGAATATTTATGACCTTAATTTACGACTTCCCCTGCCCGGAGGCAAAACTTTTATTGAGGGTAATAATATAATTTGCTAGGATGTAGTTAAGTAATTATATTTCAACACAAGTTTGTTAATTTTTGAAAATTAGCTATTTTATTTAACATAGATATTCAGATAAATTGATAACAAATTCAAAGTTTATAAACAGATAATAGAACGGGAGGGAAAATGTTAGCGGTTTTCAAAAGTGTGTATTTCTCAATTATGCGATGGCTTTATTAATGAAATGTATTGGCGATAATTCTTTAAACTAACAGCTTATTTTTTTTAATTTTTCAAAAATAGATCCCTTCGTATATTGAAGTGGTATGCAAAAAATATTAATTTGTTGTAACAACATAATCTAATGATATTATAATGGAACCTGGAAAATCCGGCCCCATTCCAAAACGCCCATGGAGAATCCGCCCCCAAGGTTATCTGGCCCCTGGAGAATCCGGCCCCTGGAGAATCCGGCCCCATTTAGCATGGTCCATCCAGCCCCACATTTTTTTATAGCATATAAGGGTTATTTATGATAAACAATACATACATAATACGTATATGATTACATTAAAATATTTATGAAATACACATAAACACTGTAAACTTGATAATTTGTGTCGCACCTTGTACAAACAAATCAACAGTTTGTTCATACATCACAATTATTGAAACTGGAAATGTAACATTGGAAAACAATTTGCTTTTGATTTTGTAGACATTATACAACAAACAAAAACAACAACATTTACTTTTATTAATAACAGGCTACACAAAGGTAACAACATGATTCATTCTGTTTAACATATATGTTGGTATTTATCCAGGGGATAAATATCCACAATTTTCAACATACTATAGATGATGGCAGATCAATAATAAATATATTTTTTTTTAATTATGCATGTGTAAATAAAGAATAGTAGTATTAATCTACGTCGATAATGAAAACAGTAATATATTTGCCTTTGAGAAAAAAAAACACACATAATTTTAACATAAAACTACATTTTCAACAGGAGATATTGCATACAAAATTTAAATACGAAGTTTAGATACACTCTCTAAACTGCACACCTTTGAAATACTCGTATCAAATATAATCTTTTCTGTTCTTTGTGTCTACGATCATCTCATCTTATAAAATAGCTAGATATTAACATCACATTTTAAATTAATTATTCAACGTACAACACTTATTCAATAATGTATGACATACACGCACTGCATATATTTGCACAGTAAGGTTTAGTTGTGTCCCATGGCATTTTTAATCGATAACATTACATACCCAAATCACGCGACTGTCTGCTGAACATTGAACTATTATGATACTACACGATGTGGAAAAAATACCCGATACTTTTTTCTATCGTAATGACATAAAGACGAAATTCAAATACGACTGACAATTTTTTCTCAGGTTACCACAAATATGCAAAATAGAATGCACTTCAATCATTTGAAAACTGTCTTTTAATACTAAAGACGCATTTAAAGGTTTGCATAAATACATATTTTACAAACCAACCTAACTCAAGATGACACACTCAATAGATATCAAAATGATACAGTGAGGACAGTATTTCCAATTACAATACAGTTGTATTGAATGATCGCAAAATCCTTTATATCAGGAATATTTGGTCCCGTTAAGATGTTGACGTTGCTATTCACTAAAATTAATTGCATACTATCGTGTTACAGTTTCCTGAAGATATGCGATCCATTTTTTTCTTGTCTTCTTTCAATAAAGTGTAATGATTAATGGCAAACTTATAACCGATATGAGAGAGAGAGAGAGAGAGAGATATGAATATATTTATATATAATTATATATATTAATTTTAATATAGTTTTTGTGTTGTTTTTTTCCTTGTATATATCTTTTTAAAAGTATCGTCTTGAGAGATAAAACAAGAAAGAGAGATATATATTTAATTATATTCATTGTTTATGATTATATTAATTAATTAATTAATTATTTAATTACTAATGTACGTTTCATAATATCTAATAACTTTCCAATATTTCATTAGAAATACCAAATAATAATTGATATTATTTTTAAAATTAATTTGGGGCCAGATTTTCCATGCTAAATGGGGCCGGATATTCCAAGAACGTTTCATCCAGGGGCCGGATTAATAACGGGGCAGGATTTACATGGGGCCGGATATTCCATAACTCATTATAACACGTGGTTCTTAAAAGAAGTTGTTTAAAAAAAATTATGGTAAAATACCGTTTTGGGCTTTATTGAAAACACATGCGCTAATATTCAGATGTCTGTTTCAAACACAATTTTATATAATTATATAATCGTAATTATCTGACTATCAGCCCTCGGGTCGTGAATTCGAATCCTCGCCCGGCACCAGTCTCTGTGATTAGTGGAGCGCGTGGTCCAGTGATAGAGCACCAAGCCATGATCGGGGGTCGTTGGTTCGATCCTCTGCTACGGCTATGTGTGGTGTCCTTGAACAAGACACCTTTTCAGCATATGCTTAGTACCGGTCATACCCATGAAGACTTCGAACGTGATTTGCCTAAGTTGTAAGAACTTGTTTCACAATCGAAGAAAAATGAAAAAAAATAGAAATAAAGTCTCTGTGATGGTTGATTTACGACATTTTGTCTCATTGTCAATCTGTCTAATTAACCGTAATAATGTTATTTATTTATAGTAACACAAAATAATCAATCTTTATCTGTTGATTGATAATAAAATAAACTATATCAAATTATACTGAAATTTGTAATTAAAATCATTAATCTATGTTACATTTTACACATTAAATTTAATCAAATGATTTCAGCGTTTAAGTTAAATTCAATAATTTCTTTTAAAACTACACATCAAAATCACCAAAACGTGCTTATCAAAACAAGGACATATATAAGATCCTGTCAAATTGTACCCGAGTGCATAAATAACATGTTACGCATACTTAATTTTAGTGCCAGAGCGGAACGATACCTGTATGTTTTATCCCGGTCTAAGGGAAGTAATTGGATTCATCTCCAATATCATCAAACTGAGCATGGGTAATTATCGGATAACTCTTGGGAAATGTCTGAAATAGTCCAGTATGCACTAATTTACAACGATTTGTCGTGATCAAAAATAAATATATATATGACATATATTTGTTTTGTAATTAATATAAATATACATAGACCATGTTTGGTTTAATAGACGAAAAACCCTATGAAGTAATTAAACCATTCAAAATATCTTTACGAATATCGAACAGGAAATAAATGTATATACGTCACCTTGAAAATCACCCTGAGCCTTTTCATCAATTAACATAAGAGGCGAGAGTTTCCTTGTATCAATTAACCTTCTGGCCGCAGTCAAAGAGGTGAACACTTGATCAGGTGAGATATTAAACCCAATCTTGTTTAACCGATTCAAGAGGACTGACTTTGACTCTTTTGTTGTGTTGGTGACAAATTTAACATGGACATTCGTGTCACTTAGTCTGAAAAATAGGAGTAAAGACGTAGTGATACCAATGCATAATATAAGTAAACTGTAATATCAAATCATCAATGTTAATGATAAATACAAGTTTGGATAAAACAAACCATGTACACAGTCTTCCTGTGTAGAATCAATATTGAGTATATACGGATAAAGTGTCTTGCTGAACGACAACAAATCATGCACACAATCTTCCTGGGTAGAATCAGTATTGAGTATATACGGATAAAGGGTCTTGCTGAACGACATCAAATCATGTCTGTTGTGAAGAATCGAACCCCGGCTTTCCAACCCTGTTCCCGATACTTTACCACTAGATCACACAACGACACTCAAAACAACGCAAACTACAAACACATAGCATGTATTGTATTCTTTTATTTTCTGATACTATTTTGAAAAGAAAAGAAGTGATTTATTTCGTTTGAGCAAAATTAATTAGAAATCAAAGGGCTAAACGGCCTGAGGGAAGGCTCTCTCGTTCACGGTTTTAACCAGCATGTCGTCTTTCTTTCATTTATTGCCAGAATATGATATATAGATTTACCAATGAGCTCATACAGATCTAGACAGATAGAAAGAAATGTTGTTAAAATAATGAAAATATTTTTTAATTCAAATAGATCTTTTGATATTTTCTTATTTCTAGTTGGTGATGACATAACTGTATACAGTTTTTATTCTTTTTTTTTATTGTATGCTTTTTTGATATCATAAACCAACACATTCATGAATGACCTATCAATCACATGATCATAATTAGTTGCAACAAAACTTGAAAAGTCTTCCATAAAATGTAGCTACGAGCATAAAATCATGTAAAACTAAATATTTGAAAAACCGATGCAATTCATTTTATAATAAACCAAACAACCTGTAGTTCATGAACGAACAAACAATACATAGTATAACACGGGTTGCCTCCCTTCTACTTTTGAGACATCCCCACCCCATATAATGTGTTTCTGACCAAATCGCGTGAGCAACGCCAATTATCGAACAAGTGGTGTTAAAAATCTAATGGTTTGTACGTCGTTATAGATAATACTTTAATCGTGGCAGGCATACTAGAAGTTCTGATTTTCGCGAACGACGAAATAGGCGGGGGAGGAGGGGGGGGGCTATTTTACAGCGCATTAGTCGTCTGCATTTCGTATAATTTTAGTGAAAATTGTATTCTTTGACTACTGCATATTTGAAGTGTTTTGCTCTCTGTTTGATAGACGGAAATCGCAATAAAATCAGAGTTGGATCTCTACGTCCTCTGCTGTGGCATTTGCATTTTGAAACTTTTGGAACTGTTTTATCAGCCGGAGGAAATGAAATTGTGTTCAAAAGAATAACAAAGGTTATAAAACAAAATTTTGCTATGAGCTGCACGATCCTTATAGAAGGCACCCGCTACGCTCACTTTAAAAAAAACAACAGACATCAGAATGTTTGTTGAAAGTAAATGCGCAAGTAATAACAGATAAAAGGATCTTGTGGCAACACCAATAGTAAACTCTTCACCAACTCCCAAAAACGGTGGGAAATTAAGACAAACGCAATTACAAACGAAGCATGACGGAATTTAACGAGACTATACGACAGATGATCATCTACATGCGCATGCGGCTGGTATTGACAATTTCTTGATCTTCGACCACTGCTTTTCTCACAGACTACAATGTCTTTTGCAGAAAAAACAAATACTTGAATCAATTGAACTAACTGGTCAAAATATATATTTAATGGAAACAAACACTTTATATGAAAATTCATACTCAAGTGGAAATCATGTTTTAGAAGGTGTTAACTTAGAAAATGAACATTGGAGTATAAATGTATCAAACTTAACAGCTGAAGAGTCTAATCCACCAGACGAAATTCTTACATTTAAACCAGCGTCTCTCTCGTTGCAGGGAATGAAAAATAACCATTCCCCGGCTCTGATGGATGTGGGACAGGATTTTAAAGCTATTCTGGAAACATATTGGTCACACTGTTGTAATAGAAACAAGTTATGCACACTCTGATGGCGAACTCTCAGTTTCAGACAGAACCAATCAGAACTTCTAAATATCGTACCTGCTGAGAGCCTGTATGGAGCCGGGTACCTCACTGTCATCTATATGGATGGTTCCACTCAAATCTACCAGAACGGCTCTAATCGACGAGAACGTCATCCTGGTCAAGGACCTCACTACGGAACATGAAAGTGACGATTTAATTGTGTGTTCATTTTAAATATCGGACAACTATCGCATGGTAATTGTGTGTTAATTTTCTATGTCGGACAACTAGTGCATGGTAATTGTGTGTTAATTTTATATATCGGACAACTATTGCATGGCAGTTGTTTGTAAATTGTATATGTCGGACAACTGTTGCATGGTAATTGTGTGTTAACTTTATATGTTGGACAACTATTGCATGGTTATTGTGTGTTGATGTTATATGTCGGACAACAACTGCATGGTAATTGTGTTTTGTCGTCATATGTCGGACAATTATTGAATGGTACTTGTGTGTTAACGCTGTATGTCGGATAATTATTGCATGGCAATTGTGTGTTAATGTTGTATGTCGGACAACTAATGCATGGCAACTGTGTTTTAATGTTATATGTTGGACAACTATTGTATGGTAGTTGTGTGTTAACTTTATATGTCGGACAACTATTGCATGATAATTGTGTGTAATTGTTAAATGTCGGACAACTATTGCATGGAAGTTGTGTGTTAATTTTATATGTCGGACAACTATTGCATGATAATTGTGTGTTAATGTTATATGTCTGCAACTATTGCATGGTAGTTGTGTGTTAATTTTATATGTCGGATAACTATTGCATGCTAATTGTGTGATAAATGTACGTATATGTCGGACAACTATTGCATGGTAACTGTGTGTTAACTGTGTATGTCGGACAACTATTGCATGGTAACTGTGTGTTAACTGTGTATGTCGGACAACTATTGCATGGTAATTGTGTGTTAACTGTGTATGTCGGACAACTATTGCATGGTAACTGTGTGTTAACTGTGTATGTCGGACAACTATTGCATGGTAATTGTGTGTTAACTGTGTATGTCGGACAACTGTTGCATGGTAACTGTGTGTTAACTGTATATGTCGGACAACTATTGCATGGTAATTGTGTGTTAACTGTACGTATATGTCGGACAGCTATTGCATGCTAATTGTGTGATAAATGTACGTATATGTCGGACAACTATTGCATGGTAACTGTGTGTTAACTGTGTATGTCGGACAACTATTGCATGGCAATCGTGTGTTAACTGTGTATGTCGGACAACTATTGCATGGTAATTGTGTGTTAACTGTGTATGTCGGACAATTATTGCATGGTAATTGTGTGTTAATTTTGTATGTCAGACAACTATTGCATGGTAATTGTGTGTTTATGTTGTATGTCGGAAAACTATTGCATGGTAATTGTGTGTTAATTTTGTATGTCGGAAAACTATTGCATGGTAGTTGTGTGTTAATGTTGAATGTCGGACAACTATTGCATGGTAACTGTGTGTTAATGTTGTATGTCGGACAACTATTTCATGGTAATTGTGTGTTAATTTTGTATGTCGGACAACTATTGCATGGTAATTGTGTGTTAATGTTGTTTGTCGGACAACTATTCCATGGTAGTTGTGTGTTAATGTTGTATGTCGGAAAACTATTGCATGGTAGCTGTGTGTTAATTTTGTATGTCGGACAACTATTGCATGGTAATTGTGTGTTAATGTTGTATGTGGACAACTATTGCATGGTAGTTGTGTGTTAACTGTATATGTCGGACAACTATTGCATGGTAATTGTGTGTTAATGTTGTATGTCGGAAAACTATTGCATATTAATTGTGTGTTAATTTTGTATGTCGGACAACTATTGCATGGTAATTGTGTGTTAATTTTGTATGTCGGACAACTATTGCATGATAGTTGTGTGTTAACTGTATATGTCGGACAACTATTGCATGGTAATTGTGTGTAAATGTTGTATATCGGAAAACTATTGCATGGTAATTGTGTGTTAATTTTGTTTGTCGGACAACTATTGCATGGTAGTTGTGTGTTAATGTTGTATGTCGGAAAACTATTGCATGGTAATTGTGTGTTAATGTTGTATGTCGGACAACTATTGCATGGTAATTGTGTGTTAATTTTGTATGTCGGACAACTATTGCATGGTAATTGTGTGTTAATGTTGTATGTCGGACAACTATTGCGTGGTAATTGTGTGTTAATGTTGTATGTCGGACAACTATTGCATGGTAGTTGTGTGTTAATGATGTATGTCGGAAAACTATTGCATGGTAGTTGTGTGTTAATTTTGTATGTCGGACAACTATTGCATGGTAATTGTGTGTTAATGTTGTATGTGGACAACTATTGCATGGTAGTTATGTGTTAACTGTATATGTCGGACAACTATTGCATGGTAATTGTGTGTTAATGTTGTATGTCGGAAAACTATTGCATGGAAATTGTGTGTTAATTTTGTATGTCGGACAACTATTGCATGGTAATTGTGTGTTAATTGTGTATGTCGGACAACTATTGTATGGTAGTTGTGTGTTAACTGTATATGTCGGACAACTATTGCATGGTAATTGTGTGTTAATGTTGTATGTCGGAAAACTATTGCATGGTAACTGTGTTTTTATGTTGTATTCAACTCTGAATCAGCTTTATAATTAAACTGTATGCAATACTTGCCTCATTGGTTATTCTCATATCAGTTCAACAGTGAATGAAGCAGTAAATTAAAGTCTGTGGCCAATACTTAATCATTTATTCATTGTCACTGAGGATATGACTCAGTCATGGTCACTGTAATAGTACATTATAGTTATTGTGTCCAATACTCGATTATTTGTTCATTGTCACTGAAGATGTGACCCAGACTTGGTCACTGTAACAGTACATTATTGTTCCTGTGTCCAAAACTCGAATATTTATTCATTGTCACCTGTGGATGCGACCCAGTCGTGTTTCCTGTAATTGCTAATAATTGCTCTTGTGTCCAATACGCGAATATTTATCCATCGTCACTGAGGATGTGACCCAGTCATGGTCACTGTAATAGTACATTATAGTTCTCGTGTCCAATTCTCGAATAGTTATTCATTGTCACTGAGGATGTGACCCAGACTTGGTCACTGTAACAGTACATTATAGTTCTTGTGTCCATAACTCGAATATTTATTCATTGTCACCTGAGGATGCGACCCAGGTGTGTGTCCTGTAATTGCACATTATTGCTCTTTTGTCCAATACGCGAATATTTATCCATTGTCACTGAGGATGTGACCCAGTCATGGTCACTGTAATAGTACATTATAGTTATTGTGTCCAATACTCGATTATTTATTCATTGTCACTGAAGATGTGACCCAGAGATGGTCACTGTAACAGTACATTATAGTTATTGTGTCCAATACTCGATTATTTATTCATTGTCACTGAGGATGTGACCCAGTCATGGTCACTGTAACAGTACATTATAGTTTTTGTGTCCAATACTCGATTATTTATTCATTGTCACTGAGGATGTGACTCAGTCATGGTCACTGTGATAGTACACTATAAATTTTGTGTCCAATATTCGATTATTTATTCATTGTCACTGAGGATGTGACCCAGTCATGGTCACTGTAATAGTACATTATAGTTCTCGTGTCCTATGCTCGACTATGTATTCATTGTCACTGAGGATGTGGATCAGTCATGGTCACTGTAATAGTACATTAAAGTTCTCGTGCCCTATGCTCGACTATGTATTCATTGTCACGGAGGAAGTGACCCAGTCATGGTCACTTAACAGTGCATTATAGTTCTTGTGTCCAATACTCGATTATTTATTCAGTGTCACTTAAGATGTGACCCAGTCATGGTCACTGTTATAGTACATTATAGTCCTTGTGTCCAATACTCGAATATGTATTCATTGTCACTGAGGATGTGACCCAGTCATGGTCACTGTAAAAATACATTATAGTTCTCGTGTCCAATACTCGATTATTTATTCGTTGTCACTGAGGATGTGACCCAGTCATGGTCACTGTAATAGTAATTTATAGTTATCGTGTCCTATGCTCGACTATGTATTCATTGTCACGGAGGAAGTGACCCAGTCATGGTCACTGTAATAGTAATTTATAGTTCTCGTGTCCTTTGCTCGACTATGTATTCATTGTCACTGAGGATGTGACCCAGTCATGGTCACTGTAATAGTAATTTATAGTTCTCGTGTCCTATGCTCGACTATGTATTCATTGTCACGGAGGAAGTGACCCAGTCATGGTCACTGTAACAGTACATTATAGTTCTTGTGTCCAATACTCGATTATTTATTCAGTGTCACTTAAGATGTGACTCAGTCATGGTCACTGTAATAGTACATTATAGTTCTTGTGTCCAATACTCGAATATCTGTTCATTGTCACAGAGGATGTGACCCAGTCATGGTCACTGTAATAGTACATTATAGTTATTGTGCCCAATACTCGATTATATATTCATTGTCACTGAGGATGTGACTCAGTGATGGTCACTGTAAAAGTACATTATAGTTCTTGTGCCCAATACTCGATTATTTATTCATTGTCACTGAGGATGTGACCCAGTCATGGTCACTGTAATAGTACATTATAATTCTTGTGTCCAATACTCGATTATTTATTCATTGTCACTGAGGATGTGACCCAGTGATGGTCACTGTAAAAGTACATTATAGTTCTTGTGCCCCATACTCGAATATCTATTCATTGTCACTTAGGATGTGAGCAAGTCATGGTCACTGTAATAGTACATTATAGTTATTGTGTCTAATACTCGATTATTTATTCATTGTCACTTGAGGATGTGACCCAGATGTGTTCACTGTAAGTGCAAATTATTGCTCTCGGGTTTTATACTCGACTATCTATTCATTGTCACTGAGGATGTGACACAGTCATGGTCACTATAATAATACATTTTAATTATTGTGTCCAATACTTGAATATGCATTCATTGTCACTTGAGGATGTGACCCAGGTGTGTTCACTGTAAGTGCACGTTATTGCTCTTGCGTCTAATACTCAATTATTATTCATTGTCACTGAGGATGTGACCCAGTCATGGTCACCGTAAAAGTACATTATAGTGCTTGTGTCCAATACTCAATTATTTATTAATTGTCACTGAGGACGTGACGCAGGTGTGTTCACTGTTATAACATTATTGCTCTCTTGTCCAATACTCAATTATTGATTCACATTTTGTCACTGACAATATGACGCAGGCGTGGCCACTAATTTCATAAAACATGACAATGATATGAACTTTGACGTCACATACTGTTAATTTTGGCGTCTTACATTCCATGCTATACGGTTTTGGTTGTACTGTGGAAGATCGTGATCAGGGTAGACACACACAACGTCAATTCAAACATATTTCTTTCAATTTATACACGGACCGAAACTCAAAAATTAATTGTTTAATTTAGCCAGTCCAATACTCGTCGAAGATTTTACAGTTATATAACTACTGTTTGGTAAACAATGGCAAACATACTTATTAAAAACCAGACACATAAGTATTTTTATTTACTTAGCTAAGTCAATACTGGTGTAACTTGATCTGCAATATGATACCCACTCATAACTTTGTTATTTTTTAAATAATTAAAATAATATGCAAATAGGCTCGGTCAACGGTTCTGAATACATTAATTAACGCCCTAACCCAATAGCAAACTTGTGAAAAATGAAATGAAAAATACAGATGCTAGGTTGCAGGTGTCAAAACTAAACTTTTAACGGACTGGTGAAGTGATCACAGCGGCTCACATACAGTGGCGTAACTGTCTTAAGGCCGTGTAGGCCCGGGCCTACACTTTTCTCCGAAAAACAAATAAAAAAAAACAAATGGAAACACAAAAATGTAATAAAAATTGATTTGGGGATAGGCCTTAGGGTTACAATGAAGCGAGAAGTTGTGTGTGTTGTGTTTAACAATGCTGTAAAATAAGTTTCTGTGTATCTTTTCATGAGAACGTACATTTTGTTCAATCATCATGTGACCCACGAGTAATAGCTGTAATTAAAGCTTAAAATGCATCAGAAGCCACCATTTCAAGATCATCTTTAAAAAATGTACAGGGTAGCATGTCCCCACACCCCCTACACTACCCGTGCCTACACATCTAACTTAAGCCAGCTACGTCCATGACATAGAGATAGTCGGTGGTGTAGTGGTTTGTTGTCCTTCCTTCTGTGTTATATAATATACAATATTTGTTATATTTCACTGATATCAGTACCTACCGCGACAAGTTAGTCGCTGGTTTCTCGGTCAATGCATGTTTTAAAAACGCACATTTTTACATTATTTTTTAGATATGCAAGTTGTGTTACCTTTTGACATTCAAACTTCTTGGCTTCTGTGTTCTGCCATTCGTAATCAATGTTTTAATAGATTATGCTTAAACGATCTTCAGAATTAAAATTCCACGTGTCGATGTTTTAAGAGAAACGAAAAGGAACCCTCAGGATGTCTCAGATTTCGTGTTTACATATGCTACAAATGGAGAAAATTACTTAAGGGAAGTAACTTTTGTTGATTTGTGAAAAGTGGTGATTAATAACACATTTATAATAAAGATAACAGAAACACTTGTTCTAAGTTTATTTTAGGTTAATAAGCATGCTACTGCATGCGGTCTTACATGATATAGACACGAGGTCGTGTGGGCTATTGTCTGACGCAGCGTTGAAGCGGGGGTATACAGAAATTTCTGAAAAGAAAATCTCAAACGTTCTGTCGAAACCGCCCGAGTATCAGAAACAAAAACTAATTTCCCAAACAAAGTTTCCCCGAAGCACACGTGTGGTAATTCTGTACATGAAATTCTTCAGACGGATCTGTTATACATGCAGCGGCAAGCAATAATATATCGGAAGAAAAACTGCGAATTTCTTATAAGCATTATGGACATATTCAGTAGATATGTGTGCCGGGTTGCGAGCTCCCAAGCAAATCTGAAGATGTCATTACAAAACATTTATAATTACTCTACAGAGATTTTTTGCAACCCTTAAGTTATTCAGCATGACCGAGGAAAAGAATTTGACGGATACGTAAAACATCTTCTAAGAGATTTAAATAAAAAAAAACAACAACAACATTTAAAGTCGTCCTAACCATCCTCAATCACAAAGAAAATGGTACGAATGCACAAGTCATTAAAGGAAAAAATGCATATAAAATGACATATGCTAGTGGTAGCAACTGGCCTAAACAGTTACCCGAGTATCAACGAATTCTCCGAAAGAATGCCTGTCATGGCGCACGCCCTATGAAATATGCTATGACAGAGATCCTAACAATGAGGGCTCAATATTTACTCTTAAGCTTAGGGTGCAAAAAACAACGAGATGCGGTAAGAACCGCAACCATGAAATGCAATAAACGAACAAAAAAAGCATATGAAAAGGTCTGCAAAACATCAGTATATAGTATCGGAAACCCTGTGCTGTTAATGTATAAGAAGACGTTTTTTTTTAATATAAGAAAACATATAATAAAAGGGTTAATAATGAATCAATCTTTAAAGAGAAACATGTACAAAATCAAATACTGTTGTCCATATTCTGGTCAAACAGGGCTTGGACGTTCGGAAACAGACATTCGGCTACCACATCAGCGATTTAACACGTGCGGTAGCTGATATATCCAACAGGAAAAACAAAAGACAGCGGTTTTACATACCAATGACCAAATCATGTCGCCTAGAGAACTTAAGATCAGAATTCGGACTTTCTATATGCTTTGATCCAGCTGGGAATGGAAATAGCCAATATTCAGCAGTATCATACCAACTGCGTCAATTTGGCACACATAGGTCAGAACAAACATTATGGCAAGATGTTATTGACGTTTAAAGACTCAACCCTGTACTTGGCAGAAGACGACATGCGAGCATTGGCCAAATTCCATTTTGGAAAGTCCAGATAGATATTTGACTCGAATGGCAAGGTAGTACGAGTTATAGTTTCAACTTTGAATTACCAGACAAGCTTAATATGTCCAGGTGGTAGTTCTAATATATCGGATAATATCACACTTATTGTATTAGGACATTACCCAGAGGGCGCAGGTGAGCATTACGCATCTCTCCAATATAACTAATCATTACGGGTTGTAATTTAGGATCGTTTCCTTTTATTGTTGGACCCGAGAATAGATACGACATATGATGAACTCCAAGTTTATATATATACTTTAAAACTTTATTTTACGGCTTGTTCAGACATGATAAAAACACACTGTCGTACAAGGCATAGTGCCACCATTGCAAAAAGGAAGTGCTTCCGTGGGGTAGTCGCATAATGGCGGTTGTAAATAATCCTCAATTCTTCTTCTTTAAAAATGCATTTTTCTATTTTTAATGCTCATTTTTTTATTTGAATGGCATTATTGATGTATTTTGAACATTTTGATAGCATTGTCATGTTTGAATTGTGAATTTAGAAAAAAAAAATGATGCTTGGAAATTGGGGTATGAATTCATGATTTCGGAAGTCTACTTTCACTTTGTCACCAGTGTACACACTGAGCAGAAAAAAATCTCTTATATGACACATGACCCCTACTTTTCTCATCATATTTTGATAGTGCAGAGGTTGACAAACAGTAAAATGTAGGTTTCACTTCTTTCATTTGGGACCCTCTATGAATGACAAGCCTTCAAACTTTTATTATTTACTATAGAATAAAGAACAAAAATCAATGGTGGGGTTACACCTACAAGGAAACTTTTGGAGATTTGTACTCTATCCTCGGCATAATGTATCAACCAATCAAAATCGAGAAAAACCTGGTGGTCACGGGATAAGAACACCTTAGGGGTTTTACAAAATTGGTGCACATGGGTTTTACGATGGCTAAGCCAGAAGGATTCGAATCAAAAGAGTGTATTTTTCCAGAAATTTAAAATTAAGCGAACAAAGAAACTTTGAATCTATAACCGGCTTAACAAGATAGGGTGGTAAGTACATGTATTGCTTTATGACTTGTCACCAAAGTAGATTCATTTATTAACAATCAATTAAGCTAGTTGTCACAGGAATCACTAAGACATTCCAAAGTATGAGAAAATGATATCTTACTAATGTATAAAAAAACAATTAAAATATACATTTTGTTTCTGTTTATATCATTATATGCGTAATTTTGTTTGTTTTTGGTTTAAACGTTGTTTTTCAACAGTATTTCAGTCTTGTTACGGCGGTCAGTTAATCTGAGTGTTCCTGAGTATCTAACCGGTACATAGCTGTTCTTGTACAAGTAACTGACAGTTTCACCACATGAGTCAAGTCAAGCCAATAGGACAGCAAATCGCAAACCGCGTTAGGGTCCTCCGTGGCAGTTCTACTTCGGTCGATCCAAGGCAGTGACCTTTTCCCGTGGCTGTTGGTATATTACCTGTTGTTGCTAGTCTGTGTTTTGATTTTGTTCGTGCTATTGTGATGGCTGTGTACTTTGAATGTGTCTCCCGCGCACATGCATGCTATCTCTTCTCGTGTATGCACCTTTGCTAGTATACATAAGCCACTATTTTATAATGTGTTTTGTAAATGAACTGAATGCGGTGGTAAATGTGTTAACATGTTTTAATACGGGTACATAAAAAATGGTTGCAAACCTTACATACCTGCGGCCCCTAGATTTACAGTCCAAGGCATAAACCACTGGACCACTAATCCGCTCACTTGACCACTTATATGAGCGGATAAGTGGTCTAATGGTTGAAGTCTTGGACTGCCAACCCAGGGATTGCAGGTTTGATCCCCCGCTCCTCCATCTAAAAATACTTATCAGTCTTTCGGATGAGACTTTAATTAAATCGAGGTTCGTTGTATATGTGCTTTACACAGGACATGTCAAAGAACCGGGATGACAATCATCATCCGACCTTTACTGAGATGGGAATGGTAACGAGAGTGTGACGGTACAGTGCTCGGGCAACTTTAGTGGGGTAGTCGAATAATGGAGGGGATAAACAATTCGTCTTTTTTCGTATTTAAAAATGCATTTTTATTATTTAAATGCTAAAAAGTGATGCTGGGAAATTGGCGCATTAAATGGATTATTTCTGAAAGTCTACTTCCACTTTTTAATATTGTACACACTGAACAGAATGCCAATCTTTTAAAAATGTTTTATTCAGTATAGAAATAAGATGTAAAATCAATGATAGGTTTATATACGTATAGTCCATGTATATCTAGAAGCGCTTGTGCGGTTTTCGCCCTTTAGTTGACGTTTATTCATCAGCAGTTCATGTAATTCCACACATAATAATATATAAATGTCATAACACATACATCCAATTAAACAAACATCAAATATACCGCAAAAAAATGTTGTATAACATACACATACAACTGTTAACATTAAAATCACAATTTCCTTAATACGTTGATAATCACATTTGACACATATTATAAAAGTCCAACAAATTAAATTATAAATCAATTTTTGGATATTGCATTATCTCCCTTTGCATGTATCAGGAGCTATTTGTCGTTATGTTTGTTTAGTTATCATCGGTTTCATTTGCTCCACGTCATGAATATTTAGTTGGTCCGTTTTCTTCTGAGCTCTCCTTTTTTCCCAGCTGCTTAATCTTCTCAATGGAATGCACATGAGCCCAGAGATTGCAATAACGGAACCAGCTAAATAGAACGAGGCTTTGTAGTCTCCTGTGGCGTCAGAAATAGCACCTGAAATAAACATTTGTGATTTTTAGTAATTGTCAGTGGCGTAGATGCCTTTACGCTACAACGCCCGGGCTTGCACATTTTCTTGCGAATGCATCATTATATCTCCTGGAAAAGCCCCCTGTGTCATATAACCTGGTGGGCTCGCATATCATTTTTTTGTGTCAGCTACGCCACTGATAACCACCCCTTATCTTGTACTTTTGGGACTGCCTGTGTTAATTGGTTATTTTAGTTTATACTAATTTATTTCATCTCGGATGCGAGGAAAGGTCAGATCTCAAATGAACCGCTCTCGAGTCCCGCCCGGCTTAAAGAGGCCTCGCCTTTGTCGCCTTTATATTTTCGATCTTGACAGTAAAACTGCACATTTATATCAAACATCATATAAATCGATATTCTGTCCAATAACTTATAGTGTTATTTGAATCTGTCGTGTAAAATTATCTAATTTTGTTGACCAAATACTAAATCTTGGCCAGCGATAAAGTCATTCATTGGCCAGTATCGGGTTATGCTAAAACATTGACGAATGAAACGGAAAACGCCGACCTGTTTTAACGAATTTTTAATAAATAAGATAAACTACTAGGACGGAATCAACCACGTTATCTTTGAATGGAGCCTTCCTCTTTGTGATTCAATAAACATTTCATCATTTACCGAACATAAAGTAAGAGATGATACATCTTTAAATTTGTTAGCGCAGTTGTGTTCGAGTTTAACTAATAAGAGTGCGTTATGTTGAATAGATTTTATTCAATAATGTAAAGTGTTTTGTACATAATATCAATAATATGAACGACATTTTACGGCGCACTGACACATTAATAGGTCAATTTGTTGGCGTTAATTGATAAAATGTAAAGATGACATTAACATGATAATTAAACATTTATATTATAAAAACAGTTAAAATATTAACAAATAAGTGCATTATTGAAAATTAAGCAAATATCAAATAAGTAATGAATCATTGATTTAAATTCGTTACTATTGCTTCAATGTGTATATAATAGTTGCGTAAATCAAGAAAACAAAAACGAACCGGCAATTGGTGCACCAATGAATGTTGAAAGGCCTTGACACAAGACAACCAGTCCGAAGGAATTTGTGAGTTTATCAATGCCCAGCAACTCCACAATAATAATGGATCTCAGTGAAACAAAGGCAGCTGAAGAAAAGAAATATAATTTGATATATATGTACTACTAGAATATCATAGTTTTGTTCTACTCTTGAAATCATTGAAACCCCTTACCCACTGCTTATTAAGAATTTGCTCAAATTACACGCCTCATTCAAATGTAAACATGTACACGTTTTATGAAAATATATTGGATACGCACATAGTATTATTTATTACTTTATCGAATTAATATGATTCAGTCACACATATACATAAGTTACCACTATTTTACCATAAAAGATTGATTGCATTTATTGTTTGCGTAAGGTGATACGGCCTTACTTGACATTGTAAGCACAGAAGTATTCATCCTATGCAATTCGATTTCAGAATCAACAATTAAAGGTCTCACTGCACAGTTGAAACTTGCTCTATACTCTATATAAAATAAGATCTAGGATTTTTATGGTAAAAAAGAATCCATATAGAAAAGTTAATTAAAATATTGTGTCCATAGCAGGAATGTATCTGCTCATAAAATACTTAATAACTGGTAACTCTTTCTTAAAGACAGTACAGTGGCATCCCAATGGTTTAAAAAACAACAACAACAAAACAAGAGGATCTCAAATGCTCTAGAATATACCAATCTGTTAAAGTTCAATACAAGTCAACTGTTTTAACATCAGGGATGTTTTATTGCAGTATATGCTAAACCAGATTTTCCTCTACGAATTTCAAGCAAGAAATAACAGTCCCTCTGAACCATTTTGACAATTTTTCGAACCGAATGACATAGATTTTTTTAGCACAAGAATCGTGATACCGCCATTAAAAAGGGGCACAACTGTGTAGTGAGATATGGAATACTCGTCTCGCTGGCACATAACTGACCCGTTTCAAACATACCAATGCTAAATCCAAACACGACTGCATATGCAATTAATACTGGGTATATCTTGTAATACGGAACAAACATGGTGACGGCGCCGGCGATCACCAAGGCAATTGTATTAATGAGAATACTGTCCACCCACGGCTTGTCGGAGAAGTAACCGACGGCAATACGACCAACTGTGTTGATGATTCCAATACTGGATATGATCCAAGCTGTCTGTAATGCAATGTTGAAAAATGCCAATGATATCATTAACAGAATTGTTACAATATAACTTGAACATATAGGGTATAGTTATTAGCGCAAACAACACATGCAGTAATGCGAGAATGAACACAACTGTAATACACATATATTTCTTAATGTCTATAAATCAGCTATTTGATTTAATGCATCAATTCATTTATACAACTAATTTATTTAAAACATTTAATTTGAAAACGTGTAAAAGGCCAATACATTTATTAACACATTCACAATTCATAGAAATGACATATACTCATAAAATGATGCTAATCGTCAATAACGACACACAACATGGGACTACATTTTATTTATCTTAATTAAATACCAACAAAACGTTGAGAAAAAAAGAGAAGAAATTATACTCCTTTTATATTTAGCCTGTAGAATGTAAGACAGGAGAAAGTAAGTTACGGCTATAAAACAAAAGATAGAATAATCGTGTGACATATCAGAGAATGAGAAAATCATATGTAAACGTTTAGTGGACAGCACAAAAGCTGAACAAATGTTGTGACGAAAGACATATAAACAAGTAAACTACTAGAGGATGAGGGAAGGAAGACAAGTACCAGACTGAATTATTAAGGGGCGGGTTTTTTAAACAATAAACTATTGGTCAGTTATTTTATTTTGAAATATTGTCAGCAGCAGTCTTCATGCCAGTATAATTAACACGTTCATACAAATGCATGTGTTCATTTTTTATTCAGTTTGAAAAATCCTTTAGGTAATGAAATAAATGCCAAATATAATTAAGGAACACTTTGTTATCTAAGATTAAAACTGATGACATATACCAAATGAAAAAGAGCACATCAATAATAATAAACGGTAATATGTAAGCAATATAACTGTATATAAGTAGCAACAAAATGTGTAAAATTGAAATAACACGATAATTAGACATTACTTCAAGTAAAAAAAACTGCATATTGTGTCAATGATTTTGATTATATAATAGATAAATAACCAGTCAAAACTTAGTTAAGTTTTTAAGTAATTAAGTAAAATGTTGGTGAAACAGAAGCCAGGTCTCATCTGTTATTTATCACCACTGATGTCGTGGGTTCTAGTCCAGTTTAGTCTTAAAACATATGTTAAAAAGCTTTGTAGTTATCATCGAAAGAACGCCGGATCTATTTGGATTTGTTCTGTGTTCTTCCTACATAAATAACCACTGACAGCTGTGCTTTAATAAATATTCATACGTCTTCCAAATTTGATTGATATTATTGTAGCGCTCTTTTTATTTTAAGCAACATTTTTAATAATGACATAATAAAACGCTCACAATATATTTCTATTGTTTGAATTGTTGCATATATAAAATACATGAAAACATGAAATTCGACAAGTAAATAAGTAGTCCCTATCGCGTATGATTATTATGGCGGTTAACAAGACTGCAAATTTTGATCACGATGGCTTAACCCTTTACTTCATATAGACGCCTTTGGACACCTCTTACAAAGAAGGCTTTCGAATTATTGGGTGAATTATGTTTATATTAACTGGCAGAGTGGAAAACAGTGCAGGAAGTGTTCACTTAACTCTTCCTGCACTGTTTTCAAAGGCCTTATGTGATTGGTATCTATGGAGTAAAGGGTTAACTTGGTATACAGTCCGGCTAAAGTGGAAACAACACGGTGTATAAAATACGATGGGTTAACGCCCGTTCAAAGGGGGAAATAGAAGAGTTTTTACCTGAGATGAGGTCATGCCGTATTCCCGTGCAATCTCTGGTATGTATATAAAAGGAACAAAAAATCCTGAAAAGATAACAGAGTTACCATTATGACATCTTCTATGTAAATATGACGCACACAATAATACCAGAATGAATGATTCTTTGAAAATAAATCTCTGTTTTGAGTGTGTATTGTTTTCAGAAAGTATAAGAACTGGAAAATATCATAACATCACACATATGCACAACATCACGGCCTGTACGTCCGGTCAAAGATTTGAGAGTTGCTTCGTTTGGGGTCTGCGGAATATCGTTGCCAATCGTTGTCACCCAAGATTGTTTTCTTTAATCTAACAATTTTGAGTAAGTGACCTATTTAGGCTTTGTTTCTTTTTGTTGATTACATGTTGACCCTTTGTATTTGAGTGCAATTTCTTTATCTAAATATTGATATTGCTATTGTCCAGGGCAGGTTATCACCAACCATTCTTAAGAATATTCTAAGACTCGAATTCAAGAATAGTTTTTGTTAAACACGCTTAGAGATCACAATTTGCGAACATGTAGTGACACTTAATATAATTTTATAGCCAAAGGTTTATCTACGTTTAAATTTGGATTTTCAAGTTTGTGTCTAAGAATATTCTCAACAATGGTTGGTGAATATGACACCAGGTTGTATTTGTATCATGTGTTGGTACATCACAATATTCACAATATAGTTCGCCATATTTCCAGTTATTTGGTCGTGAACATTAATGCTTATACTAAAGGCGATATGACACTGATTTCATCTACTTTTTTGAGATGTTAATAAAACACAACCAACTCTGTCATCTTAGCTGAAACTTGGACATTACATAGAATAAATAGAATTGACCGGTGTCCCCTTATTCAACTTTTCGCTGTAAAGCTTGCGCCACAGATGTCTAGTTCACTGACAAGTACGTTTTGAAATTAACATACACTATCTTATGTCAAATTAGAAACACGTTCACGAACTGTACTTATAACGGATCAGATATAAATGCGTGTCAAAACATGTTTGACAAGTTTAATCATTTGTATGCCACTGTGTTTCCGTTACTGAGTTGATTGGGTTTGTATAAAGTTTACTGGGGGTACAGATGCCAAATTTACCAGGATTTTCATGTAATGTCCAGTTTATTATTATTTAATAATTCGGTCGTCCGTGGTTTAATATATAATAGAGATGTTGTTGACAATCCTAACGATATCTTAAAATGGCACTTATTACACGAATATGAATACACGCACTCTCTCTCTCTCTACATTAATTCATCATAATACTACATACTTGCCTATAATTGATGGACGTTTTGCTGGGACTACTTTAATTGACACTGTCTCTCTTATTGTTTTACAATTATCACATCATGCGTGTGTGTGTTCGGATTGTGTGTGTGGGGGGGGGGGGGGGGGGGGGGGGGAGTTGATTGCCATGCCAGTGACTCCTGTGTATGTGTGTGTGTGTTTGTGTGTGTGTTGGGGGGGGGGGGGGTGTCGGAGTGTGTGTGTGGGGGAGTTGATTTCCACGACAGTGACTCCTCTGTGTGTGTGTGTGTGTGTGTGTGTGTGTGTGTGTGTGTGTGTGTGTGTTCGGAGTGAGGGAGTTGGTTGCCATGATAGTGACTCCTCTCTCTGTGTGTGTGTGTGTGTGTGTGTGTGTGTGTGTGTGTGTGTGTGTGTGTGTGTTCGGAGTGAGTGAGTTAGTTGCCATGATAGTGACTCCTGTTGTCACTTCTTCTGTATATACAGTAGAACTTTGATGGCTCGAACCCAACGGGACTGGACGAAATAGTTCGAGCTAACGGTTGTTCGAACCAAGTGTTGTTGAACATCATACCATACATGTACATGTGTAAACATCGAAAAAAGAGTTCGGCCGGAACCAGATAAGTAGTTTGAGATATATATATATATATATATATATATATATATATATATATATGTATTTAGTTTTGTTCCAATGTACACATATCTGATTGACAAACTTCTCAACTTACCAATCATGCAGAGAAAACACGACAGGCCATAAATGACGAACGACGGACTCTTTAGAAGTGATATGTCAAACATTTCTGTAAATATTTTGTTGAAACAGCTGTCGGAGCGTTTGTATTCGCCACTATCAGATCCATTTAGGCTAAGCATACTTTTTACAAAGTTTTCTTCATTACCAGCATGTTTATACTCTGGGAGGTTTTGTATGCTTCCACTGTAAAATATGTCTTTTCGTTGTAAAGGCTTCAATGGCTGTCTACCAAGCGCGTGTTTTCTGGATCGTGGTTCAGCGTCCAGAAACAGACTGTGCCCCAAACGTGCCAATTCTGTGGTTTTATCCGGTAAGTTGTCTTTCTTATTGCAGACCTCCATTGATCTACACCTGTAAATTGGATTTTGAACGGTGTTTTTTATTTCCTGAACACTTGGATTAAAAACTGGAATTTTTACTCCATTCTCATCGAAGACTTTGATTTTTAGTTCATTGCAGTCATTTTCTCCGGCAGAAAGACTTTCGCTTGTGTCAGTGCTTTCATCGGAAAATTCTAATGGCCGGAATAAAGATGCGAAAATAACGCCATTGAGGGCCAGCCCGGATACTATCCACATCGCACCTTTCCAGCCTATTTCTTGAACGAGGAATTCACATAATGGCGATAACAGAAAACTTCCCATACCACTTCCGCAGACGGCAATTCCTGTTGCAAGAGCACGTCTTTTGTCAAAATAGTAACCAACCATGACAATTGCGGGAAGGTACATCAAACCAAACCCGATACCTATAAATGTAGATATTTATAATAAATGAAGATAATTATAATAAATGTAGATATTTATAATTATGCGTATTTTCTTTAGGAACAGATTTAGAATAGAATTATGAGATTATTAACATATACTTTAGGAGTGTTAACATTATATAAATTGAAGAAACTTTCATACACACGGGAGCTGTAAAAGTTCAGAAATGCAATACTTTTGTGGTCGCTGTTTTCCTAACGTATTCTCTATTCACATACACCATACCCATTTGATATGAACAAACCTGGATTGTTTTCCCATAGGAATATGTTATGCCAAATATAAACAAAATTAACGAGACCGGCAACTTCTCGGCAACAAATATTTTGAAAACGAACAATGTTACATCTGATAGTTCCCTCCTGGTCGCTTTAAACTATAGATATTGATCATTTGGACAAATCCCAATAGAACAATAAGATAAAACACACCAGCAGTGTCTGGCGAAAAGTTAGTTACATCACTGACGAAAGAATGAACAAAGGTCACAGGCCTTCAACTATTGTATCTCAGAAATGTAACGACAGTACACGGCTGAAATGTTTAGTTATCAGATAAAAAATGTTAAGTATTTAAATTCAATAAAGTCAGGGATATATGAGTTAACAATTATTTTTCAGTAAATTAATAGTTTTAAAAAAGCCATTCATTCATTTCAGGAGTAACAAAAGTAAAGTGACATCGTTCGCTAATGCCGATGATTCAAGAGGCAATCTAACAAATATGTTTTATAATAGAAACGTGACTTATTGTACTTAGGGTCCAAAGATGGTTCTCACAAGATAAACATTAGAGTTCAAAGTTCATTATGTACAACTAAAAATGTTTCAATTGGAAGTTTAGAAAAAAAAATCATTCCTGTAAATAGGGATATGCATATAATTTACGTTTGTAAACAGTGGACACAAAGAAAAAGGGTATACAAATCTTAAATGCAACATGGTCTTTTTTCTCAATTATATCTGGGTATTTGTAAACAAAATCAGTTCCCCTCCTTTAATTTGGACATTTTAATCGGGGCGGAAATGTTCGGTTCGATTCCCAGCACGATCAGATGCCTCTAAAAACAACGCTCAGTCCTGGTTCTACCCAGGAAACGGTCTCGAGAGCGGTTCGTATAAGCTCTGAGCTTTCATCATAAATCAGTATAAGCTAATTTGGATCTTTCAATAAAGGACAAACACTTAAATATTTTGTCCACCATATATAGAAAAAAGAAAGAAAAGCAAAGGTTATCAAACAAATACATACCACCGCATAGTCCGTACACGATAATCATGATTTCGACATTTGGTGAAAACGTACAAAGGAAGAACGAAGCTGACGTGATAATGGACCCAACAAAAGCAACCTTCCTACATCCGTACTTATTAACCAAGGCTCCAACAATGGGTCCTGTAAAGATAACAAGACGATTGGTGTTAAATGAAGGTGATGGTAATCAGAAAGAGGATGCAATAGTCATTCATGCCAAGGTTTTAAAAGTTTGTAAAAGGACACTGACTGAGCTAGACCTTTCTTAGAAGTAACACTACTGAGATTTGCTGGGATTCTGTCCTAATATCAACTATACTGAACGGGACAACTCATCCGCCACTTTTGTATTTCCAACATCTTCGTCAAAAAACTGGGAGTAGCGGTATTAAAAGTTGTATTTGCCATAAATAGACAAGTTTGTGTTTTTACATAACCTAAATGTTCTTCTTTATGCAAGTCCAAATATTTGAATGAAATTGCTTTGAAAGTTTTTGAGAATATACGTAAAATGTCAGGTACATAAAATGCCAGATGGCGGGTTAACTGCTCCGTTCATTATAAATTAAATGCCTAATATTGTCATTTGTCGGTGAAGGTTTATGATTGATTCTTATACGTTCTGCGCGACAGCTGTAATTACGCCGTTTTTATGTCAAGCTTCTTTAGGGTCTTGGCGCTCATTTAGTGTTTGTCGAAAACAGAATACAACTTGGGAGATGTTTCATATCTCACAACCCAACATAAACAGACTCAATAAAACTTCTACGTTCTGTGCTTATAGCGGATTCCATTATCATATTTTGTTTAAAAATATGTATACTGCTGAATATGCTTTACCGCCAAAAATCAAATACACATTTAAAAATTAATATCATAAATACCGATTGTCAAATAGGTGCCGTTAAGAACCGAATTAATCGATGACGTCACGCTCTTGTTGCTGCCAAAATAATCCTGGAAGTCCTTAAAGAAGAATCCGAAGGTGAAGCATATTCCATCAACAATCACCCCCACCATGAATGATGAAAATACTATAACCCATCCCCAGCCTCCATCCGGTGGTACTGGCGCATGCGCAGTGCTGTTTTTGCTATTTCCTGTAGACGATATTTGACTCTTGCTCTTTTTCGACTGTTGCAATCCTGTTTCAACTTTGTTGTAATTGTTGGTGTTGATGGTGTTGTTGTTGTTTGTTATTACATTTGTTCCTTTACTATTCGTCTTCTTATCCCCGTTTTGTTTGACATTTATTCTCTCAGAAGTCGAATGTTCTGCCGTTTCATTTTCCATTCTCCTCTCTTCTTCTAGATGTGACTAGCCTGTGGACTGGTGCACTGAAATGTATGAGGACTTCATACTATTACTTCAGATCTTTATCTTGTATATCCAGTGTGTCAATGACCCTATTTTAAATATGAACATGTGCAGAACATGTATTAGACTTGATATAAAATCAAAACTATTAACTCGTGGTAAGTTATACATACATATACTAGTATATTTATAAACATTGAACAATTGTCATTTTGAATCACAACGCATCACCTATGTAACAACAAGTCTGACAAATCTATGAAGAAAGAAAAAACAATAAGGAAAATGTATTGACAGCACAGTTAGCAGAATTTGTTGACTTACTTTTCAATTAACTTTTGACCCAATGGGTCAATAACTGTTATCAAAATAGGATCGCAACATTATTTTGAAAGACATATATTAACACTGCCGATGTACAATTCATTATTTTTAATGTTTCAATGTAAGTTACATGAAGGCGATATTGACTTACGTAAACGCGCTGCCATTATATAGCGATAAGTTTGTAATAGTCGTACTAACTCCACAGCAGCCGAAGTGAGTGTGATATGAACTAACGCATTACAAGTATAATGGGTCATGGTAGACAAGGGACATCCAACAAGTTCTGAGAGGCAGTCAAAACGAATATCAAGTGGTGTATTAATAAATATCTAAAAATAGTTTCAATAACTCGTAAGTACAGGAGAAAAGCATGAAAAGGACACACCCACCACAATTGCACAAATACAATCAATATACATGTGTATATATTAATAAGTATAATAATAAATTATAAACATACAGATTTTTTTGCGGGGGGAATGAATTTTGGTATTGTAATTCCGGTTAGTTAGTGGCGGTCCAGTTGTTAGGGTTTTGGGAGTTTGTTCAGAGAAACAGGTGTTACTTTGTTTTGAATATGAATCGTAAAACCGTGTAGAAAAGGATGTAAAAGAGTGAGGAACTTTCCTTTTATGCTGTTTATATTTTTATTAAAGTAGAACTAGACATTTAGTTAAAAAATAAGCATTATATTACAAGCAGTGGGATTTCTGATTTTCATCATTTCTTATGAAATTTGTAAAAGATGTTTATGTTTCACTTTTAGACGGTTACGTCATTGTGTGACCACTTTTTCTTACATGAACAAATTTGCATAATATACTAGTATGGCAATTGGCAAAAATACTATTGGACATATGAATTACCATCAGCTGGACGCTTATATGTAAAGTATATGTGATTCTACTATGACCCCAAAACCAAGATTTATTTTACCTCAGTGATATGGTTTTTTTTATCCAATGTCATTTAAAATAAAAATGCCGTTTTTTAAATTTTAAGAAAGACCAAACTTTTTGACCGTCCCACAATATTAAAATTAAATCTAAGAGTACCTGTCAACAAGAATAACCAGTTCGAAGGCCACCGCTGTGTGCAAGTCCAACTGGTAGTGTGCATTACGTCAATGCTTATTTTTAAAAATATTAATTCTGTTTTATTGAAACATAACACATCGTTAACAAATATTCGCTCTACAATATCAGTTTAACATTGGCTACCCAATAGCCGCTCTACAATATTAGTTTGACATTGGTCAACCAATAGTCGCTCTACAATATCAGTTTAACATCGGTTAACCAATAGTCGCTCTACAATATCAGTTTGACATTGGTTAACCAAGTCATAAGACATATATTTCAAAGTATAAGTCATCCGACAGGAGAGTCCTATCGAAGGTCACGTGTACTGTAGTATACAAACGCTGATCTTTAGCATCTCAACTCATATGCAAAGTGCCGAACAGAATTCAATTGGCAATACAAACAATGGCTAATATTGACACAGCAACAACAATAGCAATAATAATAATAATAATAATAATAATAATAATAAAGATGGTCACATTTTGTCTCTTGTAAATATTAATACACTTTCGTATAATTTCCAAATGTGCATATATGATTCCATTTGTTTGAATAATTGGCAAAAATAAAAATTGCCCATTTTTCAATTCAATCCAGAGTTTAATTTCTATTTTCACTAGTTTATTTTTCTATTTCCACCAGACCGCGGCGTAGGCTAGTGGTAGAGCGTCCGCCTCGCATGCGGAAGGTCGTGGGTTCAATCCCCGGCCGGGTCATACCAAAGACTTTAAAAATGGTACTAAAAGCTTCCTCGCTTGACGCTCAGCATTTAGAGGCGAGTTCTAGGTCTGGTCGGCCCGGTGTCAGTATAATGTGACTGGGTGGGGTATCATACCACGTGTCTGCGGCATGATACTCCAGTGTGACAGCGCTTAGAATACTGTCTCAAGTAGACACCGTCGCGATATGACTGAAAGATTATTGAAAGCGACGTTAAACACCATACAACAACAACAACAACAACAACAACAACAACAACTATTTCCACCAGTTTAATTTTCCATTGCCCCCCCCCCCCCTCCCCCCCCCCCCTGCATATTTACACAGAGCCAGTGCTAAGTTGTGAACAGATGCACATAAATGCATATTATATAAAAAAAAAAATGTAATAATTACTTCGATAAAGTAATTGACACGCTTACTGTTTCATATGCACCCACCTTCCGACTCTAAAAGCGGCTAATCATATAATGACTGTTTTAAAATATTGTATTGCATAATTCACATAATACGCAAACGGGGGTTGTAGGACGAGTTCAAGAAGCATTAGTTATACTCTCCCAAGTCAGCGGACCATTTCCTCTTCGTTTAACATAGTTATATACGAACGATGCAAAGGAGAGTACATTAGTTACGACCCTCCCCTTTCAATATACAAATAACATTATGATTTTTATATGATACATGTTTTTAAGTTCCGCAATGCAACGAACAATTAAGATTTACCGTTGTATCCTGTTTTACACTATTGCTGCTTTGAAGAAAATAACGATACAAAACATCCAAGTCGATCGGACTATATGTCACCTTTACATGGCTGAAAATGTACACAGTCTTGATCTAAACAGGTTTGATCCCTATGACCAGATTGCAAACGTCGCAACATCTAATATAACAGTTGCCACATTACCTGTACTCGATTAGTATACATATACCGATGATCTTCTTGTTCCTGTTTTTTTCGAGTAAATCATTTCAATAATTGGCAGTCTCAAATAAAATATTAAAAAAAAAACACAACAAAGCCATATTTTACAAAATAAAATTTTGTTATGAATGATAAAGAGCCATATTATTCATTGAAACAACTTATTAACTTGTATATTAATTCATTAGAAATGTACCTTCCGAACCATACTGCAGATATTATTTTTTTAATCAAACATACCTGCCCTTATTTTTTTTCTCATTTTGAAACAATAAGCAAACTATCATAACATTACACATGTTAGCTATTTATTATCACCTATACAAAATCTATAATCATAAAAAACAATATCTGATTCACCGATTTTAAATAAACTGGCCTCTGTATTACGTCACTCCAGTGATTATTTGCGAAATCTGTAACAAACCGAGTTGACCGGTCGGTCGACTAATAAACATGTTGTGATATGTGAATTCAGTAAGCAATAGTATTTCTACCTAAGACTACCGTCACAGTAGCAAAAAAAATAAAAATAACGTCTTCTTATAGAGTAATGAACTTGTGTTTCACATGTGCACCATTTATAAAACATTAAACCACTTTCTGTACAAAAAGGGAAAACAGTGTTTTAAGCTAATTATTAAATGTATCATTTAAAGCCTTTCCATCAAAAAAGGTTACCTTAAGAGTTGGTTAAATCCTATGTTGTTGTCGGAGTTACTTTCAGTTTCAGGTACCAGTATGTACTTTCATTTGGATATCCTTGATTGTTACGGAAGTAATCTAATGAAACAACATGGCAGCTAGCGAAGAGACATGGCAGCTAGCGAAGAGAGCATGATATCATGTGTTCATTGCATACTGAAGTAGACAATAGGTAGCCGTAATCACGTATGACATATATTCGCCGCAGTGCTCTGATCCACAAAACTGAATGCCCGAATTGTAACATCTGTGTCAGATTCATAAAGTTTTAATTAGTTTCGGCATCTTAACTAGAATTAAGTTTGAGGTCACCATATACATATATATAAAGATAGTTACACAAGAAAAGTAGACCCAGACTGCGACTGCGATTTTCATTAAGGCCAATTATTCAAACACACGAAGTATATTAAAGTGATGTATCTTTGGTATTACTATTGACAAGCATGGTGTGGGTATTAAAGACTACGACGGTAATGATGATGACAATGATGATGATGTTGCTGCTGTTGCTATCTGCTGCTGTTGATGATGATGTTGTTGATGATGATGTTGATGTTGTTGATTTTGTTGATAATGGTTCTATTTACATAGATTGTAAAACAAGTTCGTACAACTTAGACAAAGCACGCTTGATTTTTTTATGGAAAAAGCCAGTCCTAAGCATAAGTTATGCGGATAAAGTGTCTTGCTCAAGGACACCACACAAAGGTCATGGCGGAGGATCGAATCCATGACTACCCGATATTGGATCTGATGATCTGATGATCTGAATCTATCATGACACGGATAAATAAATTCAACATACGTCGTTTAGCGCGGTTTACTACAAAACATTATAGTTGGTTTGATCAAATCGTAATACTTACCACCGTCGAATACCCAAGAGTAATCTACATTCACGACTAATGGATGGAGAGTATCGGAATTGTCACCGGGGATATCCGATAATGATTACTTACGAAAATTTTCTTCTTTTTTTTGTCGTTTATTAATACACAATAGTTGATAAAAATGTTGTTTTCTTTATCACGCATAGCGTACTTATTGCATCCGGGTAAAGAAAATTAATTTAACAACAATGGAGTTTTAACGTCGATACTATATCGTTTTATGTGTTGAACATCGACACATCCGCTATGTTCCAAGAAGTATATATTTTCGATATACATGTATTAAGAGTATTGAAAAATGTGTCTGCCGCGGATTATATTGGATTCAAATCTAGAACATAAACAATTACTCTGGATGGTTTTAATCAGGATTATGGCCTACAGTGGATGGTTTTAATCAGGATTAGGACCTACAGTGGATGGTTTTAGTCAGGATTAGAGCATTCTCCGGATGGTTTTAATCAGGATTAGGGCCTACAGTGGATGGTTTTAGTCAATATTAGGGCCTACAGTGGATGGTTTTAATCAGGATTAGGGCCTACAGTGGATGGTTTTAGTCAGGATTAGAGCATACAGTGGATGGTTTTAGTCAGGATTAGGGCCTACAGTGGATGGTTTTAGTCTGGATAAGAGGGTTTTAGTCAGAATTAGAGCCTACAGTGGATGGTTTTAGTCAGGATAAGAGCATACAATGGATGGTTTTAGTCAGGATTAGGGCCTACA
Organism: Panopea generosa; assembly: GCA_029582155.1. Taxonomy (NCBI): domain Eukaryota; kingdom Metazoa; phylum Mollusca; class Bivalvia; order Adapedonta; family Hiatellidae; genus Panopea; species Panopea generosa. The sequence continues at coordinate 19,140,657 of CM055894.1, read as the reverse complement.
GTGGATGGTTTAGTCAGGATAAGGGCATACAGTGGATGGTTTTAGTCAGGATTAGGGCCTATAGTGGATAGTTTTAGTCAGGATTAGGGCCTATAGTGGATGGTTTTAGTCAAGATTAGGGCCTACAGTGGATGGTTTTAGTCATGATTGTGGTATACAGTGGAAGGTTTTAGTCAAGATTAGGGCCTACAGTGGATGGTTTTAGTTAAGATTAGGGCCTATAGTGGATGGTTTTAGTCAAGATTAGGGCCTACAGTGGATGGTTTTAGTCAGGATTAGGGCCTACAATTGATGGTTTAGTCAAGATTAGGGCCTACAGTGGATGGTTTTAATTAGGATTAGGGCCTACAGTGGATAGTTTTAATCAGGATTAGGGCCTACAGTGGATGGTTTTAGTCAGGATGAGGGCCTACAGTTGATGGTTTTAGTCAGGATTAGGTGTACAGTGGATGGTTTTAATTAGCATTTCAGTGGATGGTTTTAATCAGCATTTCAATGAATTGTTTTAACCAGGATTTCAGTGGATGGTTTTAATCATGATAAGGGTCTACAGTGGATGGTTTCTGTTAGGATCTAGGCATACAGTAGATAGTTTTAATCAGGATTAGGACCTTCAGTGGATGGTTTTAATCAGCATTTCAGTGGATGGTTTTAATCAGAATTTCAGTTTATTGTTTAAATCAGTTTCAGTGGATGGTTTTAACCAGAATTTCAGTGAATGGTTTTAGTCAGGATTTCAGTGGGTGGTTTTAATCAGGATTTCAGTGGATGTTTTTAATCAGAATTAGGACCTACAGTGGATGGTTTAAATCAGAATTTCAGTGAATGGTTTTAACCAGGATTCCAGTGGATGGTTTTAATCAGGATTTCAGTGGATGGTTTTAGTCAGACTTTCAGCGGATGGTTTTAATTAGTATTTAGTCGCTAACGATATCTGAAGCAGACGTTACGTTGTGGAAATAAAGGCAAAAGTACAACTATTACATTAAGCATATGTGTTATAAATCATCCTACAGCTTAGCTCATCATATCATTGTATAAATAAGATAGTGTCAAAGGTACGTGTCTGGTATACAGTGCAGATTATGCAGCAAACACACATTGGCTGTATCATGAACTTGTGAAAGGAGTCAACGTTAAAAGTACACGAAATAGTCTTGCTTTAATTTGTTGTTGCTGCTGTTGTTGTTGTTGTTGTTGTTGTTGTTGTTGTTGTTGTTGTTGTTGTTGTTGTTGTTGTTTTGTATTTGAGGAACCAGGCGGTGTGGGGGCCAGGTTCCTGGCCAAAAGGTTTCTAGCCTGGAGTTCCTAGGCAGGAGGGGATTGAATCCCGGACTGAACAAGGGGTCAAACGTCTAATTTATGTGTCCAACAAGGAGGGTCAAGCCTCGACATCGCATTATGCAAAAGACATATGGGTCAAAACACTTCATCATGTGTCCAAAGCGAGGGGTCATAACGGTGGCACATACGTACCAAGCAAGATATAGGGAGTGTATCCCCACCCCCGGGCTGGAGTATCATGCCGCAGACACATGATTTGATACTTAATCCAGTCACATTATACCGAAACCGGGCAAACCAGACCTTTGACTATCCTCTGAATGCTGAGTGCCAAGCGAGGAAACTTTGTGTACCAGTTTTCAAATCTTAAGTATGACCCGACAGGGAATCGAACATACGACCTCCCTCGCGTAATGCAGGCGCTCTACCACTAGACAACCGCTGCGGTTAAATAAATCAGAATCAAAATCTCATGAAATAGTTTTGTTGCTATTCAAAACCATATCTCAGGAGCGTTTTTAAATCTTCTTTTTTTCTTGTCTTCAATCTATACAATATTTAGCTGCTCATAGTCACGACTAGATCTTTAAAAAGAATAATTATCTATTGTTTATAGACTCCAATAAACCATTACTTTTTTTAAAAAAAAAAGTTTACAAATTCAGATAACAAATTAAAAGCTGACTATTTGATGACAGTCTGATTGTTTTTATGTATTTATCTACATTCAGTAAGTATAGTCTGACACAATTGATTAAGCATGTATTGTTGATTTTTATACATTTATAAGACTAAAGAAACATACATAAACATAATCATTATATATATACACAGAACCATGCCATTCTATTTAGAAGTATAAGAGACTATTTGCTATAACGTATTTCAGCTACTACATTGTTATCAAAAGCATAACGTACATTATAACTATGGTAAAGTTATTTAAAAATAAACAACATTTCCTTTCTTTTTCATACATATTAACATTATAAAAATTGAGATGCTGGTGCTAATCTGTACAGACTACCTGAAATGTATTAAAATGTAACAATGAACAATATGTGAGGAGGACAAGAATGGCTAACGCATCTGCTGCATCAATGTTTGTTAGGCTGTTTGAGTACTTAAGAACTTATATGTGAGTTTTTGCATGTTTTAAGATATAAGATGACAGAGCTTAAGCCTGTATATTTATAGTTTTAAAAATATATAATACAAATGCTTAACCTGCGAGATGTTTAATGATATGCCACTATACTTAACGCGTTTAAATTAAATTGTTGTGAACATTTAAATTATATTATTTTGCACGTCTATACAGCATATATGTACAAATTATCTTAATGTTTGAAAGCGTCTGAGGCTAAAATATAAGTCTGACATTTTTTTAAATGCCGTAACGCCATCTATACTGATTAAATTGCATGTTATTGTACCAATAAGTAGAGTGGTGCAATGACGTACTGCGTGAGGTTGATTAAAGTGTAAAGTGATTTCAAGTAATAATTAAGAGAAACTGAAAAAAAAAGTTGATTAAGGGGGATTCCAGTTAGATATTTTTTTTATTAATTACGTGAAACCGGCCTCTCACTCGGAACTTTGAGCCGTACAAATACATTATCTGGATTTAGTCGGCACAGATCGTTACTCAGTCAATCCTCACAGGCTATTTGAAATTACTAAATGCATATATAATTGCAATAGATAATTTATGCATCAACGTGTCTGAATTGAAATTAAAGAAAATTGAAAAAAAAAATCATGTAAGCTGTGATTATTTTGTTTTGCATTTAATCACATTAGTTTTTTTTTATGCAAATGATGTAATTAAAGTAACACTGTAACCACGTGGTGTTGTTATGTAATGTGCAGTCAATACATGATGTATGAGACTTTGATGGAAATCGGCCATGGCATAATAAAGTTACCGTCCACCATAAAACACAATGGCACACGTTTTGTCAGCAGAGTCGTGGAGTATAGTTACATTACAATAATTACACTTTCTTCTGCAACAAATTCATAATTGAGTACATTCCTGTCGCACCTGTATCGATCAATAATATGTTAATCTATCACAAATAAACAAAATATGGCTCTATGGGAACCGAATCATGGACGTGAACATAAACTTATGAATATTTTGCTTAAAATTACCCGTTTTACCTATCATACAGTACAATAAAATGATGACCATACACAATTATCAACGAAATTCGAACTGACTGTCAGTGCAATACACAACAAATTACATGATTATCGGTTATCTTGTTTTGATATGCTATTGGACTCTGCGTTGGTGTCTGTGTGTTTGTGTGCGCGAAATGCACCGGGACGACCCAGCTCTGGCCTATTATCGAACATGACCCACTAAACGTGTAATGCGGATAGTGAAGTTGATCTAGTATTGACCCTCGCGTAAAAGGTTAAAGGTTCGATCCCTAGTTCGATGTCTCTAAAACTGAAAAACACACTTATACTGGTTCTAACCAGTAAGCGGACTTGAGAGCGGTACATATTAACTATGAACGTTCTTTGCGATCGAGCTAAAATAAACTAACCCTTGAGTTCAGGACACTTTGTTTAGATAAAACCCAAGTTTCGTCCATAAATACACTAACGATATACGACATATATACTGAGCGCATGGTCCAGTAGTTGAGCATCCGACTCATGCTCGGAGTGCCATGGGTTCGTCTCCCTACGGCTATGTGTGATGCCCTTAAGCAAGAGACTTTATCCGCATATGCTCTGTACCGGTTTCACCCAGTAAGATTTCCAGCATGATTTGTCTAAATTGTAATAACTTATTTCACAATCGAAGTAAAATCAATACGTTTAAAAAATAAAATTGTATAGTTAATGGGCATTATGCTATATGAAAATAAGTGTAGCTATTTCTTACTTTCAGATTTGAGTAACATTTTAACACGACATCTCGAAACTTGATCAATGTGTCCTTAATTTTATCGATGAAATGTGTTCATTTAAAAAATAGTGACAGCAGTTTATTCACATGCTATGTTATTAAAGGAACACGGTGTAAGTATATATATATACACTGTGATATTCACAACATTTAGATATACACAATGTATAAAATTATATATATGATATTTGTATATAATGATTATTTATATATTTATACATAGTAGTAATAAATACACATTTTCTATGTACTATAACACACAGTAGTAATATATGTATACATAAACAATAACACTATATACAGAGTAGCAATATATACACATAATATGGCTTAATACACAATATGTATATACAGACAGTAGTTATACACAAACAGTAAATATATATACATGTGCATATTGTTAAGTGATTCATGGTAGTTTGGATTGTTAAAATAAGACCTCTCATTTAACAATGTATTAATATTATTATTATTATTATTATTATTATTATTATTATTATTATCATTATTATTATTATTATTGTTATTATCATTATTATTATTATTATTATTATTATTATTATTATTATTATTATTATTATTATAGTAGTAGTAGTAGTAGTAGTAGTAGTAGTAGTAGTAGTAGAAGCAGTAGCAGCAGTAGTAGTAGTAGTAGTAGTAGTAGTAGTAGTAGTAGTAGTAGTAGTAGTAGTAGTAGTAGTAGTAGTAGTAGTAGTAGTAGTATAAGTAGTAGTAGCAACAGCAGTAGTTATATGCGTAGTAGTAGTAGTAGTAGTAGTATTAGTCGTTTATTATGTACATACCCGTGACGGTGTGGCTGCTATTCCTGTATATTATTTATAATTAAAGCCTGTCGTATGTACGTATACGCGAGATGTGTGTCTGTACGTCCGTACGTGGTATGGCAATATTATGAATGATAATATGGACAAGGTCGCACTTAATCTTAACACTGATACTCACTCGCTCAATGTGAAATAAAGCTTTATCAGAATTAAATTTATTAATGAGATACTGCAGAAATAGACATTAGAAGTTTCACCCAGAGATAAAGAGTTAAAGCTGTCATGTCTGCATATATGTATAGACTAAATAAGTTTTATAAACAAAAATACCAATATTCAACTTACACTTTCGATTTCGTTAATACGGAAACAATATGCGTAGTTGTTTATTTAATGGTTAAGTATCAAATACTTGCAGATCCATCTCTTTCCTTGTTTTAAACCGCAAATATGCCTTTCTGTTTGTTTTAGTACCTGAATCTGTACCTGGACGCTTGCATTGATACATCTTTTTGTATGATATTATTCTTTTTAGTATATTTTGTCCTTATTTTGTTTTCCTTAATAGTTTTTTTTATTTAAATTTATTTAAATGCCGCTGACAAAAGTATAAATAAATTGAATATATTCATAAACGCTTTTATCCTTATTTGGAGACATGTGGTTTAAGTAACTAATGTTCATTTTAATAAAAAGAGGACCAAGTCCAAATGCTATTGTTGACTTAAAACCTATGCGGTTATGCACTTAACAACAAGAATATATACAGAGAGAAACACTATGATTACTACAATGATAGTCCTCGGAGATCCACTTAACCATGAGAGTAAATATATGAAGAAACAATGATAACTTAATTCCAAAGTTCCCGGTCCGGGTTTTAGATATAGCAAGTCCAAGTCTCGTGTCAAATCATTCCCAGTTAACCCTTTACTTCATATAGACGTCTTTGGACACCTCTAATATTGAAAGCATTAATTCACCACGTATCAGCAATGGGTAAATCATGTTTATATTAAAAACAGTGTAGGAAGTGATCAGATTGCTCGTTACGAGCAATCTGAACTCTTCCTGCGCTGTTTTCAATGGCCTTCTGTGATTGGTGCGGGAAAACGCGTATCTATGGAGTAAAGGGATAATTACAGTTTTGTCAGACTGTCGCAACAATCCTTTATGTTTCGCAATAGACGGAGGATACGGAAATACCCGATGTTTCACGATTGACTGTCGCACTAGCAAACTGCAAGGGAGATAACTGGGGTGAAAAATAAACTAAGAGCTTTGCATTCACTGCTAGCTGGGATCAGTTTCTTTCTAAAGATCTCCAATAAAACGTGTCGGCTTTCTCCTCCGAAATCATATCGATAACATTTTTGAATGATAAATTGGACCTCCAGAACGTTCATAAAATATTCCTGAATCTTAAGTTGCACCCTAATACGTGACGAAACGCCGCTGCACTTTTTGCAAAAAATCAAATAACAAGTTTTGATTGGTCACTTTAGGCCATTATATATTAATTGCTATTATCATCTAAAAAAAAATTAAAACGGGGAGGGTGGGAGGATTTTATTTTTTATTTTTATTTTTAAATTGTTTTATGTTGTTTTTTTTTTGTTGTTTTTTTGTTGTTGTTTTTTTTTTATAAAAACAAAAAGGGTCGGGTGGCATGAAAATTAGGGCGCGGGCATGGATTATAATCTAGCAATTAATTTATTATGGCCTTATATAACCGGTGCTTCGTCAGAAAAGAAAAACTACCCGCTTATGTAAATGCGCCGCCATTCTTTCTGTAGTATCAAATTATACACTTGACTCGCATATAATATTAATGTCTAATCATTTTTTAGGCTAAAAATAGAAACAAATAATATTTCAGTGATTATCAAATATTGGATATTTTTTTTATGAAACATTTACTTTAGTTGTGACAAGTGGGTATTTCCGACAATACGATAAACTACGCATATAACATACAGTGTTACAAAAATACCGGTTGCGTCAATTTACCTCATGAATAATTTAAGAATGACTTGGTCGCTAGTATAAAAACTAAGTGTTTCTAAATGTAAACAAGTTTGAATAGTGATAAATGAGAACCATTTGAGAATCACGTGTGGCTAAGTTGTTTGTATCAAAGTATGTCGTGGTGTGTTTAGTTATGATTGAACATTAGTCAACTAAACTTTTTTTTCTTTTTTTTTTTCATTTTCAGTTACCATAATAATTGTAACCCATTTATTTACATTTTCACATACAGCATATAACAAACTTAACATTTTTTTTGCAGAATCTCGCCAAACCAGATATTTCCCCGCCGATACAGAATTTTTTTTGCAGAGTCACAAACCAATAAATATGGAGTTTATATTCCTATACCAAACTGTGTGAGCTTGTGTTCTAGGGAATGTCCGAATGTATATGAAGATGGTATATAGTGTGTGTAGTCGGAAAACAAAACTAAAACATACTAAATCTTTTTAGGTTAGAATACAAAAACAGAAACTATTTTAAAAAAGCTGTTTCTATGTTGTTGTTTTTTTTAGAATCGGGTTTAGCACCATTTTCAAACCCATTTCAAACATATCCAGTTTTATTGATGGATATTCAGAATTCGAGGTTCTAAATTAATCTAAGAAGAACTACCGTCCTTCCGCAAGTAACTGGGATCATTCTGACATAAATTCTTTGGCCTGGGAGGGACTCAAACTTACGACCTTGGCGGTGGGATGTAAATGAGCGCTAGATGACATCGCCTTAGACCATCCGTCCCCGGTGACCCTTTATTTGTTTTCTGAAGGCAGCTCTTTACCTGATAAACGTAAGTTGCATTAACGTAATACATCTTTAAGTCTCCTTTATTTAATGTTCACTATCATAGGCACGTCTCATCGATAACAATGACCGTATTGTGGGTTAGTAGGATGGCTGTTGACCTTAGCGGGGAAATATACCGAAGTCGTGTTCTAATAGTGGGAAGTCACCCAGTCACCTTAAACAACCTTCACTGACGGAACAGGGACAAACACATGTACAGACAAATTGTCGAAATTCAGGGTTTGTTCTCCCTCCGTCCATAATTAAAATCAAAATCTGGATCCTAATATGACCCCCCCCTCTCTCTCTCTCTCTCTCTCTCTCTCTCTCTCTCTCTCTCTCTCTCTCTCTCTCTCTTTTCTCTCTCTCTCTCTCTTTCTCTCTCTCTCTCTCTCTCTCTCTCTCTCTCTCTCTCTCTCTAATCAGTTATTAGTAAGATTCGAGTTTATCATGACGGGGTCTTGAGGTGCAACATAGTCGTATACATCAGAGATCTCCTGGCCTATATTTGTCATGCTGATACTCCGTGTTATGGATATCGTTTAACTTCCTTTAAACCGTTAACTGAAATCTCGCAATATCCATGTTAATATTTACTGCTGAATTCAAACAAATTAATTACTTTATTCATTCATTCATTCATTCATTCATTCATTCATTCATTCATTCATTAATCAATTAATTGATGTGTTCCTTCCTTCCTTCCTTCCTTCCTTCCTTCCTTCCTTCCTTCCTTCCTTCCTTCCTTCCTTCCTTCATTCATTCATTCATTCATTTATCCATTCATTCATTCATTCATTCATTCATTCATTCATTCATTCATTCATTCATTCGTTCATTCGTTCGTTCATACATTCGTTCATTCTTCGTTTGTTCGTACGTTCGTTTGTTCATTAGATACCCCCGGACAAACGAATAATAAAATATGCCCACAATAACTTATTACTTTTTATACTTTCTCACAATACACTGCAGTGGTGATCTAGGGGTAGAGTGTCGGCCTCGTATGCGGAAGATCGAGGGTTCGATTCCCGACCGGGTCATACCAAAGACTTGAAAAATGGTACTTGAGGCTCCCTCGCTTGGCGCTCAGCATTTAGAGGATAGTTCTAAGTCTGGTCGGCCTGGTGTAAGGAAAGTGTGGCTGGGTGGGGTATTATGTCTGCGGCATGATACTCCAGTGTGACAGCGCTTAGAATACTGTTTCAAGTAGACACCGTCGCGATATAACTGAAAAATTGATGAAAGCGATGCTTATCACTATACAACAAAACACCCAAAAGTGTTTGAACCGAACTTGGCTCGAACCCGCCACCTCAGGGGCGAAAGGTTTGCGCAGATGTAAGATTTAAAACTACTCATTACTAGGCTAAAACATATTTATAAAACATGGATGGACGTCATGAACACAGTATGTACGCTTTTGAAAGATCAGAGATATAAATGTTGTCTCAAATTTGAGTCTGACTTACCAGTATTCGAAATAATTCCCTGTCGCATTTCAGTACAATTTGTGCTAAGTTTATCGGCGACTTCAGAATCTATACTTATCAACATTAGCCTACTACATGCATATGCAATTTAATATTGCGGCGACGTAAGGTTGAACATGCGCAGTGATACAGCAGACGTGTGCATGAGGTTGTTGGTCTTCACCTCATGAAAACAAATGGCGGCGATCATGGCCTCCCGGTCAATTTAATGTTCCTTGTGATTCCAGCAACGTTATTCTTGATGTCGTATTTCAGCTTAACTGTATACTGGGCATAGAAGGTGGCTTGGCGATTGAAGAAGAGAAACGTGTTCATCAACCAGGAGAGGAATGTATGTAAGCAGTTCGGTTAGCTCGGACGGTAGAGTATTCTACATGTAAGTGAAGGGTCCCGGGTTTGAGTCCCGGATTGGCTGCATATTTTCTCATCCTGTAACATTTGGCGCCCAACGGGGAACTGTGACTGATAAATATTCAGAAAAAAACATTACATGCTTCTCTGGTCTCTATGAAAATTCAGGAAGAATTTCGAATTTGAGGGAATATGTCACAGTGTGAACGTAACCTACTGGGAGAGGAATATATGTAAGAGGTTCGGTTATCTCGGACGGTAGAGCATTCGACCTGTAAGTGAAGGGTCCCGGGTTCGAGTCCCGGACTGGCTGCATATTTTCTCATCCTGTAACATTTGACGCCCAACGGGGAACTGTGACTGATAAATATTCAGAGAAAACATTATATGCTTCTCTGGTCTCTATGAAAATTCAGGAAGAATTTCGAATTTGAGGGAATATGTCACAATGTGTACGTAACCTACTGGGAGAGGAATATATGTAAGAGGTTCGGTTAGCTCGGACGGTAGAGCATTCGACCTGTAAGTGAAGGGTCCCGGGTTCGAGTCCCAGACTGGCTGCATATTTTCTCATCCTGTAACATTTGACGCCCAACGGGGAACTGTGACTGATATATATTCAGAGAAAACATTAAATGATTTTCTGGTCTCTATGAAAATTCGGGACGAATTTCGAATATGAGGGAATATGTCACAGTGTGTACGTATCCTACTTGGAGATGAATATATGTAAGCAGTTCGGTTAGCTCAGACAGTAGAGTATTCGCCCTGTAAGTGAAGGATCCCGTGTTCGAGTCCTGGACTGGCTGCATATTTTTTCTTCTTATTACATTTTGCGCCCAACGGGGGACTGTGACTGATATATATTCAGAGAAAACATTACATGATTCTCTGGTCTCTATGAAAATTCGGGACGAATTTCGAATTTGAGGGAATATGTCATAGTGTGTACGTATCTTACTGGGAGAGGAATATATGTAAGCAGTTCGGTTAGCTTAGACAATAGAGCGTTCGCCCTGTAAGCGAAGGGTCCTGGGTTCGAGTCCCGGACTGGCTGCATATTTTCTCATCCTGTAACATTGGCACCCAACGGGGGACTGTGACTGATATATATTCCGAGAAATATTACATGTTTAAACTTATTTATATAGACACATACTTATTTGTATTGACACTTACTTATTTGTATTGACACATACTTATTTGTATAGACACACATACTTATTTGTATAGACACTTACTTATTTGTATTGACACATACTTATTTGTATTGACACATACTTATTTGTATAGACACACATACTTATTTGTATAGACACAAACTTATTTATATGGACACATACTTATTTATATGGACACTTACTTATTTGTATTGACACATACTTATTTGTATTGACACATACTTATTTATATGGACACTTACTTAATTGTATTGACACATACTTATTTGTATAGACACACATACTTATTTATATGGACACTTACTTATTTGTATTGACACATACTTTTTTGTATTGACACATACTTATTTGTATAGACACACATACTTATTTGTATAGACACAAACTTATTTATATGGACACATACTTATTTATATGGACACTTACTTATTTGTATTGACACATACTTATTTGTATTGACACATACTTATTTATATGGACACTTACTTAATTGTATTGACACATACTTATTTGTATAGACACACATACTTATTTATATGGACACTTACTTATTTGTATTGACACATACTTTTTTGTATAGACACATACTTATTTATATGGACACATACTTATTTATATGGACACTTACTTATTTGTATGGACACTTACTTATTTGTATTGACACATACTTATTTGTATTGACACATACTTATTTGTATAGACACACATACTTATTTGTATAGACACAAACTTATTTATATGGACACATACTTATTTATATGGACGCTTACTTATTTGTATTGACACATACTTATTTGTATAGACACATACTTATTTATATGGACACATACTTATTTATATGGACACATACTTATTTGTATAGACACACATACTTATTTGTATGGACACATACTTATTTGTATAGACACACATACTTATTTGTATAGACACATACTTATTTATATGGACACATACTTATTTGTATAGACACACATACTTATTTGTATTGACACATACTTATTTGTATAGACACATACTTATTTATATGGACACATACTTATTTATATGGACACTTACTTATTTGTATGGACACATACTTATTTGTATTGACACATACTTATTTGTATAGACACATACTTATTTGTATAGACACATAATTATTTGAATAGACATATTATTTACGTGTAAAGAACACGTATAAAACTTAACATGTGTAATGGCTCATCATTCGCCAAATGTGTAAGTTTGTAAGTGATATTTTATGATATTGTAAATGTATAATGATGTTTTGTTAAGGGTTTAACTTTATATTTAGTATACATTTATTGTATATTTTCAGAGTGTAGGTTCTACAGTAGGATACTGACAGTATATATTGTGTTGACACTATTGTTGAGCGCACTGTACGATAAAGATAAGAAAATAAACATAGATTTAACCTAACTCCTCTTGTTTTATCGCCTTTATTATAGGAGTATTACCATACAAATAAGACGAGGGAAAAAAGTCATATGCAAACCAGTTTAAACAGTTATTTTGGTCGTTTGTGTTAATAACATAAAAAACACTGGTTAGTTCAGTGCGGATTTGAAGTTGAGAGAAGGGACACGGAGTTCGAATGCTGAGTTGGGTTTCAAGTATAGAGGAAGAGCAACAAAACCAGTACTGGGATGGGAATCGAATTAAAGATAAAGCGTCAAAACCAGGACTGGGGTGGGGTTTCAAGTATAGAGATAGATGGTCAAAACCAGGGCTGGGGTGGGTTTTGGAATATAAAGATAGAGCGCCAAAACCAGGACTGTGGCGGGGTTCGGAATATAAAGATAGAGCGTCAAAACCAAGACTGTGGTGGGGTTCGGAATATAAAGATAGAGCTTCAAAACCAGGACTTGGATGAGGTTCGAAGTATAGAGGTAGAGCATCAAAACAAGGACTGGAATGGGGTGACAGTTACAGAGGAAGAGCGTCAAAAGAAGGACTGGGTTGGGTTTCAAGTATAGAAATAGAGCGCCAAAACCAGGACTAGGATGGGTTTCGAATTAGATAGAACGTCAAAATCAGGACTGGGGTGGGGTTCGAATTAAAGATAGAGCGTCAAAACTAGGACTGTGGTGGGGTTCGAAATATAAAGATAGATCATCAAAACCGGTACTGGGGTGGGGTTCGAAGTATAGAGGTAGAGCATCAAAACAAGGACTGGAGTGGGGTTACAAGTACAGAGGTAGAGCGTCAAAACCAGGACTGGAGTGGGGTTCCAAGTACAGAGGAAGAGCGTCAAAACAAGGACTGGAATGGGGTTACAAGTACAGAGGTAGAGCGTCAAAACAAGGACTGGAGTGGGGTTCCAAGTATAAAGATAGAGCGTCAAAACAAGGACTGGAGTGGGGTTCCAAGTACAGAAGAAGAGCGTCAAAACCAGGACTGGAGTGGGGTTCCAAGTACAGAGCAAGAGCGTCAAAACAAGGACTGGAGTGGGGTTCCAAGTACAGAGATAGAGCGTCAAAACAATGACTGGAATGGGGTTCCAAATACAGAGGTAGAGCGTCAAAACAAGGACTGGAGTGGGGTTCCAAGTATAAGATAGAGCGTCAAAACAAGGACTGGAGTGGGGTTCCAAGTACAGAAAAAGAGCGTCAAAACAAGGACTGGAGTGGGTTTCCAAGTACAGAAGAAGAGCATCAAAACCAGGACTGGAGTGGGTTCCAAGTATAGAGGAAGAGCGTCAAAACCAGGAGGACTGGAGTGGGGTTCCAAGTATAAAGATAGAGCATCAAAACAAGGACTGAAGTGGGGTTCCAAGTACAGAATAAGAGCGTCAAAACCAAGACTGGAGTGGGGTTCCAAGTACAGAGGTAGAGCGTCAAAACAAGGACTGGAGTGGGGTTCCAAGTATAAGATAGAGCGTCAAAACAAGGACTGGAGTGGGGTTCCAAGTATAGAAAAAGAGCGTCAAAACAAGGACTGGAGTGGGTTTCCAAGTACAGAAGAAGAGCGTCAAAACCAGGACTGGAGTGGGTTCCAAGTACAGAGGCAGAACGTCAAAACAATAACTGGAGTGGGGTTCCAAGTACAGAGGCAGAACGTCAAAACAAGGACTGGAGTGGGGTTCCAAGTACAGAGGAAGAGCGTCAAAACAAGGACTGGAGTGGGGTTCCAAGTATAAAGATATAGCGTCAAAACCAGGACTGGAGTGGGGTTCCAAGTACAGAGTAAGAGCGTCAAAACCAGGACTGGAGTGGGGTTCCAAGTACAGAGGAAGAGCGTCAAAACCAGGAGTGGGGTTCCAGGTATAGAGGAAGAGCGTCAAAACCAGGAGGACTGGAGTGGGGTTCCAAGTATAAAGATAGAGCATCAAAACAAGGACTGGAGTGGGGTTCTAAGTACAGAGGAAGAGCGTCAAAACCAGGACTAGAGTGGGGTTCCAAGTACAGAGGAAGAGCGTCAAAACCAGGACTGGAGTGGGGTTCCAAGTACAGAGGAAGAGAGTCAAAACTAGGACTGGAGTGGGTTCCAAGTACAGAGGAAGAGCGTCAAAACCAGGACTGGAGTGGGGTTCCAAGTACAGAAGAAGAGCGTCAAAACCAGGACTGGAGTGGGTTCCAAGTACAGAGGTAGAGCGTCAAAACAAGGACTGGAGTGGGGTGACAAGTACAGAGGAAGAGCTTCAAAACAAGGACTGGGGCGGGGTTCCAAGTAGAGAGGTAGAGCGTCAAAACAAGGACTGGAGTGGGGTTCCAAGTACAGAGAAGAGCGTCAAAACCAGGACTGGAGTGGGGTTCCAAGTACAGAGTTAGAGCGTCAAAACAAGGACTGGAGTGTGGTTCCAAGTACAGAGGAAGAGCGTCAAAACCAGGACTGGAGTGGGGTTCGAAGTAGAGAGGTAGAGCGTCAAAACAAGGACTGGAGTGGGGTTCCAAGTACAGAGGTAGAGCGTCAAAACCAGGACTGGAGCGGTGTTCCAAGTACAGAGGAAGAGCGTCAAAACCAGGACTGGAGTGGGGTTCCAATTATAGAGGAAGAGCGTCAAAACAAGGACTGGAGTGGGGTTCCATGTATAAAGATAAAGCGTCGAAACAAGGACTGGAGTGGGGTTCCAAGTACAGAAGAAGAGCGTCAAAACCAGGACTGGAGTGGGGTTCCAAGTACAGAAGTAGAGCGTCAAAACAAGGACTGGAGTGGGGTTTCAAGTACAGAGGAAGAGCGTCAAAACAAGGACTGGAGTGGGGTTCCAAGTACAGAGTTAGAGCGTCAAAACAAGGACTGGAGTGGGGTTCCAAGTACAGAGGAAGAGCGTCAAAACAAGGACTGGAGTGGGGTTCCAAGTATAAAGATATAGCGTCAAAACCAGGACTGGAGTGGGGTTCCAAGTACAGAGGAAGAGCGTCAAAACAAGGACTGGAGTGGGGTTCCAAGTACAGAGGAAGAGCGTCAAAACAAGGACTGGAGTTGGGTTCCAAGTACAGAAGTAGAGCGTCAAAACAAGGACTGGAGTGGGGTTCCAAGTACAGAGGAAGTGAGTCAAAACAAGGACTGGAGTGGGGTTCCAAGTACAGAGGAAGAGCGTCAAAACCAGGACTGGAGTGGGGTTCCAAGTACAGAAGAAGAGCGTCAAAACAAGGACAGGAGTGGGTTCCAAGTACAGAGGAAGAGCGTCAAAACCAGGACTGGAGGTGGGTTCCAAGTACAGAGGAAGAGCATCAAAACCAGGACTGGAGTGGGGTTCCAAGTACAGAAGAAGATCGTCAAAACCAGTACTGGAGTGGGGTTCCAAGTATACAGGAAGAGCGACAAAACAAGGACTGGGATGGGGTTCGAAGTATAGAGATAGAGCGTCAAAACCAGGACTGGGATGAGGTTCGAAGTACAGAAGAAGAGTGTCAAAACCAGGACTGGGGTAAGGTTTCAAGTATAGAGTAAGAGAGTCAAACCCAAAACTGGGATGGGGTTCGAAGTATAGAGAGAGAGCGTCAAAACCAGGACTGGAGTGGGGTTCGAAGTATAGAGGTAGAGCGTCAAAACCAGGACTGGGGTGCAGGTCCAAGTATAGAGGTAGAGCGTCAAACCAGGACTGATTAGGGTTCGAAGTATAAAGGTAATACAGAATGATATATAAAAGCTGAAATAAGACGAGGGAAAAGAGTCCAAGTAGAGAGGTAGAGCGTCAAAACAAGGACTGGAGTGGGGTTCCAAGTACAGAGGAAGAGCGTCAAAACCAGGACTGGAGTGGGGTTCCAAGTACAGAGTTAGAGCGTCAAATCAAGGACTGGAGTGGGGTTCCAAGTACAGAGGAAAAGCGTCAAAACAAGGACTGGAGTGGGGTTCCTATACAGAGGAAGAGCGTCAAAACAAGGACTGGAGTGGGGTTCCAAGTACAGAGGTAGAGCGTCAAAACAAGGACTGGAGTGGGGTTCCAAGTACAGAGGAAGAGCGTCAAAACAAGGACTGGAGTTGGGTTCCAAGTACAGAAGAAGAGCGTCAAAACCAGGACTGGAGTGGGGTTCCAAGTATAGAAGTAGAGAGTCAAAACAAGGACTGGAGTGGGGTTTCAAGTACAGAGGAAGAGCGTCAAAACAAGGACTGGAGTGGGGTTCCAAGTACAGAGTTAGAGCGTCAAAACAAGGACTGGAGTGGGGTTCCAAGTACAGAGGAAGAGCGTCAAAACAAGGACTGGAGTGGGGTTCCAAGTATAAAGATATAGCGTCAAAACCAGGACTGGAGTGGGGTTCCAAGTACAGAGGAAGAGCTTCAAAACAAGGACTGGAGTGGGGTTCCAAGTACAGAGGAAGAGCGTCAAAACAAGGACTGGAGTTGGGTTCCAAGTACAGAAGTAGAGCGTCAAAACAAGGACTGGAGTGGGGTTCCAAGTACAGAGGAAGTGAGTCAAAACAAGGACTGGAGTGGGGTTCCAAGTACAGAGGAAGAGCGTCAAAACCAGGACTGGAGTGGGGTTCCAAGTACAGAAGAAGAGCGTCAAAACAAGGACAGGAGTGGGTTCCAAGTACAGAGGAAGAGCGTCAAAACCAGGACTGGAGGTGGGTTCCAAGTACAGAGGAAGAGCATCAAAACCAGGACTGGAGTGGGGTTCCAAGTACAGAAGAAGATCGTCAAAACCAGTACTGGAGTGGGGTTCCAAGTATACAGGAAGAGCGACAAAACAAGGACTGGGATGGGGTTCGAAGTATAGAGATAGAGCGTCAAAACCAGGACTGGGATGAGGTTCGAAGTACAGAGGAAGAGTGTCAAAACCAGGACTGGGGTAAGGTTTCAAGTATAGAGTAAGAGAGTCAAACCCAAAACTGGGATGGGGTTCGAAGTATAGAGAGAGAGCGTCAAAACCAGGACTGGAGTGGGGTTCGAAGTATAGAGGTAGAGCGTCAAAACCAGGACTGGGGTGCGGGTCCAAGTATAGAGGTAGAGCGTCAAACCAGGACTGATTAGGGTTCGAAGTATAAAGGTAATACAGAATGATATATAAAAGCTGAAATAAGACGAGGGAAAAGAGTCCAAGTAGAGAGGTAGAGCGTCAAAACAAGGACTGGAGTGGGGTTCCAAGTACAGAGGAAGAGCGTCAAAACCAGGACTGGAGTGGGGTTCCAAGTACAGAGTTAGAGCGTCAAATCAAGGACTGGAGTGGGGTTCCAAGTACAGAGGAAAAGCGTCAAAACAAGGACTGGAGTGGGGTTCCTATACAGAGGAAGAGCGTCAAAACAAGGACTGGAGTGGGGTTCCAAGTACAGAGGTAGAGCGTCAAAACAAGGACTGGAGTGGGGTTCCAAGTACAGAGGAAGAGCGTCAAAACAAGGACTGGAGTTGGGTTCCAAGTACAGAAGAAGAGCGTCAAAACCAGGACTGGAGTGGGGTTCCAAGTATAGAGGAAGAGCGTCAAAACAAGGACTGGAGTGGGGTTCCAAGTACAGAGGTAGAACGTCAAAACAAGGACTGGAGTGGGGTTCCAAGTACAGAGGAAGGGAGTCAAAACAAGGACTGGAGTGGGGTTCCAAGTACAGAGGAAGAGCGTCAAAACAAGGACTGGAGTGGGGTTCCAAGTATAAAGATATAGCGTCAAAACAAGGACTGGAGTGGGGTTCCAAGTACAGAGGAAGAGCGTCAAAACCAGGACTGGAGTGGGGTTCCAAGTACAGAGGAAGAGCGTCAAAACAAGGACTGGAATCGGGTTCCAAGTATAGAGGAAGAGCGTCAAAACCAGGACTTGAGCGGGGTTCCAAGTACAGAAGAAAAGCGTCAAAACCAGGACTGGAGTGGGGTTCCAAGTATAGAGGAAGAGCGTCAAAACCAGGACTGGAGTGGGGTTCCAAGTATAAAGATAGAGCGTCAAAACAAGGACTGGAGTGGGGTTCCAAGTACAGAAGTAGAGCGTCAAAACCAGGACTGGAGTTGGGTTCCAAGTACAGAGGTAGAGCGTCAAAACAAGG
Organism: Panopea generosa; assembly: GCA_029582155.1. Taxonomy (NCBI): domain Eukaryota; kingdom Metazoa; phylum Mollusca; class Bivalvia; order Adapedonta; family Hiatellidae; genus Panopea; species Panopea generosa. Next base: position 19,122,405 of record CM055894.1, on the reverse strand, counting down.
ACTGGAGTGGGGTTCCAAGTACAGAGGAAGAGCGTCAAAACAAGGACTGGAGTGGGGTTCCAAGTACAGAGGTAGAGCGTCAAAACAAGGACTGGAGTGGGGTTCCAAGTACAGAGGAAGAGCGTCAAAACAAGGACTGGAGTGGGGTTCCAAGTATAAAGATATAGCGTCAAAACCAGGACTGGAGTGGGGTTCCAAGTACAGAGTAAGAGCGTCAAAACCAGGACTGGAGTGGGGTTCCAAGTACAGAGGAAGAGCGTCAAAACAAAGACAGGAGTGGGGTTCCAAGTACAGAGGAAGAGCGTCAAAACAAGGACTGGAGTGGGGTTCCAAGTACAGAGGAAGCGCGTCAAAACAAGGACTGGAGTGGGGTTCCAAGTACAGAGGAAGAGCGTCAAAACAAGGACTGGAGTGGGTTCCAAGTACAGAGGCAGAACGTCAAAACAATAACTGGAGTGGGGTTCCAAGTACAGAGGCAGAACGTCAAAACAAGGACTGAAGTGGGGTTCCAAGTACAGAGGAATAGAGTCAAAACAAGGACTGGAGTGGGGTTCCAAGTACAGAGGCAGAACGTCAAAACAAGGACTGATGTGGGGTTCCAAGTACAGAGGAATAGAGTCAAAACAAGGACTGGAGTGGGGTTCCAAGTACAGAGGAAGAGCGTCAAAACCAGGACTGGAGTGGGGTTCCAGAAACAGAGGAAGAGCGTCAAAACAATGACTGGAGTGGGTTCCAAGTACAGAGGAAGAGCGTCAAAATCAGGACTGGAGTCGGGTTCCAAGTATAGAGGAAGAGCGTCAAAACAAGGACTGGAGTGGTGTTCCAAGTATAAAGATAGAGCGTCGAAACAAGGACTGGAGTGGGGTTCCAAGTACAGAAGAAGAGCGTCAAAACCAGGACTGGAGTGGGGTTCCAAGTACAGAGGTAGAGCGTCAAAACAAGGACTGGAGTGTGGTTCCAAGTACAGAGGAAGAGCATCAAAACAAGGACTGGAGTGGGGTTCCAAGTACAGAGGAAGAGCGTCAAAACAATGAGTGGAGTGGGGTTCCAAGTATAAAGATATAGCGTCAATTCCAGGACTGGAGTGGGGTTCCAAGTACAGAAGAAGAGCGTCAAAACCAGGACTGGAGTTGGGTTCCAAGTACAGAGGAAGAGTGTCAAAACAAGGACTGGAGTGGGGTTCCAAGTACAGAGGAAGAGCGTCAAAACAAGGACTGGATTTGTGTTCCAAGTACAGAGGAAGAGCTTCAAAACAAGGACTGGAGTGGGGTTCCAAGTACAGAGGAAGAGCGTCAAAACAAGGACTGGAGTGGGGTTCCAAGTATAAAAATGGAGCGTCAAAACCAGGCCTGGAGTGGGGTTCCAAGTACAGAGGAAGAGCGTCAAAACAAGGACTGGAGTTGGGTTCCAAGTACAGAAGTAGAGCGTCAAAACAAGGACTGGAGTGGGGTTCCAAGTACAGAGGAAGTGAGTCAAATCAAGGACTGGAGTGGGGTTCCAAGTACAGAGGAAGAGCGTCAAAACCAGGACTGGATTGGGGTTCCAAGTACAGAAGAAGAGCGTCAAAACAAGGACTGGAGTGGGTTCCAAGTACAGAGGAAGAGCGTCAAAACCAGGACTAGAGTCGGGTTCCAAGTACAGAGGAAGAGCATCAAAACCAGGACTGGAGTGGGGTTCCAAGTACAGAAGAAGATCGTCAAAACCAGTACTGGAGTGGGGTTCCAAGTATACAGGAAGAGCGACAAAACAAGGACTGGGATGGGGTTCGAAGTATAGAGATAGAGCGTCAAAACCAGGACTGGGATGAGGTTCGAAGTACAGAGGAAGAGTGTCAAAACCAGGACTGGGGTAAGGTTTCAAGTATAGAGTATGAGAGTCAAACCCAAAACTGGGATGGGGTTCGAAGTATAGAGAGAGAGCGTCAAAACCAGGACTGGAGTGGGGTTCGAAGTATAGAGGTAGAGCGTCAAAACCAGGACTGGGGTGCGGGTCCAAGTATAGAGGTAGAGCGTCATACCAGGACTGATTAGGGTTCGAAGTATAATGGTAATACAGAATGATATATAAAAGCTGAAATAAGACGAAGGAAAAGAGTCATATGTAAACCAGTTGAAACAGTTATTTTGGTCGCTTGTGTTAATAACATATATGTAAGTCTTAAAAACACTGGTTAGTTCAGCGCGGATTTGAAGTCTACAGAAGGGACACGGAGTTCGAATGCTGGGTTGGTTCCATGTATAGAGGTAGAGCGTCAAAACCAGGACCGGGATGGGGTTCGAAGTATAGAAATAGAGCGTCAAAACCAGAACTGGGGCTGTGATCGAAGTATAGAAGTAGAGCGTCAAAACCAGGACTGGGGCTGTGATCGAAGTATAGAAGTAGAGCGTCAAAACCAGGACTGGGGCTGTGATCGAAGTATAGAGGTAGAGAGTCAAAACCAGGACTGGGGTGGGGTTCGAAGTATAGAGATAGAGCGTCAAAACCAGAACTGGGGCTGTGATCGAAGTATAGAAGTAGAGCGTCAAAACCAGGACTGGGGCTGTGATCGAAGTATAGAAGTAGAGCGTCAAAACCAGGACTGGGGCTGTGATCGAAGTATAGAGGTAGAGTGTCAAAACAAGGACTGGTATGGGGTTCGAAGTATAGATAGAGCGTCAAAACAGGACTGGTATGAGGTTCGAAGTATAGATAGAGTGTCAAAACCAAGACTGGGGCTGTGATCGACGTATAGAGGTAGAGTGTCAAAACCAGGACTGGTATGGGGTTCGAAGTATAGATAGAGCGTCAAAACAGGACTGGTATGAGGTTCGAAGTATAGATAGAGTGTCAAAACCAGAACTGGGGTGGGGATCGAAGTATAGATAGAGCGTCAAAACAGGACTGGTATGGGGTTCGAAGTATAGATAGAGCGTCAAAACCAGAACTGGGGTGGGGATCGAAGTATAGATAGAGTGTCAAAACAGGACTGGTATGGGGTTCGAAGTATAGATAGAGTGTCAAAACCAGAACTGGGGTGGGGATCAAAGTATAGATAGAGCGTCAAAACAGGACTGGTATGGGGTTCGAAGTATAGATAGAGCGTCAAAACCAGAACTGGGGTGGGGATCGAAGTATAGATAGAGCGTCAAAACAGGACTGGTATGGGGTTCGAAGTATAGATAGAGCGTCAAAACCAGAACTGGGGTGGGGATCGAAGTATAGATAGAGCGTCAAAACAGGACTGGTATGTGGTTCGAAGTATAGATAGAGCGTCAAAACCAGAACTGGGGTGGGGATCGAAGTATAGATAGAGCGTCAAAACAGGACTGGTATGGGGTTCGAAATATAGATAGAGCGTCAAAACCAGAACTGGGGTGGGGATCGAAGTATAGAGGTACAGCGTTAAAACCAGGACTGTGATGGGTTCGAAGTATATAGGCAGAGCGTCGAAAATAGAACTGGAGTTGGGTTTGAAGTACAGGGGTAGAGCGTGAAAACCAGGACTGGGGTGGAGTTCAAAGTAAAAAGATAGAGCGTCAAAACCAGGACTGGGTAGGGGTTCTAAGTACAGAGGTAGAGCGTCAAAACCAGGACTGGGGTGGGGTTCCAAGTACAGAGGTAGAGCATCAAAACCACAACTGAGGTGGGGTTCCAAGTACAGAGGTTGAGCGTCAAAACTAGGACTGGGGTGATGTTTGAAGTACAGATGTAGAACGTCAAAACCAGGACTGTGGTTGGGTTCAAAGTACAGAGGTAAATCATCAAAACCAGGATTGGAGTGGGATCGAAGTATAGAGGTAGAGCGTCAAAACCAGGACAGGGATGGGTTCGAAGTATATACTAGGTAAAGCGTCAATACTAAAACTGGGGTGGGGTTCGAAGTACAGGGGTAAAGCGTCAAAACCAGGACTGGGATGGAGTTCCAAGTACAGAGGAAGAGTGTCAAAACCAGGACTGGGGTGGGGGTTTAAGTACAGAGGTAGAGAGTCAAAACCAGGACTGAGGTGAGTTTTAAGTACAGAAGTCGAGTGTCAAAACCAGGACTGAGGTTGGGATTCAAAGTATAGCGGTAGAGCGTCAAAACCAGGACTGGGGTCGGGTTTGAAGTACAGAGGTAGAACGTCAAAAACCAGGACTGGAGTGGGGTTCGACATTAAGAAGTAGAGCGTCAAATCCAGGACTGGGTGAAGTTCGAAGTACAGAGGTAGAGCGTCAAAACCAGGACTAGATGGGGTGGTTCGAAGTACAAAGGTAGAAGAGCATCAAAACCAGGACTGGGTTGGGGTTCCAAGTACAGAGGTAAAGCGTCAAAACCAAGACAACTGGGTGGGGATCAAAGTGAAAAGGTAGAGCGTCAAAACCAGGATTGGAGTTGGGATCGAAGTATAGGGGTAGAGCGTCAAAACAAGGATTAGGTGGGGTTCCAAGTATAGAGGTAGAGCATCAAAACCAAGATTGGAGTGGGGATCGAAGTAAAGAGATAGAACGTCAAAACCAGGACTGGGTTTGGGATCGAAGTTTAGAGGTAGAGAGCCAAAAACCAGGACTGGGGTGGGGTTCCAAGTATAGAGCTAGAACGTCAAAATCAGGACTTGGTGTGGTTCGAAGTAGAGAGGTAGAGTGTCAAAACCAGAACTGGTGTAGGGATCGAAGTAAAGAGATAGAGCGTCAAAACAAGGACTACGTGGGGTTCGAAGTATAGAGGTAGAGTGTCAAAACCAGGGCTGGGTGGGGTTCGAAGTAAAGAGGTAGAGCATCAAACCAGGGGGTTCGAAGTAAAGAGGTAAAGCATCAAAACCTGGACTAAGTCGGGATTCGTAGTAAAGAGGTAGAGCGTCAAAACCACGACTGAGGTGGGGTTCGAAGTATAGAGGTAGAACAACAAAACCAGGACTTGGGCTGGGATCGAAGTAGAGGTAGAACGTCAAAACTAGAACTGTGGTGGTGATCGAATACAGAAATAGAGCGACAAAACCAGGACTTGTGTGGGGTTCCAAGTATAGAGGTAGAGCGTCAAAACCAGGACTTGGTTGGGGTTCGAAGTAATGAGGAAGGGCACAAAAATCAAGACTGGGGTTGGTTCGAAATAAGGTCCAGAACGCTAAACACATGAAGTTTTTTCGGTTCTAAATATAGAGGGAGAACGCCAGATTGGGATAGGGTCCGAATTAAATAGGAAGAGCGTTAGACCCTGAATGGGGTGGAGTTGTCGACTGTTTTCCGCACTGTTTTTTCTACTCTTGAACGATTACGACAAAGTGACGGATTTCTTTTTAATCGACACAGTGTTGCACTGGTCCCGACAATGACATTTTGCAACGCTGCAGAATTATTTCTCATTCCTCATCTATCAATGATAAATAAGATACCGCGATAAAATTAATGACATATTAAAGACGCACACCTAAACGAGATATGGGTGACTGACACAGTGTTTGGACAGATAGGTACACGGGCGGATTGCGGATTTTCAGCCAGAGGTCAAATGTGTGGGGTCAAATTTGATATATCTCAGACAGACTGTTTTATCCATTTTCACTGAAATATGTCCCTTCATAAATTTTAATAAAAAATAAACCAATTTTCCCTATTAATCTGCCAAAGAGGTATACTTTAAATAAAGGACACGTACAATTCAATTCAATAGTTTATTTCGACATATGAACATACATGTTCGTCGCCTTGACATATGTATAGGCGGCAAGTTACAACAAATGTGAGAAGAGCATGATATAATCAAGTACAGTCACCTCCTCATGAACCAGAAAATGGCCTGCAGTTGATGATATCATTATAAACATGGCGCGATGTGTCTAGGTTTGTTTTAATCATTGTACTTTATAAGTACGTCGTTCTATATTGATTACATATCTGACATTGCCGATGAAAAAGTCAGAATATTAACTAGTGTGGTGCCTATTAAAAGGGACATAGCCGATGGAATCAATCAGAACATAAACTAGTTACATATTAAAAGGGGCACCTGGTAGACTTAATGCTTATATGGATTTTACTTAAGTCGACACGACAAACAATAGATAACTTAGGTTATGAGTGGACCTTTAAGGTGTAAACCCAACATTGATATATGTTCTTTATTATAGTATAAATAAAAAAGTTTGCATTCGTGTCATTCATTGAAAGACCCAAATGAAAAGAGTGAAACTTACATTTTATTGTTTATAAACATCTGCACTACCAAAATATGATGAGAAAAGTAGGGTCATGTGTCATCCAAAAAGATTTTGGTTTCTGCTCAGAGTGTAGACTGTTGACAAAGTGAAAGTAGACGTCGGAAATCATGTATTCATATCCCAATTTCCCAATTTCCAAGCATCATTTTGTTTTCTAAATTCCCAATTTAAGCATGACAATACTTGCAGAATATTAAAAGTACATCAATAATGCCTTTCGAATAAAAACTGAGCATTAAAATATGGGAAAATTCATTTTTAATTAAGAAGAAACAAGGATTATTTATAACAGCCATTGTGCCACTACCCTTCTGTTTCCAAGGGTGGTACTATGCCCTGGCTGACGTAAAGTATAAAATATCATTGGTTACAAGTTAATGTATATACGCACGTGACCCAGACGTTATTTTTAGGATTTGTAAATCAGTTTTTAAAATTTAGATGACGATTGTAGCTCTTCTCTCCCTTTAAGTCAAACAATCCGAAACACGATTATTTTTATTGCTATACATATATCGTATGCTATGATGATATAACTACTATTTAAGATGTATTTGTACAATAAATTTGAGAAATCTTCCAACACTGGGCAGGTAGTGTGAATAAAGAACTGATACAATTGGAAATATTATTTCTCGGTATTAAAATAACCTTCGAGAAAATGAATGACCGGTTCTAACAACAGCACCTATCTTAAATAAATAACAATGAATGAACATATAAGTCGAAATCAATTATGAAGAAGAAGAAGAAGAAGAAGAAGAAGAAGAAAAAGAAGAAGAAATGTAATAATATCTTTTAAAGTAATATATTAAGAATACAGAATAATACACCATTTATAACTTATATTCAGTTGCAATAACACAAAAAACTAATAATGAAATGTCATATGTCATTTGCAGAAATTTTTTTTAGATGATAATTAATCAAGAAGTTTTAATTAGAATTGATCAATATGAACTATACAAACACATTTAACGTTAATAATAAAAGTATTGTAAAATTATTTTCAATACAATTGTATTGAATCGTGTCGTGTCGTGTCGTGTCGTGTCGTGTCGTGTCGTGCCGCACCGCACCGCACCGCACCGCACCGCACCGCACCGCATCGCATCGCATCGTATCGTATTGTGTACTTTGAGCCTGTTAAGTTTATATTTTTATGTGTTTGTAAAAGATGTTTTTTTTTTTTTTTTTGTTTGAAAGTATATAACTTGCTATATTTTCAAATATCAATTGGAATTCTCCTCCCAATATATGCATTGTTTGTTAAATAAAAATATCGTGCAAAATCCCACCGGGGTGAGGTTTAGATGGAAGATCATATTATGTTTCATTATTTGCATATGGCAAAAATATTGTAACTTGATGTAGCCTGCTGTATTACAGTAAATTTAAAGATTTGTATACCAATACACCTAAGTGTGGTAATAACATCTGTTTCAAATGTAAGTCAGTTTAACTTGTTCAGTAAGCTGTCAAAACTTTTACCTTGCATTGTCATCCTTGCATTGTTATCCTTACATTGTTATCCTTGCATGGTTACCATTGCATTGTTATCCTTACATTGTCATCATTGCATTGTTATCCTTACATTGTTATCCTTGCATGGTTATCCTTGCATTGTTATCCTTACATTGTCATCATTGCATTGTTATCCTTACATTGTTATCCTTGCATGGTTATCCTTGCATTGTTATCCTTACATTGTCATCCTTGCATTGTTATCCTTACATTGTTATCCTTGCATGGTTATTCTTGCATGGTTATCCTTACATTGTTATCCTTGCATGGTTATCCTTGCATGGTTATCCTTGCATTGTCATCCTTGCATTGTTATCCCTGCATCGTTATCCTTGCATTGTTAACCTGGCATTGTTATCATTACATGGTTATCCTTGCATTGTTATCATTGCATGGTTATCCAATCATGGTTATCCTTGCGTTGTTACCCTTGCATGGTTATCCTTGCATTGTTATCCTTGCATGGTTATCCTCGCATTGTTATCCTTACAGTGTTATCCTTGCATTGTTATCATTGCATGGTTATTCAAGCATGGTTATCCTTGCGTTGTTACCCTTGCATGGTTATCCTTGCATTGTTATCCTTGCATGGTTATCATTGCGTTGTTACCCTTGCATAGTTATCCTTGCATTGTTATCATTGCATTGTTATCCTTGCATTGTTATCCTTACATTGTTATCCTTGCATGGTTATCCTTGCAACTCTTTTTTTAAATAATGTTTTAAGTATTTATTTGAGTCTGTTTTTGAAGTCAGTCCCATATAGTCCCATAGCGGCATTGCAGTTATCGAGGATAGACATTATGTATACCTTATAAAATTAATTAATGTGATGAGAACAAATATTTTATGAATTAGAAATATTTTGAGTTGTATATTGTCTCTTATAATTCTTTTTAGCAAGGCATATGTTATTTTATGCATATGTACTATGTTCTATGTTGTTTTACATGTGAGACATGAATAAATGAATAATATAAACAGACTTTTCATTTCAGGGGAAAGGTCATACGAAATTCTTCGCAACAGTGTTATTATCCATTGAATTTGTTAATAACATTAGATGCATGTTTGTGCCATGTAAGAGTATTGTCAGCATATTCACCTGATGATACATTTTCAATCGTAGTGTAATCAATCTGCTATTTAAGATGTATGCATGTTTTATTTTATATTTTGTACTTATTGGGCCATTATAAATTCATTGCTAGATTATCATCCATTTTTTTTACTTAAAACGGGGAGGGCGGGAGGATATTATTTTTTCTATTTTTAAAATTTGAATGTTTTTTGTCTTTTTTTATTTTTATTTTTTTTTTATGAACATAAAAAGGGTCGGGGTGGCATGAAAATTAGGGGCGGGCGGGGATGATAATCTAGCAATTAATTTACTTTGGCCTTACCATACATTTTGTTTATGTTTTATTCCGGGATGTGATGACATTTCATTATGTTTATACCAATTATTAGTATTTTTCCAATAATAGATCCTTGTGGAACATCATACTTTACAATGATTTTAGAGAGTATTTATTTTTCATGTTAACCATTTGTGTTCGATTGGATCTGAAAAGATTTAATGTTTTATCAGTAAGATGATAAAGTTTCAATTTGTAAAGTAAGATTTCATGATCAACTAGGCCAAATGCTTTTTGTAGATCTAGAAATGTTCACATTTACCATCATCAATATATGTTACCCATGCATTTATCAATATTGCCAAGACTTTATGATATGAATAGGTTTGTTTTTTTTTACTAAATCCTGATGTTATTTCTTGAAGAAAGTCGGTATATTTTAAAAAAATACTTGTAATCATCTGGCAATATACTGTTCGGAATATTTTGAAATTGTTGGCAGTAATTGCTATTTTTAATTTCTTTGTAAGCATCTTTTATTTTTCCACTCTTTGTGCCATAATGTATTATTGACGTTTTCGCTATTGCAGATGCAATGTTTTCACCACAGTATCGTAATATTTTAGATCCCATATTGTCTAGACGCGTTGATTGTGAATATTGTATACGAAATACCGTTCATTATTTGTCTACAGTATTTAATAATTTGCACTGAAATTGTATAATTAACAGACGCCTGAACCATACTTACAACTTCCGGTTCAGAATAAGATGACTTAAAAACAACACGTGGAAGGTAAGAAATATGTGATTTTTCATTATCAAAATTGTTTTTAAAAAATCAAAATCCATATTTCGACCCGTTTTTGAAGCTTAACTTGTAGACGAAGTCTCATAAACAGCAGAAATAAGGTTTCTTAGAAAATCGTTTTCTTCTGTACAGACGTGAGGCGATTTTGACATATAGAGCTCTACCTCGCCTTTCAAAGTGGCTTATATCGTTGTTTTGATCCCGAATTCAATCATTACACTTAATTGTATGTTTACATTTAACATATTCAAGTTTATAGGTCTAAATTCTCCGAAGATTAAAAACATGGTAAAACGAAATATGCCAAAATGTGATCGGTACAGAGAGCGGGGAAGTGGTACAGAACACGTTCTATGGAAATAAGAACGAATTAATTATGTTGAGTTGTGTGCAATGAAGCTGTCGGCACGTCTTCTTTTTATTGTGTATTATTCTATCCCAGAGCTTGATATCTCCCGAATCAGGTCTATTAACCCTAATGAAAAAGCCGGAAAATCAGTCAAGTTTAAGTTTTATTTACCCTTTTGCTTTAAAATGGCCATTTTGGCGAGCAGGGAATTATGCATGTCCTAGTCATCGTTCTTCAGATCAGCTAGGCGATTTAGCAGTAGGCTGGTAGACTTTTAGACAGTAGACACGTGTATCGCATCACTGAACATTACTGACTACTCTACATATTCAGAGGTGGGGCATATGTAGAAGTTGGAGAATATTGGCCGTACAACAAAGTGGTATCATATTTATGTGTAACTTTGTTTAAAATATGCATGCATATAACAATAAGGTAAACAATATGGTAAACAGGCGGATCGACAACGCATATCCTACATATGGCGGTCTGCTTACCTCATATTGGGTTTTTGGTATAGACTACCTTAAATGCGCATGGTTGAGACTTTTAAAGACGTTACAAAGTGCAATTCAAAATAATAGGAGATTGAATGAACACATTGTGACGAAGTATTGTAGATAAATATCTTTGTTCACTCTTAAAACGCCAGGCATGATGGAATAGTAAAATCGCTATGTAATAGTTCATTAAGTGTTCATTAAGTAAACAATTAACAATTAAGAAACCCAAAGGAAACGACTGCAGAGTGTTTAATCTCATCTGACATCCGATGGAATCTCTTCAAAATTGTGTCACTTTTGTTTTTTAAAACAGCCTATAAAAATTAATTATTAAGTCCGTTCTTAGTTATTAAGCAGTTCGTCATCACTGCCCATTTGTGAATGACACTGCACAGAATCCGCCCTTGATTGAATTCTGAACGAGTGCAAACTATAAAGCCCACCGAGCTATACTTAGAAATGGCCTTAGCAACGGATGGCTTTCGAACATCAATCATCTCAGATTTCATCGTAGCTCCGCCCAGAGTTACATAAACTGTCAGTAAAAAGTTTAACATTAAGCCAGTTAGTATTCATTAAGTAAAAAGTAAACAAAAGAAAACCCGGTCGCTCCCTGCGATATAGCTCTCGCTGTCATTGATAATGAAATTAACATCTTTCCGCGAGAATAATACATTTTTTTTATAAATTCTAAAATACGCTCTTTTGCTGCTTCAGCCATATTTCATCATAAATTCACTGCTGGATCACATCTATATCTGCTGAATCATTTTCATAATGTCTTCACTGCTGAATCATTTAAGCAGGGATCAGTCTGTTTTTTTCTTGCTTGATAAATCGAATGAGTGATATCACCTATTCGAATGAGTGATATCACTCATTTGTTTTGAATAGGTGATATCACTCATTCAAATACTAGTAGGTGATATCACTCATTCGAATAAGTGATATCACTTATTCGTTTTGAATAGGTCATATCACTTATTTGAATGAGTGATATCACATATTCGAATGAGTGATATCACTTATTCGTTTCAAATAGGTGATATCACTCATTCAAATAGATGATATCACTCATTCGAATAAGTTATATCACTCATTCGAATAAGTGATATCACTCATTCGAATGAGTGATATCACCTTTTCGAATGAGTGATATCACTTATTGAGGTTAAATAGTAAAACGGCACCCAATACAGAGGTAGTGTTCGGATTCAAACCGTGTGCAAGAAATCAGTTGCCTGTGAATTATAAATTATTAATTTGCAAAATTATTAATCCTTTATGTGCTATTTCATCAACATTTAGTCAGGAGATGCAAATTTCCTATCCTTCTATACAAGTCCTTGCCTTGTGGATTAATCATTAGCATACTCGCTCCAAGACCCAGAGGTTCCCAGATCAATTCTCTGTCGGGTTGGATGGAAAATGCTGTTATCGTCATCTTCTGTAACTCTATATTAGCCTCGTTTAGTCTGGCGTTGAATGCAATTAAAAAATGTATTTATTTAGATAGTTGTTCTTATTTAAATCAATATTATATAGTTTCCACGTTCTGTTGTTCTTGAAGGAAAATGATACTTTTTATGACAGTGACTCCCGCCAAATGACGTTGCCAGAAAGTGGCAACATTGTAAAAACAAAATATTTTCATTGGTTGTTCGACCGTTTTTCACATCGAGGCTTCCGACATTTTTTACAAGACGAAGAGGGAAAAATATTTCTTTCGGTGAAAAGGGTAAATTTATGTTATTTCCCCGTTGTTTTAGATAATTTATATAGAAATTCTGAAAGCCAAGTTAATTATCTCTAATATGACATAATATTGTTTTGATTAACTGGTCCATGTTAAATTTAAAGAGGTAACAAATAGACGATATTGGCAAACAGCTTTTGACCTGATTTTGTAGAAATATGGCGTAGGTTGTCGAAAGTTCTTTTATTTAACAAAGATGTTAACGTTTTTCTTTTTAGTTTTAGTTTCAAGTGAAATTGCAGTCTGTGTTTTACACAACAAATTTATTTTTGTTTTACTTCAGACTGAACGAGACGTTCCAAAGTGATTTGTCAACAACAGCTGAACAATATCTCCAAAACGAGGCTGTTTACAAAAGAAAATCTTGAGAACAAAAGGTTGGGCTGCTCATGTGTAAACCTGATTTGTTAGTAGAAAAAGACAGAAATGAGAGAAGAAATCGCATCTGCGGTTGTGTTTGTCACCCGCCTTATAAAATTAAATGATGGCATTCCAAAAGAAAAAATAGAGGAATTTTCTAACATTTTGTCAATAAATTTGATAGACAAATTCAAGAACCACTGGTATGCAGATGAGCCCACAAAGGGGCAGGGGTACAGATGCATACGAATTAATCCATCAGAGCCTATAGATCCAGTGCTTGAAAAGGCTGCAAATAGTTGTGGACTACAATATGCAGATCTGAATCTACCACAGGAGTTGACTTTATGGGTTGACCCCAAGGAAGTTTGTTGCAGGTATGTATATCAGAATTAACTAATCTTTGGTATTTCACCCAAGAAAAATACCACTTTAAGTTAACCAATTATTTTTTACAAAAAACTGTGTTACATACCACGGTTTAGCAAAACTGTTAATAAATATTTAAATAAATAAATGTGTCACAGCAATAGTCACATCAGGGGAATGTGGCCAGGGACCTCTAAGGGAATTTTAGCATCAGTCTTTTATTAGGGTCATTTCTGTGGTATGTGAGAAAAACTCATGATACACCATGTCATGTAACAAGTTGGAAAGAATGTCACTAATAGCAATTCCAGCTGAAAGTTTGTACAAAATAATTGGACTCGTAGAAGGTGGATAAAGTTTATTCAACTTTTATGGGACGGACTGGGGAGTTGGTTACACAATGGGTGTGAATAGCAGCAAGGACAAGCTTGTGCAAGAACTTGTTGAAGAGTAATATGTTCTCTACCCCATCCCCTCCCAAATACAGAATACAGTTTGCCTTATTTGAAGTTTGAGACGTAGATGCCAAGCGTGATTTGTATGTCTGCCTTCAACATTTCAGACAGTGAAATTCCACAAGAATCTCACATTTTATTGTTTCTTCCATTGGTTAAAAAGTTCTTAAACATTATTTTATGTTCAGTGTCGACAGAAATAGTATAGCAGCATCAAAATATAATGACTATATTTCATGGTGTACTATTTCATTGTTAAACCATCTGTATATAGTTCTCAATATATACACTGGCACAAAATGAAAACCTAACACTTTATATATATGTTTGAATATTTCTTTTGTTAACACACTTGTTCGAAAACGTGTTATACATGGCTAACAGGATTTAATTATCGATAATCATTATGCATTTTAGTATTTATGCGTCCGAGCACAAAAGCACTTTCCCAAGTTGGCATGTGCGCACCATCCGTTTTTTCACATAAAGGTTTTACATTTAGCGATGCTATGTCTTTTTGAAACAGACAAATCAGGCTTTTGGTATGCTCCGGGCTAAGTCATTGGTAAATAGCATTCAGATCAACTATTCATATTCTTGCGAACTGGTACAATACTATTAAATATGTCAGAGATCGTGTCAGACCCAATCGCGAACGTTCCACAAAGTATTGATATTCCATACTCATTGTTCTATTACGTTGACTCTCCTACATTATCGTTCTTACCTGCATCCAGGGATGGTATTCACCGACTGTTCTTAAAAATATTCTTAATACTTGAACTCAGGAATGAACTTTGAGGAACTCACTTTTTGAAGGCCAGTTTTTGCAAGCATGTAGAGACATTTGATATATAGTGAAATAAACTTTAGCAATTTAACTGTCTGTGTCATGGTAAACTAGATATGTAAATTTTACGGTTGAAATTTGGATTTTCAAGCTCATGTCTAAGAATATTCTCAAGAATGTTAATGAATACGACTCCAGTACTCTTGGCATTGCGGTTTTCATGCACAGACAATCATAAATCGTTTGAGACAACACTGTGTTCCAATTTGTGCTCATCAGCCATTCACTGATCAGATTCCGACAGCGTTTTCAGACTGATGTGGCCAAGGCGATGTTTGCAATACACGTAAAACTCCTGGCAATGTCTCTGTAACCAGAGTCAAAACACCCAAAGATTATGTATGGAATGAACTGGGTCGGAAGGTAGGGTGCAATTATCAAATTGATACCATAAACAACCTCCGAAATGCACTTCTGTTGAAATTGCAACATATTCCAGACATGCTCATTCAGTGTTGTACGTAAGTTCATAGAGATGATGTATTCAGGATTGCATTCGATAAAACAGTGTTCAAGCCCCCGGTCGACCCAATGACTCATAAAACATCACTGTACTGGTTCTACCCAGGAAGCGGACTCAAGAACAATTCATATAAGCTTTGAGCTTTCATCACATTGGTGCTTTACTGTTAAAGTTATGTGGTTATCAGATATAGTGCAAAAACTTTCAAGGCTCTTAAATTTGACATTTCTATTTCTAACCAGAGTTGTTAAAGCTTATGCTAGAACATTTCATGAATTGCTTGAAAAGGATTTAGTAAACTGGAAAGAACAATGTAACGCTGTTACGATCATGTCCTTACAAATAGTTATCAGATATTACAATACTTCTTCATATCCAATTGGGGTTTTATCCTCTACTGTAAGATGTTTTAAAAAAATCCATTTAAGGAAATTTTTTAGCCTCAATTGGGGAAAACATGATATTTTAATTGGAAATCCACTGAATGTCAACATCTGTTTAATAAGGTAAAAAGGACATGCTATTCATGATGCTCATGATGTGTATAACACAGTCTGGCTTCTGGGGATTACATTATACACGTATTGCACCTGACTAATGAAATGCATTACTCATTTCATGACTGTATGATTACAGGTTTGGTGAGAGTCAGGGCTCGTTCTGTCAGCTCGCGGTGATGAAGGATGATGGCAACTTGGAGAATCAGGCGCATACAATCAACATTGAAGATCACCTGATGCAACAGCAGCAGCGGCGCAACATGAATCTCAACATTGTCACCACCCGTACCAGTGTCAACAAGCTGAAAGCCATGGCGATGAAAAATGCGGCCTTCCAGCAGCAGCAGCTGAAATCTAGTTACCATCACAACAGCCAGTTTCAGCAGAACCTTTACAACAACCAGCAATATCCCCCGCCATCCACTCGACCATTCCAGCATCACAAGTCCTATCAGCATCACAAGAACAGTTTTCATAGCAATCAGTCCGTCAAAAACACATATCATGGTTACCAAGGCAATAACAATGCTGTAAGTTTTAAGGGAAGTGCTAATGTGTCTTCTACTCAACCTCAGAACAAAGACAGGTTTCACTGGGTTAGAAATAAGCCACAGTCTCCTGATCAAGTGGAGAAGATGCGCCTCAGTCCAAATTAGTATTATAGCCATATAAGTGATATTAAATTGGAAATCCATAAAAGGCACTGCTTTTAGCTAAAACATTTCGATTTTACAATCTATTTATAAGCTTTTATGTATTTGGCAATAACCTGTTTAGAAACATTGAAAATGTTATCTTTTTTTGTATTTTGGAATACTGTCGATGGTTTCGTCATATGGGACAAAAGCTGATGCTTGCTGTACTTTGGGTGTGGAAAAAAAATCAAATTTGCTATTCTCTTTTATAAGTGATCATATTTGAAATCTATGACAATATCAAGTCTGTCTTAAACAAACACCAAGGATTCAATTCATTGAACATTTAGAATATTCAAATGCTTTACCTGTAGATATGTCTTCTTAAAAGTTCACTTTAGAAAATGTTTAATTAAAGTCCAAAGCTCATGAAGCACTTGCTTTGGTTTATTAAAAAGGAAAATTAATTCGAGGGTATGTGAATATATTTCATAAACAAAATAAAAATGACAAAAACAGTTGCCTTTCATGGAATTCTATTTATTGTGATTATTTATTTAATCGTTTACGACTTATGAACCGTTTAACTGGACTTGCGATTTGTTGTTTTAATATTATGTTGATATCGTGCAAAAATAGAAACCCATTCATTGTTTTAAAATTAATAAAGGGTATTGTCTTAGTTTTTCATTGTTTTTAGCTATCCTGAGCAAAGCTTAAGGTGATCTATTCTGATCGACTGTGTCCATTGTCAGTCCATAAATTTTGCCAAATTGTCAAATTAATGATCCTTGACTTGCCAAAAAGTGTATAATTTGACCATGTGTGCACTCTAGCAGCCGCAATTTTCATTTGTTCTTCACCAAACTTACACTGTAGTTTTATATCCCTAATATCACAGACCAACTTCAAATGTCATAACAAAAATTGACTTTGGCATTGCCTTCCTTCTCTGCCAGGTGAGCGATTTAGGGCCAATGTGGCCTTTTGTTTTATTAACATTATTGGTGGTTAGCTGCTTGGATAATTTTGTATATCTCAATTGGTTATTAAATTTACTGACAATTCTTCAGGAATTTTTTGCAAATCAATAATTCAATAATTTATGGCCGAATCCATTGATTTTAAGGAAAAAGTTGTTATTATGCTTCTAAATAAATATTTCTTTGATTATAAACATCTTAAGCATTTACTAATATTGATTTCAATATGAAACAATTGTTTCATCAGATATTTTTTCCAATTCAATGCACATTTATTATTATAAGTTTGTACAACACCATTGTCTCTTTGTATGAAAATATATTGTTAATAAAATAACATTTTTGAAAACTTCCCCAGATTTATCATCCTGATTTTTGTTAACTACGATCAAGTAAGAGCACACCAAGGATAGTCTTGTTTATAAGGCCATTATAAATTAATTGCTAGTTTATTATCCAAATTTTTCTTAAAAACAGAGAGGGCGGGAGGATTTTATTTTTTATTTTTAAAATTTTTGATTTTTTTTTTTTTTTATGAAAATAAAAAGGTTTGGGGCTGCATGGAAATTTGGGAGCGGGCAGGGTGGAGAATTAATAGGAAACGGTGTTGTCAACATTTTTAACATTAAATGTGATGCAAATTGAATGAGGTTTATATTTTTTATAATTTGTGTATGATGTAGATGAATTCACTCTTAAATGTACTACACCTAGTGCTTTATATATGTACATATAGTTACCAGTAACAACCTACTGAAACTCATTGAAATGTTAAGCAAAAAATCTCTGACGAAAAAAGATGACATATCAAGACATGTTCAGCATGTTAACTGAAAAAAGACCTGAAGAAAATATTGTAATTGGGTGGTCCATTTAGTTTTATTATTATTTTTTATACATTTTATCATTTTGAGTGGAATCTAATACCCCTGTAGACATGTTAGATGAATTCGTTGTTCAGTCACAGGTGAGGAGTGTTTCTTAGTCAAATTGTTAATTACTTTGCAATTATTATAGAAGGCAGCCATAGAGATTGTTTTAACAATGTGTTTCATTTAAATTGTTTAAAAATGTTATTTATATTGGCCATTAATTGCATATTGTGTATGGCGAGAGTGATGAAATATTTGACCACCATGTATATATATAAATGAGGTATTAACAAGGATTGATTCTAGTGAACAATTTTCCAGAATGAAATTTTATACTTAATGATGCATGGTCTGGTGTATGTAGCTTTTTAGTTTTTGTTTTGTATTGCTATAAATTTATACATGTATTTTGTTTTATTGACTTGAAATGGGTAAACTGTAGCTGTGACATTGGATGGGACTAAATGTCTTTGAGAAATATGTTTCTGATTCTAGTCCTCAAAGTATTGTATTATAAGATATTTTTGTAAATCAAAACCATACTAGTTTAGAGTATGTTATATCCTCATTTACAATAAAACAGCTGTAGCTCTTGCATTGTTAAATAGGTTAATAGCTTGAAAATCATTTTTCTATTTAAAAGTTAAGTTTTTCATGCTCATAGCAGTGGTGTGCAATGTCATTGTGACAAATAATGATGTGTTCTCATGCCTTAAACATGTATGTCGAGTAAATTTTGAGATAGTAATATATTTTAAATTTGATTTTTTACGACAAAATAAATACGGAATTGCATATTTTGCTTCAGTTGCAGATTCCCAATCTTTTAACTTCAGTCAATGTAACAACCCTTGGAATATTCTATTGACATATATTTTTGAAAATTAAGATCAAGTATTTCAGTATTTTAAAGATGCATATTTAGGATGTCACTGGCATGCTATTTATAAACAATGTTTAAAAATGAATGTTTTGATATAAATATCCGATTATTTTTAGTCGTTGACAGTTTCCCATTGATTTGTCAAAAAGCAGCTAATGTTCAGGATAAACTAGGGATGTGATATTGTAAAATCACCTTTAATGGTATCAGTCTTTTACAGTAAATTCTTCCACCAGTTCTTTTTGGGACAGTAATTTCAGCAATATATTTTTGCAACTCCATTTAAGTGAGTAATGAAAAAAACATCAGCACCACATTCCAGCAGTTTATATTTAAAAATGTAAGTTTTTGAGTCAAGTCATTTTCCAATCAAATATATACTTGTATGAATATCTTTTAGTCTGATGAATTATTTGTTAAATCATAAATAACTGGTGAGATCTTAAATATACTAGTGATTTTTTGTATAAATTAGGCTTATTTTAAACTTAATATACGGTTGTAGCTTAAATTACAGAGTGTTAAGATTTTCAGTTTTTTTTCTTCAATTTTTTAATAATATCTCAGTAGAAAGAACTTTAGACAAATAGGTTTCTTCGACTTGAAAAGCATTTAAAATATAAAGAAAATCATAACCATGATACCATTATTTATTTTTGATTGAAACACACACCCATTTTATTATCACTTGAATGTTAACCATATATGTTAATCTCAATTTGTACGACATTTTCCACCAATATGATCTCAGCATTGCAACCAGATCATTATTTGTATATTTTACTGTATACCGTTATAACCATTCAATTACAGTGTTGCTGATTTTCCATTTGATTTTAATAATTGCAGTAATACTGTATGTGCTTATTTCATCTAGGATAGTAGTTTTAATCTGGTATCTGTTTTACAATGACAAACTGAAAGTATGAATTTCTTGCCAATATAATTGTATTTTTATTCGTCCTCTGAATCAATAAAAGAGTTTTATGACCGTATCAATAAATGTGAATTAATATATTTAACACTTTAAATGTGGCAGTGATAACCAAAAAATTAACATGTTAGAAAGTTTTTCTTCTGTTTTTTATCAGGCATGCAGTTCTTAGTGCTTTATTGCACATTTTTTTAAATTTAATGTTACACTAGATATGATAAATATGTGCTTTGAAAATAGTTAAATGCATGAGTTGAAATTGTAATTGTTATCAAAGAAATGATTGTGTAATTTTTCAAATAGTTGGTTTCAGCTTGTGTATATAGTCAGAAATTGTCCATTGTACAGACAGAATCATGTACAGAAATTATTTTTGCAAGTTTATATATCGGTAGTCTGTAAGTTATTATTTATTATTTGAAAATATATAATCTTTTCTCTTTGTAAATGAGTTTTATTTAGTGTTTTCATATTGTGTTTTGCATATATGTGGAACTTCTGTAAACAGTCTTCAATTGTGATAACAACCTACGGGACTTACAGCTATGTTGTTTACAGGTTAATTGCTTAACATGTCCTAGTTTAGGCGTCACATGTACAAGCCTAGTTGGTCTTGTGGGAATGGGTATTGGAATTGAGTTGGGTTGCATCTTGTATTAAATACTGTGAAACCATTAATTTTCATGTGGGCCTGATTTTCATTGATTTTGTTGGGGGCCTAGACAACTAAATTAAATCCCAACAAGTGGTCGTGGGCAAATTAATGTTACATCCGTACAGCATAGATTTTACCTGTACCTAAAACATACACCTACTTTTGTAAGCTAGATCGATAGTTTCTATTTAAGTGTGTGCATCTATTGAAAAATAAATTTGAATTTTAAATCTTCAATTCAGTCAGGGAATTATATAGAGAAGGAAAGGCAACTGATTGAGATTTTGTGAATGCTCACATATTCAAGCAAAATTTCGCAATATCTTGTTTTCAATCATGTTAACTTCCATTCATCTCGGGAACACAAATCAAAATTCGTGCATTGCAGAATTTGTCATCAGAAAAATACCATTCCCAGAAATTTGTATCTGTGGTTAAAAAGTTTGTATACAGCAGCAAAAGTAACGACAAATTGTGAGAAATTTTTCTTCAAACCTCAGTATAATTAATTCAAGACCATTTTGCATGATCGAAACATGTTTAAACCTCTAAAATTACATACAATTCACAGTTTATGTACAAAAAATAAGTTGCCTGTGAATTATGAATGATTAATTTGTAAATTATGGATCCTTCATGTGCTATTTCATCAATATTTAGTCAGGAGATGCAAGTTTCCTGTCCCTCTATACAAGTTCTTGATTTAATGCATACAGTAGCTGTATTAATTTTCAATCCATTTCATTATATAAAATATGCATGTCAATATCAGAGGTTGTGCTTTTTACTTGTGTGTATTTTATTTTCAATGTCAAAAACACTAAAAATAGACGTCAGCGTGATGTTTTTTTTAAAGCATTGTTTCAAGTAGCTATTTCTAAAACAGAAAATATTGTGTGGAATTAATACGATACAGATTTCTAATGACCTATTAGGCTATAGTGTTTTTATTTCTTATTTTCAAATACATATTTATATCAAGTGAATTATGTGGTCTTGACCTACTTAATTACACCTTCAACTTCACATCCTCTCCAATTGTTGTTTTCATAACAGTTTGATCAAACACCAGAGCGCCCACTTATTGACATCTCTTCCTACGATTACCCCACGTTGTGGATAACATTTTCTACTGCGTGTGTAAGTGCAGGCAGTGACTTTATACTGATATAGGTCAGTAATTTAAATGCTGTATGTAATAGAAATACTCTAATTCAAAGATCACACTACAGCAATTATTTATCTAAAATTCGTTTTCAATGAAACTTACGTCCCGACGAATATGTCCTTGAACCAAAAACAATCAAAAATTAATGCTAATGTTAAGAAATGGTTTCACAGCAATGAGGTTTGAGTGGTATTGATTTTCCTTCACTTAATCGTCTAAATTTGATTTAGCAGTGGTTGTACATAGAAGGTCAAGTCTCATATTTCAAAAGATTTTGATATTTGTTTAAAATCTTTTGTGTTTGCTCTGACTTTGGCAGGGTTTTCAATTATAAAATGATTGTTATTAACCTGTATATTTCTTTGGCCAAATATTTGGAACATTGTGTGAGAAAGTTTGGCAGTTACTTGTGGGAGGACAGTGGTTCTACTCTGTTTTCACCTTGAAATTCTCCACAAATAAAATGCAATATAAAGCGCATCATGTGTTAAAAATGGCGTTCTACCGGTACATGCATTTGGATGGCGGTCCCTGTCTAGTACTGCAATACATGTCGAGAGGTATAAAAAATTAAAAAATATTCAGTATTTCAAAATTTAAAACAATGTTACTGAATTAGTTTCCCAACAACAGATAATAATGTTAATAAAGACGAGTTGTTCCTACGTTTTCTCATTTAGTGCTGTTCGCAATAATTGGTAACATTTGATTTTAAAGGGGGCGATATTTTTTAATTTAGAAAATTGTTGTACATGTGCACCTGAAAAAGGATAGAAGGGATAGCAAATTTTATTATTATGTCTCTCTGTTCTTTAGTCATCGTTCATGAAAATGGTGCAATATGATTATAAAGTCATTTAAATTAAGTTTATGGAAGTTTCACCAGTATTTATTTATATAAGTGTCACTTGGTGATGATATATTGTTTGTTATTTTATATAAATCTCTGCAAAGTTAGTAGAACTATAATATCTAAATCTTCTATATGAAGGTATGACATCCAAAAAACGAGTGGGAGGGGGGGGGGGGGGAGGAGGAGGAGAGAGTGGATTTAAGATTATATAAAGCATGCATTGAAATACAACACTTTTCTTTTTTCACAAATTTGTGTGTATTTAAGAGTTTTGTCCCTTTGACTGCAGGTAATAGTGCATATAGCCATAAACATATTAGTGTTGTGTGATATATACACCTTGGTATTGGTTTATTGTTGGCTTAATGATGATCTTTCTTCAGGACCATGGAAAAACACACAGAATTTCAAAAACGTCAAGAAAACATATCTTAAAAGAGAGAAGTATAAACATTTCTTTGTATGAAAGAAGTGTGTGTTTTTTTTGTTGAATTTATTTTAAATGTGTAAAATACAATTGGCTAAAGTAAAAAAAATCTAGTACTTTGTGTTGGTAAAGAACAAATGAGTTTGACGTTTTCATTGCGGAATGAAAACAACTTTCTGATTCTATTGCCTTACTTAAAAAACATATCAAAACATTAAGTGAAGTTGTGAAGCTCAAAAATACAACCAATGTCATTTTGAGATCGTCTTATGGAAATCTCAAAAATACAACCAATGTCATTTTGAGATCGTCTAATGGAAATCTCAAAAATACAACCAATGTCATTTTAATATGGTCTCTGGATGGAAATCTTGTAATAAGAATTGATATCATTTTGGGATTGTCTTCGATTGAAATCGCCTAATTATAACAGATGTCATTTTGAGATGATCTCAGATGAAATGTCATATTGCAATCAATGAAATTTTGAGATGATGGTCTATTTATGCAACAGATATTATATTATTGAAATACTTGCAGAGGTTGGTTTAATATATTAACCAAAATGTGCGATTTCACAACCATGTTGATTTTTCTTGTTGTTTACGTTTTATAATACATTGTATTACTGTATATCTGCCCTGAAACCTTTCTTTTAATTAATTGTAATTGCAAATTTGCTTAGTTTTATTGTAAGATGATGTGTTCAACTGGAAGAAAGAAAAGAAAAGAAATTCCAGCCATACCTGCAGTGTGCTTCAGTTCCAAAATATTACATGATATCACTGATATCATTATCAAAAGTTTAATGATGAAAAGCTGCGTTAAAATTTATTTTAGCTAAAATATCAACTACTTTTTTTACCATTCCATAAATTCCATTCAAATTCACTACTTGTATTTTAGAAAGAAAAAGAAAGTTTTGTTTTACGTTAAAAAACATATTTATGAGGGGCAGTTTATGCGGATGCATTGCATCCACTATGTGTTTTTATTGTTGTAAACTATTTCACCCTCGTAACAGGGAGTTTTAGAAGGTCATTTGGACGTCTAACAGTGTCTCTGATACCGTGTGTATTTGTGAGGAAACCTGTTGATGTTTTTATGGCCTGTGATCATCTGAAGTGAGGGGAAAGGTCAGAGAGTTATATTTTAAATGTGCAGAAAGCGGAGTTGAAAAAAATATGGAGTTTATCATGTCTGGCTGTTGAAATCATGTTCATACGAGTTGTAATATTTAAATATTTTTGGTCAGTATGTCAGAGGACAATGTCCTTATTACTCAGGCAAGAGACAGTTTTGTTAAATGATGATCTAGTTATCTGTTGAATATTATTTTGTCAAATATTTTAAGCAATGCGGTAGTTTAGTGGATAGAGTGTGGGCCTCTCATGCCCGAGTTACGGGTTTGATCCCTTGCTTGCCTCTCGAAAAACATTCAGTATTGGTTTTGCCCAGGAAGTCAACTCGACAGAATTGAACTAAAATAAATTGGTATGAACTAAAATTATTTAAAATATTTTCTAAATAATTAATTGGCTAAAAATGTATAAGTGACTAAAAGTTGACTTAAAAATGGATATTATAAATGAACTTGCAGTTTGATTTTTCTGCACATTGAATGTAGGTATGAAAGAGACTGGGTGACATTTTGTTTTGAAAGTTGCTGTTTTAATTTTTCTCATGCAGGGTATTGCGGGATTGATATTTTTGCAATTCACATTATTATTTTTAGTTTTTTGCTACCAAATTTTAAACATCATGTAGTTATGTTGAGAGAAGTGCCTGATTTTGTTTAAGAGAATGATGATAATGGAAATTGGTGGTTTGGTAGTTGGCACTTATCATCATGTGTCTTAAAGACGGAATGTTGGCATTTTAAATTGATGACATGATGGCAGACAGTAAACTTTGCCAAAAATCTGCGAAAAAGTGTGATTATATAATCCATTTCTTTATCTTAATTCTTGCTTAAGAAGGATCAATGTATAAAAATGAAATTATGTGAAGACTTCTTTATTACAATTAAAAAGAAGCAAAATTAGTGATCATTTTTGACAAGTACATCAATTGTTATCAAATATTTCCACCCTAAACAGCTTAGAAGTGCCAATGATTTTTAAATTTTTAAAAGATATTAAGTGGTTGGTTGTAATATTTAAACACTGGCTAGTCTGTTCTGCCAGTGTCCTGTTTTTAGTAACGTTACATAGATTTGGGGCTTAAATGCTAACATTTCCACTTTAAATCAAAGCAGACAGACAGCTTACCATCATCAACATCACGCACAGAGTGCCATAATAAACACTTGCATTCAGATTGTACAGAGTTACCCAGCTTGCATTAGTGCTCGCTGCATATTTTTATCAATCTCATTTTGTAAGTTCATACATTAAAGAGTTACATGCATGTCATTCCAAACATACAAGTGTTGTGTTAATGATTATTAACGGCTGGATATTAGCATCGGACTTATTGATCTCAAACCTAGACAAATCATGACTACAGATGTTTGTTTCCATCTTTGAATGTGTAATTGTTCATATCACTTGTAAAACCATTCAGCAATCTTTTGTAACATCTCGTTTCATATCGTTGTTATAATTTTTTTCCTCACAGATTACATCATCTATCATGTATATTTTATTAGTGCAATTGTACTGGTTTATCACATGGTGAGCTCAGTCAGTCATCTATTTTCTACATTGGATTATCTCCCTTGCACTAATTTTTATTTCATTTTTGGGGAAATAAATAACATTGTAAAATCAAGTTAAATGCATTAGATCTATTTATCAAAACTCACAAAAGTTATCTTACAGATTCCAAAGTCATTTATGTGTTTTTGGCATGAAAAATACCAACATCCTTTAAATATCAAAAGGAGGATATAGTAAATTATTTAAGGAAACCAAAACAACAAAAAACAATATTTATTTTGGCCATTATAAAAAAATCCTGACTTCCAATTCATCACAGTTCCTGTAACTTTCATAAAAATATTTAGTTCACAGATTGGTTAATAACCAAATCGTGACACAAAAAAATCATTAATTTGTCCGATTTTTTGTTAAAGTATAATTAAGTATAATTATCATTACAATATTTGTTTGTGTTTCTGTAGCAGGGAGATGATTGCATGTAGGTTAGGTCTGTGTGAAGCTGCAACACCACATCACATTTATTCCTGCCAGTCATTGTTGCTATCTGTGATATGACAGCATTTCAACAAAGTGTTACCAGAGAGGGACGACGCTCACAATCAAAACAGATCTGATCAATAATAAACTTATTTTATAGCATATGAAATTGTCTTAAATTGTTAATTTTAACTCCATTTCTTTGCTATTGACATAATACATGTTCAAGTATATGATGTGTTTTATTTAATGCACAGGAACTTACTGGCCTGGTCAGCTCGGTAGGGTGTCTTACTATCAGTCCTGGTGTCCTGAGTTCGGGTTCTCATCCGGTCAGTTCCTGTTGGCGTCAAATAACCTATAATGTGTTGGTACGCTGTAAAACCCAATTCATTCATTCACCGTCTGACTCCGTGTTGATTCATTGTATATGACAGCCTCCTCATTTTTTTTCACCACTGATTCAAGTTGGATAGTGATAAGTTACAAGCGGAGATGGGTGTGCTCGGGTATTGGTTTACCTTCCAGGATTCCATGAGAGTTGTTGAGTTAACTGATCGTTAGCCCTTGATGGCATAAAAATTACACAAAATATTTATTGATATATATAAAAGAAGCAATCAAAGTGAAAAGCAGTTAAAATATTTTTATGAGATGATGCATTGTCAGTCGTCCATAGCAGTTCTTTCTCTGAAGCACATGGATGTTTTTAGCTTGCCGGGACTTGGGCGTCGGCGTCGTCTCCAGACACCCAGGTTCAATTTTTGCGTTTAAGATATCTATGTAACCACTCATTTGATATGAATGAAACGTCGCAGGTGTGTTCACCATCATCAATGGAACACACACACAGACAAGAACCATAACTCTGGATTGCATTTTGGCAGAGCTGTGGCCCTTTTTGGACTGAATTTTTCAGATTAAAGTTTTTTATCAGGTAAGATATCTATGCAACCACTCATTGGATATGAATGAAGCTTCACATGTGTGTTCACCATCATCATTTCTCTGTAACAAATTACATGTCCGATGGCCAGCATGATTATGCCTCAAACAATTAAATGGCAAATGTCTAAAATGGGGTACAGCACCAATTTTATGTTGGAGGATATATGGCATCCAGTTAGTTTTATTAGCAGAGAACCTTGGAATGACCGGAGTACAATTGCTGTCCTGTAAATAAAATATCGGACAGAGATGCCAGCTGGGCTCGAAACCACTACTTTAGTAACGAGAGGAAATTGATCTTAATCCTTGAATCACTCGACCATGGAGGACCCTAACGGTAGAAGATACACTTGCACAAGTCTAAGGTCTATTAAGGAGTCGTGTCAAAACTATCAATACCCCCGCAACACTGCCTTGACGATTAGTGATATTTTTTAAGTGAATGGTTGTTTAAATGTGTTTTATAAAAATTTGTGCTGCACACTACACATGATGTTGAGAAGTCGATCGCATAAAAACTGGAAACAATTGGTTTCACAAGAACTGAAATATAGTAAAAACAGCAATTTTACAAAGGGCTATAACGTCAGCATCACAAAATTTGCGTCACACACATCTGCACTTGATGTTGATGATGTATGCAAAGTACCAGTATCGAGTTGATGAGGTGAAAAATGTTGAAGTTTACTTAACATGGTTAATACAACATTTTCACTGATAATGGAACTGCATGGAATAAGTTGCACATATATGCATTTGAAGTTGATCATGTAGAAGTAGTTCAAGTCCCGAGAAAGTAAAGTGCAATTCCTCTGTATGAAACAAGTGTGACGCACAGTAGGGTAAAATGAGTATTAATACATGCATGGCAAGAATAGGACCACTGTAGCTTGTGCATGTTAGAATTGACATTTTGTGCATCGTTTCAAATTTACTGGAACTGCAGTTCTGCTGGTATCAAGGTTCTGGGTTCATTCTGCACATTTTGTTGATTTTTTTTTTTCTTTAACATTTCATCTATGTTATGTAGATTTTGTACATGAAGAGCGGCCGGGCCTGATTAGCTCAGTCGGTTACGCGTCCGACTACCAATTCTGGGGTCCCGCCAACCAATATTCTCAGTGAAGATTGATATACGGCATTGTGTCATTATTATTCATCTCTCACCGCTGATTCAAGAGGGAAAGTTATCAGTTACTTGCAGAGATTGGGTGTGCTCGAGTACTGGTTTATCCTAGGAAACAGTGGTTAGGTTAACTGATTGTCTGTTAGCCCTCGATGACATAAAAATGATGCTCAATAATCAATCAATCAAACATGAAAAACGAGCTTGGAATCTTCCATTCCTGCGGTCATCACAATATAACCAACAGGTCTTGGTACACAATAAAGCCCCGAGGGTCAAAATACAGGGATTGGATAAATCACATGGAATATTAAGTAACAACAAAAATGGAATTAATTTTTCAGGCTTTATTTCTTGATGGCATTATCTTCATAACATTACAAATGGTGTTCTTGGTAACTGAAGTCACAATCCGAGTGTGGTAGTTCCACATATCACTCGTAACATGGCAATGACCTACCGACACTGAAAGATCACAGGAGCTTGAGTAAACTAAAACTAGCACAGAACAAGTTTTCATTGTTCGGTCCTCATATCTTATGCTCCTTGACGTGTGACCTTATGACACTAGCCTTATGTCAGTGGGTCATTGGATGACAATCACCTTTTCAGTTTTCCTATTATTATTTCTCTATTATAAACACATCTTGCAAGTAAGCATATGGTTTCATGATATTTTTACATAATGTTTCTTGCATAACTAACAATACAGAAAAATGTTAGTATCAAAGATGTTACCAATATAATATTGTGATGCATTTATAACTCTTCAATAATCAGGAATAACAAAACACAATAATGTTTAATAGGCACAAAATGCTGGAAATTGAAGCGGCTTAAATGTCAGCTATTCCACTGTATGTGATTACTTAACTGTGTTATGAATACATAATTTTATATTATCCATGTGAAAGATAATTAAATTATTAAAATCAGCAACAATACACAGGCGATTTTATACCCAAGTAATCGTTTACGCATTTCTGTCACATTAGCCATGATATTGCAAACTCAATATAACTGATCTTCTAGAGAAAGTGACTTTATGTTACGCAGTCAAATATAAACATTACATCAGAACGATCTACAGTCGGGAAATTCACACATGTTGCTATAAACCATGTGTAGAAAATATTCGATTTCTACATCATTGCAATTGATTGATTGATCTACAGCCGTGAAATTCTCTCCCTATGATGTTATTATAAACCACTACGTGAAAAAAACAATATTCAATTTATATAACATTGCAATTGATGATCTAGTCGGAAAATTCTCTCCTTCAGATACAACTGTAAACCACGACGAGAGAAAAACATTCTATTTATTAAAATAACTGATTCAAAAACACTTTCAAAAAGTTGATGAAAGGTACAAATTTAAAAAGCCAAAGAAAAAAGATTTTTATCGTAATTTTTTTCGTGAAATGCAACCATGGTGTTCAAGTTTTTACTGGTAATCTGACATTTATACGAAAATGTTATTTCTTAAGTATCACTTAATATTTTATAAAGCCATTACCAGTATGCATCATGCTTCACACTTTGGGTATTTTTGGAAAGTACCCAACAAATCAAATTGCTATAAACAGCAGATGTCAAAAATCTAAAGATTTCGAAGACAAAAAAAAACAACACCTTTTTTTGTATCAAGTTTCACTTTGCCATACGAACACAAACATCTTCAATACAAATGAGATATCAATTCCACTAGGTCTTTAAATTCTGCTGAATGACATTTTAATATTCCAAAGTCTATACATATTTAAGATAACAAAAATATTTCTCTGGTGCTAGAGAATTCTCCATTGTATACCATATGGTATTTAGCTATATAATGCCCTATATCAACATTAATGAAACAAATGTGTCGAGCAACAGCAATTTGAAATCACATAACATCTAGTTTGGAAGAGTTCTTGAAACATTCTTTCAATGTCTTTAAACACCATGTTCAACACGACAGGTCACACATGACATTTGCAGTTTTATTGATGGAGGAAGACCTCATAATGAATTTGAGTAGAAACACCATCCTTTCACAAATAACTGGCAAACTTTTCCCCCATACGAGTATTTAGACCAACCACACCATCTCTGCTGTGATAGGCAAGCGGTCATTAGACAACAATAAACCATGGAGAACCCTCGAAATGTTCTATCAAAGGTTCTCCAGTGCACAAATTTGGTAATAGAATACCCAACACAGAGGGATCAAAACCACAACTGTGTCGAGCCAAAGGCTACCAATAGCTTATTAAGTTAGATACTGGCAGCTGAAATACTTAAAATATATTTCCAAAAACTTCATAGCAGTTCATGGAATCCCCCCCCCCCCCCTCCACCCCCCAAAAAATCTTGACCAGTAATTAACTAAATATGAACATGCCATGTAAAAGAAATGTGTTTCTGATCGTAAGCTAAGGTGCCACTCACCAACCTGCTAGCTGAGTTCATGTAATAGCTACACTATTGCTCAACACATGACTACTCGTTTTCTATAAACATGAAATAATGAATGATATCATTTTTTTTGTGATTTTTTTTTATGTTTTTATCTTACATTTCTTCATCTCCATTATGTTTTTTTTTCCATTTTAACACAGATACAAACATCTAACCTGCGTCAAAGCAGGCAGCAAGTCAGCACAACTACAAATACATGTTATCAAAAATTAATAAGTACACAAGTTCAAATATATTTTTTTTAAAAAAGAAGAGTCACGTACACAAGTACACATAAATGGGAAATTTCAGCACAAAAAATATGAAGAACAAAAGAAACAACCGACAACATTTAAAAAGAGTTAAAAAGCACAGTTATTGCTACACACATAAAATGATAAGCAAAATATATATTTTTTATATATTGTAACTAACAGAAGATGATATAAAAACATAAAAGAAAATAGGAAAATTTGAAACAAAAAATATGCAGATATTATTGTATAAACAAATAAAAGCAGATAAAATTTTTAGCACATAGTGTTGGGGGAAAAATATATATGAAAGATGGTCACAATCAACAAAGCAAATGAAAACAGAACAGAGCAAGCTTACACCAAATAGTTTATACATATCTTAAAACTTCAAACATAACATTAGTTGATTATAGCACATTCAAAATGAAAACAACAAATAAAATTAATGTAGTTAAAGAAAAGTATGTACATCTCAGTCAAACATGAATAGAAAAGAAAAACCTATCGAGGGACACGTTTACTGTAACACAAGCGACACCATAAACCGTAAAAATATTTATTTTTCAAGCATATGTTCTTTATTTCTAGGACAAAAAAAAAAAAAAGACTATGATTTGAGCAAAACTGTCAAATTGCCTTGAAATGCCTTCTGTAGCTCAACTCTATGTAATGACCCTGAGGTGGAATTTCAAATATGTAAAACATAATATGCAAACTATCCAAGTATCCATTATATGTTATAAGAATACTGCACATATGACAGATCTTTTTCTCAAATCTATATTTTATTATTGGAAGTTTAGAAATTAGGCACCAGCGGCTGACATTCCTTTCCTTCAAACTTTGAAACTTTTAAAGGTTTCCTTTAAATGTAATTAAAAATTGATAAAACCATTTAAAATGTGATTCCTAAAAAAAAAAAAAGAAATTCATATCTTTAACTTTTGAGCAATGATAAAAATTAATAAGATGAACTTTGTCTATAAAATAAAATACTATCAGAATTGCCACATTTTAACATTATCTCTTTATTTCAAATATGCCAGTTCACACAAAATGTTTTGAAAATTAATTTATGATACATCATTTTACTTTTATAACCAATTGAAGAATTCTAAATTTCATCCCTATAAATTACAACAGAAACATTCTTAAAATATCCGAGTATCGAACTCTTTAAAATACTGAAACACAGACACAAGAAGCATAAAAACTTACTTTTTGAGTCAAGCACCTCATCCACATTTTGTATTTTTTACCATTAACACAATTCCAATAAACTACTTCCGTGCAGCTTACATATTTAAAGCATTATTTCCAGTACTTTTTTTAAGTAATTCTTAATTGTAATACATGAAAAATTCAAATAAAAGTAACGATATAAAGCTTTAATATTAATTTTTACATCAACCCCCAGGACATAATTGACACACGTTATTCACCTGACCTTGGACAATTTCAGAAATATATAGCCACTTTTGAATAAAAAAACCTATTCTGTTCCACTAAATATACTGTCGGGTGCCATCAATAAATAAACAACAGTATTTCATTGTTTGAGTTTAAAACAACAAAAATATGCTTAAATATACAACACAAATAAACCCAAATCTCCACTAACAAACTTCAATCTCAATTCCTTCCAATGTTGCCAGCATACATACGGTACATTAACAATAGAATATAACTGATAAATGAACATAGCACAGAGTTCTCCTGCTGCAAAATTATGACGACATTAAAAATGAACAAATTCACATATTGAATATAAATGTACAAGCTTAAAATAGCATGGTACAAATTGCAGACGCAACAAAACATCAAGCTGAATGTCTACATGATGGACAAAATCTGATTACACCAACAAGATCTTTGCACAAAAAAAAAAACCCACATCAGATTCACAAACATGTCAACTAGTCATTCGCACAAATATTGAAGTTCCCTGATTTAAACAGAATAACTTGTTGCGAGCAATACAAACTGTGTCCATCAATGAATATATACAGTAAAAATATGAAGAAAAAAAATGAAATGTGTTTGTTTACAAGGAATTGCGCTCGGATATTTAAACATATGTTATCCGAGATTATACAATTTATATTACAAATGGTACAAATTAATATTTTATATACACACCAAACTTTATAAAAGTCATAATACCATTACCTGGGTGAAATTTTTATTATTTCTGTTATTATATCATTTTAATAAACATTTACGTTACCACAACAACTAACTACTTTATCAGAGTTCCTACTTCAGAAACAAAATTATCTTTCATTCCAAAAAACATGAAAACTACACAATGAAATTATTTTAACTTCTGTTTTTGCTTTGTCAATCACATTTATAAAAAAATAATCTTGTACTGTATTACTGAAGTTTATGCCAGAATTTTGAACAAAATCCAAAATGATATTGAGACCTCAAAATGTATGTAAATGATCTTCACGTCGGCCTATTTTCTTTTGTCAACTATCAAAAGTCCCTTTTATTTAATATATCTAAATATATAGTTAAAAATTCAACCGAACATACAAAGATCAGTTTTAACCTCAAAAATTATATTGCGCATTACAACACCGTTATTGGCCAACATCATCTCCCCTTTATCAGACATATGCAATCACTCATCTGTCTATGATGTTTTTTGAATTTAATTAAAATTAAATTTTATTTCTACCTTTACCTTTTTAAATGTAAACCTTCTACAAGCTTTAATATTGAACAAGAGCGCTCATAACACATTTTGATTGATAAATTTATGCTTCAATGAACAAATACACATGGCCACAATATTTACAGTAGGAGGAACTGGAAGGAGTCCCTTCATATATATCCAAGCTCTATTTAATCGCATACAAAAAACATCATAGTTCTTTAAATGAAATTCATTTATCCAAAAAAATACACAAAATGCCCTATTTCTGTTTTTTAATTATCAAATTAAAAGAATAACAAACTATAAACTCTGCACATTAAAATACTAAATCAAGGGTTATAAAATCGTCTTCTTTAAGCTTATCAACAATAATTTGACATCTTATACTTTACTATTAAATAAAGAAATATAATGTAGAAATAACATGTACTGGTGCACTTATTCAACTTAATATCATTCTGTTTTAACAAAAATCTTAATGAAACAGCGCAGTAACATATAAACATTTCATTATACTATTTCTCAAAAACTTTGTATAAAGTGCAAATACATGCTTAATCACTCATACAGAATGTAGACACAACCTGCAGTATGTATCTACAGTGTGCAGAACCCATGCTGCACGTACTTGTTCATAATTCATGCTGCAATGACACACAACCAAACCTACCGATCTGCAAGTGTAGCATTCATGCACATGTACCTACACAGTGCAGGGTGTATACAGTCAAACTGGTGTAAATGGTAGCCACTCATCTTAAGCATCCAAATATTGCATTTCCCATTTCTATGCTTTCATAGCAAATGAACCTGTACCAAGTAAAAACTTCTTCCCTTGACTGGCTGCTTATGACAGAAATGACTGTATATTATATAAACAATACTGCTGGATGTATCCACAATCTGTCCGAATGTATTGTGCAATTGATACTAGTGTAAAATACAAAAATATACTCTAAAATTCAAGAGTAATGCGTTGAAAGGAAACAAAACTGTTAACAAAGACCACTGCCGCTACCCATCCAAATTTACTATTTACATATTCGAGATCATATGAATTGTCACATACTATTCTACTATCAAATCTACATCACCAGCAAAGTCATTGTCGACGTGAACAAAAATATATCCATCAATAATGAAAAATTCACAACAAAACTGGACATAACATATACTGACAATACTTAGATTACAAGCACAGGTGCACCATGGGAGCCATATCCTCCTCTCTTTCGAGATTAATTGAGATTCTTAATGATCTCATTTCACCATGACGACATTCTACTAGTTCATCATGCATTCGTATTGCCTTATAGCATCATACACTTCCATAACACAACATTAAGGCCTTAAAAGTAAAATAATAGTGTTGTTTGAGCAATAATCCAATAGTTTTCTGTAGATGTGTAGATAAACTTAACAACACTACTGTAGTTTTGCAAAACTTAACAACATTCGTTCAGTTTCATTAAACTAACAACACGACTGTAGTTTTGCAAAACTACCAACATTTGTTTAGTAAAACTAAAAACATTTGTCGAGTAAGAGTAACAACACTCCTGAAGTTTTGCAAAACTACCATTTGTATGATAGTCCAGTACAAGCAACACTCGCGTAGTTACCAAAACACCCATTTGTATGACAGTCCAGTCCAGAACAACAAACAACACTTGCTTAGTTACCAAAACTACCATTTGTATGACAGTCCAGTCAAGTACAACAAACAACACTTGCTTAGTTACCACCATAATATAATAAATTCTTTAAGCCCTCCTAATCCCAGCTCACTTTTCCATATTTGAACCCACCTTAAAGTTTAGTTAGCCCACATGCCCGACTCCCATGGTGCAACTTACATAAATGCATCAAAAACTGACATCAGTAGGCCAAGTCCTGCTAAAGCACTTATTTAAAAAAAAAAATCACTATATTATCACCTTCTCATCACAATTAAGGGCTTCTATCAATTATTTGTTCACAAAAAAGTAAAAAAAACAAACACTTCATCATTTATTAACTGTCAGATGTCCCTTACTTAAAGAATTATTTCTTAATCATTAAAAAACAAGATACAAAAACAGTTCTCATGTTCCTATTAAAAATAAATTGGTAGAAAAAAGCTAAACAACAAGATTAATACTGTTCTCTGAAAACTTTGTTCCAGATTTGCAAACTTGACAATTTCATATCGAGCGAAGATCTATAAAGTTGATTATTCCAGCAATGAGTAAATTAATACACGAAATAATTGCACCAATCAAAACTCAGAAAAAAAAGCAAGAATAGCATTTCATTTGACTATTTGTGAACAGATGACAAAACAACAATATTGAGTTGCACAAAGGTTCTTTTCTCTTTGTTGCCCGGCAACTTTCGACAGCAAATTTTAATAGATACAAATAACAATCCTGTAACAAGCCGTTAACATACGTAATATCAATATTTATATATGAACGTCTACATGGCCATCTTCCCCCTAGTTAATATCATTAACATATAACAGTTTCAATGAAGTCACGACCTCTACTTTGTAACACATGCCACCATGAAGCTGTATCTCTCATTTGTATCTTAACACCAATTCTTCTCGGTTTCTTAACCACCACTTTCTGTTTTTCCTTCTACCTCTCAGATTTCCAAACGCAAAAGTACTCTCCCTCCAAGTTAATAGAACATATCACTCCCGTCGGATAAGTCACACGGAAGCACTTCATTGCAAACTTTCACAGCCTCATCACCTTGTTTAACTGTTAACATGTGCTGCTCTCAAAGTTGTGTTACCAAAGTTCTGCTCTCCAAAAACAACAAATTTACAACAGTGATTTAATACAATTTTTTTTTTCATATTTCATAATCTATTTTTAACAATCATCGTGTCTATAAAGTCACGTCCAATACAGCTTTTACCATGATCTTTGTGCAGGAAGTCTCCATGAGCACTCTATCAAAATGGTGCTTTCACGATGTTCAACAAGGAGGGTCAGGCAAGTCACGACGAGTAATTCTTCTTATATGGAGCTTTCACAAAGTTCAACAAGTAGGGTCTCTTGTGCAGGAATCTCCTCAATATTCACGATCTTCAGGGAGTTTGACATTTCTTCCCGAGCTTTTACACGACACAGAGGAAAGCCCAAAAAGGCCGCCAACACAAGGGATACAGCGACCATGTAGAATGCCAAATCACCTTCCATCACACCTGTGTTAGGAGAAATACAAGATATATATACACACACATATATATATATATATATAGAAAGAGAGAGAGAAAGAACATAAATTAGACCTACAAAATAATATGAAAATATATATAACCTATGAGGTGACTGCAGATGCAGAACTAATATTCAGTTTATATGATGATCACAATTTAAATATTGATTTTGTCACATTTTAGTGGATTTGACATACCAAATCTTTCAGTTTTATTTATTAATAATAATGAGAGGCTTTTTTTTATCAATTTTAAAAATGATTTTATTTTTTTTTAAAACATTTATTGTTTCCTCACTGATATATAGCCTTTATAAGCAAATCATCAATTTTCCCAAAAGTAACAATAATACCACAAATGTCTATTATTGGTTTAATGTCCAATATATATATAATAAATTGTTTGGGGGCCCCATGATATCCATTTTCTAACATACCTGACAGCTGGAAAGCAGCCAGTGCCGCAAACCCTTGGCAGAAAATCAGTAGACCCATGGAACCCGTCAGTCTATCCTTGCCAAATAATTCTATGAGGAGGATGGATCGCAGAGCCAAAAATGCCGCTGAAATATAAAATTGGTTAAATTAGTTTCAGTATTTCAAAACAGTATTTGTATTTTTTTAAATTGTGTTTTCTTCATTTGTAAAACCTTATAGTGATATATGGGTATCCATTTTTATTTGTGGAGTAAGACCTGGGAATGATCCCCCACCCCACCCCCCTAATGCAAAGAGTATCTCTGAAATAGTATGAGCCACTCTTGAGTACACTTCCCGGGTAGAACCAGTCCAGTGTTTTTTTTATCAGCCATCAGGTGAAGCTGGGGATCATACTTGTAACTTTAGCTCTATCCTCTACCCTCTTAGTAATATGCTACGGTGAGTACTCTGAACATTCAGACATAAATAATACATATCAGAAATAATGACATGCTTGTTGACATTTCAAAAAGAAACACTCTGACTGAAATATGCCAGATATAAAAGTAGAGCTAAATATAAATTATGGTATATATTCAGGCCATTATTGCATCTACGTGAGAAGGCGTACAATGAGTGCACTATTTTCACCTGATGGAGTAAAACTTGCTGTCTAGTTGATAACTGTCCTAGACTAAGATCCTCACATCTCTTAATCAAGTTTTAATTCTATGCTGCAGAAATAGGGTAAGCACAGGCAGATTCTTATAAAAAACACACCCAAAAAAACATGAACAATTTAAAAAAAAAATAAAAAATAAAAAATAAAATAAAATCCTCCCCATTTTTAAGAAAAATTTGGATAATCTAGCAATTAATTTATAACAGCCTTATCTACAAATTTATTACTGATTCTATAGAGGAAGGGAGACGTGTATATGACATACTCTTTTTGTTGTGCAATAAACAGGATTTAAACTAACCAAATGACTGCAGGGCTATTTCTCACACTTTTGGGAATGGGGTCGGGGCACCTTGGGAAAATTAGCATTACTTTTTAAAGAAATTGGGAAAATTACATAGCACAGGTTCCTACAATACATGTTACAATATCTGTGTAAGGTATATTAAAAATGTGGTTTTATAGAAGACTACATTAAAATCATATTATTAAAAATTCTTCAAACTTCCCCCCCACCCCACCCCCCCTCCCCCCACAACATTTTTTTTTGGTTTCGTTGCATTTTGAAATTGTGAATTTTGATATTTTAGACTGGATAAAAAAAGATTCTATTTTGTCATTTGGAATGGGGCAGAATAACAGCCCTAAAAATGGGCAAACAAGAGTTCTGGACTGTCTTACAATCATATTCCTGACCAATACACAATAGTTCACAGACTATACGAGTGTTCAACTCCACTTCAATAAGGGGTGATAAAGTACAGGTCAGAAACGATAACTAAAGTACAACAGACGGTTTGATCTGCTCAACCACATCTGTGTAACTGTACAAAGAACCCACTTACATTTTGTGTCATTGTGCCATGTACTATGAAATTTCTGTGTTTTTGCCGCCCAAGATTGGTACATAAT
Source organism: Panopea generosa (assembly GCA_029582155.1). NCBI lineage: Eukaryota > Metazoa > Mollusca > Bivalvia > Adapedonta > Hiatellidae > Panopea > Panopea generosa. The sequence continues at coordinate 19,083,720 of CM055894.1, read as the reverse complement.
TTTGATTGTGTATGCTCTTTATTCCAACTCATTTACAGGATTTCCTGTGAAATGTGTAAATTTCTTCAATATGTTCATCATGTTACAAACAAAATTCATGAAGCAAAAAACAATTCTTTCGTTTTCTTTGTTGTAAAAAAATATGTATAAAATAATATTTTTTGGCCAGATTTTGATTTTGCAGTCATTTTAAAGAAAAATGGACGGACGGGCAATAAAAAAGTCTGGGTAGATGAAATTTTGAGTGTGTAGGTAGAAGCATGGCAAACAAGTTTTTTTTTTTTTAAGGACGGCCTAGAGAAAACATGATGGATATATATATATATTTTTTTTTATGTCTAGACTGTACCATATATTTTTCCAACCACACTGTCATATCTATTTTAGTTATATTTAACCTATTCTTGGCTAACATGATAATGTCTGAAATATGTATCGCGATAATGGTTCGGTAACCACTTACCAGTGAAGAACCCGAAAAAGGCGGCGTAGAATGAGAGCCAACCATCGTTGATGAACATCGACATAAAGAAAGACAATGTACCAGCCATCGCCAGCAAAACGTTGTTCAGTTGAACGGCACTGGTCCACGGGCGGTCAGCAATCCAACCGACAATGAAACGACCAATCATATTGGCCACCCAGATAATTGAGATCAGGAAAAGGGACTTATCCTTGCTAATACCCAGAGACTCAGCTTTGGCAGGCAGATGGACAAATGGAATGATGAAGCCTGTAAAATAGTACAAGAGATTATATATAGAATCAATAATATAAAATTAAAAACCATAAAATTTCTTTATGTCATAGAGAACAATGCAAGATACTTGGTAAGGCCATTATAAATTAATTGCTAGATTATCATCCAATTTTTACTTAAAAAAGGGGAGAGCTGGAGAGTTTTATTTTTCATATTCATTTTAAAATAACATTTTTTTTTTTTTTAATGAAAATAAAAAGGGTCAGGGCGGCATGAAAATTAGGGGGCAGGTGGGGATGATAATCTAGCAATTAATTTATAATGGCCTAACCCTTTACTCCATAGATACGCATTTTCCCGCACCAATCAAGAAGGCTTTGGAAAACAGTGCAGGAAGAGTAACGAGCAATCTGAACACTTCCTGCACTGTTTTCCACTCTGTCAGTTAATATAAACATAATTCACCCATTGCTGATACGTGGTAAATTAATGCTTTCAATATTAGAGGTGTCCAAAGGCGTTTATATGAAGTAAAGGGCTAGGCAAGACATTTTGTATAAATGAGTTGTATCACTACACGGTTTGTACTGTGTTGTCAAGAAGCATATATATGCCCTTTGCAGACAAGTTTCAGACACAGTTAATTAGTAAATATTCGTCAAGAAAATGAAGAGGAAATACATTTCATGATTCATTGCTACCCTATGCTCAACTTACTGTACTAGACCTTTACATAAAACCAGATAGTGTGCAAAGGTAAAACACAGTAATAAACGAGCCTCTATGTAGTCAGTTGTATATTTAATTATTAATTGTTTTCTAAGGTAATTATAAATTAACAGCTACATTTCAACCAATTTTTTTTCTTTAAAAGGGGGGGGGGGGGGGGGGGGGGGGGGAGGGGAGGTGAAGGAGGATTTTTTGTTGCTGAACATATAAAGGGTCAGTGCGGCATGAAAATAGGGGGCCAGGTGGAGGTGATAACATAGAAATTAATTTATTATGGCCTCATGTTGGCTACTGATTAAATGAAAAAGAGTTTGCAGCCTTAAATGACTGATATACAACACAGTCTCCATGCTGACTGATATACAACACAGTCTCTGTGCTGACTGATATACAACACAACTCTGTGCTGACTGATATATAACATTAAGCCTCATCTTCTTTTGTATCTCACCACTGATTCAAGAGACCAATTAATCAGTTATTTGCCAGAGATTGGAGTTCTCAAGTACTGGTTAACCTTCCAGGATCCAAGCAAAGAGCAGTTAGGTTATTTACCCTCGATGGTATAAAAAATGACACTAAATATTCAAACAAATTTATTTTTCATCATTAAAAATTATGTTGTTTGCCATGCTCCTACCTACCCATTCAAAAAAATTTTTCCATGATTTCCGTCCATTTTTCTTAAAATAACTCAAAATTTGGCCCCCCAAAAAATTAGCTACCTACCTACCTACTCACATGAAAAATACTTGGTCAGAGCACAGCAAACAGGTATGTTTTAAGGATGGCCTTCACAAAACAATAATCATACATAAAATTGTTTTGATATGCATAACTAACTAAATTTTATCAGGTTATATCTGCAAAATAACCAAACAAACAAACAAAAACAAGTCGTAATGATTAGTAATGTTACCTTCAAAATAGTCTATATTTGTTTAACACTACACAACCTAGCAAAGAAATAATAAAAACTTTGGATTTATTTATGACAACAAATAATGTAAGACAGATTATTGATGACTTCATTACCTTTGTTCAAAACTAATACTGTATACAGGTAAGCATTGCTGAAGTAAGCCACTAAGTTTAGATTTACAGTCCGTTTGAAATAATGATTGTATTCTTTATATATATATATAGTTTGTCAGACCAGTATGACCCTCCATATTCTTTGTCAGATTGTAAATAATAAACAGATAGTTCATTGAATTTTTTTTCTACATCAATGTTGAAATAGTTTGAATAGGAAAGGAATTGTTTTATTTATCATCTCCTATTAAAAGTTGCTCCTGAAAAAGCATGCTGTAATAAAAATAGACAATTTTATAAAAAATGATAATCACTCTTAGCGGTGTGGATGAAGATATTATAGTGGTGAATCATGACAGTGGTTTTTTTTTACTTTTAGGGATCGGTGCCTTTTAACCCTTTACTTCATAGATATGCGTTTTCCCGCACCAATCACAGGTGTTTGAAAACAGTGCAGGAAGAGTTCAGATTGCTCGTATCTTCCTGCACTGTTTTCCACTCTGTCAGTTAATGTAAACATAATTCACCCAATAATTCAAAAGCCATCTATATAAGGTGTCCAAAGGAGTCTATATTAGGTGTCCAAAGGCGTCTATATTAGAGGTATCCAAAGTAAAGGGTAAAAGTGTGACAATGAGCGTAATTGGGAGTAAGGGTGAATTTTAATAGATGGTAAAATAAATTAAAAGGCAAAAGAAATCGTAAGCATGTATGTTTAAAACAATTAAAAGGTCTACATCTCTGTTCTTCACTGTTTTAAACTGTCAAACTGGCATTAAATCCCATTTAAAAAAAAAAAATATAATAACTAATAACTATAACTTACCAAACATGGTGAAGAAACTTGAAACGAGAAGAAGCCAGAAGGTTGGAGACTTCAACAACATCAAGTCGAAGATCTTGCACAGCTTTCGACACAAAATACAGTCTGTAAGCTCCTCTTCCTCGTATATTGTGCTCATTTCCAAGGAGTGAACACTTGTTGGAATTGTCATTACGCTGCCCTGATGAACTGGCAGAACAATGTTCTTACCACAATTCTGAAAGGAGCCGGGCACCGTGCGTAAATTGATGCTACGGCCACTACCCATGGGAGAAGCATTGTTGCTTAAAAATGAAGCGTCCAATTTTTCATCCCCATGTTTTTTAGGCGAGTCTATATTGTTTAAGGTACTTTCGCTGACAGACACTTTGGTATCAAGTGGATTGTTCACAGGCGACGGGAGTTTTACAACTAAATTTGTGTCTTTATCCCAGGGGTCATCGCCTGGCAACTCCTCGTAACTGCGAGATTTAAAATTTGGAGAGTCAAGACTCCCACATCCACTGTCCCTTTTAGGGGTTGGCGGGGTAGATGCTGGCTTTGGTTTTAGATTTTTATTTACATGTTTAGGTGAAGGTTTGGGACGATAGATTGGATCTACCACCACTTTAGGAACAACTAATGAGTTCTTTGATCTGTTCAAACTCCTTGAGCTAAATCCGAATGTCTCCTTTAATTTATTTATGTACGAGTTACTTTTGTTCCGAAGATCAATTTTATCAATTTTAATAAGCCTATTGTCTTTAGTTATAATACAGTTGTCTAAAGAGCCATTTGAGATCGTTCGCTGGCGTTCTTTCTCAGCGATTAAGGCCTTCATTATTGCACCTCTCTGAATTACACCTCGCTTCATCCCCTTCGTTTTTGCACGTGTCAGAGGTCTGAAAAGACATCCTGCGACAGCAGAATTCAAAAACAACCCCGCCATAATCACAGTAGCGTTTTTCCAGTCATTAGAGTCTAATAAATGCTGAAACAACGGGGGGAAAATGAAGACCCCAACACCAGCTCCCATAACAGCTAATCCAGTAGCGAATGCTCTTTTGTAGTGAAACCATTTACTGACGATGACGATAGATGGCACATACACCAGACTAAGACAGAATCCTGTAAAATAGAAAAATAGCATATATATAGTCATTACTACAAGAATTAGTTTGTTTTGAATAATTAGCATCATTTTTATGCCATCAAGTGCCAACAGGCACTCAATTAACCTCACCACTCATACCTTGGATCCTGGAACGTTAACCAGTACTCAAACAAATCTCAGTTAATTACTGATAACTTTCCCTCTTGAATCAGTGATGAGAGACAAATGACAATGAAAGATAACGTGGTAGATCAAGCGTCTGGGATAAGAGGCTTGAAAAACAAATTTTAATGCACCGAGTGATAAACTTTACTATCTCTTCAATGACTACTGAAACCTGATATTTAGTGTGAAATTACTCTTCGGGCATATTACATGGTATATTTAAAAAAATTCAGATCTATTACAAAGAGGGATAGTTAAAATTAAATTTTTTTTATTACATTTTGGGGGATTTGATAATATTATATCAAACCATTCATATTTTTTTTTATTAACAATATATACATAGAGATGTCCCATTAAAATCAGAAGAGAGAATAATTGTTTGGATACAGTCATACCTGTCTTTAGCAACCAGTCAAGGGAATAAGAAAAAGTGGTCTTTTAAGATAGGTTGTTGCCTAATACAAGTTAATTTGCTCTCAACGTATAGAAATGGGAAATAGCAAATGTGGACGCTTAATACTGTGGCTACTAAACAGAGGTGACTGCTAACACAGGTTTGACTATATATGTATATCATACCTGTTAATACCCCGTATGTCAGACGCAACAACGCCAAATTTGGCATTCTCGTACTGATGATTAGTGTCGCACATGTGAGAGCACTTCCTGCCCACGTGACTTTACGACACCCAAATCTTTTAACAAGGGCACCTGCGAATGGTCCTGAAATTAGAAAGGGCATGTTCATTTCACTTTATTCTTCAAGCGTATAATCACAGTAAATATTCTTTTTTAAGGACGGCCTGATGTTGAGTAGGTGGATTTAATACTAATCATTCAATTCAAATTTGTGTGATATGACAGAATCATAAATGTGAACTATAGAGATCAATACAGGTCTAGAACATCAAAAACATCGTAAATACCAGAAGTTATGAGTGATTCTACATCAGGCATTAAACTGTCCCTATGCATGCAGAATCAGTTGAAGTCACATGTGATTCTATGGCAGGCATGACACTTTCTCTCTTTTGACAGTGAAAAACACTTAAAAACATATTTTCACTAATGTAAAATGAACAGCAGAACATATATGGGTCAGTTTACGGGATGGAATGTATGTATCTGGCACTACGGTAGTACAATTTAATTGCTAGATTATCATCCAAATTTTTTATCAAAAAGGGGGGGGGGGGGGGGGGGAAAGGGGTATTATTTAAAAAAAAAAATTTTTATTTTATTTTTTATGAAAATAAAAATGGTCGGGGTGGCATGAAAATTAGGTGGTGAAGGGGAATGATAATCTAGAAATCAATTTATTAAGGCCTAAGTGTTTGAATATATATATATTTATGCCAGATAGCATTTCAACATTTCTATTTGAACAAGTAAGTGGGTTCTCGGTGGCCATTTACCTCACATTACTGATGTTAAAGGTCCGAGCAAAGCCCAGACCAAAAACTTTATGCAAGAAATTTAGGATCGTGGTTCTTCCTTTTCCCATCAGTAAAACTGGAAAGGCTTTACATATAACCCGCCATGTGTTGAAAATAGTGTAAAACAACTGTAGCAAGATCAAGCTTTCTGCTAAACAATCTGGCAATTAATCTTCACCAACGTTTTTTGTTAATTGGGTTCAACAACATTTTACATTAGGCCATCTTTAAAATAACGTTTGTTTGCTGTGCTCCTACCCAGTATTTTTCATGTGGTATATAAATACTATAAGGTAGTAAAAATATTTTTTTGCCACATTGTGATTTTGCAGTCATTTTTAAGTTTGGGTAGCTGCAATTTTGAGTGAGGCCCAAATTAAAATATTGTCTGTTGCTTCTGGTTGACCCAAAACAATCCTGCCGGTCTGGAAACATTTTGTGGTGTAAAAAATATTGTTTTTTTTTGTTCATTAAAAATATTCATAACATGTCCTTAAAAAGATTATCTGATCAATTTACATACAGGTCTGCCTACCTACCCCCAAGATGGTACGAATCAGAAGTGGCAAACAATCATTTTAGGATGAACTGAGTAAATAGGAGCAGGTAATCAAGTTTTTATGATGAAAGAAAATCTCAGACCCATAAACTACTACCGTCTTTACACAAATAACTAGCTAACTTATTAGACTGAGCGAGTTGGGCTTGAATCAAAGACTAAAACTAAGAGGTAAATGATCCTAAGACGACTTCTTTGACAACTGAAGACCCTTTCCTTTACAATATAATTAATGTCCTTGAGCATAGAGAAATGCTTTCCTTCTTATAAATAGATGAGACAATTTAATGTATTATAAAGGATCACCCTTACCTCCCAAGAGCGAGAACACAAACATGAGGGTTTTAATAGATTTGACGGACGACTCTGCGACCTCATAGTATTCGCTTATCTCCGTCTGTAGCACTTCGCAAGAGAAAAGGAGTCCCTCCACAAACAGGCTGCAAAGGAATGCTCCAAGCACAACCATCCAGCCCCACCCTCCATCCGGAGCCTCTCCAGGCTTACGGGGCACCGGAATCTCCTCCTCTTCATAGTCTTCCTTTTCTTCGAAGAATTTTGCCTGCGTCATTTTACTTTATTTACACGCTCATAATCCTGTAATTACACACAAAAAACAATATATTAATATATTTAAAAAAAAACACTTGCATTTATTGCCATCTAGAATAATGTTAATTATTCAGAGGACGTGGTTAAACACGTATGTTAAACAGAGTCCAGGAGTAGTCAAGAACAAGCATGCAGCCCTTCAATGCACCGGAACGATATTACGACAGCACCTAAAAAACATGTTATGTCTTTTCTCTCTTTTTTCTCACCCAATTCATTTATTTTGTTCTTTTATTCATCTCTTCATTTTTTATTGTTGGTTAACATCGTATTGAATGTTATAATTGCCATCTTGATTCTAATGTTATTAGATATTGAAAGGGAAGTGCCATAACTAATGTTGTTAGAAGCTGTGGCCCAACCCGTTTGCTATGTGAATTATGCAATAAAATATGTTTAAATCAAGAAGGAGCAAATATGCCAAATAAGAGGACAAAATAGGATATTACTTTTTTATAAATATGTATATAGTGACAATCAAAGGATATGTTAATAACTACAGTATATGCTTATTTATACCCTATTTTTTTTCTTCTTTTATTTCAATTTCTGTGATATGTTTAATAAAACTTTATAATCAATATATTCAGGTGACTAGCAAGTCTTTGTGATTTACAAATTTCCCTGCCCTCCCCCCCTTCCCGATTAACACTATTTTTTTTAAATTCTAATAGCCGTTTTCCATCAGACAATTTTAGGTAAATTGTTGTTCCCATTACATGATTGTTTATGAAGAAATCAATTTTTAAGAACTGTATCAAGAATAGAAAATAACGTTCTATATATCGCGTCTTAGGGTACGATACAAATGTTAAAGAAACACAGAATACAAAAAACACAATTAAGATAACTCGTCAATACAAGTAATAAGATTTATAAGTTGCTAAACAGGTATTGAAGCTAATATCAAATAAACATTTGTATGAATTTTAAGAAAAAACACTATTAGGTCATAATAAATTGCCATCATTCCTGCCCCCTTATTTTCATGCTGCCCTGACCCTTTTTATTTTCATAAAAAACAAACACAAAAAAAAAACATTAAAAAAAAAACAAACAAAAAAACCCCAAAACACTATTTATAAAATGAAAATAAAAAAAAAATCCTCCTGCCCTCCCCATTTTTAAGAAAAATTTGGATGATAATCTAGTAATTAATTTATAACAGCCTTACAGGAACTATCTATAAAATAAGATCTCCGTAGTTCCTGGTCTATCCACACTTCCTTGTGACGAATATTTTGTATTATAATCATGTTGTGAAATTCAAAATTATTCCATTCAAGATCCCTTTCAACAACCTACTATACATCATAAGCGGTTATATTCGAACTTCACAAAAACAACTCAATTATCACTTAGGCATATTTACATTGGTCATCTGAGAAGTTTATTTGAAAATTTACACAAACATCTTTTGAAAACTCACTGCTGACCCCAGCAGCACACCCAACCCGAAAACAAACACAAAAACAACCATGAGCAGTCCTGATCAATAAACATCTTGACCTCATTTCAGAACTAGTCCGAACTGTTACACAGTATATACATCAGCCTGGTGTGTACTTACAGTTATTGCGCTGTACCTTTACTAATCTATCCATACTAATCTGTTTAGACCGTGTCAATGCTGGTTTTCTTATCAGCCATCAAACAACAACTTCATTTTGATTATTTCACTTTCACATTGCGAAAAAAACAAACACATTTCACAACACACATTCACGCTGTAATCATACGACAAAATAATAAATTCCCCTCATGTACCTTCACCTCTAGTTACCTCCCTTCACTAACCTAGAAAGCTAAATTTAGCTGACCTAGATCTACAACACAAACTTGGTAAACAGCTCAATGACCTTGTACCGAGGCAAATTTCAGCTGATATATCTACAGTACATCTATAAATGCCCACCAAAGGAGCTCGTTATCATTTTCTTAATTAATTTGAAATGTGTCTTAATAATTAAAATACACGCCTAACAAGTATAATTTACAGCAGTAACACTGGCAGTACTTGAAAAACTTGCACACATAAAGTAATAATATAAACCTACTGAAAATGAAACAGGCTGTAATGCATCCATGATCCAAGAGGGGAAGCACATAAAGAAATGATTTTCCTGGTGGGATTCTGGCATCCCATTCCTGTGGGATAACAAAATCCTGTCAATTAAGAACTCTTATAAGAATTGTATTCTTTACGTTTAAATCCTTTGTATTGTAAATATTGTATGTGTATTTCTGTAAATGCTGGAAATAACCTATGTTGAAATTCAAGATGTTATCTCACAGGGAAATAATTTTAAACCAGTGATCCAAGATTAGGACAGCCCATCACCTGGGTAATAAAAATCCGGGCAAGTGAACCTTTGGTCAGGGCAAGCTATTTTCAACCTGGGCAAATGGATTTTTTCAACCTTCTTGCCCTGGGCTAGTCCCCAATTCTTTTTTACTTGGAGCACAGGACCCAAACTGGGGCACGACTGATCCCACTTGGATCCATCATATCAGTGAGACATGTACCAGTGGGATACCTTCTGAAACGTCTTAAATTATATAAAAAGTGTACTTTAATGATCTTGAAACATTATCTGATAAAACTACTGTTATGTAGAGTTGGGCACACATTTTCGGTGTGGTTTGTGTGCCAACATTTACGCATGCAATATTTAAAAGGTTGTAAATAGATCCATATGTACACATGTATGTGTGTTTGTATATGTATACATGTACGTGTGTTTATATATGTACAAATGTGTATTTATTTATTCATCCAGACATGTAAATTTGTGATATGGTTAAAGGATAAACTCTGAAGATGACCAGAGCACCTGACAAGCACATTACTCCTGTAGAGTTCAGACAAAGGGCAAACTTATTTTTGTCCTGGGGCATTATGGTCAAACATATGAAAGATAACTTAACCACTATTATTAGTTTTAATAAAATACTGTACTGTCCCTGGGATACTAAACAACTTGTATAATGACTGAATAGTGAGAAGGAAAAATAATGAAAAATTTATTGTGCGCTAAATGATTTGTATTTCCTTCCGCCAAAAAGTCAACAACATTTACGTCATATTTTGAAGCAATTTATCATCGAAGTATACTTACTTTTTTCAACTGCTCAGTTTTGGAAGTTCAAATTGTAATATTTGAAAACAGAACAAATTAATTCATAATAAATTTTTGGTTAATTCAATGACTGTGGTCTATTTAATTGGTGGTTGTATCACTTTCAACAATTTTTCAGTAATATCGGTAAGGTGTCTACTTGAGACAATATTCTAAGCACTACAACACTGGAGTGTCATGTCAGATAGTTACATGGTGTAGATCGACCCCACCCAGTCACATTATACTGACACCGAGCAGACCAGACTAAGACAAGTCGTTGGTATGACCCGTAATTGGTTTGGAGATCAATTAACACATTTCTATGTTGCCATGGGAAATTGCCAATACTTAACTTTTAAGATCAATAATGTGACCTTGTTCAGAAAATTGGGTTTAACACACAACTAGTTGTATTGGTGAAGGAAAAAATGAGTATAAACGTGAATCCAAAAAGAACCATCTTTCCACTACAAGTAACAAGCAAACGGTTTCACAGAGTGTTTGGAGCAAGCTGGCTTCTTTTCACCAACATTTTGCTTAAACAATTAAAAAACTTTACTAAGTTTGGACTATTACATAATCAATATCAATATAAAAATATGCAGATTTACTAAACTAGTCTAAAATTATGATCACCTGAATGCTTTTCCTAGCTTTAAGTTTTTACACTGATAATCAACCTTAGCAGTGAGACTCGCTAATGCATACTAGCTCAGATAAATAGTTTGTCAACACTCCTCCACAGAGGAATCCTTGATCAAACAAGCGCTGAAAGTGAAAATGCTATAAGCACATCCGTCAAACATTACAAATAAACAACCTTTACTATCCACCACCCCCACCCCCTTATCTAATTGGATATAGATCTGAAAAATATCAATTCCACCACCCCCCTTATGAAACCAGCAAACTGTCAAACTTTAAGGTAATTACTCTTCCCAACCTCCCCTTAAAAATTGTGTCACTCCTCCGCGTGTATTTCAGGTTAATACGGTATGCAATAAATCAAGTGCATTTTGGTGAAAGTCTGTATTTGCTATTACCACATGGTGCACATAGAATCATAAATATAATCCTAGTTTTCACCCCTGGTTCATTATTGTACATAGGATTATACAAAGTAACAATTACCCATAATTCAAAGTGCAACACATGCTGTCAACACAGGGCCGTCACTGTTGTAGCAGGCAACCACAAAATGATAATTCCAATACCTGCACGCTGCAAATATATTCTCTTTATCTCAGAGAAACATAACATACAATAATAAACATAGAACTCCCATCATGCAACAATCAAGAACAAAAGCGTGTCAATGAATATGTGTCAAATGCATATGGCAGCTCCGTTTTCATCTTATCATACAATACCATCTATAATTATCCCCCATATTTATATATGAAACAAAGATAATTCCATATACAGAAACAAACCTAACACCCTCCAGGGTGTGCACTAGTAATCTTTGAAAATGTAACCAAGGCCAAATTTGAAATAATATTTGTTTGCACTTAACTTACCCAATTACCCATCAAAAAAGCTACCTACTCAATCAGGTGATTGTGACTCTTTATTTGTAATGGATTTTGGTAATAGTGACATAATATAGAGCAGTAATTGTATTACCGCGTAATCATTTTACACTTTAAACTGCTAAAGTTGTGAAAAATACAGTCCCCTGGCAAGTGTACGATGTATATAACATGGTCCAATATAAGTAGCAGAACTTATGTGTTATAATATATAAGAGGAGATTAGTGGTCCAGAGGTTAAGGCCTTGTCAATGGATGGGCCCCCAAGTTCGATCCCCCTCTCCTCCAACTAAAACTTCAACAAAAATCAAGGTCCCATGAAGCGGTGCTTTACACCAGGCATGCCAAAGAACCAGGGACGGTACAAAGGGTTTTCTGCATCACTGCAATATCCTCCAAAATTCTAAAATAACCCATGTGGGAAACTGGTGGTGACAATAAATATATTTATCATCGTCATGTGACGCTGCCGTCTAGACTGGTCACATGACTATTAAAGCATACCTATGGTATATTTAACAAGCTTTGCTTGTTCACACCGCTGATCAAGGTGTAAAATTGTAGATGCAGTTATGATCAAAGCATAAATGCAAATAGCAATTTATTTAATAAATATTCGAATTTCATCAGCAATGGAATTTCATACAACACATTCAAATGGAACAACAATATTTTTCACACACATTTGTGTACATTTACTTTCAAGATGTTAACATTATGCCTGTATCTTTTGTTCTATGGTTTTGTAGCATCCCTCAGCAATTTTTTCAGTGGTGTCTGCTGGATGCAGTATTCCGAACACTGCCACACTGGAGCAATCTCAGTAATATTGTAAAATTTATTAATTTATCAGATATTTCATTTAAAGTTATAAGTATGTTGTTCACATAAAGGTGATATATACGACATGAGACCCCCCCATAATATTGCATAATATTGTGTGATCTCCCTTTCCCCGCCATCATGGATTTTGTTTCACTGGTTAAACTCAATAGGTCAGCTGTGTGACCATTTCCTTTAATCTAGAAAGGGGGATTCCCCCCTATAAATTTAGAATTTGCCATTCCTCCCACCCCCTTGCACGACCCACCATCCCCCACTGCCACTCGTACACACTGTACTTGTTAACTTGTTCGCTACCACAACTAACATTAACAATTTGCAATATAATACTTAATGAAGCGCATACCGCCCAGGGGTTATCTAAACATCTTTGGCTCTTATAGGCATATCACATATTTTTTCTGTTTTACTGTTTCTGAAATTTACCTAGAAACAAGACAATATTAGGATGATAGGAAAATACCTTAACAAAATAAGGTCACTTTGTCAGGTACCAGCATGCTGCAGTTTTCATAAATTTTCATTTAACTTGTTTCAAAAAAATTATTTATCTACTCTTATTTAATGTTTTTATTTTGGAAGGGACATAGTTCTTGCAAATAGATGAGACCCATAATTTTTTGGCACATTAACGGCTACAATACCAACCAAATTGTAATCAATATTTTGTTTTTTCTTTCTTTTTTGCATAATGGAACTAATTTCGAGGAAATACCAATTTGATCAAGAATATTTCCATCACTTATTGCAAAATGCCATGGTGCTTTCCCTTTATTTCAACATTACAATATAATTATCAATTACTGAATAGTATATAAAAATGAATACATAATTTTAGGCCATCCTTATTTCAGAAATTGGAAATAACGATCAAATATAATAATGGTCTTTGTAGAAAAAGGTTACCGATAACGATATAATTATATTGTTCTTAGCCACACTCAATTTACATTCACAAAATTTAACCAAAGACACAATCACTGAATTGATGCATGCAATGCTTTTAGGGAGACGCATCACACCCCTATAATAATGATCATACAATAATACATTTAGACAAGTCTTAGCAGATCGTTATTTTATCCTTTGGGTTTCATAAATGCTCTTTGAACCCCAAAAGACATAATGAAGCATGAATATAATTACTTGTTTTCCTTTTTATTTTGTCCATGCCACATATAGGCCGTTCTTAAAAAAATTTGTTTGCTGTGCTCCTACCTACTCACTCAAAATTGCAGCTAACGGAAATTAAAACTTTCTTAATTTACTTAATTATTTTTTCCCATGAATTTTAATTCTTTTCAAATTTTTTTTTTTCAAAATGACTACAAAATCAAAATCTTGAGAGAAAAAAAATAGCTTCCCACCAACTACCCAATTGAAACAAATATTTTTTTAAGGATGGCCTTGTCTAATAAAAGAGCTCAAACAGGTTTTCAAACCCTTTAAAAACATTATTATTTATGGACCAGAGCATTGCATTGATTAGAAAAAAATCTTGTTAAAACTAGAAATGTGCTTGTTAGCATGAATGCCCCCACTGTATGCTACCTTATTATTAGAAATATTTAGCAATGCATTGTGACTAATGACATTTCAACTAGTCACAGTAGTACTACTGCAGAGTTACGATATGCAAAAGACCATCTTTAAAAAAATATTTGTTTCCTATGCTCCGACCCAGTATTTTTCCGGTAGGTAGGGTAGGGTAGGGTAGGTTAGGGTAGGTAGCTATTTTTTTTGCCAATCTTTTTGAAGAATGGCCGCCATAAGGACCAGTTATACCAAACATGAACAAATTAATGGCTTGTCAGTTCTTGCGGGGAATTTTTGAAAATTAACAACTTTATCCCCTTCTGGGCCCCGAAACTTATCCCTCTTCAATTTTTATATCCCATTTAAGGGACCTGTAGTCTCAACTGTTGCAACGAAATTATACTCCAAATCTCAAGATGATTAAAAAATACCTAAAATAGATAGTAAACGACAGGATTAGTTTCTGTTTTCTCTCTTTTTATGAAGATTAGAAGCAAGGTTACTTATCTTCAAAGTGTCACACATCCGACCACAATTAAACAGGTCAACTTATCAAACGAACCATTTGTCAAACTAGGTGACAATCATAAATACACAAAAGCAAAGTCACACTATTTAAACGCGCTGCAAATTACCAGTCACAGTGCACAGATACTACAGCTCAATACCATTCACAGTGTACGTGATTTCTTAAGGCCAATGCCAAAATTCTTTTGTTAATGAACTAGCAGTCTCACATAAATAGATTTTGGGTTTTACTGCAGATATATTTTGGAGATTTATTTTCTGCAAGACTATAACACCTCGATTACACATATATTTTAGGTTCATAAAATATATTGGTATTAAAACTGGCTTCAATTCAAAGCAAATCCAGCCTTGTAAGACTGACGCAAAACTTTTTTTTTTCCATTCAAATTACTTATATAGGGTCATCCTTAAAAAATAATTTGTTTGATGTGCTCCGACATGTGGGTTGGTAGGTAGCTAATTTATTTTTTTGCCAGAATTTGATTTTGCAGTTATTTTAAAGAAAAAATGGACAGAAATCATGAAAAAAAAATTAAAGGCTTTGGAAGGCAATAAAAAAGTTTGGGTAGCTGCAATTTTGAGCGAGTAGGTAGGAACACGGCAAACAAGTTGTTTTTTAAGAACAGCCTAGTACATGTTAAATTAATATTTATATTTAATACAGCTAGTTCAAATACTTCCTATGATTAACCAGGACGATGGATTTTACCAATATTAATTAACCAGCTTTTTTTCCACCAATGAAACTAATTGCCATGTATATAATCTGTGTCTTGAAAATAGTATAAAGCTTAATTCAGTGGCAGACCGCAGCTTAGTCTAGTGGTAGAGCATCTGCCTCGTATGCCAAAGGTCGTGGGTTCGATCCCCGACCGGGCCATACCAAAGACTTAAAAAATGGTACTAGAAGCTTACTCGGTTGACGCTCAGCATTTAGAGTTCTAGGTCTGGTCGGCCCGGTGTCAGTATAATGTGACTGGGTGGAATATCATACCATTTGTCTGCGGCATGATACTCCAGTGTGACAGCGCTCAGAATACTGTCTCAAGTAGACACCGTCACAATATCTCTGAAAAAATGTTGAAAGTGACGCTAAACACCATACAACAAAAACATTCAGTGGCAGTGGCACTTTACAATGTTGTAATATGACTAAACCGTGGCTGAGTGATCTTGGGCATCGTCTCTCACTTCTGAGGTCATAAGTTCGAGTCCAGCTCATTCCAAAATTTCATGTGAGAAAGTTTGCCAGTTACTTGTGGAAGGACGGTGGTTCTACTCAGATTCATTCTGAGAGTTTTCTCCACTAATAAAACTGATATGCCAGATATAACCCGAAATATGTTGAAAATGGTGCTTAACTCAATAAAAAAAAAGAGAATTATTGTTGAAAGCAATGCTGAACTGTTGTGAACATTCTCACTTCAGACCATTTCCTGAATGGTTACACACATCAGAATTTTCCCTTCATCAAAGCAGCGAGTCCTTTTGTAGAAATCGAATATGTAAGTGTTTCGCACCATCACAAGTATTTCACAAACGGATGTAGTGCGAGTCATTGACTTGTTTTAGTGCATTTTATCTGTCAAACTCATGCTGTCGTCAACATTCATCAACCCAACAAACAAATCAACTCCCAATTTATTTTTTTATAAAAGGGACTTTTAGTAACTTTCAAGAGATACAGGAAGCATTTTTAACATCAATATTTTAACACACCATAGCAGAAATATGTTACTTTTGCTCGGTGGATGACATTAAATATTGGTTACATTTTACTTCTAACGTTCAAATTAGGGCTCTTGTACATACGGTCAACTGTTTTGGCAAAGGAAGATGCATAATCATGAACCCACATACAAGAACCTAAGAAGCACATATCACTCAAACAAGTTCAAAAAGCAGCAGGAGTCTCGAGTAGCACAGGTCTAAGAAATACTCAAGTAGTGCCACAAATCTTCAGTAGCAGCACTCGAACACAAACCCGAGTAGTAATCACACAAAACCCAAGTATCAAACTACCAAATTCTCTATACATAATCAAAGTCACAATAGATTCCCTCCAGTACTTTTGGAGTTCTTGACAAGGATTCGGACAGACATACGGACGCACACAATGGGCTGTAAGCGGTACTTCTACTGTTTTATAACAAGGATTGAAAAACTAAAGCAGTTATTGATCCAAATCCTATTTTCTTTTTGTCAGGCCACACCTCCAACCACCTAAGGTAATAAATGTGTGTGCAGACAGACAGACAGACAGACACACGGATGGATGGGAGGATGGACATAACATAAGCTGTATGCCCGCCCTTCGAGGAGCATATTTTTTTCCCCAACAAGATCAACTTAAATTGGAGTTGACCAAGACCCAACTTTTGGTTGTCTTAATTGCAGCTGCCACAAGCCAAATTGCCACACAAAATTTATCTGTACAATAGACACTGCCAGCCAATTTATTCACTCAATTCCCTGGCATAGTAGCAACCGGATGACCATTTCCCCACAAACAATGCATGCCACACTTCCCCAATATGAACTACAGGTTTTATTACATCATCATCAAGAAATAGGTCAAGTACAATAAAACTGGGTTTCAATTTTATAGGGAGAGCTGCAATATACTCTTTGCAAAAATAGGTTACCGCTATATTGATTTGAACATCAGTTAATTAAATACTGCGAAAAATATTGAATATGAATATGAAACGGGATGTTATTGAAGTTTATGTGTGATGCACAAGTTATTAAAGGCCATTATAAATTAATTGCTAGATTATCATCCAAATTTTTCTTAAATTTTTCTTTTTAATGAAAATAAAACGGGTCAGGGCGGCACAAAAAAAGGGATGATGATCTAGCAATTAATATATTATGGTCTTATATAATGATTGTGGAGTTGTGTATACAGTCATTATGCATGTACCATTATCAACATAGATAATTATGTTGACCAAGATAATTATTGTTTTTGGTGAAAAATCTTTTGCTTTAGGCATAGTGCCACCATTGCAAAAAGGAAGTGCTTCCGTGGGGTAGTCGCATAATGGCGGTTGTAAATAATCCTCAATTCTTCTTCTTTAAAAATGCATTTTCCTATTTTTAATGCTCATTTTTTTATTTGAATGGCATTATTGATGTATTTTGAACATTTTGATAGCATTGTCATGTTTGAATTGTGAATTTAGAAAAAAAAAATGATGCTTGGAAATTGGGGTATGAATTCATGATTTCGGAAGTCTACTTTCACTTTGTCACCAGTGTACACACTGAGCAGAAAAAAAATCTCTTATATGACACATGACCCCTACTTTTCTCATCATATTTTGATAGTGCAGAGGTTGACAAACAGTAAAATGTAGGTTTCACTTCTTTCATTTGGGACCCTCTATGAATGACAAGCCTTCAAACTTTTATTATTTACTATAGAATAAAGAACAAAAATCAATGGTGGGGTTACACCTATAAGAGAGACTTGAGTGAAATGGGGGTGATTTTCCAAAATGTTAATTGTAGGTAAAATAACCTCTTTTCTACACTCTCATAGTATTAAATGACAAATTGGAGACATTTGCTTCATAAAAAAACTCAATTTGGCAAGTGTATGCCTCAAATAAAGCATATATGTGCATATTTACATTGAAATTTCATGAAAAATCACAAAATTTTGAAGATTTTTTATTTTGGATGATTTAAATGTGCAATTTTTAGCATGTACATTGTATTGAATAATGTATTTTGGTAAGATAATGTCTTCAGTGTATCATGAGACTGTTTTGGTGTAAAAATTTTAATGGAATTAGGTAAAAAAAAAAATTTATGGGTAAAATTAGTCGAACACATCAAAATTGCATGTCGGTCAACATCTCGCGCCTGTATATAATGATCATGTAAAAAGTGGTATTTTGACAAAAGTTTCAGTATTTAATGCCTGCAACTTGGCAGTATTACTTCAAATTGGTAGTACTTAGCAAAAATGAGGTAATTATGAAATTAAAAAAAAAAGAGTTTCCTTATAGGCATAGTGCCACCATTGCAAAAAGGAAGTGCTTCCGTGGGGTAGTCGCATAATGGCGGTTGTAAATAATCCTCAATTCTTCTTCTTTAAAAATGCATTTTCCTATTTTTAATGCTCATTTTTTTATTTGAATGGCATTATTGATGTATTTTGAACATTTTGATAGCATTGTCATGTTTGAATTGTGAATTTAGAAAAAAAAAATGATGCTTGGAAATTGGGGTATGAATTCATGATTTCGGAAGTCTACTTTCACTTTGTCACCAGTGTACACACTGAGCAGAAAAAAAATCTCTTATATGACACATGACCCCTACTTTTCTCATCATATTTTGATAGTGCAGAGGTTGACAAACAGTAAAATGTAGGTTTCACTTCTTTCATTTGGGACCCTCTATGAATGACAAGCCTTCAAACTTTTATTATTTACTATAGAATAAAGAACAAAAATCAATGGTGGGGTTACACCTTTATTTCAAGGCACGCTGAAATGGTTTGGTATGGCCCCAACACAAGTAAGGATGCTGCACATGAGCTGAACTATTTCAGTAAAACTCAACTGACATTTATTGAAATCAATAGTTTTATTTGATAAATTTCAATGACAATTACCTCTTGTCATGTGACCAATAAAGGTAAACAAATGCTATATAGTACATATCATTGACTACATCGTGGCCAGATGCAGAGGAAATGTTTGGGTGGAAAGTAACGACTGCCAAAAAATATTGCGATTTAGATGGAACTGTGACAATAAATATCCCCAAATATTTTCTATGGTTTCTTAGCATTTTAAAGTTGAGAATTTTGTTACTTTGGATTAGGAAAAAAAGATGTTATTTGCCCACCCAAATAAAAAAAATCCCACAAACAAGAGAACTGGGTTTAGATAGTAAGACATGCCAATTTTATGCAAACAACTTTCTTTGCTCGACTTCCTACTAATTCCAGTATTCTTCAATCTCTAGCAAGAACTGTGACAATACTGTTACTTTGGATTAGGAAAAAAGATATCATTTGCCTTTGGGAATGCCCCCACCCCAATAAAAAAAAACACACACTAATAAGAGAACTGGGTTTAGAAACCAATATAATATTTTCCAGTATGAATGTGTGCAAGACATGCCAGTTTTATTACAAACAACTTTCTTTGCTCGACTTCCTACTAGTTCCAGTATTCTCCAATCTCTTGCAAGCGTCAGCCTTGCAGATTTTCACCGACATTACCAACTCTACCAGTTTGGCTACATACAAGACTGGAGATGTGCAATTTTTAGTCTGTTCCCATACACTTTGCCAAGAAAATGAAGCGGTATTTCTCGGTTAATGGAACAAAAATTAGTGGTAACAGCATTCACAAGTTTTTCAAATTAACTGGGTTGACAGTGAAGGAGAGATGGATCTTCCTTACAGCAAATATAATATATGGCAAAATAAAATGTTACTCTTTTGCTCCCAAAAAAAATGCGTCTTTCCATTATAAGGCGCAATAGTTTGTTTGTTTTTTTTAAACATGTTTACGATCTCCATAAAAATATATATGATAAACTGAAAAAAGTATCAAATCTTAACAAATAATGATAAATTAAAGACCTTTGTCATGCCCACATTAAAATCATAGTGTACAACGTCTCTGGCTCAAAATTAGACAAATACATGATTTAGTTTTTACTCTTTGTGGTATATAAAATAAGAGATAAATACCTGAAAGGTAAGCAAGTAGAAGAATTATTACATTGTCCTGTTTGCCCTCATTTAGAAGGCCGTCATTAGTAGCCGGGGCGCAGGGTTTTGCCCCTGCTATTCTTACTTGAAAACCCGGCCATTTTCAGCTCAGTTTCTTTCACTTTTTATTGAGGATCTTCTCCACCCTCCCCCTTTTCAAGATAAGTTTGGATAACAATCTATCCATTAATTCATAATGGCCTTATGGTAATACCAACAGCCTGGTTTATAAGGTATTTTTCAAAAATCTTAATTAAAAATAAAAATTTGGATTTCTTAGCCCCAAATAAAAACGCCCCACTTTTGCAAAATGCACCATCCCTGGCGCATTTATTCAAGGGAATACGGTAGTGAACTACATAATCATCACTTGAAAGATGCATCTCTGAGCGTGGCGGTGATTAACATATTTATCTATGTTGTTTTTTTAACAATTTACATATGTTCATAACTGACGCAGAGAGGACAGAAACGCTTTATAATAATTTCTTATCCAATTAATTAACTTGCTACATTCAGGAGATAGCATGGGAGGCATCTCTTAATTAAAGGAACACCGAGATTTTCACTTGAATAAACACATTATATAATTATACATTACATAATAATAAACATGAAATTACAATATTTATATACCGTGTTAGTTTTGTTTATACTTAGCAAAGGGATTAAGGTAAATACAGTTTTCACAGGATTGTGACCAAACAAAATGTCATGTTATTATATTGAATTATCATCAGATTCCATTAGATACAACAGAAAAAGGTTTCCAGGAAGTAGCATAAATTTGTATTTTTTAAAGATTTATTCTTATAATTTCAAAACTAACCGAAAGGCCGTCCTTAATAAAAACTCATTTGCTTGTTTCCTACCTACTCACTCAAAATTGCAGCTTCCCGAACTTTTTTATTGCCTTTCAAAATGTTAATTTTTTTTATGATTTTTGTCCATTTTGCTTTAAAATAAATATGTGAAAATAAATAAAAAAGTGGCAATTTTATATTTTAATGACATGGTCCTTATTCAAATCGGTAACAGTTTCAAATTATAAAGCATATGTGGATCCAGAACTGAAAGTCCAGGGTAAGAGAGGGGCGGAGACCATTATACAATGAAGCCGACGTTCAATCCCATTACCCTTTCTCTCTTTTTTTTATTTACCCGTGCAAAGAAATTATGTACAATAGTTTTCCATAATAAAGTAAATTTTAGATATGGTAAGGCAGCAAACTTCAGTAACTAAATGTATATATATGTGCGATACAGTAAAACTTTCTTTCCATCCAGCATCTTTTACAAATAATGATAACAGTATAAAAAGCAAAATTATTTTACTATATACAAATTCACCAGAGAGTTTCATGCAGTGCTGATTTCAATCCAATTTACTATTTATAGAATCCTAAGAGTTTATCAGCAACATTTTATGGTTGGATTCACTACCATAAGCTATGAACACCTGTGATTAATTTACAACTTTCATTATCTTCAAAATTCACATAACAGTGCATAAATATATGAAATTTAAAACAATACCAGATAATTGCATAATATTATGTACTGGGCCACCTTACAGAATTTTTGGTGTTTAACAAAATTTTATGAAAAACAGAAGTTTAACTGTATCAATAATAATGGTTCAATTTTAAGTTTAGGCGAAATAGTTTATAACAATTCATTTTGCCCGATTGCGAAGAAGGCTTAGAGATTATATGAACCATTCTTGAGTCTGCTTCAACCAGTAATGAGTCCAGACTCTCGTTTGCCCATTTTTGGTGCCATTATTGTGCCTAATTTTCCAATAATAGTATATTATTTTCCCAATCCAAAGTAACAAAATTCCCAATTTTAAAATGAAAAAAAAAAAAACAACAACAAAAGAAATATTTTGATGGAATAATAAATAGAGATTTTTTTAATATTATGATTTTAATGTAGTCTTCTATAAGAAACCTCACATTTTTTTATACATTTAATATACATAGCACATATATTGAAGGAACCTCTATCCACTAGTCTCCACTAGTCTAAACTACCACCCTGCTAATTGGATTGGTCCATTAATTTTGGAATATCAATAAAATTATGAAAATAGTATCAAAGTACAACGTTTAGAAATTTATTTGATTTTATATTATGTCTTTTCTTCGAGTAATTAAACTTACTTCCGTTTTAAAATTTGAAATGTTGAAACAAATTTGTAAAAAAAATCTCCAAAATTTTATTATAATTGGGCCAATTAACTTAACTGTTAACTTTTAACAATTAAAATACTAACTTCAAATCATATATTTTTTTTCATATTTTATATTTTGTTTAATATCAGTCCAATTCTTTTGGTCAGTGCCATGTTCCCGTTAGGTAGTCACTGCAATATAACTACAAGGCACTAAGGAAACAACAGAATCAGAGGTATTCTTAATCTTTGGTCTGATCAATCTTAATTGGGAAATGGTCGACTAGGAACTGTGAAAACAAAGTCGTTTCCGTTAAAAGTCAAATCAAATTAATATACATTTGTAAGGTCTAATTAAAGTCTTATCTTAACTGAACTTTCAGCAAGTATCTACAATGTAAATAATAATAATATACAGTGTTACTCGACAGATATAACCAAAAACTCAAACATGAACTCGTTTCAAGACAGTTATTTTCGGAGCCACTAAGTCCACAAAATCACCATTTCTCGCCAAATCACTAAACTAATCTACAAACTAAATATATAATCATATCAAACAAATGTTCGTACCTTCTTTCATTGATGAATAGAAATTATACACAATCAAATAAATCCAAATTTCGTTGTTTTAGTCTCTCTACGTCGAGGCCCACCACCATCTTTTCTCAACAACTCTAGCCGCAAACAGCTGATTCCACAACCATGACCTTCGAACTTGCTGAGGGAGTGAGGCCAATCCGACGTTTTGATTGGTTAAAAGTCGGGTGATGTCATTAGAATACACATATATTACCCTATTTACTTCGCCGGGTTTGATTTGTCACAAATGAAACAAAGAAACCGGCTAAACTAACGAAAATTCTGCAACATGAAAGCTTGTCAGCCAATTCTGTCGTTGCCGAAGGTTTCTTTAATATGTTGTCCGTCATTTGCGATGATGTTTACTGTCGGTAAATGTTAAAACGTGCAGAAATAAACAATTTTGCAGCAATATATAGGTCGATTGAATTATCGATACGCATTTCTCGCGTGGATACAGTCATTTGCAAGGGGAATAACTCGCACATACGTGTGTTAATTGGTTATCTTTTCTTTGAATACGAGTCCTGTGACTGTCACATGTTTACATAAATACTTTACTTACTTACTTGTGCATAAGACAAGTCCATGTCGTTATTTTAACACAATTAATGCGCAAGAACCATAGGCGGACGAGCTGGTGGTGGGTGGGTGTGCGAGAAATCCTGAAAGTACATCCCCATACACTCAGGTTGTGGCACCTCCGCCCCAATCATTGAAACGCTCCTACGCCCATGTGAACATGTTTCTTCTTCTTCTTCTCCCTATACATGTACTATGTTGTTTTTTGTTTTTTGAATGGTGTTTAACGCCATTTACAACACATTTCAGGTTATATATGGCATATCCAGTTTTACTGGTGGAGGAAGACCTCAGACTGAGTAGAACCACCGTCCTTCTGCAAGTAACTGGAAACTTTCTCACATAAAGTTTTTGGAGCGAGCGGGACTCGAACCTACGACCTTAGCGGTGAGAGGTAAGTGATCTTGAGACAGCGCCTTAGACCACTCGGCCACAGAGAACCCATGTGAACATGTAAAACGTAAAGATATAAAAATTGCCAAATTGATGAAGATCAGATAGTAATGCGTCTATGGGAAAGAAGACCTTGAATGCTGATTCCAATGGACGTAATTAGACTAAGTTGCAGTATAAGTTAAAACATCTTCGATCTTATACCGCTGATGTCAACTATTTGTCGAAAAAAGAAGATGAAATTGATGACAGTGATAAAGTTATAAATATTTGTATTCCAGTGGTTGAGCACTGAACCCATGATCAGAGGGTCGTGGGTTCGATCCTCCGCCACTGCTATGTGTGGTGTCCTTGAGCAAGACACTTTTTCCGCATATTCTTAGTACTGGTTCTACACAGGAAGACTTCGAGAGTGATTTGTCTAAGTTGTAAGAACTTGTTTCACATGGAAGTAAAATAAATAAGTGTAAACTAAATATTTGTTTCAAAAACATCAGAAACCTGTTGTACAGTCAAACTCAAAATGTTCTAAACCACAGAATATACGGACTTCAGAGAAAACGCCAGAATGGGTAGAAAATGAATTGGGTTCAGGGCATACAGTAAAGAAATCTGAAATATTTACTAGTGTAGATTAATCATTCATAATTGATAAAAAATAAAATGTAATTTTCGTTTAATTTGGCTTTCTATTTGTTACATTTTTTAATACGCAGACCATAAAAACCGAAGGGGACACAAACATTAAAAATTAAAAAAATAAATAAATAATAATAATTGATCAGAAACATAACATAAAATTCCCGCTATAACATTTGGCGGGAAATTTCCAAAACCAACACAAGCTTAATAACCAGGACACCCTTTTAATTTATTAATTTATTAAACTGGTGTTGGTGTTGGAAATTTAAGTCATACATTTTAAGTAATAGTTACTGACTCTATACACTTCCTTATTATCATTATCATTATCATTATCATTATCATTATCATTATCATTATCATTATCATAATTATTATTATTATTATTATTATTATTATTATTATTATTTTTATTATTATTATTATTATCAATATTATTATCAATATTATTATTATTATTAGCTTTATATAAAACAAAATTTAGAATACTGTGTTAAGATAATATTAGATGCTTCGGATACCAGTAATAATGATAGTTTAATACAAATATCCCCAAGTGGTAAATACTGTCATGGGTGTACTGATAAGTTGATACAGAGATCCCCAAGTGGCAATACTGCCATGGGTGTACATATAAGTCGATACAGAGATCCCCATGCGGTAAATACTGTCATGGGCGTACTGATAAGTCGATACAGAGATCTCCATGCGGTAAATACTGTCATGGGTGTACATATAAGTCGATACAGATATCCCCATGCGGTAAATACTGCCATGGGTGTACATATGAGTCGATACAAATATCCCCAAGTGGTAAATACTGTCATGGGCGTACTGATAAGTCGATACAAATATCCCCAAGTGGTAAATACTGTCAAGGGTGTACTGATAAGTCGATACAAATATCCCCAAGTGGTAAATACTGTCATGGGCGTACTGATAAGTCGATACAAATATCCCCAAGTGGTAAATACTGTCATGGGTATACTGATAAGTCGATACAATTATCTCCATGTGGTAAATACTGTCATGGGTATACTAATAAGTCGATACAATTATCCCCATGTGGTAAATACTGCCATGGGTGTACAGATACGTTGATACAGAGATCCCCATGTGGTAAATACTGTCATGGGTGTACAGATAAAATGATACAGAGATTCCGATGTGGTAAATACTGTCATGGGTGTACAATTAAGTCGATACAGAGATCCCCATGTGGTAAATACTGTCATGGATGTCCATATAAGTCGATACAAATATCCCCAAGTGGTAAATACTGTCATGGGTGTACATATAAGTCGATACAAATATCCCCAAGTGGTAAATACTGTCATGGTGTACATATAAGTCGATACAAATATCCCCAAGTGGTAAATACTGTCATGGGTGTACATATAAGTCGATACAAATATACCCATACGGTAAATACTGTCATGGGTGTACAGATAAGTCGATACAGAGATCCCCATGCGGTAAATACTGTCATGGGTGTACATATAAGTCGATACAAAGATCCCCATGCGGTAAATACTGTCATGGGTGTACATATAAGGCGATACAAATATCCCCATGCGGTAAATACTGTCATGGGTGTACATATACGTCGATACAAATATCCCCATGTGGTAAATACTGTCATGGGTGTACAGATAAGTCGATACAGAGATCCCCGTGTGGAAATACTGTCATGGTGTACAGATAAGTTGATACAGAGATCCCCATGTGGTAAATACTGTCATGGGTGTACATATCAGTCGATACAAAGATCCCCATGTGATAAATACTGTCATGGGTGTACATATAAGTCGATAAAAAGATCCCCATGCGATAAATACTGTCATGAGTGTACAGATAAGTCGATACAAATATCCCCATGCGGTAAATACTGTCATGGGTGTACATATAAGTCGATACAAATATCCCCATGCGGTAAATACTGTCATGGGTGTACATATAAGTCGAAACACATATCCCCATACGGTAAATACTGTCATGGGTGTACAGATAAGTCGATACAGAGATCCCCGTGTGGTAAATACTGTCATGGGTGTACAGATAAGTCGATACAGAGATCCCCGTGTGGTAAATACTGTCATGGTGTACAGATAAGTTGATACAGAGATCCCTGTGTGGTAAATACTGTCATGGGTGTACATATAAGTCGATACAAATATCCCCATGTGGTAAATACTGTCATGGGTGTACACATCAGTCGATACAAAGATCCCCATGCAGTTAATACTGTCATGAGTGTACATATAAGTCGATACAAATATCCCCAAGTGGTAAATACTGTCATGGGTGTACATATAAGTTGATACAAAGATCCCCATGCGGTAAATACTGTCATGGGTGTACAGATAAGTCGATACAGAGATCCCCATGTGGTAAATACTGTCATGGGTGTACAGATAAGGCGATACAGAGATCCCCATGTGGTAAATACTGTCATGGGTGTACATATAAGTCGATACAAATATTCCCAAGTGGTAAATACTGTCATGGATATATATATAAGTCGATACAAATATCCCCATGTGGTAAATACTGTCATGGGTATACATATAAGTCGATACAAAGATCCCCATGCGGTAAATACTGTCATGGGTATATATATAAGTTGATACAAATATCCTCAAGTGGTAAATACTGTCATGGGTATATATATAAGTCGATACAAATATTCCCAAGTGGTAAATACTGTCATGGGTATATATATATAAGTCGATATAAATATCCCCAAGTGGTAAATACTGTCATGGGTCTATATATAAGTCGATACAAATACTCCCATGTGGTAAATACTGTCATGGGCGTACTGATAAGTCGATACAAGTATCTCCATGTGGTTGATACTGTCATGGGTGTACAAGATAAGTCAATACAAATATACCCATACGGTAAATACTGTCATGGGTGTACAGTAACGTCCATACAAATATCCCCATACGGTTAATACTGTCATGGGTGTACAATGGGTGTACAAATACGTCCATACAAATATCCCCATACGGTAAATACTGTCATGGGTGTACAGATAAGTCGATACAAATACTGTCATGGGTGTATAAATTTATTTGATACGGGAACACCAAACACAAATGGAGTTTTACATTGAACCTGTTCCCACCCCACCTACCACAATTCGACGCAGGTTATAATTTATGATCATAATCTCTATTTTCCATCGCCTCCGTCTGAGAGAGATACATATATACATAATTAGGTCACTTGTCTTATTAATCATAACTTCTGTATCTCAAACAGAACATTGCAGGCTTATCGTGGATCCATTTTTTTCTATTTTTTTCCACAAAAATTCTTTAATCGGATTCGTTCGCTAACATTTTCTCTTAATGGAATATGTTTTTTTTCTGATCACGTAGACATTAGGCATATAATGACATTGTTAAAATGTGTTATGTTTTGTTGTTGACAGAAATAACATTATAGTGACTCTTTAATTACATCAGCAATGTGCTTAATTAAAACTAAAATGTTGGCCACTCACGCCAGAGGTTGTGGGTTCGATCCCCCGATGCCTGTCAAAAACAACTCTCAGTACTGGTTCTACACTGGAAGCGGATTCGATCGAGAGTGGTTCATGTAGGCTTTTAGATTTTTTTCACAACAGAACTAAAATAAATTAATATCAACTAGAAACAGGAATATTGGCACAAAACCACGATAAACAGAGAGCATTGGCGCCGAAGGAACATAACATCAACTATTCACCTTTAGGGTAAAAACAACCGAGGCGCCATTTTACTATTTATTTAGTATAAACTATTATTGGAAATGTGACTTATAACCTACTTCTGGCAACTACACACAGTCACTAGTGCTGCATATGTCAAGGTCAAGGTTTTGTGAGAAGAGAGAACATTTTAGCAAAAGTGACTGCGATCAGGAGGCTCGCCAGTTACATATTTCAGGAAAAACTATTTGCATGTAATTCAATGAATTTCATATACATTTTTTTTAATAAATCGAGTTTTAATATCGTATAAGTGATTTTATGATTAATTGCATATTCATAACCATAACACAGATACAGATATTGGAAAAAAAACAGCATTATGAACACGGTACTATAGAACTATCTAATTCCTTGTTATTAACTATCTTAATTTTTATGATATTGTTTTTTAAACTTATTTATTTTACTTCGATTATGAAACATTTTTTTACAACTTAGACAAATCACATTCGAAGTCTTCCTGGGTAGAACCAGTACTAAGCATATGCAGATAAAGTGTCTTGCTCAAGGACACCACACATAGCCGTGGCGGAGGATCGAACCCACGGCCACCTGACCCGATGCTTTACCACTGAACCAAGGCGTCGCCACTCCTTCATGATATAATTTCTATGAGAATATTTTAAGCATTGAAGCTAAAACTATTGACATCAATGAAACATATGAGGATATCCGTAAATGAATTATTGACATTAATAAATAAAACGAAGATATAATAAAATGGCGCTCTATGTAAGGGGAAATATATAAGTAGCATTGTCTTCAATATACTGCCTGACCCATTTTGATATTGACTTATATACAAAAAAAGTTCAGTTTGACGACCCTACATATTGAGTGTTCTGGTTACCTGACCCTTCACGACTATGCTTTAGTCTATGTGGAGTCACATGTGCGAATGACAGTTTCGATCGTCATAATTGCTTTGCAATGATTCTCATTACCACGAACAACACAAAGCACGCGCTAACACCCGCGGATACGTCAAGCACACTGTAGGTGTAACCCCACCATTGATTTTTGTTCTTTATTCTATAGTAAATAATAAAAGTTTGAAGGCTTGTCATTCATAGAGAGACCCAAATGAAACAAGTGAAACATACATTTTACTGTTTGTCAACCTCTGCACTACCAAAATATGACGAGAAAAGTAGGGGACATGTGCCATATAAGAGATTTTTTTCTGCTCAGTGTGTACACTGTTGACAAAGTGAAAGTAGACTTCCGAAATCATGTATTCATACCCCAATTTCCAATCATCATTTTTTTTTTCTAAATCACAATTCAAACATGACAATGCTAAAATGTTCAAAATACATCAATAATGCCATTCAAATAAAAAAATGAGAATTTAAATAAAGAAAATGCATTTTTAAAGAAGAAGAAATGAGGACTATTTGTAACCGCCATCATGCCACTACCCCACGAAAGCACTTCCTTTTTGCAATGGTGGTACTATGCCTGTAGATAAGCAAGAAAACAATTCCTACGTTTGTTGACTAGTCATCATATGATTTCTGGTACGTAACAGGGGCGGATCCAGAATTTCAGATATTGTTGCGGCTAAATAGTTTACTAATCAATTCTAAAATGTTGATTTGTTCGAAAACGAATATACATATGTATTAACAATGACAAATGCTATCATCGCCCGAATTAAAATAGTCATATAACAATAAAAAAAATGGGAAATTACTGGTGCGAAATACAAAATAAATTTAATAAAAGTTTGGAAGTTAGCTTAAAATATAGAAAAGTTTTGAAATTATCGATGCGGCATGGTTGTCTGCATCCATGCCGTTTTACCAAGGAACAACAGATAACATATTATTCTAAAATATTCTTAGATTTATAGATCTACTTCTGTTGTACACTTTGAAATAAAACAATATATAAACTTACGTCAAAAATAATAATAATTAATATGTTGTTATGTAATTACCTTGTACATGTTATTTATGTTTTGATGATGTTTAATTACAAGCATAATTCCATGTGAAATAATATAATTATTTATTTGTATATGTGACTTATAGGTCCATTAGGCCGGGTGTGTTGTTTAAAATTCTATATTTGCATATCATGTTACATATACACATGTCACTATTATAACATATTTACTCACTCACTCACTCACTCACTCACTCACTCACTCACTCACTCACTCACTCACTCACTCACTCACTCACTCACTCACTCACTCACTCACTCACTCACTCACTCACTCACTCACTCACTCACTCACTCACTCACTCACTATTTCTTATATGTGTTTGTAAATATTGATAGTTATGATACTCTTGCAATGTAATTGTATTATTATAAGCAATAGATATGTTTTAACTTCTATGAGTCGTTGCTTTTTATGATTGTTTTATTTCTAGAGGCAGCGTGCGAGTATACAGATTGTGTAATCAGTACAACTATTTGGTAGTTACTTGGATTGGTCACGTTTTGTGAGTTCACATTTCAGTTATATTTCCTTATCATTTTTTTCTCCCTTTTCCTGTAAGTAAGGAGAATATTATTTTGATCGATTCCAATGAATTTTTATTTCATGGAATGTACACTGAAATGGATAATGCGACACGGTGTACTTTTCTAAGCAGCATTTTGAAGATATAATTTTACGTCTCCTGAGATGACCGCAGGTCGAATATCCAAATAATAATAATTATTATTAAAAAAAACGCATGTACAGTAAAACCAGCCCATCCACACATAATTTAATCCGGCTATGTTATGACATGACAACGAGTGATTATAGTTGCCATTTCACTGAAACCACCCATTTCTATTATATGAGTAAAAATAGTGAAACTACCATTCATAATTTCACTATAAAAATAAAGTTACTTTCACTATAAACAGTGAAATTACCATTAATAATTTCTTTTTTTTTTCAACAGAAATCATAAAAAAAACACTTTACAAATCACCATAAAGCAAACAATAAACTAAACTGTTATTGTGCAAAGCAGACACCTCCGTATATTTAACGGAAACACACTCTACACTTCGCATATACACACTGTTAGATATTAAGCATCATTTTTATATCATCGAAGGCAAACATACGGTCAGTTAACCTAACCACTCCTGGGATCCCGATATGTTCACACACACACATACCTACGCATGTAACTGATTACTTTCTCACTTGAATCAGAGGCGAGAGACGAATGACAATGAGATGCAATGCCGTACAGCAATCATCACGTAGAGTGTCTGGCTGGAAATCGAACTCACGGCCTCTGGATAGACAGTCAGACGCGTTACGGGTCCGGCACTCGCATAAAAAAATACAGTTGAAAAATACAACAACACAATTTTCATCCGCTCATTAACAAACAGAAACACTTTTAATAAAACAACAGAACTAAAATCATGTGATTATTTTTGCGGTAATACTAGATTATACCGTGTACAAGTATAATCAATACATATGATCTCCATTGGTGTGATAAACAATGGACGCGAAGCGGTCTGCACTAATTAACCGCAGAAAGCCAACATAATGCCTTCAGAATATCAGAATATTAATAACAATACAATCTGATTATTTGATGACGTACATATATAAACTATTCGTGTCATCTATTTTAAACAAAGAATACCGCATGTACATTACAAAGTACGTGTAGACGAACTTACGACCTGTACATTATTAAGTACGCGTAGACGAACTTACCACCTGTACATTACATAGTACATGTAGACGAACTAACAACCTGTACATTATAGAAGTACGTGTAGACGAACTTACCACCTGTACATTATAAAGTCCGCGTAGACGAACTTATCACTTGTACATTATTACATTATAGAAGTACGTGTAGACGAACTTGCCACCTGTACATTATAGAAGTACGTGTAGACGAACTTACCACTTGTACATTATCACATTATAGAAGTACGTGTAGACCAACTTGCCACCTGTACATTACAAAGTAAGTGTAGACGAACTTACCACCTGTACATTACAAAGCACGTGTTGACGAACTAACCACCTGTACATTACAAAGCACATGTAGACGAACTTGCCACCTGTACATTATAAAGTAAGTTTAGACGAACTAACCACCTGTAGATTACAAAGTAAGTGTAGACGAACTTGCAACCTGTACCTTATAAAGAACATGTAGACGAACTTACCACCTGTACATTACAAAGTACATGAAGACGAACTTGCCACCAGTACATTATAAAGCAGGTGTAGACGAATTTGCCACCTGTACATTATAAAGTACGTGTAGGCGAACTTGCAACCTGTACATTACAAAGTACGTGTAGACGAACTTGCCACCTCTACATTACAATGTACATGTAGACGAACTAACCACCTGTACATTATTAGTATAATGTACGTGTCGACGAACTTGCCACCTGTATGTTACAAAGTACGTGTAGACGAACTTACCATCTGTACATTATAAAGTACGTGTAGATTGCTACATGTACATTATAGAAGTACGTGTAAACGAACTTGCCACCTGTACATTACAATGTACGTGTCGACGAACTTGCCACCTGTATGTTAAAAAGTACGTGTTGACAAACTTACCATCTGTACATTATAAAGTACGTGTAGACGCTCTCTTACATCCTGTACATTATAGTAATACGATTTCCAAAGAGAACACAACACAATGGATTGAAGGGCATCTGTCCTTACACATGTTGAACAGAGCGGACGTAATTATTACTGTCAGCGAACTATTATACAAATCTTACCTGGGGTTGAGACTCGGATATAGAAAATTTTGTCTCAAAGGATCACATCTTTGAGAACTAAGTTCTACCGCTTTTCCACGGAAACAGCTATCAAAGAGACGGAATTTTCTATCCGAACCGAAACAGCCATAGATGATTCTTTTTTCACCCTAACCAAAGCCATTGGATAATTATTCTAATTTAATTCATCATCATATTTTTACCACGACCTCTTTTATGAAAAAGGATCTTATCCCGGTAAAATGCAAATTTATACTCATTACCCAGTATGCAAGAAATAATGTTACTTTGTGGATATGATACCTGTGTCACGCCACTGAGACGCCGATCGGGTTATTCTATATTAAAATATGGTTACGTAATGGAAAAGTTTGACCGATTTTTTTTCTCATCTGAAAAGCTATACACACAAATTATACAGAGTTTAAATTAGAGACATTTCTGTCTGTCTGTCTGTCTGTCTCGTGTGGGTAGGACATTTTTTTTAGCGTAAATTAATAAACAGAAATTAGATACTTTCATTACATCAACACAGATCATAAGATACGTAACACATTTATAAACAAAGAAATTACGAGAACAAATGTACAAAAAAAATACTATCCTTCCATTTAAGCGAAGGGTCCCGGGTTCGAGTCCCGGACTGGCTGCATATTTTTCACTCCTAGTAGGTTACGTACACACTGTGAGAAGGACCAAGGGGTCATCAGGTTGCTCGGGACCCATCAATGTTCAGGTTGAAGGGGCCAGCATATACTCCCCCCCTTCCCCCCACCCCGCAATTTTTTACTCTCTCCTCAGGTTGACCGCCCCTCCCCCACCCCACCCAAATTTGAAACGCTCCTACACTCATGTTTATACATTCTTTCTGATATGATACAATGAAATGATATTAATCTTTAGTCATCCCATAGAGTTGCTTTTATCGAGCTTGAAATGAAAGTGACATTCTGTTATTGATAATCCAGGTACTAGTATATGTCAGAAGTTATATAATATTTTCTAGTAGAAAAATCCACGTAATCCTTCAAACCGACTTAAAGTTCATCTACATTTTCGTTAATGGAGTGATTTCATTGGTTGAAGAAGTAGAACAACTTCTATTCTATGTAAAATCGAAGGTTTTAATTGGCTGTAAAGTAGGCCCACGTCAACTGACGCCGGGTCATGGCATTCTATGTAACATGGAATGTTTTTTTTTTTTAAAAATCTGTGCGATTTTTATTGGCTTAGAAAGTAGGACAACATCTAGATAATGACGTGCACACACTTTTGTAAAAGGACGCACGGCACTTTTTATATATAATTATATATAATATGTTCACCTAACACTAGTAAAATATGCATATACATCATGCTAATGTGAAATATTGCACGTAATGATATGTGACTCTCAATATTGTTTCTATTTAACTCAGGCAGGCAGGCAGGCAGGCAGGCAGGCAGGCAGACAGACAGACAGACAGACAGACAGACAGACAGACAGACAGACAGATAATTTAACCGTATCAGTTCTTCATTTCTGTTTTTAGTTTAAAGAGAAACTATAACCACTGAAAGGTATGGCCAACCCCATCTTTTGATTCTAAAACCGACATAAGAACTGTTTGTTGGTTCAGAAATAGTTCAAAAAATGAGAATACGCCAAATGGGCCTACCAAAATTTAGAAGTTGAGACAAGTACCTATAGCAACATATATCTATGTATCTGGCTCGATAGTAACGTTTGAGAACGTATATACCGCAGCGTGGTCGAGTGGTAGAGCTCCCGCCTCGCATGCAGAAGGTCGTGAGTTCGATTCGGCTGTGCCTTTAAGTAAAAGGCCTTTATTCAACTTATATTTGTCACTTTTTTGTTATATGCGACGGATTGAACATAGATTTGAAAAAAAATAATAAAAAAAACTCAGATGGCGTGGGGTAACTAAACAATGTCCGTTAATCCTGCCTTTGATTCATGAAAGAAAACTGTACCTTTTGTTAACACCGATAATTGTACTAAACGAGCGGGGTGGGGAGTGACAAATAACTAGATGAACTTTGAACTCATCCCGGTTTAGTTGATATAGATATACGATTGATTGATATCTGACACCCAGTTTGCAGACTGACATACAGACAGACAGATAGATAGACAGGCAGACGACCAGATTAGCAATGTTACATACGGTGTTCCATAAGTCAGTCAGACTGACATATCTATTGGTTGCTGAACAGGAACACGTCAATTGTAGTATTCCATCGTGTTCTAGTATAAAGACCGGGAGCGTTTCGTAATATCGGCTAAAATAAATAATGTAAAAAAATGACAGAAACATTTACAAAGACTCCCAGAATGCATTGCAAATGTAATTTTGCTTGCATACATTTGCATATTTGTGCAGAACGTACGTGACGACGCGCACACGGCTTGCAGATCGTTATATGAGAGACAGTTGTCTATAATCACGTTTGCACTCTTCTTTTTTTATGAGAAGGGTTCTTCCAAATTCAGATGTATATTTTAATTGTTAAGTACATCAAAAGTTAAAGTCATAAAGTGCACTGCTGCTGAAATGAGAATGACTCACTGAATGTGGTTAACATAAAGTTCATTAGTTCATATAGTGTTTGTGTGTGTGTGTGTGTGGTGGGGGGTGGGGGGCATTCCTATATCTTGGTTAGTGCATATGTGTCACCGTTTTGACCCCTCATTGGATATATGATGTAGAGTTTTGATACCTTTTTTCAGGGGCGGATCCAGTATTTTAGTTTAGAGGGGACGCGCAGGTGCGGATCCGGAAATTGATGTTAGGGAGACAAATATATTTAACTGAATGCATATACATTTGTAAGTTAATTCTTTTAGATAAAAACAAAAATTAATGAATTATAATATTTATCCATCAATGTAATGAAAAAAAACTACATATTCGGCAAATTCCGTCATCATTCGGTAGTTCGTCGAAATACTCCGCAAACATTAATTTATCCTAAACTAATTTATCAATACGTCTAAATGTAAACAAATTAATGATAGTGAAACAAGAAAGATATCTACACATATGCCCTTCCAGCATGGGCCTGCGCTTTTTCTCAAATTCCCTTATTTTAAAGAAAAGTGTAAAAAACAACAACACGAAATTATGATGGAGTGGGGAATATGTTGGTGAAGGGAGTGGAAGGAGAGCCTCAATTTGAAAACATGAAACTATCATAGAATTAGATATATTAAGAATATATCTTAATTCTGTGAACACACGCTTTAAATTCTTTTTTTTTAAATAATCATAATGAGATAGGGACGAAATGTTGCGTTCGAGACAGAACACAGATTTACATCACGGCAATTATTTTTTTCAAAAAGACAAACGGCATACAATGTCCTTAAAGAGAAATTGCAAGAGAGTTCTTATCAAGGTATGTTTCATTATACTAGAAACCTAAAGACAAAAACATTTATTTTTCCTAGAAAAATAACCCTACGTAAATGAATTTATTTTATTAAGATTCTATAGAACAGAAATGTTCTTTATCAGAGATAATTCGAATCGAAAAAAACTAAGCAAATGAATTTATTCTATCCAGATTCTGTAGAATAGAATTGTTCTTTATCAGAGATAAATCAATCGAAAAATCTAAGTTAATTCACTCTATCCAGATTCTATAAAATAGAAATGTTCTTTATCCGAGATAAATCGAATCGAAAAATCTAAGTAAATGAATTTATTCTATAAAGATTCTATAGAACAGAAATGTTCTTTATCAGAAATAAATCGTATAGATACAACTAAATAAATGAATTTATTCATGTTAGTCAATAAATCGGTATATTCTGAGTACATAACAATTCTTGATTGATTCCCGTATTCATTATTTCTTCTTCTTTCTTTCTTGTTGTTCACAAAGTATCATATATAATCAGAATCATGAGTCTATAGCACTATATAGACAAGGGAAACAATCCAGGCAAGTGGTAAACCTCCACTTAGCGACCGAGAGATTGCAGCCCCGAGTGCTCATCCACAACAACTGATTTTTTGAACATTTTTTGAACAATGGTAGTGTGGTGGTCCTCCGTGACCGAGTGGTCTAAGGACACTTAGGTCGTAGGTTCGAGTCCCACTCCGCTCGCTAAAAACTTTAGGTGAGAATGCTGGCCAGTTACTTACGGAAGGACGGTGGTTCTACTTAGATTCGTCATGAGGTCTTCATCCACCAGTAAAACTAGAAATGCCATATATAACCCGCAATGTGTTGAAATTGCGTTATTACTCCCTATTAAAAGTAAAAAGTTAAATATATGTGATGCGTCGGTACAAAAAAATAGTGAATTGCAAAAAGAGAACCATGTGATAATTAATAGCCTGTACTTCACCGAGTTTGTTTCATTACCTGTCATTAAATATGTACATGTCGTGAGAATTTTGCCGAATAAATCACGCTATTCTATAGGATTGTTTCCGTCATTTGTTTCTTTTGGGTAGAAGTAATGAGCTCCCCAGCACGAAGATTTAAATGAAGGCACATTTCGACCACCTCGCCAATTATCCTAATTAAGAATGATAATACCGAAGGATGACGAAATTGGCTGATTATGTACGATTGGCAGACAATATCAGAAATAAAAATATACAAGTATGCGTAAAGATTGTTTCGTTATTACCTCACCAACACCATGTCCGTCTTTGAAATTTGTCTCAAAATATAGGTCTTACGAGAAGCACAAAGACATATTTATAATTGTTCACAAGTTTTATCTTATTATGCGTACATAATACTTATTATAATTGTAAATGTCCTGAAATGGTAGTGTCAAGTATGATTAATTAATTGATTGAATATTTAGCGTCATTTTTATGCCATCGAAGACTCACAAACGATCAGTTAAGCTAACCACTGTTTCCAGGGGTCCTGAGAGGTTAATAAGTACTCTAGCACACCCATCTCCGCAAGTTACTGATAACTTTCCCACTTGAATCAGCAGTGAGAGACGAATGATAATTAGACACAATGTCGTATACTAATCATCACGGAGACCGTTGCCGGGCGAGGATTCGAACTCACGACCCCTGGATTGATAGTCAGACGCGTAACAGACTGAGCTCATCAAGGTTGATATTAACTGCCTTTCCGATTCAGATTTAAAAATACATTTCAAACTACGCAGCTATTTTTTATTTTTTATTTTTTTTTATTTTTTATTTTTTTTATTGTTTGTTTTGTTTTGTTTTGTTTTGTTTTGTTTTTTATTGTTTTTTTATTTCTATTCTATTCTATTCTATTCTATTCTATTCTATTCTATTCTATTCTATTCTATTATATTCTACTCTACTCTATTCTATTCTATTCTATTCTATTCTATTCTATTCTATTCTATTCTATTCTTTTTCATTTTTCATACGAAACGATATGAGTACTATATAAGTTTGTAAAAATTTTTTATCAATTCAATATTACAATGTCATTAGTATTTTGTGTTTTTATTATACATTTATGCATGTATAAAACAGTTTATTATATATATTTTAATATTTGACAAGTACGAAAATGGCTTAGTTCATGTGATTTCCAAAACAGATATATTTTATTTTCCTATTTTGCCATTGACAACCTAAAAGTTTGAGACAGTGCCTTGTCATTGTCCTCTTTATGGTACGATCAGCAAGCGACTTAATTTGTTTGTAGAATTATGGCGACGTCTGTCCATACACTTAGACGGGATTTAAGTAATATTTATAGCTCCGAGCTAATATCTATTATCTTCACGTCATTTTCCCCCCAAAATTTATATAAATCTTTTCCTCCTGGGAACCAGAATTGATAATTACTATTTTTTAAATTGATCGTTTACAATTCAGATAAAAGCAGCACGAGTCTTAACTGAGCATGGACCGGTCAATGTCCAGCTCGGCTATAGATACGGCTGAGGTTGAAGACCAGTTCAGGCATTTAGTGTTATATATGTGTTTGTCTTGGCAGATAAACAAATACCGGTCTAATAATAGTAAGGTGACTAGAGAACCGGCCTGTTTAAAGTGCCGGTGACTGACCGATCCTAATGTCTTTCATTTGATTTAGCTGAATGCACACACACACGTCTCATTTCTGGATGCAAGGCAATACAAATTGAAAATGTCATATTCAGTCGTACTTTTTTTATCCCAAGCACGCAAATAAAGATATTAATATATAAATATACATATTTTTGTATTACTATAATCCATGTTTTCCATTATCATACTCATCGTCTTCATTATCATCACCATCATCATAATAATCATCATCATCATCCTCATCATCATCATCATTATCATCATCATCATCATCATCATCATCATCATCATCATCATCATCATCATCATCATCATCATCATCGTCATCGTCGTCGTCATCGTCATCGTCATCGTCATCGTCATCGTCATCGTCATCGTCGTCGTCGTCGTCGTCGTCGTCGTCGTCATCGTCGTCGTCGTCGTCATCATCATCATTATCATCATCATCATCATCATTATCATCATCATCATCATCATCGTCGTCTGCATAGAACAATCGCACTTTTTCAAGTAACCCTTTGAAGTGATTTTATTGAGTTGGGCCTAAACTGTCTCGAACTCTAGTTTGGAACTTGGGTAATTTTGGTAAGCTGTAGAAACGGTTAGAGTTCAGTTTTGGCGAGAGGGTGGATGTCTTCCTTCCACTGACTGCATTGTAATGGCATATGCATTTATCGATATAACTATATTATATATAGCATCCCGTTTTATTGGTTAGAAAGATCCCAGAAAACAACTAAGTAGAACAAACGAATTCTAGTGTGAAAGTAACTAATAAACAAAACAATAACAACACACCTATTTTAAACTGAAATGGGCTTGAACCCACGACCTTGGTGATGAAAGGTAAGTGATGATGAGAAGGTGTATTAGCTCACTCGGACCCCATATAATGGTGTCATTCATATTACAATAATACAATAAATTATAATTTAGTATGTACTCACCGTCATAAACATTCAGACCTCTAATGTACGTCAGTCAAAGAAAGTGAACTTGTGAAACACCATATATTCCAGTTGAAAGATGATTTAGCCCTCGGTATAAAACAATTGTCAACTATACATACACCAGCGAACATCAGCTTCAACACCAATGAAACATGGAGATTATAAAGTAGGAATCTAGTAGCAACAACACAGTATTATACAGTTTATGATACTATTCTACTCCACAATTAACAGAAAAATGATGATGGGAATCACATCAACAGCTTTCCGGTCAGTAGAATATCGGCAATGACGTTGGCACTGGTAGTATTGGCGCATTAATAACAAAACTCAATTAGTTATTTCTCACAGAACTGAGTACGAAACGGCTGCCAGTTAGTCAGTCAAGTGTCTGCCACAAATAAAAATAATAGTGCTAATATAGCAAGTTGAAGTTACTGTTCATTAACAGTATATTTTCTTAGCTTTATCATTAATTACATACTAAAAGGACACTGTACGATCACACCACCGCAACAATGTATACTGTTTCGTACGCATAACCTGTATGTTAGTGAGTACATGCATGTTTGCGCGTATGCGTTCATGCTCGCGTTTAGGCGTTTAGGCTAGCATGTCATTTATCCAGAATACTGAGAGAGAAAGAAAGAGAGAGAGAGAGAGAGAGAGAGAGAGAGAGAGAGAGGGGGGGGGGAGGGAGGGAGGGAGGGAGGGAGGGAGGGAGGGAGAGAATATGAAGGTTAAAGAAAGAGGAAGACAGGGATACAGAGGGGGAGAGGATATGTGGATGAGGGTCAGGAGGGGATAGACAGATGGGCAAGATGATACAGAGCCTTGCCTATATATATACTTATTAGGTGAAGAGGGTATCATTTAAACGTAAACACACATTAACCAATATATTCTATATATCTCAACAAGGAACTGCGTATTTAAAAAAAAACACATTAAAAAGGCGATTATACATTTGATATTTGATAACACAGCACAAACAAAAATGTAAACGCTGAAATACATCGCCTGATTTTGTAATCAGCACGTACTTGCGTCATATAGCTAAGCAGGATTTTGCAACATTTCTAATTTTATTAAAAATTTTCTCCGTTAACGGATAAGGCAGAGATTGGACAGCCTACAAAACTCAAACCGTTGACGTTATCCCACACGTCGGGTTTAAAGGGGTTGTATCGGGAAAAAACGTTATAAATATATCTAAAAAATAAAATTATTTTTAAAATAAACAATTCGCATCTCGTTATCATAAATAAATAAAAAACGAATGGTTTGGTATATCAAATCCTCCAAACGTAACAAAATCGATGTTTCAATAGATGTGGTAAACTTGAACGAAATCCCCATTCTAAATATAGACATCACTTAAATACTGTCTTACGACCTTCGCATCGTCGTTCGGATTCTTTCTAATATGAAACAAGTTTTACTACGTGTAAGCCTGTACAATGATCAAACTGAAACCAAAATGAAATCATTGACTCATTTAATACGTCATAAAAGATGTTGCTATTTTAAGCGGGAAATCTATTTTAGTCTATCCTAGGTGCATAGCCCAAATAAGGAAATCTCTTTTCAATAAATTATTTTGGCATGTTTAAATAGATATCATTTTGACAATGGTGTCAATGAGTATATATAGGCCTGATATAATGATGAAAACAATGTTTTAGCCAATTTAAAAAATTGGAAAAATCCTGATATAGTCCCTTTAATTGAAATACCTGCGATAATACCGCGTTTAAATATGTGTTTTAAAGAGAGATATCCGAGAAAACAACACTATAAATGTCTTATAGAAGAATAAAAATTAATGATTTTTAAAATGTACAAAAGGTATTTTATTATTATTAATAAATAAAATCCGAATGTCTTGGTATGTCCAATCAACCAAAACATGACAAAATCGATGTCTAAATTGTAGAATAAACTTGAAACGAAACCCCCTTTCTAAAAATAGACATCACTTAAAAGCTGCATGACGACCTTTACGTAGTCATTTAGGCTATTTATAAGATTATGATTTTATTACGTGTAAACCTGTATAACGGATCAAATTGAAATTAAAATGATATCGCGTGACTCATATAATATGTCACAAAATATGTTGCAATTTTAGGCGGGAAATCTATATTAGTCTAATATAGTTGCGTAACCCAAGTTAGGAAATCTCTTTTTAAAAATATTACTATGGCATGTTTGAATAGATATCCTCTTGATAGTTCGGGGTCAGTTTGAATATATATAGGCATGATATATTGGGAAATTTTTTTTTGGTCAATTTAAAAATTATGAAAAAATCCTGATATATTCACTTTAAGCGACACACAGGAAAAAACACTATAAACGTCTTAAAAAATAAATAATTATCAAAATGGATAAAAAGCATCTCATTATCATTAATAAAATAATCCGAATGGTTTGGTACATCAAATCATCCATAACGTGATTGAATTGGAGTAGTAAACTTGAAACGAAATCCTCATTCTAAAACAATAGCCAACAGTAAATACTGTTTGATGACATTCGCATCGGCATTTGAACTCTTTCTAAGATGCACCAAACTCACCAATGTGAAAACCATGGCTGCATTCAGTTCTATTAAACGGTTTGCTAACTTTAACTACATAATTATTTTCCTGCACACTGGTTAGCACACAGTACACAAGCACTCATTTAACGTGTTTGCTGTTTAACGGTACTGAACGCAGCCCTGTATCACGTATCAAATTGAAACCAAAATGAAATCACGCGACTCATTTAATACACAAAATAAGTTGCACTTTTAAACGGGACATCTATTTCATTTTCAGTTTAACATAGGCGCGTAGCCT
The DNA here is from genome assembly GCA_029582155.1 of Panopea generosa. Taxonomy (NCBI): domain Eukaryota; kingdom Metazoa; phylum Mollusca; class Bivalvia; order Adapedonta; family Hiatellidae; genus Panopea; species Panopea generosa. Next base: position 19,040,555 of record CM055894.1, on the reverse strand, counting down.
AAGTTAGGAAATCCATTTTTAATACACATGTAATATTTTGGCATGTTTAAATAGATACCCTTTTGACAACACGAGGTCAGTGAGTACATACAGGCATATTATAGATAGGGAGAAGACGTTTTAAGCGAATTAGTAAAAGTTTGATAAATGCTGATAAATTTATTTAAATATTTAAATCAACTTTCTTATATATCCATGGAGCAAAAACCTTCCAAATGTATATATAGTACGTTTATGTTATATTTAGATATTATCATTTCAAATCATAACAATAGATTCATTCATTTATATATTACCCTATACAGCGTGACTTGAAACTAAACACGAAACTCACCCATCCCCTGTGGTTGTAGCGCGTTCACTGCAGGTCCACGCGGTGTAAACAAGTAGCATTGTTGTAAATAATCTTGTTTACGGCGCACGCGTCGTTAAAGTATTTTCAAGTGAATATAAGTACCGATAAACGTGTATGAATCACTGATGGTCGGTAGACACCCATACCTACTTTATTATTTGTATCATCCAAATCTTATTTATCATTTAAGAAGGACGTTTGTTTTGTCACATACTTTTATTGTAATGTGGATTTTGTCATCAGCATTATTATCCTCCTCCTCATCCTCGCCCTCCTCCTCCACTTCCTCCTCCTCCTCCTCCTCCTCCTCCTCCTCCTCACCCTCCACCTCCTCCTCTTCTTCCTCCTCCTCCTCATCATCAGCGTCATACAATATATACTTATTATTATTATTATTCTATTATTACTATTTGCAATAGTAGTAATAGTAAATCTATTCTTATTAGCTGTTGTAGCAGTAACTAGTAATAGTATTAGTACTACTATCACTACGACTACTACTACTGCTGCTGCTGTTGCCGCTGCCGCCACCGCCACCGCCACTACTACTACTACTACTACTACTGCTACTACTACTACTACTACTACAACTATTAATACAACTACAACTACTACAACTTCTACTACTACTAATACTAATACAACAACTACTACTGCAACTACTTCTACAACTACTACTGCTACTACAACTACTTCTACAACTACTACTGCTACTACAACTACAACTATTTAACTACTACAACTACAACTACTACTACTACTACAACAACTACTACTACAACTACTACTACTACTACTACTTCCACTACATCTACTACTACTACTTCTACTACTACTATTACTACTACTACTACTTCTACTGCTGCTACTGCTGCTGCTGCTGCTACTGCTACTGCTACTGCTACTGCTACTGCTACTGCTACTGTTGCTACTACTACTGTTACTACTACTACTACTACTACTACTACTACTACTACTACTACTACTACTACTACTTCTACTACTACTACTACTACTACTACTACTACTACTACTACTACTACTACTGATACTACTACTACTTCTACTACTACTACTACTACTACTACTACTACTACTACTACTACTACTACTACTACTACTACTACTAGCGTAGGCTATGTGCCGCTATTCTTCGTAAATGTCCGAAGGTCCCGTTTCGTACATGACCTACATGGTTAGAGCTGGTGAGTAAAAACGATACATGTGCATGTTCCTGTTTGTATCAGCGGAACCAATGGCTGCCCCTCAAAAAGGTATGCAATTGAGTAGTTATCCACCATTCACAAGTGTTGAAAATACACTCCGGACGAGCAAAAATAATCGGAAATAAGGTACAGAATTGGAGACAATTATATGGCACATTGCCTTATATTCATGTTCCTAGTCACGTTGGATTCCCTTTCATATTTTTGAAGATATACTCCGGCCAAGCAATGATAACAAAAAAAAAGAAGAAAAAAAAAGGCGAAATAATTCTTTCATAATTTAAGATTTATGGTTATTTCGCTCTTTACCTCCACACATTACCCTCTATCCATGTTCTACGTGTCATTCAGTCCTCTTCAGTATTTTTGGAGTTATGTTCCAGGCAAGGATTCGGGCGGAATCACGGACGTACGTACAGGTCAAACGGCAGCTTTATACTCAAATTTGTTATTATAATCACGATTAAATTAATCTATTTTGCTTGTGTTTATACATGTACTTTTAAAAATATAATCACTCGAAAACTGATGTCTCTTTTTGTGAAACTCGAATCCCCAACCGCCTACTGGTGGGAAGTTGGTAATTCAGTCAAATTGTCTTCTTCATTTTGAGAAAGAAACAAAACACTCCCGATGAGTTTTTTTTTATTAATAATTATACATTTCTCATTACTGAACATAGTTGTTAAATACAAATTTAACATATAACATCGATTTTTGAAAATAACCCGATAACCCATATAATCACCTGTCTATTTGCCGGTAGCTGGTTTATCGAATATCCAACTAACTGCCTACACGTTGGTCAAATTAACAGATTAGCAGAACGATTATTTTTTCATTTTGCCAGCAGAACAGCGAAATAGCAGAATACAAACTTTTCATTTTGCAAGCAGAAAAGCAGAATAGTAGAACGAAAATACTGCCAAACTACCAACTGCTAACTTCCTACAAACGTTTTAGTACTATAGAGTATACTATCCTGAAAGTTCTGCTGTTGTTGTTTTGTCTTGTTACCACAAAAAAAGAAAGAGAGAAAAAATAATAACATAGACACTGTTACTCTCTGTCATTGCGATTTAAAACGTTTTTAATACTGCCGTACCTGCATATCAGAGGTTTTTTACTACAGTAACATATTTTGATCAAAGGATCGCAGAAATGTATGGATTACTTTATAAGAGGCAATGCAGTATCACGCGTTATTGTGGTTGAGATAATTACAAATCGCTTTGCCAAAAATAAGGTCGAAATAAGCACATTAATTGTGCACGAACAGTGGATCACCTGCTTATTAATCAACATAAATGAAGCAATAACACTAAACTATTATGCTGTTATGTATCTAGCTATAAAGGAGATATTATGGGATGGGTTGTTTGAGGAGATATTACGGGGTTGGGTGTGTTACTTATCAGTCAAAACGTGTAGTCGTTGTATGAGGAGATATTATGGGATGGGTTGTTTTAGGAGATATAATGGGATAGGGAGTGTTACTGATCAGTCAACACGTGTAGCGTTGTTTGAGGAGATATTTTGGGGTGGGGTGTGTTACTGATCAATCAACACGTGTCGCGTTGTTTGAGAAGATATTATGGGGTTAGGTCCGTTACTGATCGGTCAACACGTGTAGCGTTGTTTGAGGAGATACTATGGGGTGTTGTGTGTTACTGATCAGACAACACGTGTAGCGTTGTTTGAGGAGATACTATGGGGTGTTGTGTGTTACTGATCAGACAACACGTGTAGCGTTGTTTGAGGAGATATTAAGGGGTGAATGCGTTACTGATCAGACAACACGTGTAGCGTTGTTTGAGGAGATATTAAGGGGTGAATGCGTTACTGATCAGACAACACGTGTAGCGTTGTTTGAGGAGATATTAAGGGGTGAATGCGTTACTGATCAGACAACACGTGTCACGTTGTTTGAGTAGATATTAAAGGGTGCAGTGCGTTCCTGACCAGTCAACACGTGTCGCGTTGTTTGAGGACATATTATGGGGTGGGGTGTGTTACTGATCAGTCAACACGTGTAGCGTTGTTTGAGGAGATACTAACGGGAGGGGTGCGTTTCTGATCATTCAACACGTGTAGCGTTGTTTGAAGAGATATTATGGGGTGGGGTGCGTTAATGATCAGTCAACACGTGTAGCGTTGTTTGAAGAAATATAATGGGGTGGGGAGCGTGAATGATCAGTCAACACGTGTAGCGTTGTTTGAGGAGATATAATGGGACGGGGTGCGTTGCTGATCAGTCAACGCGTGTAGCGTTGTTTCAGGAGATATTATGGGGTTAGGTCCGTTAATGACGGTCAACACGTGTAACGTTGTTTAAAGAGATACTATGGGGTGGGCAGCGTTACTGATCAGTCACCACGTGTAGCGTTGTTTGAGGAGATACTTTGGGGTGGGGAGCGTTACTGATCAGTCAACGCGTGTAGCGTTGTTTAATGAGATATTATGGGGTGGGCAGCGTTAGTGATCAGTCAACACGTGCGCGTTGTTTGAGGAGATATAACGGGGTAGGGTGCGTTACTGATCAGTCAACGCGTGTAGCGTTGTTTGAGGATATATAATGGGGTGGGGTGCGTTACTGATCTGTCAACACGTTTCGTGTTGTTTAAGGAGATATAATGTGGTGGGGTGCGTTACTGATCAGTCAACACGTTTAGCGTTGTTTGAGGAGATATTATGGGGTAGGGTATGCTACTGATCAGTCAACACGTGTAGTGTTGTTTGAGGATATATTATGGGGTGGGGTGCGTTACTGATCAGAAAACATGTGCAGCGTAGTTTGAGGTGATATTATGGGGTGAGGTGCGTTATTGATCAGTCAACACTTGTCGTGTTGCTTGAAGAGATATTGTGGAGTGGGGTGCGTTACTAATCGGGCAATACGTGTAGCGTTGTTTGAGGAGGTATTATGGGGTGGGATGTGTTACTGATCAGACAACACGTGTAGCGTTGTTTGAGGAGATATTATGGGGTGGGGTGCTTTACTGATCAGTCAATACGTGTAGCGTTGTTTGAGGAGATATTACGGGGTGGGGTGTGTTACTGATCAGTCAACACGTGTAGCGTTGTTTGAGGAGATATTATGGGGTGGGATGCGTTACTGATCAGTCAACACGTGTAGCGTTGTTTGAGGATATATTTTGGGGTTGGGTGCGTTACTGATCAGTCAACACGTGTAACGTTGTTTGAGGAGATATTATGGGTTGGGGTGTGTTACTGATCAGACAACACCTGTAGCGTAGTAAGAGGAGATATTATGGGGTGGGGCGCGTTACTGATCAGTCAACACGTGTAGCGTTGTTTGAGAAGATATTATGGGGTGGGGCGCGTTACTATCCGACAACACGTGTAGCGTTGTTTGAAGAGATATTATGGGATGGGGTGCGTTATTGATCAGTCAACACGTGTAGCGTTGTTTGAGGATATATTATGGTGTGGGATGCGTTATTGATCAGTCAACACGTGTGCCGTTGTTAGAGGAGATATTAGTGGGTGGGGTACTTTACTGATCAGTCAACACATTTAGTGTTGTTAAAGGAGATTTTATGGGGTGGGGTGCGTTAATGATCAGTCAACATGTGTAGCGTTGTTTGAGGATATTTCGTGGGGTGGGGTGTGTTACTGATCAGACAACACGTGTTGCGTTGTTTGAGGAGATATTATGGGGTTTGGTGCGTTACTGATCAGACAATACGTGTCGCGTTGTTTGAGGAGATATTATGGGGTGGGATGTGTTACTGATCATTCAACACGTGTAGTGTTGTTTGAGGAGATATTATGGGGTGGGATGTGTTACTGATCAGTCAACACGTGTAGTGTTGTTTGAGGAGATATTATCGGGTGGGGTGCGTTGATCATCAGTCAACACGTGTAGTGTTGTTTGAGGAGATACTAAGGGGTTGAGTGCGTTACTGATCAGTCAACACGAGTAGTGTTGTTTGAGGAGATATTATGGGGTTGAGTGCGTTACTGATCAGTCATCACGTTTAGCGTTGTTTGAGGAAATATTATCGGGTGGTGTGCGTTGCTGATCAGTCAACACGTGTAGTGTTGTTTGAGGAGATACTAAGGGGTTGAGTGCGTTACTGATCAGTCAACACGAGTAGTGTTGTTTGAGGAGATATTATGGGGTTGAGTGCGTTACTGATCAGTCAACACGTGTCGCGTTGTTTGAGGATATATTAATGGGTGGGGTGCGTTACTGATCAGTCAAGACGTGTAGTGTTGTTTGAGGAGATATTATGGGGTTGAGTGCGTTACTGATCAGTCAACACGTGCTGCGTTGTTTGAGGATATATTAATGGGTGGGGTGCGTTACTGATCTGTTAATACGTGTAGCCTTGTTTGAGGAGATATTATGGGGTTGAGTGCGTTACTGATCAGTCAACACGTGTCGCGTTGTTTGAGGATATATTAATAGGTGGGGTGCGTTACTGATCAGTCAACACGTGTAGCGTTGTTTGAGGAGATATAATGGGGTGGGGTGTGTTACTGATCAGTCAACACGTGTAGCGTTGTTTGAGGAGATACTATGGGTTGGGGTGTGTTACTGATCAGTCAACACGAGTATTGTTGTTTGAGGAGATACTAATGGGTGGGGTGTGTTACTGATCAGTCAACACGAGTATTGTTGTTTGAGGAGATACTATTGGATGGGATGTGTTACTGATCAGTCAACACTTGTCGTGTTGTTTGGAGAGATATTGTGGGGTGCGTTACTAATCGGGCAATACGTGTAGCGTTGTTTGAGGAGATATTATGGGGTGGGATGTGTTACTGATCAGACAACACGTGTGGCGTTGTTTGAGGAGATATTATCGGGTGGGGTGCGTTACTGTTCAGACAACACGTGTCGCGTTGTTTGAGGAGATTTTATTAAGTGGGGTGTGTTACTGATCAGACATCACGTGTAGCGTTGTTTGAAGAGATATTATGGGGTGGGGGTGCGTTAGTGATCAGTCAACACGTGTGGCGTTGTTTGAGGAGATATTATGGGGTGGGATGTGTTACTGATCAGTCAACACGTGTAGCGTTGTTTGAGGAGATATTATTGGTAGGGGTGTGTTACTGATCAGTCAACACGTGTAGCGTTGTATGAGGAGATATTATGGGGTGCGGTGTGTTACTGATCAGTCAACACGTGTCGCGTTGTTTGAGGATATATTATGGGTTGGGACGCGTTACTGATCAGTCAACACGTGTCGCGTTGTTTGAGGATATATTATGGGTTGGGACGCGTTACTGATCAGTCAACACGTGTAGCGTTGTTTGAGGATATATTATGGGTTGGGACGCGTTACTGATCAGACAACACTTGTAGCGTTGTTTGAAGAGATACTATGGGGTGGGGTGTGTTACTGATTAGTCAACACGTGTAGTGTTGTTTGAGTATATATTATGGGGTGGGGTGCGTTACTGAGCAGTCAACACGTGTTGTGTTGTTTGAGGATATATTATGGGATGGGGTGCGTTACTGATCAGTCAACACGTGTAGCGTTGTTTGAGGAGATATTATGGGGTGGGGGTTTGTTACTGATCAGACACCATGTTTAGCGTTGTTTGAGGGGATCTAATGGGGTGGGGTGCGTTACTGGTCAGTCAACACGTGTCGCTCTGTTTGAGTAGATATTATATGGTAGTGTGTCTTCCTGATCAGTCAACACGTGTCGCGTTGTTTGAGTAGATATTATGGGATGGGATGCGTTGCTGATAAGTATACACGTGTAGGGTTATTTGAGGAGATATTATGGAGTGAGATGCGTTACCGATGAGTCAATGCGTGTAGTGTTGTTTGAGGAGATATTATAGAGTGGGATGCGTTGCTAATAAGTCTACACGTTTAGCGTTGTTTAAAGAGATATGGGTTGGGGTGCGTTTCTGATAAGACAACACGTGTAGGGTTATTTGAGGAGATATTATAGAGTGAGATGCGTTACCGATGAGTCAATGCGTGTAGTGTTGTTTTAGGAGATATGATAGAGTGGGATGCTTTACCGGTAAATCAATGCGTATAGTGTTGTTTGAGGAGATATTATGGTGTGGGGTGCATTATTGATCAGTCAACATGTGTTGCGTGGTTTGATGAGATATTATCCTGGCTTGCATGTGTACGTTACACTTATTATTATGTCCAGGCTAATTATATGTTCACCGAAATTATACAGTTTAAACATAATTTATAACAATATATGACTGTTAATATCAATCACATACGATTACAGCCTCTGACTATTAGAATATTACATGAATTTTGAAAAGAAATATCTGTCCCGAGGGACAACTGTTTCAGTGTTGTTTAAGGAGACATTATGCCAAGTGCAATGTCCAGCTTCGTAACACTAAGGTCAAGGTCAAACGTAAAGGGCAAACAAAGACCTCATATGCATTATGTAAAAACACAGTTATATAATTATGTCTCCGTAAGTTTGTCATTATTAACCCGAAATACTACAAAGATATTAGGGTTATGTAAGTTTCAACATGTCCATCTAGCTGTCCATCTACCCGTTCGTCCGTCCGTGCTTTCATGACTGGGATATTGACATTTATAATGACGAAGAATGTTTCGAAGAGAGTTTTGACGTGGAAGTGAGCGAACCAACAAATACGTCTGATGTTCAGCTTAACAACGAACAAGTTAACAAAGGACTTTAATTTACCATATGTAAATGCTTTAGAAAGGAAAATGTTAAATAATAAAGATATAACCAGTGTACAAAGTGAAACTGTTGTACACCTGTTTGGATATTTGCCTTAATTTCCTAAGCTCACGATGTGTCAATGTCCTTGCAATAATGTGCTACGACAGAAACTGTGCAGGACAAAACTGGGTCATGTTGATGAAAAACGACAGTTTGGATAACGCAGTTACTGCTCTTTGCTTTGTTTCAATTTCTACATTTGCGGAGACGTTTTTTATTATCATTCAAGTCATATGTTAACAAAATCAATTGACTGCTTTTAAAATGTATCCTATCGATAGGTCTTATAACGGAGGTGGCAATTAGAGTGAATGAATCTGTAAGTTATGGTTTGTACAAAATATGTTTGTTTAATGGCGTAAGATGTCAGACCAGTAGCAATTTTGAAGCATGTGGAGGCCGTACACATGTTATATTATGATCAATATTCTATAATATATATGGTGCCGTTCACATGTTGAATGATCAATATCGTCTTTGATATATGGTGTCGTACACATGTTATGTGATCAATATTCTATAATAAATGGTGCCATACACATGTTGTATGATCAATCGTTTATAATATATGGTGCCGTACACATGTTATGTGATCAATATTCTATAATAAATGGTGCCATACACATGTTGTATGATCAATCGTTTATAATATATGGTGCCGTTCTCATGTTGTATGGTTAAAATTTCATAATATATGGTGCCGTACACATGTTGTGTGATCAATCGTTTATAATACTCTATAATATATTGTGCCGTACACATGTTGTATGATCAATATTCTATAATATATTGTGCCGAACACATGTTGTATGATCAATACTCTATAATATATGGTGCCGTACACATGTTGTATGATCAATACTCTATAATATATGGTGCCGTACACATGTTGTATGATCAATACTCTATAACATATGGTGCCGTACACATGTTGTATGATCAATACTCTATAATATATGGTGCCGTACACATGTTGTATGATCAATATTCTATAGTATATGGTGCCGTATACATGTTATATGGTATATACTCTATAATATATGGTGCCGTACACATGTTGTATGATCAACATTCTATAATATATTGTGCCGTACACATGTTGTATGATCAATACTCTATAATATATGGTGCTGTACCCATGTTGTATGATCAATACTCTATAATAAATGGTGCCGTACACATGTTGTATGATTAACATTCTATAATATATTTTTCCGTACACATGTTATATGATCAATATTCTATAATATATGGTAAAGTACACATGTTGTATGATCAATATTTTATAATATATGGTGCCGTACACATGTTGTATGATCAATATTTTATAATATATGGTGCCGTACACATGTTGTATGATCAATATTTTATAATATATGGTGCTGTACACATGTTGTATGATCAATATTCTATAATATATGGTGCCGAACACATGTTGTATGATCAATATTCTATAATATATGGTGCCGTACACATGTTGTATGATCAATATTCTATAATATATGGTGCCGTACAAATGTTGTATGATCAATATTCTATAATATATGGTGTCGTACATATGTTGTATGATCAATATTCTATAATATATGGTGCCGTACAAATGTTGTATGATCAATATTCTATAATATATGGTGCCGTACACATGTTATATGGGCAATACTCTATAATATATGGTGCCGTTCAAATGTTGTGTGGTCAATATTTTATAATATATGGTGCAGTACACATGTTATATGATCAATATTCCATAATATATGGTGACGTACACATGTTATCAGGTTAATATTTTATAATAAATGGTGCCGTACACATGTTATATGGACAATACTCTATAATATATGGCGCCGTTCAAATGTTGTGTGGTCAATATTCTATAATTAATGGTGCCGTTCAAATGTTGTATAGTCAATATTTTATAATATATGGTGCCGAACACATGTTGTATGATCAATATTCTATAATTAATGGTGCCGTTCAAATGTTGTATAGTCAATATTTTATAATATATGGTGCCGTACACATGTTATCTGATCAATATTCTACAATGCAGTGTGCCTAACACATGTTATATGATCAATAGTCCATAATTTATGGTGCTGTAAAAATGTTGTATGGTCAATATTCTACAATGCAGTGTGCCTAACACATGTTATATGATCAATAGTCCATTATTTATGGTGCCGTACAAATGTTGTATGGTCAATTTTCTATAATATATGGTGCCGTACACATGTTGTATGATCAATATTCTATAATATATGGTGCCGTACACATGTTGTATGATCAATATTCTAAAATATATGGTGCCATACACATGTTGTATGATCAATATTCTAAAGTATATAGTGCCGTACACATGTTGTATGATCAATACTCTATAATATATGGTGCCGTACACATGTTGTATGATCAATATTCTAAAATATATGGTGCCGTACACATGTTGTATGATCAATATTCTAAAATATATGGTGCCGTACACATGTTGTATGATCAATATTCTAAAATATATGGTTCCGTACACATGTTGTATGATCAATATTCTATAATATATTGTGCCGTACACATGTTGTATGATCAATATTCTATAATATATGGTGCCGTACACATGCTATATGGTCTATACTTTATAATATATGGTGCCGTACGAATGTTGTATGATCAATATTCTATAATATATGGTGCCGTACACATGTTATATGGTCTATACTCTATAATATATGGTGCCGTACACATGTTGTATGATCAATATTCTATAATATATGGTGCCATACACATGTTGTATGGTCAATATTCTATAATATATGGTGCCGTACACATATTGTCTGATCAATATTCTACAATGCAGTGTGCCTAACACATGTTATATGATCAATAGTCCATAATTTATGGTGCCGTAAAAAATGTTGTATGGTCAATATTCTACAATGCAGTGTGCCTAACACATGTTATATGATCAACAGTCCATAATTTATGGTGCCGTACTAATGTTGTATAGTCAATTTTCTATAATATATGGTGCCGTACATAAGTTGTATGGTATATTTTCTATAATATATGGTGCCGTACATATGTTTTATGGTAATTTTTCAATAATATATGGTGCCGTTCACATGTTGTAGGATCAATATTCAATAATATAAGGTGCAGTACACATGTTGTAAGGTTACTATTTAATAATATATGGCACCGTACACATGCTATATGATCAATATTCTATAATATATGGTGCCGTACACATGTTGTATGATCAATATTCTATAATATATTATCCGTAATCATGACATATGATCAATATTCTATAATATATTTTTCCGTACTCATGTCATATGATCAATATTCTATAATATATTATTCCGTACACATGTCATATGATCAATATTCTATAATATATTATTCCGTACTCATGTCATATGATCAATATTCTATAATATATTATTCCGTACACTTGTCATATGATCAATATTCTATAATATATTGTGTCGTACACATGTTGTATGATATATATTCAATCATATAATAAAAATCATGTTGCCGTACACATGTTGTATGATCAATATTCTATAATATATTTTTCCGTACACATGTTGTATGATCAATATTCTATAATATATTATTCAGTACACATGTCATATGATCAATATTCTATAATATATGGCGCCGTACACATGTTTTATGATAAATATTCTATAATATATGGAGAAGCACACATCTAATAAGGTGAATATTCTATAATATATGGTGCCGTACAGATGTTATATGGGTAATACTCTATAATATATGGTGCCGTTAACATGTTGTGTGATTAATATTCTATAATAAATGGTGCCATACACATGTTGTATGATCAATCGTTTATAATATATGGTGCCGTACAAATGTAATGTGATCAATATTCTATAATATATGGTGCCATACAAATCTTGAATGATGAATTGCTTATAATAGATGGTGCCGTACAAATGTTGTATGATCAATCGTTTATAATATATGGTGCCGTAGACATGTTGTATATTCAATCGTTTATAATATATGGTGCCGTACACATGTTAAATGATCAATCGTTTATAATATATGGTGCCGTACACATGTTGTATGGTTAAAATTTCATAATATATGGTGCCGTACACATGTTATATGATCAATATTTTATAATATATGGTGACGTACACATGTTATGAGGTTAATATTCTATAATAAATGGTGCCGTATACATGTTATATGGGCAATACTCTATGATATATGGTGCCGTACACATGTTCTATGAATAACATTCTATAATATATGGTGCCGTACATATGTTATTTGATCGATATTCTATAATATATGGTGACGTACACATGTTATTAGGTTAATATTTTATAATAAATGGTGCCGTACACATGTTATATGGGCAATACACTATAATATATGGTGCCGTTAAAATGTTGTGTGGTCAATATTATATAATATATGGTGCCGTACACATGTTGTATGATCAATATTCTATAATATATGATAACCTACACATGTTATATGATCAATATTCTACAATGCAGTGTGTCTTTAACATGATATATGATAAATAGTTCATAATATATGGTGCCATACACATGTTGTATGGTCAATATTCTACAATAAATGGTGCCGTACACATGTTATATGGTCAACATTATATAATATATGGTGCCGTACACATGTTGTCTGATCGATATTCTACAATGCAGTGTGCCTATCACATGTTATATGATCAATAGTCCATAATTTATTGTGCCGTACAAATGTTGTATCATCAATATTTTACAATGCAGTGTGCCTAACACATGTTATATGATCAATATCATATAATATATGGTGCCGTACACATGTTGTATGATCAATATTCTATAATAAATGGTGCTGTACACATGTTGTATGATCAATATTCTATAATATATGGTGCCGTACAAATGCTCAATGGTCAATTTTCTATAATATATGGTGCCGTACATATGTTGTATGGTAAATTTTCTATAATATATGGTGCCGTGCAAATGTTATATGATCAATATTCTATAATTTATGGTGCCGTACACATGTTGTAGGGTCAATAATCAATAATATATGGTGCCGTACACATGTTGTAGTGCAAATATTTAATAATATATGGCGCCGTACACATGTTATATGATCAATATATTCTATAATATATGGTGCCGTACAAATGTTGTATGATCAATATTCTATTATATATTATTCCGTACACATGACATATGATCAATATTCTATAATATATTATTCCGTACACATGTCATATGATCAATATTCTATAATATATTATTCCATACACAAGTCATATTATCAATATTCTATAATATATGGTGCCGTACAAATGTTGTATGATCAATATTCTATAATATATGGTGCCGTAAACATGTTGTATAATCAATATTCTATAACATATGGTGCCGAACATATGTTGTATGATCAATATTCTATAATATATGGTGCAGTACTCATGCAGTATGATCAATATTCTATAATTTATGGTGCCGTTCAAATGTTGTATGGTCAATATTCTAAAATATATGGTGCCGTACACATGTTGTTAGGTCAACATTCTATTATATATGGTGCCGTACACATGTTGTATGATCAATATTCTGTAATATATGGTGCCGTACACATGTTATATGATCAATATTCTATAATTTATGGTGCCGTTCAAATGTTGTATAATCAATTTTCTAAAATATATGGTGCCGTAGACATGTTATATGATCAATATTCTACAATGCAATGTGACTTACACATATTATATGGTCAATAGTCCATTATATATGGTGCCATATACATGTTGTATGGTCAATATTCTAAAATATATGGTTTCTTAGATATGTTATATGATCAATATTCTATTATAAATGTTTTCTTAAATATATTATATGGTCAATATTCTATAACAAATGGTTTCTTAAATATGTTATATGATCAATATTCTATAATAAATGGTTTCTTAAATATGTTATATGATCAATATTCTATTATAAATGGTTTCTTAAATATATTATACGATCAATATTCTATAATAAATGGTTTCTAAAATATGTTATATGATCAATATTCTATAATAAATGGTTTCTTAAATATGTTATATGATCAATATTCTATTATAAATGGTTTCTTAAATATATTATATGATCAATATTCTATAATAAATGGTTTCTTAAATATATTATATGATCAATATTCTATAATAAATGGTTTCTTGAATATGTTATATGATCAATATTCTATAATAAATGGTTTCTTAAATATGTTATATGATCAATATTCTATAATATATGGTGACTTACGCATGATATTAGGTCAATATTCTATAATATAGGTTCCGTACACATGTTAAATGATCTATACTCTATTATATATGGTGCCGTACATATGTTGTATGATCAATATTCAATAATGTAATAAAAATCATAATATCGTACACATGTTGTATGATCAATATTGTATAATTTTTGGTGCCGTTCAAATGTTGTATGGTCAATATTCTAAAATATATGGGACAGTACACATGTTGTTTGATCAATATTCTATAACATATGGTGCCGTACACATGTTGTATGATCTATATTTTATAATATATGGTGCCGTACACGTTATATGATCAATATTCTATAATTTATGGTACCTTTCAAATGTTGAATGGTCAATATTCTATAATAAAATTTAACGTACACATGTTATTTGATCAATATTCTACTATGCAGTGTGACTTACACATATAATATGATAAATAGTACAAAATATATGGTGCCATACACATGTTGTATTGTCAATATTCTATAATATATGGTGCCGTAAACATGTTGTATGATCAATATTCTATAATAAATGGTGCTGTACACATGTTGTATGATCTATATTCTATAATATATGGTGCCGTACACATGTTGTATGATCAATATTCTATAATATATGGTGCCGTACACATGTTGTATGATCAATATCCTAAAATATATGGAGCCGTACACATGTTGTATGATCAACATTCTATAATATATAGTGCCGTACACATGTCATATGATTAACATTCTATAATATATGGTGCCGTACACATGTTGTATGATCAATATTATATAATATATGGTGCCGTACATATGTTGTATTATCAATATTCTATATTATATGGTGCCGTACACATGTTGTATGATCAATATTCTATAATATATGGTGCCGTACACATGTTGTATGATCAATATTCTATAATATATGGTGCCGTACACATGTTGTATGATCATTATCCTAAAATATATGGAGCCGTACACATGTTGTATGATCAATATTCTATAATATATAGTGCCGTACACATGTCATATGATTAACATTCTATATTATATGGTTCCGTACACATGTTGTATGATCAATATTCTAAAATATATGGTGCCGTACACATGTTGTATGATTAACATTATATAATATATGGTGCCGTACATATGTTGTATTATCAATATTCTATATTTTATGGTGCCGTACACATGTTATATGGTTTATACTCTATAATATATGGTGCCGTACACATGTTGTATGATCAATATTCTATAATAAATGGTGCTGTACACATGTTGTATGATCAATATTCTATAATATATGGTGCCGTACACATGTTGTATGATCAATATTCTATAATATATGGTGCCGTACACATGTTGTATGATCAATATCCTAAAATATATGGAGCCGTACACATGTTGTATGATCAACATTCTATAATATATAGTGCCGTACACATGTCATATGATTAACATTCTATAATATATGGTGCCGTACACATGTTGTATGATCAATATTATATAATATATGGTGCCGTACATATGTTGTATTATCAATATTCTATATTTTATGGTGCCGTACAAATGTTGTATGATCAATATTCTATAATATTTGGTGCCGTACACATGTTGTATGATCAATATTCTATAATATATGGTGCCGTACACATGTTGTATGATCATTATCCTAAAATATATGGAGCCGTACACATGTTGTATGATCAACATTCTATAATATATAGTGCCGTACACATGTCAAATGATTAACATTCTATATTATATGGTTCCGTACACATGTTGTATGATTAACCTTATATAATATATGGTGCCGTACATATGTTGTATTATCAATATTCTATATTTTATGGTGCCGTACACATGTTATATGGTTTATACTCTATAATATATGGTGCCGTACACATGTTGTATGATTAACATTCTATAATATATGGTTCCGTACACATGTTGTATGATCAATATTCTATAATATATGGTGCCTAACCATGTTATATGATCAATATTCTAAAATATATGGTGCCGTACACATGTTGTATGAGCAATATTCTATAATATATGGTGCCGTATACATGTTGTATGATCAATATTTTATAATATATGGTGCCGTACACATGTTGTATGATCAATATTTTATAATATATGGTGCCGTACACATGTTATCTGATTAATATTCTACAATGCAGTGTACCAAACACATGTTATATGATCAATAGTTCATACTTTATGGTGCCGGACACATGTTTTATGATCAATATTGTATAATATATGGTGTCGTACACATGTTGTAGGGTCAATATTTAATAATATATGGTGCCGTACACATGTTATATGATCAACATTCTATACTATATGGTGCCGTATATATGTTGTATGATCAATATTCTATAATATATGGTAAAGTACACATGTTATTATGGTCGATTCTTTAATATACTTCGCCGTACACATGTTAAAGTGTCAATATTCCATAATATATGGTGCCGTACACATGTTACATGGTCAATACCCTTTATGTATGGTGCCGTACACATGTTGTATGATCAATATTCTATTATATATGGTGCCGTACACATGTTGTATGATCAATATTCTATAATATATGGTGCCGTACACATGTTGTATGATCAATATTCTATTATATATGGTTCCGTACACATGTTGTATGATTAACCTTATATAATATATGGTGCCGTACATATGTTGTATTATCAATATTCTATATTTTATGGTGCCGTACACATGTTATATGGTTTATACTCTATAATATATGGTGCCGTACACATGTTGTATGATTAACATTCTATAATATATGGTTCCGTACACATGTTGTATGATCAATATTCTATAATATATGGTGCCTAACCATGTTATATGATCAATATTCTAAAATATATGGTGCCGTACACATGTTGTATGAGCAATATTCTATAATATATGGTGCCGTATACATGTTGTATGAACAATATTTTATAATATATGGTGCCGTACACATGTTGTATGATCAATATTTTATAATATATGGTGCCGTACACATGTTATCTGATTAATATTCTACAATGCAGTGTACCAAACACATGTTATATGATCAATAGTTCATACTTGATGGTGCCGGACACATGTTTTATGATCAATATTGTATAATATATGGTGTCGTACACATGTTGTAGGGTCAATATTTAATAATATATGGTGCCGTACACATGTTATATGATCAACATTCTATACTATATGGTGCCGTATATATGTTGTATGATCAATATTCTATAATATATGGTAAAGTACACATGTTATTATGGTCGATTCTTTAATATACTTCGCCGTACACATGTTAAAGTGTCAATATTCCATAATATATGGTGCCGTACACATGTTACATGGTCAATACCCTTTATGTATGGTGCCGTACACATGTTGTATGATCAATATTCTATTATATATGGTGCCGTACACATGTTGTATGATCAATATTCTATAATATATGGTGCCGTACACATGTTGTATGATCAATATTCTATTATATATGGTGCCGTACACATGTTGTTTGATCAATATTCTATTATATATGGTGCCGTACACATGTTGTATGATCAATATTCTATAATATATGGTGCTGTACACATGTTGTATGATCAATATTCTATTATATATGGTGCCGTACACATGTTGTATGATCAATATTCTATTATATATGATGCCGTACATATGTTGTATGATGAATATTTAATAAATTATGGTGCTGTACACATGTTGAATGGTCAATATTCAATACTATATGGTGCCTTTTACATGTTGTATGATCAATATACTATAATAGTTGATGCCGTACAAATGTTATATGGTCGATTCTTTAATATACGGCGCCGTACACATGTTATAGGGTAAATATTCAAAAATATATGGTGCCGTACACATGTTTCATGGTCAATACCCTATAATATATGGTGCCGTACACATGTTGTATGATCAATATCTATAATATATTGTGCCGTACACATGTTGTATGATCAATATTCTATAATATATGGTGCCGCACACATGTTGAACAATCAGTATTCTATAAATATTATTCCGTACACATGTGTTATGATCAATATTCTATAATATATGGTGACGTACACATGTTGTATGATCAGTATTCTATAATATATGGTGCCGTACACATGTTGTATGATCAAAATATTCTATAATATAAGGTGCTTAACATGCTATATGATAAATATTCTATAATATATGGTGTTGTACACATGTTGTATGATCAATAGTTAATAATATATTGTGACGTACACATGTTGTATGATCAATATTCTATAATATATGGTGCCGCACACATGTTGTATGATCAATATCTATAATATATTGTGACGTACACATGTTGTATGATCAATATTCTATAATATATGGTGACGTACACATGTTGTATGATCAATATTCTATAATATATTGTGACGTACACATGTTGTATGATCAATATTCTATAATATATGGTGCCGCACACATGTTGAACAATCAGTATTCTATAAATATTTTTCCGTACACATGTTGTATGATCAATATTCTATAATATATGGTGCCATACACATGTTGTATGATCAATAGTTAATAATATATTGTGACGTACACATGTTGTATGATCAATATTCTATAATATATGGTGCCGTACACATGTTGTATGATCCATATTCTATAGTACAGGGTGCCGTACCCATGTTGTATGGTCAACTCTCTGTAATATATGGTGACGTACACATGTTATATGGTCAATATTATAAAATATATGGTGCCGTACACACGTTATATGATAAATATTCTATAATATAAATTATGGTGCAGTACACGTTTTATGATCAATAGTCTATAATATATGATGCCGTACACATGTCGTATGGTCAATATTCTATAACATAAATTATGGTCTCGTACACGTTTTATGATCAATAGTCTATACTATATGGTGCCGTACACATGTTGTATAGTCAATAGTCTATAATATAAGGTGCCGTACACATGTTGTATGATCAATATTCTATAATATATGGTGCCGTACACATGTTGTATAGTCAATATTCGATAATATATGGTGCCGTACTCTTGATGTATGGTCAATATTCTATAATATAATGTGCCGTACACATGTTATATTATCAATATTCTATAATATATGGTGACGGACACAAGTTGTATGGTCAATATTATATAATATATGGTGCAGTACACATGTAATATGTTCAATATTCTATAATATATGGTGCCGTACACATGTTGTACAGTCAATATTCTATAATATATGGTGCCGTACACATGTTGTACAGTCAATATTCTATAATATATGCTGCCGTACACATGTTGTATGATCAATATTCTATAATATATGGTGCCGTACACATGTTATATGATTAACATTATATAATATATGGTGCCGTACACATGTTGTATGATTAATATTCTATAATATATGGTGCCGTACACATGTTATATGATTAATATTCTATAGTATATGGTGCCGTACACATGTTGTATGATCAATATTCTATAATATGTGGTGCCGTACACATGTTGTATGATCAATATTATAAAATATAGGATGCCGTATACATGTTGTATGGTCAATATTCTATAATATATGGTGCCGTACAAATGTTGTATGATCAATATTCTATAATATATGGTGCCGTACACATGTTATATGATCAATATTCTATAATATATGGTGCCGTACACATGTTATATGATCAATATTCTATAATATATGGTGCCGTACCCATGTTGTACTGTCAATATTTCTATAATATATGGTTCCGTACACATGGTGTATGATACATATTCTATAATATATGGTGCCGTACACATGTTGTATGATCAATATTCTATAATATAGGATGCCGTACCCATGTTGTATGGTCAGCTCCCTGTAATATATGGAGACGTACACATTTTATATGGTCAGACCTTGATAATATAGTAGTATGTTGCCGTACACATGAAATATGATTAGCCCTCTATAATAAATGGTGCTGTACACGTGTTATATGAACAGCCCTCTATAATGAATGGTGCTGTACACATGTTATATGAACAGCCCTCTATAATGTATGGTGCCACACACGTGTTATATGAACAGCCCTCTATAATGTATGGTGCCACACACGTGTTATATATGAAGATCCTTATGATGTATAGTGCCGTACACATGTTATACGTACACATATTATATGAACAGTCCTCTATAATGTATGGTGCCACA
Source organism: Panopea generosa (assembly GCA_029582155.1). Classification (NCBI taxonomy): domain Eukaryota; kingdom Metazoa; phylum Mollusca; class Bivalvia; order Adapedonta; family Hiatellidae; genus Panopea; species Panopea generosa. Next base: position 19,019,706 of record CM055894.1, on the reverse strand, counting down.
CACGTGTTATATGAACAGCCCTCTATAATGTATGGTGCCACACAGGTGTTATATGAGCAGTTCCTTATGATGTATAGTGCCGTAAACATATTATACGTACACATGTTATATGAACAGCCCTCTATAATGTATGGTGCCGTACACATGTTATACGTACACAGGTTATTTGAACAGCCGTCTATAATATATGGTGCCGAATACATTTTATATGAACAGCCCTATATAATGTATGGTGCCATACACATGTTATATGAACAGCCCTCTATGATTTATGGTGTCGTACACATGTTATATGAACAGCCCTCTATGGCGTATGGTGCCGTAAACATGTTATATGAACAACCCTCTATAATGTATGGTGCCTTAAACATGTTATATGAACAGCCTTCTATGATATATGGTGCCGCACACATGTTATATGAACACCCCTCTATAATGTATGGTGCCGTACACATGTTATATGAACAGCCCTCTATAATGTTTGGTACCGTACACATGTTATATGAACAGCCCTCTATGAAGTATGGTGCCATACACATGTTATATGAACAGCCCTCTATGATGTGTGGTGTCGTACACATGTTATATGAACAGCCCTCTATGATGTATGGTGCAGCACACATGTTATATGAACAGCCATCTATGATGTATGGTGCCGTACACATGTTATATGAACAGCCATCTATGATGTATGGTGCCGTACACATGTTATATGAACAGCCCTCTATAATGTTTGGTGCCGTACACATGTTATATGAACAGCCCTCTATGATGTATGGTGCCATACACATGTTATATGAACAGCCCTCTATGATGTGTGGTGCCGTACACATGTTATATGAACAGCCCTCTATAATGTTTGGTGCCGTACACATGTTATATGAACAGCCCTCTATGATGTATGGTGCCATACACATGTTATATGAACAGCCATCTATGATGTATGGTGCCGTACACATGTTATATGAACAGCTCTCTATGATGTATGGTGCCGTACACATGTTATATGAACAGCCCTATATGATGTTTGGTGCCGTACACATGTTATATGAACAGCCCTCTATGATGTGTGGTGCCGTACACATGTTATATGAACAGCCCTCTGTGATGTATTGTGCCGTACACATGTTATATGAACAGCCTTCTATGATGTATGGTGCCATACACATGTTATATGAACAGCCCTCTATGATGTGTGGTGCCGTACACATGTTATATGAACAGCCCTCTATGATGTAAGGTGCCGTACACATGTTATATGAACAGCCATCTATGATGTGTGGTGCCGTACACATGTTATATGAACAGCCCTCTATGATGTGTGGTGCCGTACACATGTTATATGAACAGCCCTCTATGATGTATGGTGCAGTACACATGTTATATGAACAGCCATCTATGATGTATGGTGCCGTACACATGTTATATGAACAGCCATCTATGATGTATGGTGCCGTACACATGTTATATGAACAGCTCTCTATGATGTTTGGTGCCGTACACATGTTATATGAACAGCCCTCTATGATGTATTGTGCCGCACACATGTTATATGTACAGTCCTCTATAATAGATGATCCCGTACACATGTTATATGAACAGCCCTCTATGATGTATAGTGCCGTACACATGTTATATGAACAGCTCTCTATGATATATGAGCCCGTACACATGTTATATGAACAGCCTTCTATGATGTATGGTGCCGTACACATGTTATATGAACAGCCCTCTATGATGTATGGTGCCATACACACGTTATATGAACAGCCCTCTATAATATATGGTGCTGTACACATGTTATATGAACAGCCGTCTATGATGTATGGCGCCGTACACATGTTATATGAACAGCCCTCTATGATGTATGGTGCCGTACACATGTTATATGAACAGCCCTCTATGATGTTTGGTGACGTACACATGCTATATGAACAGCCATCTATGATGTATGGTGCTGTACACATGTTATATGAACAGCCTTTTATGATGTATGATGCCGTGGACATGTTTTATGAACAGCCCTCTTTGATGTATGGTGCCGTACAAATGTTATATGAACAGCCCTCTACAATGTATGGTGCCGTACACATGTTATATGAACAGCCCTCTATGATGTATGGTGTCGTACACATGTTATATGAACAGCCCTCTATGATGTATGGTGCCTTACACACGTTATATGAACAGCCCTCTATAATATATGGTGCCTTACACATGTTATATGAACAGCCCTCTATGATGTATGGTGCCGTACACATGTTATATGAACAGCCCTCTATGATGTATGGTGCAGTACACATGTTATATGAACAGCCTTCTATGATGTATGGTGCCGTACACATGTTATATGAACAGTCCTCTATAATGTATGGTGCCGTACACATGTTATATGAACAGCCCTCTATGATGTATGGTGCCGTACACATGTTATATGAACAGCCCTCTATGATGTTTGGTGACGTACACATGCTATATGAACAGCCATCTATGATGTATGGTGCCGTACACATGTTATATGAACAGCCTTCTATGATGTATGGTGCCGTGGACATGTTTTATGAACAGCCCTCTTTGATGTATGGTGCCGTACCAATGTTATATGAACAGCCCTCTACGATGTATGGTGCCGTACACATGTTATATGAACAGCCCTCTATGATGTATGGTGTCGTACACATGTTATATGAACAGCCCTCTATGATGTATTGTGCCGTACACATGTTATATGAACAGCCCTCTATGATGTATTGTGCCGTACACATGTTATATGAACAGCCCTCTATGATATATGGTGCCGTACACATGTTATATGAACAGCCCTCTATGATGTATTGTGCCGTACACATGTTATATGAACAGCCCTCTATGATGTATGGTGCCATACACATGTTATATGAACAGTTTTCTATAATGTATGGTGTCGTACCCATGTTATATGAAAGCCCTCTATGATATATGGTGCCATATACATGTTATATGAACAGTTTTCTATAATGTATGGTGTCGTACCCATGTTATATGAACAGCTCTCTGTGATGTATGCTGCCGTACACATGTTATATGAACACCCCTCTATGATTTATGGTGCCGCACACATGTTATATGAACTGCCGTCTATAATGTATCGTGCCAAACACATGTTATATGAACAGCCCTCTATGATATATGGTGCCGTACACATGCTATATGAACAGCCCTCTATAATGTATGGTGCCGTACACATGTTATATGAACAGCCATCTATGATGTATGGTGCCGTACACATGTTATATGAACAGCCCTCTATAATGTATGGTGCCGTACACATGTTATATGAACAACCCTCTACAATGTATGGTGCCGTACACATGTTATATGAACAGCCTTCTATAATGTATGGTGCCGTATACATGTTATATGAACAGCCCTCTATAATGTATGGTGCCGTACTCATGTTATATGAACAACCCTCTATAATGTATGTTGCCGTACACATGTTATATGAACAGCCCTCTATGATATATGGTGCCGTACACATGTTATATGAACAGCCCTCTATGATATGCAGTGCCGTACACATGTTATATGAACAGCCCTCTATGATATATGGTGCCGTACACATGTTATATGAACTGCCATCTATGATATATGGTGCCATACACATGTTATATGAACAGCCCTCTATGCTGTATTGTCCCGTACACATGTTATATAAATAGGCCTTTGTAAAGTGTGGTGCTGTACACATGCTATATGAACAGCCCTCTATGATGTGTTGTGCCATACACATGTTATATGAACAGCCCTCTATGATGTATGGTGCCGTACACATGTTATATGAACAGCCCTCTATGATATATTGTGCATTACTCATGTTATATGAACAGCCCTCTATGATATATGGTGCCGTACACATGTTATATGAACAGCCCTCTATAATATATGAGCCCTAACACATGTTATATGAACAGCCCTCTATAATGTATGGTGCAGTACACATTTTATATGAACAGCCCTCTATAATGTATGGTGCTGTACTCATGTTATATGAACAGCCCTCTATGATATATGGTGCCGTACACATGTTATATGAACAGCCCTCTATGATATACGGTGCCGTACACATGTTATATGAACAGCCCTCTATGATATATGGTGCCGTACACATGTTATATGAACTGCCATCTATGATATATGGTGCCATACACATGTTATATGAACAGCCCTCTATGCTGTATTGTCCCGTACACATGTTATATAAATAGGCCTTTGTAAAGTGTGGTGCCGTACACATGCTATATGAACAGCCCTCTATGATGTGTTGTGCCATACACATGTTATATGAACAGCCCTCTATGATGTATGGTTCTGTACACATGTTATATGAACAGCCCTCTATGATATATTGTGCATTACACATGTTATATGAACAGCCCTCTATGATATATGGTGCCGTACACATGTTATATGAACAGCCCTCTATAATATATGAGCCCTAACACATGTTATATGAACAGCCTTCTATGATGTATGGTGCCGTACACATGTTATATGAACAGCCCTCTATGATGTATGGTGCATTACACATGTTATATGAACAGCCCTTTATAATATATGGTGCCGTACACATGTTATATGAACAGCCCTCTATGATGTATGGTGCCGTACACATCGTCTGTTAAAAATCAGAACCTGGTATCTACGTTTTTTGAAATTGTTCAGGAACGTGAAAAAACTTTGTAAAATGTTTAAAAATCCATATTTACACAAAATTCTTAGCAATTTGACTCATCAATACATGCTTTAGTAATATACATATGTTTCAAATTATTTGTTCTTCAAATTATGACATGTAAGACTATTTAGGTTTTGGCAGAATAAATTTAGTTAAAAAGCAGTATTTATGAATAGGTTAAACATCTTATCTACCGATAAGAGGTTCTGGTTTTGATCAAAATGAAAAGTGTTCTTTATTTCAGCCAACCATACCCTGGTATCTATAGATGCATGTATTTAGCACATGTGAATAAGAGACATTTATGAAAATATTTTATGCCAGAACCTAGTATATAACTATACCAGTCTTTAGCTTTAAGGACATGATAACAAATTGTATATAAATGGAGAGGCAGAATATTGTATTAACCAAAACAATATTTTGGCATTAACAAAAACAAGAGTTAAGTACTGTTTTTATTTTGCTATATAAGAGTATACATGAATACGATGGTATGGCAGTACAACTTGATAACCAAAATCTAATAAGATAAAGACATAACACTGTAAATTGCCATATGCTGTTCTGGTTGTAACATAAGTCGCAGAAATACTGATACTTTTTAAAACAAAACATGTTATCTGGTGGGTTGATAACATTTATAATCATGATAAAGTCATATAGATGCATTAGCAATTAAGAGTTTTTTTATCACACACAATGTGATTATATTTCTCGTAATCTACAGACATGCAATTCAGGTATATAAGGCTGTAATTATGTTTTCTTTTAATGATGAAAGAAACATTTGCACAATTTTTATACTCACATTTGACATACTATTACATAGCATTACTATCAGACCTAAAATCGTGCCTTTTTGCAATTCATGGTTCTGATATCATTATAATCATTTTTCCTATACACCCTGGATATTTCTAGTTTCTAACAGTTTAAATACTAAGACATTGAGTTGAGAATGTTTAAGTTCATGAACACTGAATATTTAAATGAATGTTTCCTATCACCGTTCATCTGTCTTGTCTTCTACCATTACATGTATATAGATCTATGCTGTTACATGGGACATGTTTAAGTTTTAGTACTCGTTCAATTTGGATGGTATTCCACCATTCTTTCACAAAGCAATCTTGTCTTTTTTCTTGGCACTTGATATTTGTAATTTTGCTTTGTACAAATACAGCAGTTGTTCTTTTGACTATTTACTACGCATCATCTTCACTTTCTGATATTCCCTTAATTCGTCAAAATCATATTTGAAGTGGCACGTATCTGGATCATCTTTAATGATTCGCTCCACTATTTGCTGGTTTATTTAGTTTTTGCCCATTTTCCGTGTTGTTGTTCTGGGTGTTTTATATCTGACATTCTTTGAAATCCATATGTTTCGGGGTCACTATGTAGTAAGGACTTTTTTTTGCAGTGTCATAGATATCACAGTGTCCCACTAGCTTGTTAAAAAGATATTTGATTTTGACATTTTTACTTCAATAGCTGCGTACATACAATTGCATATCATGTGCATTATGCCCACTCTCAAGACATTGATGGTCATTTATTTTGATGTTAGGTATTGTTTTTACAGAAATATAGATACGTGTGACCATGATCTGATTTCTGTTTTGCCTAGGTTATACACCTGAGTATAGAATTACGTGTTCAACTGAAGATTCCAAACTTGAAAGATTGAAATGTTTGATTTCTGATCAAAGATAATATGCTACCCTTTTGTCACCTGTACAATGTATAGGCAAGATATAACAACACCATTTGTTTATGCAATACATCACATTTACTAGTGAACATGGTGTGTACACGACTGATTGTAAGGTACAGGTGTGAACTTTGCTTCTCTGCCTTGCAATCTTGCTATCCTTGTGTTTTTGTTCGGGGCAAATGTTACAGCATCACTATCATTATTTGGGATGTACCGGTTGGTATGTACACTTAATTAAACTTTGAAATGTATTTTAATATTTTTCTTGTAGACATTCGCTTTGGATTTTAGTGTTTCTTACTATCACTTTTATCTCCAAGTTCACTTTCCATTGTCTTTCTAGCAGTTTTGTTTACTTCTGTGATATACTTCTCTTTTATGGTTGTTGTATTGTTACATTAGTTTTCCTCTGTGACAGCACTTACATTATGCCACTTCTCTTTTATGGTTATTGTATCATCAAGTTTGTTTTCCTCTGTGACAGCCTTTAATTACCCGTCTTCTCTTTCATGGTTGTTGCATCGTTACATTTATTTTCCTCTGTGGCAGTACTTACATTTTCCGATTTCTTTTTTACGGCTGTTGTATCATCACGTTCGTTTTCCTCTGTGATAGCACTTACATAACCTGACTTCTTTTTAATAGCTGCAATATCGTTACACTCATTTTCCTCTGTGACAACACTTACAATGTCCTTCTTCTCTTTTATGGTTGTTATATCGTTACACTCATTTCCTCTGTGACAACACTTACAATATCCAACTTCTCGTTTATGGTTGTTATAGCGTTACACTCGTTTTCCTCTGTGACAGCACTTACAATATCCAACAACTCGTTTATGGTTGTTGTATCATTACACTCATTTTCCTCTGTTACAACACTTATAATATCCATCTTCTCTTTTATTGTTATTTTATCGTTACACTCATTTTCCTCATAACAGCATTTACAATATCCAACTTCTCTTTAAGGGTTGTTATATCATTACACTCATTTTCCTCCGTGACAGCACTTACACAATCCAACTTCTCTTTTAGGGTTGTTATATCATTACACTCATTTTCCTCTCTGACGACACTTGCAATATCCAACTTATCTTTTATGGTTGTTATATCATTACACTCATTTTTCTCTGTGACAATACTTGCAATATCAAACTTCTCTTTTATGGTTGTTATATTGTTACACTCATTTTCCTGTATGACAACACTGACAATATCCAAACTTCACTTTTATGTTTGTTATATCGTTACACTCATTTTCCTTGGTTACATCAATTTAAATATCAAACATTTTTTTTATGGTTGTTATTTCGTTACGTTCATTTTTTTTGTTACAGCAATTATTTCATTTCCAGATGTTTTCATTTTCAACCAAAAACTGTTCTATCTATGTGGCAAAGGTATAAAGGTCGTTATCATTATCATATGGCTACATCTAGAAAATTATTTACTGATGATTATTCTGTGTTTTAAACTAACCATTTATCATGTTACTATAATTTGAGCAAATGCACGATAACCACAAAAAGTGTTACGGTGACCATAGTAATAATTGATATAATTATTCAGTATTAATACAATTTTAATTAATGAATTAACTTATTGGTTGACATATACAGGAATAATTATTGAAATTTTAGTATTTATTTATAATATCTATTTTTAGTACAATAAATACTTATCTAATTGCATTTATGTATAATATTGAGTGATGCATAAAATTACATACCTTTAAAATTCATAATTTTGTGTCACTTTTTTAATTTTTCTAGATTGTGTTCATACTATTGCTTATCATCAACACAATAACAATTAGATGAAATCTGATATACCAGGTTATCAACACCAATTTGCACCTCTTTGGTCAAATACTTGCTTTTAAAATGTTTCATTTACAAATGATATGGACTGGTTTTTACCACACCAGGCATTGTCACTATTTCTCACACAGCCATACAATTGTATTGTTTAATAACAGGGTATGGCTGAATATTGTTTGTATTTATTTACTAGTAGACATGTGTATCCCCAGATGCTAGGTTTTGGCAAAATGGTACAGATGATTATAGTTGTCGCATGTTAAAGCTGTAACCTGTCATAGTCATATACTTTGTTCTGGCTCTGGGGATTTTACCGATTTCTTCCTGGTAGTTAAAAACCAAAATATTGTATGCACAGGTGATATACTCTGGCATGCAAATGAGTTGCATAAATGACAAATATACATAGTATCTTCATCTACAAGATTTTGGCAGGTGAAAATCAGATTGATTTCAGATACAAGGTTTGATCTGTAATCAATATCTTCAAAACTAATTAAGATATAAGGCTGAAATTTTGAGACAAAATGTGTTTACAAGATATCATACTAATAATTTGAAAACCCTATTTTCGGAAATTTGGGTAGATACCAGGTTCTGGTTTTTAATAGACGACATGTTATATGAACAGCCCTCTATGATGTATGGTGCCGTACACATGTTATATGAACAGCCCTCTATGATGTTTGGTGACGTACACATGCTATATGAACAGCCATCTATGATGTATGGTGCCGTACACATGTTATATGAACAGCCTTCTATGATGTATGGTGCCGTGGACATGTTTTATGAACAGCCCTCTTTGATGTATGGTGCCGTACACATGTTATATGAACAGCCCTCTATAATGTATGGTGCCGTACACATGTTATATGAACAGCCCTCTATGATGTATGGTGCCGTTCACATGTTATATGAACAGCCCTCTATGATATATGGTGCTTTACACATGTTATATGAAAAGCCCACTATGAGATATGGTGCCGTACACATGTTATATGAACAGCCCTCTATGATATATGGTGCCGTACACATGTTATATGAAAAGCCCTGTATGATATATGGTGCCGTACACATGTTATATGAACAGCCCTCTATAATGTATGGTGCCGTACATATGTTATATGAACAGCCATCTATGATGTATGGTGCCGTACACATGTTATATGAACAGCCCTTTATAATGTATGGTGCCGTACACATGTTATATGAACAGCCTTCTATAATGTATGGTGCCGTACACATGTTATATGAACAGCCCTCTATAATGTATGGTGCCGTACACATGTTATATGAACAGCCCTCTATGATGTATGGTGCCGTACACATGTTATATGAACAGCCCTCTATGATATATGGTGCCGTACACATGTTATATGAACAGCCCAATATGATATATGGTGCCGTATACATGTTATATGAACAGCACTCTATGATATATGGTGCCGTACACATGTTATATGAACAGCCCTGTATGATATATGGTGCCGTACACATGTTATATGAACAGCCCTCTATAATGTATGGTGCCGTACACATGTTATATGAACAGCCCTCTATAATGTATGGTGCCAAACACATTTTATATGAACAGCCGTCTATGATGTGTGGTGCCGTACACATGTTATATGTACAGCCCTTATAATGTATGGTGCTGTACACATGTTATATGAACAGCCCACTATGAGATATGGTGCCGTACACATGTTATATGAACAGCCCTCTATGATGTATGGTGCTGTACACATATTATATGAACAGCCCTCTATGATGTATGGTGCCGTACACATGTTATATGAACAGCCGTCTATGATGTGTGGTGCCGTACACATGTTATATGAACAGCCCTCTATAATGTATGATGCCAAACACATTTTATAAGTTCAGCCCTTTATGATATATGGTGCCATACACATGTTATATGAACAGCCCTCTATAATGTATGGTGCCGTACACATGTTATATGAACAGCCATCTATAATGTGTGGTGCCATACACATGTTGTATGAACAGCCCTCTATAATGTATGGTGCCGTACACATGTTATATGAACAACCCTCTATAATATATGGTGCCGTACACATGTTATATGAACAGCCCTCTATAATGTATGGTGTCATACACATGTTATATGAACAGCCCTCTATGACCAGCACTTGATGATATATGGTGCCATACACATGTTATATGAACAGCCCTCTATGATCAGCACTCTATGATATATGGTGCCATACACATGTTATATGAACAGCCCTCTATGATGTATGGTGCCGTACCCATGTTATATGAACAGCTCTCTGTGATGTATGCTGCCGTGCACATGTTATATAAACAGCCCTCTATGATATATGGTGCTGTACACATGTTATATGAACAGCCCTCTATAATATATGGTGCCGTACACATGTTATATGAACAGCCCTCTATAATATATGAGCCCGTACACATGTTATATGAACAGCTCTCTATGATATATGGTGCCGTACGCATGTTACATGGTCAGCCGTCTATAATATATACTAAATTAAATATGATATATTGGAAACTTTCTCTAGTATATGCTGACGTACACGTTTTATATGGACAATCTTATATAATATATTTTGCCGTACACATTGTAAATGGTCAAGTGTCTGGTGCCGTATACATGCTACTTTGGTTATATTCTTATAATCAATTGATATATGTGCAAGTGATAACGTCGACATTCTGTAATATGTGATGCTGTACACATGTTACATGGTCGATCTTGTATTATATATGGTGCCGTATACATGCCATATGATCCACTATTGACATTGACATTGACAATGGCAATATTTCAAAATTCACTAGTATCTATTTTACCCAGATGGCGAGACAAATTATTACAACTTTTACTAATCTCTTGGTCTTCCTGGACTGATCCAATACTTAAGTATATGCGGATAAAATCTCTTCAGTGCTAAAACATACCACTCATAGCCGTGACTTAGGATTGAATCCACGATATGTCAGAGGAAAGCAGAGCAGAATGGTAGTGCTGGTGTACTGAGTATCATATGTACTACCGTAACACTTGCAGCGGAATCACCAGTGATAGTCTAGAGACATACCGAAACCATTAAAGTATTAATTAATCAATCGATTATTAGTTAGGGCTAAAATACAATATATCATTTTTATCTTCTCGGTGGCAATGTCTACGTAACAAATTAAATTTTTTACTTGATGTGCTACCGATAGTTAATTTATGTTTTTCTATTTCTTTTTTTTTTTAAACAAGTGAAATCAGCTGATCGATGACCCAGCTGCGTTACAAAGCGTCACAACGCACTTCTGTGCACCACTTCCACAGTCGGTGACAATCGAATGGATAATAATTTCATTTCCGAATGCCGTCTTCAGCATTTTACAATGCATTACCATTACTCGGAACTTAAATTATTGCTTGAAAGACTTTATACACACTGTTCAATACTGTTATATAGTTAAATATGATTAGATGAAATTATATAGGCCTGAAATGACGGATATGAATCTAGTTCTCCCTTTCGATATTTGTATTAAGCTCGCTTAAGTCACATTTCTAAAAATAAAAGCAAAACAGCTGATTGTATGTTAAGCATATATCCTGTGTTACTTCTAAGTTTTTCTAATTATATGGAGGGAGAAAGTGACAGCGGTTCTATTGCAGGTAAGAATTACTATTTATATATTTTGCTATACTTTAGCATAGGTAAGCATGATTTTATTAATGTTTTAGTAGTTTTAGGGGCGAATATACACAGTCGGAAGCTCGCATGCGACTTTACATGTATATACTTAAACGCAGTTTTCATTGCCAGCAATTGAATAGAGAGGTCGTGAACTTTATCTCTCTTAAAATGTTATTTAAAATAGAAATTGTTTGTTGAAGGGAATAAATAACTACCTTTGTATAATTATTCGTTTTCTGTTTATAATACTAGCACGCAGATATCAACCGTGTATATGGCGCAGATGTATATGTAATATTAGTAGTGTACCATACATTAATATTGATTTCTTATTAATTAGTGTGATTACAAGTAATGTATATTTGTAAATATGTGTTAATTCCTGCATTGCATCCTAGTGTGCAGAGAGATATTCGATTTACCGATACTTCTCAGCCCCACGTGCTGTATCGATTATCAATATTCTCGGAGAACGTATCTCGGCTGTATATCCGAGGAAACACCATATGGTATGAACCGGTATAAGCCGGTATTTACGTCTTTTGTCCTCTAGTTCACGCTGACTCTAATCACTAGCTGTCAGTATAACCTTTATATTAGACATATAAACATTTTGTAATTAGTCACTGGTTTTACCGGTAGATTGGCATTGCGATATGTGAACATTGATAAACTAGTCGGAGGCGTACATTTTTGTGCCACATTCCTATGTAGAGGTCACGTGTACCTGTTTCTTATTTGATATTTATTTTAGTTACTAAGCAACGCATCAGTAGAATAGGGGGGGGGGGGGGGAGTAAAAACTTTGAAACTCCATTGATTGTTAAACTTACGGAATAACATCCTTTCTCTCTCCCTATCCACTTTACCCCTCTTCCTCTGTCCGTCCGTCCGTCCGTCCGTCTGTCTTGCTCTCTATCTCTCAGAGACTCTCTTTCTATGTCTGTCTGTCTGTCTGTCTGTCTGTCTGTCTGTCTGTCTGTCTGTCTGTCTGTCTGTCTGTCTGTCTGTCTCTCTCTCTCTCTCTGTCTCTGTCTCTCTCTCTCTCTGTCTCTCTCTCTCTCTCTGTCTCTGTCTCTGTCTCTCTCTCTATCTCTCTCTCTCTCTATATATATATATATATATATATATATATATATATATTCAGTACATATTTTCAAAATAATGGATAACAACAAGAGTATATATAAGAAACAAACCGATAATACATGACTATATATAAGAAACAAACCGATCGCTTTTGAATAAACATTATCGTAATTTTACCAATTACCAAGTTACTACCAATATAATATTCTTGTGCCGCGGATTAGGCGGCGATATCGTACAAAGGGCTAACTCGTAATATTATTACTATTTGTAATTATCTTTACATGTTATACGCTATATAACCATCCGTGCTAAACTAAATCATAACCTACATTTTATTTTGCAAAACTATTATTCGATCTTTTTTTCAATATTGATACAGGTGGAATATTAACACATCTTTAAATGCAATTTTTTAGGAAAACATGTTTTTATTGCTAAATAGGTTACCAAGTTCTTTTGTTTGAAACTTATTTATTTTACATCGATAGTGAAAAAGGTTATTACAACTTAGACAAATCGCGCTCGAAGTCTTCCTCGGTAGAATCAGTACTTAGCATATACGGATGAAGTATCACCACACAGCCATGGCGGAGGATTTAACCAACGACCCTCCGACCCCGAGTCCATAACCAAGTTGATCCGAATAGAATATCTTTGGCTATGCTATGAAAAGGATATTAGCATTGTGTCTGACATATTTTGAATATATTTAATGTTTATATTTATAAACTGTACTACACCGCAAATGAACTTTATTGGCGCTGTAAACGTTGGAATGCACCCCACAAATTATGTTTACCAAACAAAGATATTTTATAAACACTTTGAGAAGGCTCTTAAAAATGTGTTGAAGCCCAATGTCCATTACAAAAGTTGCTGAGGTTCCCCGCATGTGACTCTATAAAGTGTTGCCACATAGACCTCGAGGACACTAGCCTCGACTCTTCCTATTTTTTAAGCATAATGCTGGCCATCTTCGTGAAGATGAAGCTGACAATTCTAAGATTTATGTTTTTATCATTAAAATCGAACTATCGGTCAAGACTGTAAATTAACGCAGTTTATCGAATACATATTATATGCTAACTCTATGGACGCGGGAATGCAATGTGCCTTATAGACAAATTCCTTGTGTAAATACTCAGCATCAGCGGTGTGGGTTAGGGGGTCATAAACATCAAAGGATTCATGGCGGAAAAAGTAAACTCTCTCTGATAGTACTAGCAGATTATCTCAACGCGTGACTAATTTTTTTTTGTCCGATTATAATTTGTGTCCGTATAGCGTTTTTATCCCACTTTATAACATTGTTATTTTAAGTTTAAGTAATTTTGAAATAAATGCAACAGAGTTATTGGAAGAATCATTTAGTTACCCGGATTGAGTTATTCAAAGAAAAAAAACATTCCACTATAAAAATGCTCTTTAAATACAATATACTTTACGCTGTCCACCCGATACAAATACTTCTATCAGGCAAGGGGAAACTTCTCAACTATAAAGTACTGCTTTTATGATAAGGATCAGTTATTTAGTTATTTATTTATTAGCTTAAGTTTCACCACTGTTAACACAATACTAGTATTTACACAAAATAATTACAAATTTACTATCAACAAATCAGCCGTGTTATCCTATATCATAGTAGAATACGAATACACATACACAGGGATTATCAGATTATCAGTCTAATATCTATTAAGATTGTATTCTTTATTAAAGTCTCAACATTTGTTGCAACATAAAATATACTTAAACATAATCATTATATATACAAAACCATGTCATTCTATTTAGAATTACAAAACACTATATGTTAAATATATTTTTGTTACAGCATTATAATCAAAATAATTACTTACGTTACAAGGGGTCAGCCGAGGCCGAGTGGTCTAAGGCGCCGTCTCAAGATCACTTACCGCTAAGGTCGTAGGTTCGAGTCCCGCTCGCTCCAAAAAACTTTATGTGAGAAAGTTTCCAGTTATGTGCGGAAGTACGGTGGTCTGACTCAGTCTTAGTAAACCTGAATTGTGTTGAAAATGGCGTTAAACACCATTTAAAAAAAATACATTTACAACTACTGCAGTATGGTAAAGTTATCTAAAAATAGATAAAACGACATTTCTTTAGCGTTCACATTTACATTACAAATACTGAGATGCCGGTTCTAATCCTGACCTTGCCTAAGTTGTACTAACGATAGGTGTATAACAGTTTCGGCATAGCTGTAGAACAGTGAAAACATTCAAAACAGTATTTTAGATTTGAATATAACAAATCTACATTCTTGCTACTTCTAGTAAATCACATTCTACGTTAACGAGGAAATACAATGTCACAATTTTCATCAGTCTTGAAATATTTAAAAGACAGTTTGCACCGTGCAACAGAATGGAGATGTGCGGATTTAATGGAATTTATCAGGAGTATTCATACTTTTAAAATTGGCTAAAAACATTATTTTTTTCTCCAATATATCATGCGTATATATATATATATATATACACACACACACTCACTTACCCAGTATGGCTAAAAGGATATATATTTAAACATGTCAAAATAACATATTAAAAAGGGAATTCCTATCTTGGGCTACGCGCCTGTATTCGGTTAAAATAGATTTCCATCTTAAAATTGCAACATTTTTTTGTGACGTATGAAATGAGTCAAGTGATTTTATTTTGATTTCAGTTTGATACGTTATACAGGTTTACACGTATCAAATATTGTTTCATCTTTAAGAAATCCGAATGACGATGCGCAGGTCGGCTAGCAGTATTTAAGTGCTGTCTATTTTTAGGATAGAGATTTCGTTTCAAGTTTAACATCCCGATTTAAATACCGATTTGTCACATTTTGTTAGATTTGACATACTAAGCCATTTGGAGTTTATTTATTGATGAAAATGAGATGTATTTTAACCATTTCAAAATTAATTTTATTTTTAAGAAATGTAAAGCGTTTTTCCTGATATACTCCCTTTAAATTCGCCGTGTGACAAAGTTTCGATGCTCTTCATATTGCGATATCAAGTTGATTGATTGAATATTGAGCGTATTTTGTATGCCATCGAGGGCTAACAGACGATCAATTAACCTAATCGAGCACACCCCATCTCCGCAAGTTACTGATAAGTTTCATACTTGAATCAGTGGTGAGAGACGAATGATAATGAGAAACAATGTCATATATCAGTGACTGTTGCCGGGCAGGAATTCGAACTCACGACCCCTGGATTGATAGTCAGACACGTAACCGACTGAGCTTGTCGGACTCGGCCGCTTCAAGTGTACCAAATCATCTAATAATGTCAGTAAATTCTGTTTACTAAAGTTTTTGGTTATTTTTTTAATGATCAAAACCATAATGCATATAACAAATGTATGCCTATGACTGGTTTATCCATTGACATACTTGTACTATATAATACACGTCTTATTATTTATGCTATAATATAAATACATTTATAAAAAACAAACGCGGACGCTATCAAATACACATAAATTTACTACATATCAAAGTCGACATGATAAATATACTTAATGCAAATGGGAGGAAGTAAAAAAAAACACAGTATCTGCAGATACTTATCGTCACCGGAATACATAGGCGCATCTTGGATCTCCTTTTGGTAGAGGGGATCCCATTGCAAATTCGGTAAATCTCAAACGAGTTCCCCAATTCCACTATAGCAAAATTAATATACTCGAAATCTAGGGAGTCGATGTTCCGGGACCCCTGTTCCCCCGTAAATCCGCTAGTGCCATATGCGACATGATTTACTGCTTATGACGTGGGGGTCAACTGCACTGTGCTATACTTTTGTGACAAGAAAACAATACAATTCAAGTCTTTTGAGCGTTGTATAGGTTTTATTACATGAATAAGCCTACGGTAAAGACGGCCAACAAACGTAGTACCCATTTGTTTATTTACGCTAGTGCCTTTTTTCGAAGCCATTGGACCGTTAAAATACATTTGAATAGATGTTGTAAACACGAAGTTCACCTAGCGTCACACATCAGGGGTCATTATGTGGTCGCATTTACATTTAAAAGAAAAACAACTATCTGTACCTTTGTAAAGTATTTGGTTTGACCAAAAAAGCAAAGAAAAGCAAAACAACACCAGGAAACACTGAATCGTAACAAAACTGAACCTTTGAAATCGTCATATATGGGAGTCTAATTATGACTAAACGTGTCTATTTTAATTTAATTAACCCTTTACTTCATATAGACGCCTATAGACACCTCTAATATAAAAGCCTTTGGACACCTCTAATGAAGAAGGCTTTTGAATTATTGGGTGAATTATGTTTATATAAACAAACAGAGTGGAAAACAGTGCAGGAAGTGTTCAGATTGCTCGTTACGAGCAATCTGAACTCTTCCGGCACTGTTTTCAAAGGCCTTCTGTGATTGGTGCGGGAAAACGCGATCTATGGAGTAAAGGGTTAAGTCAGTGGTTTTATCCATTCCATGTTAAAATACTAAATTTGTGTCTTTAACTTTTCCATGTAAAATATGCCATCACTCATGTATATAATTTATATTTTGGTTAAAGTCTTGCCGAAATATGACGCGTATTGCCGAATATTTACGACTGCTTGATGTATAGTTCCAACGTATTTCGATTAAATGTTATGTGAAACAGGTTCACTAGATCGGTTAATTATTAAATGGAGTGCTAGTGCACGCACAAATCCAGCTGTGCTTAATTATAGCTGAATTTATGATAATTACTTTATTAAATTGAATCTTAACCGTACACCAAAGTGAGAGGTTAAAATGGGTTAAGCGTCTGATAACTGGATTTGATTCATGTAATGATTAAAATTCTCTTATCGTAACCACTCGGCTAATTCCGCCATTCTTCGGTATAAGAAAAATCCGTAATATGTTTCGAATGAAGTTGTAATATTAACGCTTAGATCATACATAGTTAGATATCTTGATTAGTTTTTTATCAAACAAGTTCTGTCAACTAAGTGAAGCGTCCAGTCATCCTGATAGTTGTTGTTGTTGTTGTTATTGTTGTTGTTGTTGCTGTATGGTGTTTAGCGTCGCTTTCAACAATTTTTCAGTCATATCACGACGGTGTATTCTTAAGACAGTATTTTAAGCGCTGTCACACTGGAGAATCATACCGCAGACACATGGTATGATACCCCACCCAGTCACATTATACTGACACCGGGCCGACTAGACCTAGAACTCTCCTCTAAATGCTGAGCGTCAAGCGAGGAAGCTTCTAGTATCATTTTTAAAGTCTTTGGTATGACCCGGCCGGGGATTGAACCCACGACCTTCCGCATGCGAGGCGGATGCTCTACCACTAGACCACGCCGCGGTCTTCATCCTGATAGAATTAGTAGTAAGCTTATGCTGAGCATGAAATTATCACATCCACTATGGCATGAATCTAACCCATGACCTCCGAAACTGGGCCCTATGCTTTACCGCTAGACCACGAGCTCCGCTAGTTAGATGTATGTATGATGATTTGATTGCTCGATCGCCAATAGTCAAAATATAAACTGAAATAATTGCAAACTAGATGACATTTTGATGTCAATTTATGATGCCGTATAATTTATACATGCAAGCTATTTCTTATCGAGTACGCGTACATAGAATAAGATGAACGCCGTTCCGCAATTTAAAATAAAAGATAACGCATTTGAATTCATCTCATTTGAAATCAAGAGAACATCCGATCCAACGAGCATGACTAATTTTGAACGAATCTACAACTCATGCATGCATAAAAAAGCACGACACTGTCACCTTTAGCGTAATTTAAATGCATAAGGAAAATTGCAAATTTACAATAGAAAAAAAATCTACGACATTCGGGTATTTTAATTAAGTCTCAGATAAATTATCTGGCACACCTGGTGTGTGAATTATGGTTGCGAAATGCACAGGTTTTATTTGTGTGTCACTGAAGTTACACTTGCAATAGTAGAACAAGTACTTGCAGTGAGAGAAACTATTTAAGTAAGTGTTTGTAATTTTCCACAACACACCGGAAGCTTTGCTCCCACAATGCATTGTTGTATCGATTCTTCGATATGGTAACGATATATTGCACTATGCATTAATCGTTATGGCATCGCATCGCCCTATCATCGTTTCATTGCACCGCCCTGTCATTGTACGTATCGCTACCGCATCGCTCGGCCATCGAACCATCTTATCGCTTTGTCATCGAACCATTCGATCGTATCGCTCCGTCATCGAACCGTCGCATCGCTCTTCCATCGTACCATCACATCACTTTATTGTCGTACTATCAAATAAACACATATAACAAAGTCTTCTTGTCATCCGTTTGTGTCATCGCCGCTTCGCATCATAGGCCATTGAAATGCACAACTCCTGTACTTGCACCAATGACCATGGTTCACAGTCAATTCATCGTGTCGATTTCAGTCGATCGTAATGTCATCGTAAAGTTGTATCGTCCCGAAGTTACATCGTACTTTTATGTCGTGCTGGCTGGCGGTTATCGCATACTTCCTGGTACACATGGGTGTAGGAGCGTTTTAATTATTGCGAGGTATGTGTGGGGGTGGGGGCAACCTGAGAAGAAAGTGTATGAGGATGTACTTCTAGGCCCCAAAGTATATGCTGAAACTGAAAATTGGGGGGGGGGGGGGGGGGGAAGGGGGCTATCCCGGCTCCTACGCATCAGCGCCGTATCATGTCAGCATGTTAACCCAATACATAGTTCAGTGCAGACCCAGCTCATAGACAGCGCGGCATTGTATCGTATGGTCTGATCGAAGTTACATCGTACTGTTGTGTTGTACTGGCTGAACCGCGGACTTTTTCACAATAATGAGAGCGGCGTTCCAGTTGTGGCACTCTGTAAAACCATGGTGTTTTTAATAACTCCAGACCATGAAAAGTGTCCAATAAAACCGAAGTATTTTTCAACGGGTGACAAACGATCCGTTTAAATAGTTTTTGTCGAAACACTGGAAGTGCGGACTTCTTCACTATATCGTGGACGGCGTCCATTCTATTTGTGGCACAGTTATATACGTGGTGTTATACATATAATTATCCCACTGCACCGTTCCCTGACACCAGCTCTTGGTACATCAGCATCGTATGACCACAGACCCAGCTTAGAGACAGCGCGGCATTGCACCGAAGTTACATCGTATTGGCGGTTTTCGCATATTTGATGCATCGACTTATCCCACTGCACCCTTCCCTAACAGCAGTTCCTGGTACATCACAACATCGTATCATTGCAGCATGTTAATCTTGTTCAGCACAGACCTAGCTAAAAGACAAAGTCACGGAAGTGCAATGATCCCAGTATGATTCCGTACTTTTATAATTATAATCACAACACTGTACTTAATGATCAATCATAACATCAGCTGTAGCGTCTCAGGTTATTACTATGTACCAACTACATTGCCTACCATAATGTCACACCCGCGGCTTTCATACATCATAAACATATCAGCGTTATCCATCAATCGTGCAGACGCACGTACGTTGAACCATGTGAACCTTTTTGATGTTGTTTTTGTTTTTCACCATTTCGTTGTTTACACTTGACATAAAGTGCAGAACGAGATTCACACATAAGCAATGAAAAAGCAGATTTGCCAAATAATCGCTGTATCTGTATACGTTTGGATGATTGTGTAAACATGTGCGGCCTTGATATATAAATACTTGTTTTGTTATGTATATCGTTGTTTTCCGTTGCCCTGGGCAATACTTTGAAACATGGAATATGGGCCTTGGCGGCTGTATATGTTTACCTGGAGATTCTAGCAAACCTCCATTAAACTCTTTATTCACTATAGATCAATCAAGTGAACAAAGAATAAACATTTTTTTGTAATTTTTTCTAACGTTTCGAAAGTGTTCGAATGTTTGTCAGCGTCGCCGGTAATTATATACGATTTTCTAGAAATTAACTTGAACAGTAAATATCAAAGCGTTTCCTGGAAGAGTTCTACATTACTCGTATATAATCGGAAACTCTTTTCATCATTCGGATTTGATCATCGCATATCACTCATTCTGTTTTAATAATCAGAAGTTTCAGCAAAAACATACATATAATTTTGGTCACCGTCGACACTCGCTTCAGTAAAATACAAACATATTTACGCTTTCCTGTTACTTTATTTTGAAAGAAAGAAATTCTGATACAGTAACTGATTGGTTGAAACTGACTCATGTTGGCTTTCGTTCTGTATATCATTTTTAGCCGGGCTATAAGCCAAAGGTAAAGTTCTACTTATGTCGTCCTGATCACCGCCAAAATGATCATGTGTCATTTTCTTAAAACACTGTTGCATAAACTGAATAAAACAAATGCAACAATAATATTGGGAAAACGTATGAATATTTTTTAAAGCCCGTCAACAGTACTTTTAAGCACTCTGATAAGGTGAAGGTGAATTATTATGATCATCAGGTTTCCGTAATTCTTCCATATATTATATATGTTATTTCGACCGTAACACATGTTGATGTAGCAGATTTGCACGACTGAAATTCGGACAACTAAAACTAGTTCGTAGTGTAATATTTCGGGCATTTTTTTCGGTCAAGTAAACACAACAACGAAATCACAAAGGGTTATATCAGCATTTCCTTTAACCTTTTACTCCATATATACGCACCAATCACAGAAGGTCTTTCAAAACAGTGCAGGAAACGAGCAATCTGAACACTTCATACACTGTTTTCCACTCTGTTAGTTAATATCAACATAATTCATCCAATAATGCAAATCTTCTATATTAGAGGTGTCCAAAGGCGGCTATATTAGAGGTGTCCAAATGCATATATATGAAGTAAAAGGATTAACAAAACAAAGATAAAATCACCACGTAAATACAAAAAGTGAGCTATATTTCGTTCTTATTTATTTGGAATTAAAAAACGGAAATAGGGAATCCGGAAGTCCAGAAAAAAACTTAGTCGGCGTCTTTTAATTTTTCGATTTTACTATGGTCCCGTTTACGAGAGCCGATGTAAAATCAGGAGAGCCGAGTCCGTACTACAGACTATGCTTTTTTAAAAAAAAAAAAAAAGTATTTTAATTTTATACAAAAGGCAAATAACCTTTGAATCCAAAAATCGTTTGATGTGTCTCTACACACTTTTACAAATATAGTTAAATATGTAAAATCATCGAAATCTTATTTTATGTTATGGTTATTCTTGCATTAAAATGGTGACTAAACGTTTTCTTTTGAATATATCTATACTAGTTTCAGCCAGTAATTGTTAGGTCACTTTGATACCTGACATGTCAATCTGCTTGTTTATTGATAACACAAACACACAGTAATCAGCTGATATCAAATGTGTGGAAGCATAGTATATCGGTGTCAATTACGTTACCATTTCACAGTGTCCATATGGTTACGTTACCATCTCTGAGTGTCCACATCGTTACGTTACCATATCGCAGTGTCCACATCGTTACGGGGTACCATATCGGTGGCTACCAGTGAATACACAGTTTTGACACGACCAGCGTCAGGTTGTCGTGCGAATGTTTCAGACTGACCAACTAAACAAACACGGACATTATTGAAAGGCAGGGACTGTCTCTTTATGATTAAATTGACAAGTGACAAGTAGTGGGCTCTACGTTTCTGGTCAAGGGGATAATTATGAAACATATTTTACACACAAGTGATGGTGGAATTACATTGTAGTTGGTAGTTTAAATGTTAATAAAAATACATTGTGTGTTGAAATTAAAAAAACACAAACATGCTCTGCAGAGCTAAACAAAAATATAAATATGTTTCCTCATGGGAACAACGATGGTTGAATCACGACGTGAATCACATGACCTGACTAGCAATATATTTTGGCATCATATTCGAATTTTGATAAAACTAAATAATGTACGTGAGAAAAATCAAAATATTTTTTGACGAGGAGTTAGCTTAGAACCAGCTTAGAACCAGCTTAGAACCACGCCATCTATTGTATACACTGTATCATTTTCTAAAATATATTTTTTTCGCCTTTTGTCAAGAGTATTTCAGTAATTTAACACGGGGAGTGCACCTTGTCGTCGTTCTTGAGATATGCAAATTACGACTACATCTCTACTATTAGAGGTGAGAAGCTCATTGCCGTAGAACTAATCATTATAGAGATTGTGGCCATGCTGGGATTGGAACTCAGCATCCCTGGACCGGCAGTCAAACGAATTTACCGATTAAAGCAACACATCCACGTTTAAACTTTTTTAAAAAAAAATTCAGTTGATTTGTGAGCACATTTCCCATACATAAATATATGGTCAGTGAGCTGTATATGTGCTAACAAACCCTATCCAGAACGCTTTAGAATTATAAAAAAAGATGTTCAAATTATAAAGCGTGACAAACGCTTTATAAATTATTTTTAAATTGCCGAGGATTCCAACTTGACTTCAAATTGAATTATGAGAGTCGTATTAAAAAACTTAACGTTTTAGTGCGTAGTATACTTTACCTGCCTTGAAAGTCATTTTGACAATTTTTTTTGACTCGGGTGAGTTACACACTTGTTTTATAAAGTGTTAGTCACGCATTATAATTTTGGCATCATTTTGTTCGGGATTGTGTTTATATGCTCATATACAGCTAATTGATCATATGTTTGTATGGGAAATGTGCTCATAACTCAATTAATTTTTTTTTTAAAAGTTCAAACGTGGATGTGTTGCTTTAAGCTAGACCGGTTTGGCTTTATACTATATGCACACTTTTTCGAGTAAATTCCTCGCCTAATTTACCAGTCATTTTTTATCCGCTACCAGGCTAAGACATAGCGCGGGCAGCCAAGGTTATTGCGCCGGGCTCTTATCGCACCAACGTCTCCTGTAGTGCGGGATTTTACATCGCATAAACTACAGCCGGGTAATATTTTTATCACAAAACAATCGTCAAACTTATCACGCCAGTAACAAACCACGCCGTATCAATACTTATAAACACCGCCATATCAACCTAATCCTATCCAAGGTCACACTTAAGAATTACCTCCCTTACATGACGCCAAACAAATTAGAGCTGTGTCAATCGGTTAGGCATTGTTTTTGTAGAAAACAGATACAATTGTCATATTTCTTTGTACATATGAGAACATCTGCCAAGTTTGGATGACAGTTGGTATTGTTTGTTAACAATTTAAAGATGCGTAGTGATACACTGCAACAAATGGGGAGAATGTCAAAAATAAAGGGATGTCATCAAACCATTAAAATTGTGAAAACTCCTTTTTTTCTCTTCATAATTGGACCAACAAAGGACTATGTATGGTTATAAAGCACTTTTAGAACCATTGGTAATGTGTCCAGTGTTCCAGAAGTGCATTTCTCTATAATATTATGTAGAACAGTGCATAGTTGATAGTTGTGTGCAACGTACAACCGTCATATCAAACTGAATATCGAAAGAAGTACAATTTAGGACTTTAGAACTTGTTTTCGTCAACAAAATTAATGATAATGATGGTTTTGACCCGACAGAGGTCAAACTCACATCTGGGTGAAGCAAAGCGCGATGAGAAGTGACACTAAGCAGACTTCAAAAGCAAACCGGAAGTTCGACGTACTTAATTTAAGCGTCTCTGAGGTGAACTGCTTGACACAGCTTCAAATAAACGACAAAGTTTAAGTACTGCATAATCATATTTATTTGGTACATTTACCACAAAACGACTGATGCAAGCATAATGATAATGACTTATACGATAAAACTCCAAACTGTTTCGATAACTCATGGTGTCATATAGCACACTTGTCACTGGCGGATCTCTTGGAGGGTAGGCGCGGAGTGTTGTATTCACTTTGACCACTTCTGGAACTCGTGGACCCTCTGATATATGGTATAGTATGACTCCAGTGCGATTTAGTGTTATACAATATTACAATAGCGAATTTCATGCCTGCACCGTCATACAGCGAATTAGTGCAGAAAAAATCCCCCTTATTAAAAAGCAAGGATGACCCACCGATGTGTTGAGACTTGACAGTTTATCTGAACTCTTGGATCACTCTCTACTACCGAGTGAAAATCCTGAATCCGCCCATGAATCTATTGCTTGAGAACCACAAAGTATGAAGTGTCCATAAAACAATGTGTTTAATATTTCAACAAAATAATCGATGGAGCCAAAGACATATGAATATATGATTAAGTCACTGACGGAGCGTAGCCGAACATTGACTGCTACCCTTGACCCGGAAATAGCTACTCATATTAAACGGCTATCGGCACAGGAGTAAAGCAGTTCTTGTTTCGTTGGTTTGTGTTAAAAAATAATAATTAATTTATAATATTATTGTTGGATAATTAGAATATTAGATTATGTAAGTTACAATTATACATTGAGGATGCATGATAATTAACACCTTGTTTATGTAAATAGGACTTGGCGCTATTGTGTCTCCAACAGCAAATATAAACTACACGGTTTCTTGTATTAAAACGCACCCACCTAAACTGTTTTTTATATAATTCCAAATGGTTGAATATTTTCTATGACTATAAAAGTATAATTAAGTTAAAAACGCTAATGAAAAAATTCAGTACCAGAGCAGTTATACATGCAAACTTGCCTGCCTGCCATTTCTTGTAAATAATAGTGGGTCGTCTTGTCTTGTCTTGTCTTGTCTTGTCTTGTCCAGATAAACATATGTGTTGGATAGCAAACAATTTTTACCTCTACTGACCAAAGGCCAAAAGGGCTAATGCGATTGCGCGTTGTTTGATGTCTGTCGTCTGTTGTCCGTTACCAGTGTTTTCTCTGAAACCGCTGGGCCAGTTAAACGCAAACTTCATATGGATGTTTCTATTGTTTTCGATCTGAAATTCAAGGTGGCCGCCGTTACCAAACATAATCAAAAACTTAACAAATCTTCTTCTCATGAACCGCTTAACATTTTGAAAATATTTATATAGTAATGATAACCAACTATAGGTTGATTGATTGATTGAATTTTTATCATCATTTTTATGCCATCGATGGCTAACATACGATCAGTTTACCTATCCGCTATTTCCTGAGATTAACCAGTACTCGAACACACCCAATCTCCGCAAGTAACTGATAACTTTCCCACTTGAATCAGTGGTGAAAGACGAATGATAATGAGACACAATGTCGTATATCAATCACCACGGAGACTGTTGCCGGGCAGGGGATTCGAACTCACGACCCCTGAACCAACTATAGATAGTTCTATTAGAATTGTGCAAATGGTGTCCCTGGGGTTCAAAATGACCCCGCCCCGAGGGTTCGATTAGTAAACACATGTCATAATAATAAACATTAATATTGTTAAAATTGGGAATTTTCATAAATTTTTCTCTCAATAACCTTTTCTTTCAAGCTTGTTCATGTATATTATGATATAAATCATCCTCACATCAGCAAGGGATTGATGATTCTGCAAACAAAGGGACTGGGATATACAGGGACCCTGTAAGGTGACTTTTACTTAGGAATATTGTTAAGAAAACTGAAACTTTTCATTTTCGCATTCATGTGTACAAAAAACTTTTTTTTCCAAAGCATTTCTGCTCATAACAAATCCGTATGAGTGTGTGATTGACGTTTTGACAAATCAAGGAGCTGGGAAGTATAAGGGTCCTGTACGGGGACCATATTTTTTTTTTTTTATACATGATTTTATAGATAGTATTTCCTTTTTATAGCAATTAACTTTTTGTTCAGTATGTGTGTGGTGGTTGTTTTTATCCATAAGGGGTTAATATAACGCCCAAAGAGGGTTAAAAGAGTGAAATTTCAAAAAGTGCTATGGCCACTATGAGCAGTAGAGCGTCTTAAGGCCCTCTTGGGCCTCTTGTTTTAAGGATGGCCCAGTAACTGATGAGGGAAGCTAGCTAGTACTCTTACATAGTTTATTGACAGCAGCAACTCCTATGGTTTTCCAGTGACAGCATTAAAGTTTTATATGGCTCTGAAAAGGACAAGAAATACGGTCAATGTATCCCTTGAAATATTACCGATTAAAACACGCATAATGCGTGTATTTTATGACGATAAGACCAACCTTAAAAAATATTTGTTTGCTATGCTCCGACCCAGTATTTGTTTTTGCCAAATTTTGATTTTGCATAGTCAAGGAAAATGGATAGAAATCATGAAAAAATTAAAATGCTTTGCAGGTCATTAAAAAAGTTTGGGTAGCTGCAATTTTGAGTGGGTAGGTAGGGGCACGGCAAACATTCTATTTTTTAAGGATGGCCTAACAGTTTATGTTACCTTGGCATTACATCGAGTGACTTTAAAACTTCATTAAACTTCCGAAATGCACAATTTATGAGAATAACAAAACTGATTGCAATAAACGTGTTACTAGTATTGCTAAAACTATTCGTGCAGACCTCTGACTGTTTTTTCTCTCGAAATATTATATCATCATAACCGAATAAAGAATCCAAAAAAAATGTTGGTGGGGGGGGGGGGGGGGGGGGGGGGGGGGGGGGGGGGCAAGGATTTTGTATATAGGGAGTGTGCGTAAATTGGTATAAAATAATAATAAATGAATGGAAATTTATCGGCATGTTTGTTTTGTCTGGATCTGCTCATGACTTAAGCGCATGCATTTCGTATGTTCTTAGAAAGGCAAACTAAAGTATTACTTTACTTTTACTTTAACTGGCTTCACCACGGTAGTTTTGGCTGAAACGCAATATCCGTATGATTCGTCTTCCTGCACCTAATAGTTGTTATCGCCATCTATATAAACACATTGTTGGTGTTGTTTGTATGACAGATATGGCAGATGGTTGTTATCTGTGTGAATATACCGACAACAATAATTGTTTTTATCATGGTTTGTTGTATTTTTAATTAATTGCGACGAATAGCGGGGAATTTGTCCTCTAGTAAAAGGATTCAAGTGAGAAGGTTATACGTTACTTGTAGAGATGGGTTATGCTCGAGTACTGGTTAACTTTTTAGTATACCAGGAAACAGTGGTTAGGTTAACTGATCGTTTGTTAGTTTTCGATGCCAGGGTTAATGCAGTTTGTACTTAAAGATACATGATGCAAGTAGTGTGTGCTTGGCTATACATGTCGTATGTAGTTTGTACTTGGCTATGCATGCTGTATGTAGTTTGTTCTTAGCTATACGTGTTGTATGTAGTTTGTACTTGGTGTTTTTGGCTATACATGTTGTATGTAGTTTGTGCTGGCTATGCATGCTGTATGTAGTTTGTGTTCAGCTATACACGTTGTATGTAGTTAGTGCTTTGCTATACATGCTGTATGTAGTTTGCAGCTTGCATTTTGAAATGCGTGATTCGTATAGTTTGTAGTTAAAGATTACTGATGCATATGGTGTTGTGCTTAAAGATGCATAGTTCATATAGTTTATACTTAAACATACACGGATCATGTAGTTTGCACTAAATTATAATTAATAGATATACTGGTACATGGCGTAGGTCAGTCGTATTTAGTTTTGAAGCTGTTGCAGGTGTACATGGGAGTTAGACATTAATTCGTATTAAGTAATTTTATATGATTTAGTAAGTCAATTACTGTATTTCATTCCGGTATTTTGGATAAGGTGAGCGAATTATGTCTTTTAGGATCTCTTGGATAAAGACGTACCATTATTTCCATTATTTCCGGAGATGAGATAAGTATTTCATAATCACAAGTCAATTCACAGAAAATCTTGATAGCGTTTTATAAATCCGAGTTCAATCGGAAAACAGAACACATAAAAATGCAATTTATTGCTTTCATGGAGTTATACGAGTGCATATGCCCTTTTACTGACACGACGTCAGAACGTTCTATTTTCATGACACGCGTGCCTTGCACCGAACTGGGTTAAACGTCTTACATTCTTATCAAGAAAGACAATCGCAATGGGCAGTTTCAAACATAATGATACTACGGTGTCCCATTGCGGCCATTATTTCGACCGTTCACCATCGTAGTTTCATCGTTTCGTTGGTTCGTCTTTACTTAAAACAACGAAAATGCAACGATGGGCCCGTATTATACGAATTTAAAACATTACCACAGCCCACTCTGCGTAAATAATTGACATAGTTTTTTTCTTAACATAAATATAAATACATAATTAGATGCGGTTTAACACCTGTTTTTTAAACGTTACATATTATATTACATGGAATCCAGTCGTATTGGTTGAGAAAGAGCTCAGTATAAATCTCTGAGGAGCACCACCTCGTCTTTCTGCAAGTTACTGAAACACAATGTAAACGGAATTTGGACTCAAACCCGCGGGCTCGTTGGTAATAGGCAATATATCCTGATATACATTATGTGGCAACGGTTAGCTCAGTCGGTAGTTCATCTGACTATCGACCCAGTGATCGTGAGTACGAACCCCAGCCCGGCCACGATCTCCGTGATGATTGATACGCGTCTCATTGTCATTCGTCTCACAGCGCCCAGTCAAGTTGGGCATTTATCAGTTACTTGCAGAGATAGGATGTACTCGAGTACTGGTTAACATTCTAGGATCCAAGGAATAGGATGTACTCGAGTACTGGTTAACATTCTAGGATCCAAGGAAAGAGTGGTCAGGTTAACTGATCGTCTACAAGCCCTCGATGACTTAAAATGACGTTAGATATTCAAGGAAATTAAAACAAACTAAAACGTGTTTATATATTGAAAAAAGCCCGACCTTATTTCAGTCAACATACGTCTGAACATGTTACGGATAATCATGTACTAATTAGGTCATGTCAAGGATAACTGATAACCTGCAATCGCATTCTCTTCAGTCGAAGTTGCAACAAAATTGGACACGAACGTTAAAACGCCTTCTTTATATATTATACCACATGCGGAACTGCATGCCATCTAAGTCATGAAGGGAATATAGTTTATGTAAGTAGTGATGCATTTATTAGTGATTCACATAGATTTTTCTGTCATATCTCGCTTAATAATGTACTTGTACTGTATTTTTGCATATTGTTGTATGTATTTTGTTGACAAAGTAGAATGTCATGAACTATATTACGGAGGTATGCTGTTGTCATATAGTATATATTAATTAAAAGATAAATTAACATAATTATAAGTTAGATGCATTTGCTGTGGTCAATAAAAACGTTACACATTCAAGTTTTTGGTTATAGCTAACCTGTACATTAGCCTAACATGCCAGTTTGACACTCCGCTGCATACTATTGAAATACGTTTATTTGACTGATATTGATTGGTGGAAAAGTGATGTACGTTGAGAGAAAGAGAGAGAGGGAGAAGGAGAGAGATATACATAGACATAGACATAGACATAGACAGACAGACAGACAGACAGACAGACAGACAGACAGACAGACAGACAGACAGACAGACAGACAGACAGACAGACAGACAGACAGACAGACAGACAGACAGACAGACAGACAGACAGACAGACAGACAGACAGACAGACAGACAGACAGACAGGCAGGCAGGCAGGCAGGCAGGCAGGCAGGCAGGCAGGCAGGCGGGTGACGAGACATTTGTATATATCAGTGTTTTTTTTTATTACAAGTACACGTCTGCTACTTTATTGTTTGATGGAATTATTATTCCATTGTATTTATCAAATATATAGAAAACAATATTATGACAGATAAAGTTTACAAGTTTACATTAAACGTATAAATTATATAATGTTAAGTAGTTTAAAAACGTTCTTCATACCCACATATCACTTTTATAACATGTGACTTTATCTCGCGACGAGAACGGAAGTATGCAGGGACTGAGCATGATCTAATGGACCAGTTATTTAACATACTTTTAAAAGTTAAGTGCTTCAATTTACCACTTAAAGGGCGTTACTTTTGTTAAAAATTATACCTCATTAGCACGGTCCATATGGAATTTGTAAATGT
Source organism: Panopea generosa (assembly GCA_029582155.1). NCBI lineage: Eukaryota > Metazoa > Mollusca > Bivalvia > Adapedonta > Hiatellidae > Panopea > Panopea generosa. The sequence goes on along the minus strand of CM055894.1, from coordinate 18,988,746 downwards.
CACGAGCAATCCATTTTTTTTAACCTTTTGGCACTGTCATCGCTGTGCGATCAAAATGAATCCATGATATAACGATGGTTGTGTTTTAAATTATATGAAGTATAAAAAATCACAATTTTGTTGAAATTGGGCAGTTACATATAGCGGACCCAAGCTCCGTCGTTTGGGTCATATAGCATGGATTTTGCTTCCCAGACAATAAACATAATTATTTTGTTACTAATTAACTGAATAGAACTGAAACGTCAGGTACTTGTATAGACTGACGTCGGGTTCTTTGATAGACTGACGTTAGGTCTTGGATAAACTGACGTCGGTTATTTGGGTAGACTGACGTCGGGTACTTGGATAGACGGACGTCGGGTACTTGGTTAGACTTACGTCAGGAACTTGGATATACTTATGTCAGGTACTCGGATAGATTCATATCAGGTACTTGGATAGACTGACGTCGGCTACTTCGATAGAATGACGTCGGATACTAAGATAGACTGACGTCGGTTATTTGGAAAGACTTATGTCAGGTACTTAGAAAGACTGATGGCAGGTACTAGGATAGACTGACGTCGGGTACTTGGATAGACCGACGTCGGATACTTGGATAGACTGACGTCTGGTATTTGGATATACTGACGTCAGGTACTTGGATAAACTGACGTCAGTCATTTGGATAGACTGATATCAGGTACTTGGATAGACTGATGTCAGGCACTCGGATAGGCTGACGTCGGGTACTTGGATAGACTGACGTCGGGTACTTGGATAGACTGCGATTAGTTGGATAGACTGTCGTCTGGTACTTGGATAGACTGATGTCGGATACTTGGATATACTGACGCAAGGTACTTGGATAGACTGACGTTGAGTACTTGGATAGACTGACGTCAGGTACTTGAATACACTGAAATCAGGTACTGGGAAAGATTGGGGTCAGGTACTTGGATGGACTGATGTCGGGTACTTGGATAGACTGACATCAGGTACTGGAATAGACTGACGTCAGGTACTTGGATACTTGGATAGACTGACGTCAGGTACTGGGGTAAACTGACGTCGGGTACTTGGATAGAATGACGTCGGGTACTGGGGTAGACTGATGTCAGGTACTTGGATAGAATGACGTCGGGTACCTGACTATACTGATATCAGATACTTGGATATACTGATATGAGGTACTTGGATAGACTGACGTCGGGTACTTGGATATACTGACGTCGGGTACTTGAATAGACTGATATCAGGTACTAGGATAGACTGATATCAGGTATTTGGATAGACTGACGTCGGGTTCTGGGTAGACTGACGTCAGATACTGGGAAAGCCTGACGTCGGGTACTTGGATAGACTGACGTCGGGTACTTGAATAGACTGACGTCAGATACTGGGATAGCCTGATATCAGGTATTTGGATAGACTGACGTCGGGTACTGGGATAGACTGACGTCAGATACTGGGAAAGCCTGACGTCGGGTACTTGGAAAAACTGACGTCAGGTACTTGTATAGACTGACGTCGGCTACTTCGATAGACTGACGTCTGTTATTTTGAAAGACTGATGTCAGGTACTTAGAAAGACTGATGTCAGGTACTGGGATATACTGACGTCGGGTACTTGGATATACTGACGTCGAGTATTTGAATAGACTGATATCAGGTACTGGGATAGACTGATATCAGGTATTTGGATAAACTGACGTCGGGTACTGGGATAGACTGACGTCAAATACTGGGATAGCATGACGTCGGATACTTGGATAGACTGACGTCAGGTAATGGGATAGACTGACGTCGGGTACTTAAATAGACTGATATCAGGTACTTGGATATTCTGACCTCACTGACTGGTATAAATTTACGTCATAAATTAGGATAGGTTGACATCAGGTACTGAGATATACTAACGTCAGATACTTGGATAGACCAACGTCAGTACTGGGATATATGAACGTCAGGTACTGGGATAAATTGACATCATTTACAAGGATATATTAACATTAGGTACTAGGGTAGACTAATGTCAGGTACCTGGATAGTTTAAATGGGTCTCACTATGAACGGCAAGCATACACACTGGATTTTATTTACTATAGAATAAAGAACAAAAATCAATGTTAGGCTTTCACCTTGAAACAGGCGAAAATTGGCCGAATGTGTGCTTTGTTCCGATACCAAGTGATGTTCCGATGCCTACTACCGCGTTTTTTCTTAATTGGTATATACGATTAGGTACATTTGTGCTTCAAATTATTTATTAACAAATACAAAAACAACTTGATTATTGATTATTATTATTTGCACCGAGCAGAAGTCCTATCTTTTGTTGAGTCACAAATTGTTGAAAAACATCATTCGTTTAGTAGCTACGGTATGTTTGATAATTTATATTGATATGGTCTCATTCCGATCTTGTGTTTCTCTTGGTTTCAAATGCACGTGGGTAATGTCTTTATCTACTTTGCAATACAGCATATACCTGTTTAATATCACCATGTATTACCTTGTTGTTTTAGCATCAGTTTTAAACATGTTTATTTAATGTTGATTATTTAAATTTAGACAAAGTATTCCTGGGTAAAACCACTAAAACTATGTGGATAGCCGTAGCGAAAAGTTGAACCCACGACCCCTTGCCCTGATCCCGGAAACGTTAATCAAGCGCTCCACGTTTTATCATCACCTGTTTTCTTGGTAAGCATACCAATGTTACGGATGTATCTGAAAGTAGTACTCTGTACTATCTGTCATTTTTCGGATGGGCACAGGTCATGATTGGAGGGCCATGGGTTCGGTACTCAACCGCAGCTATGTTTAGTGTGCTCTAGTGTACTGGTTCTGCCCAGGAACATTTGTCCAACTTATAATAACTTATTTCACAATTGATGTAAAATAAATAAGTTCGCCGGGTCGGTCTATCTGATTAGTCAACGGACCATGGGGCAGAATCGACGGCAAATGCTAGATTTTTAAAACAGGAACAGCGCACTTGTTTATATAACGTATTATACGTTTTATAACGTATTATCTGAGTCTGTCTTCTTCCCAGTACTTGTATTTATGCAGATACATGTATATATATATATTTTTCAATTTAAGTTTTTTTGTTGTTTTTTTCATTAGGATGTTTCTTGTTATTTTTTGCTGAAGGTCGGACAAAAACCCGTTTATACTTTTATAGTACCCTGACTCTACATAATTAAAACTCTGTATGTATGGACACATTTACCATAAAACTATGTATATATACAGTATTTACCATGAACTTATGTATTTATAGACTCGTTAATCATAAAACTACATGCGGCAAAGCGTATCAGTCTTCTCCGATGTTTCAATTGTAAAACATAATTAAGATTAACCAACGACGTGTTAACCGTTTTAATAATGTTTTTGTTTATAATTATTAGTATGCCATGCTGATAATGCAGGGTATTTGAAATGATGTAAACATGTCTACATAAGTAGATATCTGATTCCAGTTTCATGACATGTACTTAAAAGACGAAAACTTCTTGTTAAATCTCTAAATTTATTTGTGAAGAATTTAATTTTATAATTCACTATTTGCTTAAAGGCGTAGAAAAAGGTGAGTATATGCGCGCGCGGCAGTGTGCATTTTTGTGAGTTACATTATTTTTGTTTACTATTTCTCATTTATGTTATACTTAAACAATTCAAAATGTATTGACTGCAATGTTATTGTCATGTCTTTGCCATATGATTTAAAAAAATATTGTAAATAGCCAAAGGCATATGTTTGCTGATAGTTTGCCAATAAAATTGAATTGAATTGAATTGATAAAGACAGGTGCATTAATTAATAAAGACAGATGGTTGGTGATTAAAAGCGAAATACGTTAAAGTACATTATTTCAATTTTCTACGAAACACATAACATGTGTATCAGAAATAAAACTAACTGTCATTCTACGTGACGTGACTGCAGTATTGCTAAATGCGACTCTCAAACCGATGTAATACGATATTATACATGAAGAGCCAGAAGTGTTATGCTGTTTGATTGCTCTCTCCAGGTCCTAGTTTTCAAAATTATGTACATGCTTCATGAAGGTAGATAAATATTATCATACAAAACATAGTATAAATATCATATATAATATATATAGCCTGCATGAATAAAAAAATGTGTATCTAAAATCTGATTTTTTTAGTTAGCAACTTTTTAATGGGTAAGTATGGAGAGAGCGAACAATTGACATATTGCATACAAAACAATCGCATACTGCGTACTAATATTTTTCCGCAAGTATGAAGTATGTTTCAAATTTATGCGTCACCAATATCAAACAGTGGTCGGTGTGAGACAATGTAAGTTTCAAGTACACAACAATCCAAAGCTCAATTTATAGCTGGATCCACATCAATTCAAGGATAAGCACTTGTAAATAATTGTTGTATGATTGCAGTCTCGTTGTGTTTGAACTGAAATGGTTGGCCATGACGTTATCAGTTTATAAGTGTATATTTGATATAAAAAGTACTTGTATGTTTGGGAGATATCTGTGTCTCTCTTAATGTGAATGTTTTTTTTTCTAATATCGAAAATAAAAAAGCGTCATATTTCAAAAATGTTTTATGAGTATTAATCTTGATAAGGTTTGATAAATTTTGACTTATGACCAACGGATGTCACTATCAAATAATTTTCTGACTTTGAAATACAATTCTCATGAAAACACACACACACACACACACACACACACACACACACACACACACACACACACGAAATATTTTGATATAAGGGGCCAGTTTAACTAAATATCTCAAACTAAGATTTTCTCAACTAAATAATCTCAGTTTTTCTAAATGATTTCTTGAACTCATTTTATATTAAAGATGACCACACAGATTTGAAGTTGCAGCACATCTTTACTCGTGTGTATAACTTGCAATTTGACCAAATTACTGAAATATTAACATTTCAGATTTTGAGTTGAGGAAAATCTCAAGTAGATATGTTAAATGGGACTAGGACCAGGCAAATTGCACATTTTTTTCTGTCTCAAAAAAGTGTACAGTTAATTATAGCAGAGAAAAAAACAACACTCTGATGAGATCAATTCGCTGCAATTTGGGAAGACCTGTTAATTTCCTTCGAATCAGTCGAGCATAGTGCACTTTTTCTTAAAATTGCTATGGCATAAGGAATAGTAGACAAATAATTCTGGTAGGACAAAAAAGGTAAATGTGGACTTAAAGCTTCCTTCGGACAGAGAATAAGGGACAATGCTTTGTGGACAAATAATTCTGGTAGGACAAAAAAGGTAAATTTGGACTAAAAGTTCCTCTCCGACAGACAATAAAGGAAACTGCTTAGTGGACAAATACATCTGATAGAACAAAAAGATAAACGTGGAATTAAAGTTCCTCTCGGACAGACAATAAGGGAAAATGCTTAGTGGACAAATAATTCTGGTAGGACAAAAAAGGTAAATGAGGACTTGAAGTTCCATTCGGACAGAGAATAAAAGAAAATGCTTACTGGACAAATAATTCTGGTAGGACAAAAAAGTTAATGAGGACTTAAAGCTTCATTCAGACGGAGAATAAGGGAAAATGCTTATGGGCAAATAATTCTGGTAGGATAAAAAGATAAATGTGGACCTAAAGCTCCAATCGGACAGAGAATAAAGGAAAATACTGAATGCACAAAAAAATAAATGTAGCCTTAAAGCTGCACTCGAACAGAGAATAAGGGAAAATGCTTAGCGGACAAATAAATCTGGTAGGACAAAAAGGGTAAATGTGGACTTAAAATTCTTCTCGGACACAGAATAAGAGCAAATGCTTAGTGGACAAACAACTTTAGTAGGACAAACGTGTAAATGGAGACTTAAAGCTCCTCTTGGACAGATGCAAAATGTTATCAACAACGTTAAAAAACAGTGATACATGAGAGGTGTGAGATAACCCTATAATTTTGTTTACTAATTTATAACCTATAAATTTTGGTTTACTTTATTTATTATCTGTAAACAATTCGGTCATTGTAACTCACAATCAGTAACGCAGTATTGTACCGTCATGTTATTTGATTTATTTTCAGAAACATAAATATTGAAGCAGAGCCATTGACTGCAGAAGATACAATGGCTGTGAAGTAGCAGACGTTCACCTATCACGTACTGACCGATCTGGAATTTTGGACTGGAAACAATTCATTTAGCTACGTAAAGTCACATTTTTATTATGGCCAGGCTATAGCAATATGTGATTGACAAGGAAACTTCGCTGATTGTAAAAGAGAAAATAACTGTAGTGGAGGATGCGATAAATATCTTAATATCATAAAAGTAAATAAAACCACAGTACCGAGCAAACATGACGGAAAATAGGAAAAATAAAGATAACGGGAAAGTAGAAAACGGCATAGACGATGGTCAAGTTTCCGTCGGGTCTGGGGACTCCGATGATAGCGTTAGTGACTTTATCCCCACCCCACCAGACGGAGGGTGGGGCTGGGTGATAGTGGCGTCATCGCTGATGTGTAACATAATCGTTGACGGGATAGGTTATTCCTTCGGAATCTTCCTGCCTGAGTTCGTGAAATTCTTCAATGAACCAAGAAGTAAAGTGTCCTTGATTGGATCCCTGCTCTGTGGAACATACCTATGTGCTGGTAAGTGTATATGTTTTCTCAACCTCATAATCACCTCTGTCATTTTGAGTTGGAATCCCCGGTTTCTCCGAAGCTTACATTCGTATTATTATTGGTGCTTCACCATTTTTACCAGTATCAAAATTTTGAACTGACCATCGACGTGCGTCCATCCATCCATCCATCCATCCATCCATCCATCCATCCATCCATCCATCCATATATCCATCCATCCATCCATCCATCCATCCATCCATCCATCCATCCATCCATCCATCCATCCATCCATCCATCCATCCATCCATCCATCCATCCGTCCGTCCGTCCGTCCGTCCGTCCGTCCGTCCGTCCGTCCATCCATCCATCCATCCGTCCATCCGTCCATCCGTCCATCTATCCGTCCGTCCATCCGTCCATCCGTCCATCCGTCCATCCGTCCGTCCGTCCGTCCGTCCGTCCGTCCGTCCGTCCGTCCATCCATCCGTCCGTCCATCCATCCATCCATCCATCCGCCCATCCGTCCATCCATCCATCCATCCATCCATCCATCCATCCATCCATCCATCCGTCCATCCGTCCATCCGTCCATCCGTCCATCCGTCCATCTATCCATCCGTCCATCCGTCCATCCGTCCGTCCGTCCGTCCGTCCGTCCGTCCGTCCGTCCGGACGTTCTGCTGGAAGTGTAGTGGGGTGAGGTTTTGATATGTTATAAAACATCTTTTTTTTCAGAAAACAAAACAAAAACTATTTTCTTTCTAACCCTAATATCACAAACCTTGAGATCCAACCCTAATGACACTAAAAAAGAATGAAAAAAGGTGAAAAAAAAGTAAAAGAAAAATGTGAAGAAAATTAAATCAACCCCACAATGCCATTTGCACGGGTATTCGCACTTGTGGGGTGAACATTTCATCCCACAAGTACCAAATAACCCCACAAGTCCATTCTGTACTGGCAACTCAACCCACAAGTGCTGCTACACACGTTCATTCGTTGGTTCGTTCAGCATTTACCAGCCTTACAACGTTTTTGACAGGCCAAATTGTGAGTTGTGGCGTAAACACAACCATGGCTGTCTTGTTTGTATACAGATAACACAACCATTGCCGTCTTGTTTTTTATACGGATAACATAACCATGGCCGTCTTGTTTTTTATACGGATAACACAACCATTGCCGTCTTGTTTTTTATACGGATAACATAACCATGGCCGTCTTGTTTTTTATACGGATAACACAACAATTGCCGTCTTGTTTTTTTACGGATAACACAACCATGACCGTTTTGTTTTATATACGAATAACACAACCATGGCCGTCTTATTTTTTAAAGGATAACACAACCATGGACGTCTTGTTTTATATACGGATATCACAGCCATGGCCATCTTGTTTTTTATACGGATAACACAACAATGGCCGTCTTGTTTTTATACGGATAACACAACCATGGCCGTCTTGTTTTTTTACAGATAAAACAACCATGACCGTTTTGTTTTATATACGAATAACACAACCATGGCCGTCTTATTTTTTAACGGATAAAACAACCATGGACGTGTTGTTTTATATACGGATATCACAGCCATGGCCGTCTTGTTTTTTTGCGGATAACACAGCCATGGCCATCTTGTTTTTTATACGCATAACACAACCATATCCGTCTTGTTTTTTATACGGATAACACAACCATGGCCGTCGTGTTTTTTTTACGGATAACACAACCATGACCGTTTTGTTTTATATACGAATAACACAACCATGGCCGTCTTATTTTTTAACGGATAACACAACCATGGGCGTCTTGTTTTATATACGGATATCACAGCCATGGCCGTCTTGTTTTTTTACGGATAACACAGCCATGGCCATCTTGTTTTTTATACGCATAACACAACCATATCCGTCTTGTTTTTTTTATATGGATAACACAACCATGGCCGTCTTGTTTTTTTACCGATAACACAAACATGGCCGTTTTGTTTTATATACGGATAACACAACCATGGCGGTTTTGTTTTATATACGGATAACACAACCATGGCCGTTTTGTTTTATATACGGATAGCACAACCATGGCTGTCTTGTTTTTTTTGCGGATAACACAGCCAAGGCCATCTTGTTTTTCATACGCATAACACAACCATATCCGTCTTGTTTTTTATATGGATAACACAACCATGGCTGTCTTGTTTTTTACTGATAACACAACCATGGGCGTCTTGTTTTTTTACGGATAACACAACCATGGCCGTTTTGTTTTATATACGGATAACACAACCATGGCCGTCTTGTTTTATGTTAAAGATAAAACAACCATAGCCGTCTTGTTTTTTATACGGATAACACAACCATGGCCGTCTTGTTTTATATACGGATAACACAACCATGGCCGTCTTGTTTTATGTTAAAGATAAAACAACCATGGCCGTCTTGTTTTTATACGGATAACACAACCATGGCTGTCTTGTTTTATATACGGATAACACAACCATAGCCGTCTTGTTTTTTTACGGATAACACAACCATGGCGGTTTTGTTTTATATACGGATAACACAACCATGGTCGTCTTTTTTTTACGGATAACATAATCATGGCCGTCTTGTTTTTTATACGCATAACACAACCATATCCGTCTTGTTTTTTATATGGATAACAAAACCATGGCCGTCTTGTTTTTACCGATAACACAACCATGGCCGTCGGTTGTTTTATGTACGGTAAACACAACCATGGTCGTCTTGTTTTATGTACGTTTAACACAACCATGGCCGTTTTGTTTTATATACGGATAACACAAACATGGCCGTCTTGTTTTATATACGGATAACACAACCGTGGTCGTCTTGTTTTATATACGGATAACACAACCATGACCGTCTTGTTTTATATACGGATAACACAACCATTGCCGTCTTGTTGTATAAACGGATAACACAACCATGGCCGTCTTGTTTTTTATACGGATAACGAGCTTGGTGTTTCTGAAATTGATATATTTTATGTTGTAATCGCAATTTTGAAATGTAATTTTATTAAGTGTTATATAGAAATAAAACATCTATATATATCAAGTCTAGTATTATAGAATCGGTCAATTTCTCATGGAATATTTAATTTTGTTGATATTTGCAAGTAAAGTCTACATTATTAAATCTGTTTATTGTTACAGGTCCAATCGTCAGCGCATTGACGAACAAGTTTGGGTGCCGACCAGTTGCCATGACGGGCAGCGTCATCTCCACCATAGCGTTCGCCCTAGCAACGCTGTCGCCCAATATTGACGTACTCATAATAGTTTATGGGGTCATAGGCGGTAAGTGAAATATTTGAATTTTTTTTTAATTTGCACGTAAAATGAAAAGACAATTGAAATTGATTTTGCAGGTACTATGCTCTCCTACTTGATTACACTTTGTTCACATTGTCATAAAATACTTGAGGCATAAACTCTTACTCGTTTAAATCACTCTGTAGCATTTGTTTGTCTGTTAAAACTATGATTTTCAGACATTTCAGCTTAACACTGTCGTATTGAGGTGTGTGTACGAGCGATTGTTTTGTTGTATTAGATACCATAATGCAACTTAAATTCCACAAACTAAGCTGGGCTCATTTGTACAAATATTTCACACCTTTATAGAAATCTCTTGATACTTTCAATATCCTTTATACGTCCAGTTCACATAGATACATGAAGTCATGAGGGCATACTAAAGTGTCACATAAGATGGCTAGTAACGTAAACAGCATACATTTCAAACACATTTTAAATTTATAACACAAAATGGTTTCATTTGACAAATACGCCGGGGAAGATAATTATGAGGTATTATTCATTAAGCTAATACCGAATAACACATCAAAACATTTTTCAAAATAGTTTGATTGATGATATAAATACATTCAAACCAAATAACAACGTTCGTATCACATGGTGAAATGTTCGTCACTGCTATCCAGTGAAACACAGCACGGACATGTCTTATATGATTGACACTTGTCAAGTGGCAACTCCTCGCGGTGTTATCTACGTATTATCGTTTTGTTATCGCTATTGACAACAACTGTCATGTTGTTATCAGATGTAATCATTGTTGTACATTTTGCATTCTGGGTAATGTAACAATTGTACTGAGTTCAGTTGGGTTAAACCAACATATTTTCCTGGACACTGGCTCAACATCAAAGCACACAGTTCGCAACAATTTTAGGGAACGAGGCTATTTACATATGTTGTCAAGCATTAATGAAATGAATATTTTCAATGATTTGCCTGTTTTATCATATTACTGGTTATTTAGGGTGCAGTATTTGCTTGTTTGACCATGTTGTTGGTTTTTACAGTGCAATATTTGCAGGTTTACCTGTTTGATCACAATACTTGTTATCATAAGGTGCAATATTTGCAGGTTTGCCTGTTTGATCACAATACTTGTTATCATAGGGTGTAATATCTGCAGGTTTGCCTGTTTGATCACAAGTATATCATAGGGTGCAATATTTGCAGGTTACCTGTTTGATCACAATACTTGTTATCATAGAGTGCAATATTTGCAGGTTTACCTGTTTGATCACAAGTATATCATAGAGTGCAATATTTGCAGGTTACCTGTTTGATCACAAGTATATCATAGAGTGCAATATTTGCAGGTTACCTGTTTGATCACAAGTATATCATAGAGTGCAATATTTGCAGGTTTGCCTGTTTGATCACAAGTATATCATAGAGTGCAATATTTGCAGGTTACCTGTTTGATCACAATACTTGTTATCATAGAGTGCAATATTTGCAAGTTTACCTGTTTGATCACAATACTTGTTATCATAGAGTGCAATATTTGCAGGTTTGCCTGATTGATCGTGTTGCTGGTTATGACAGGGTGCAATATTTGCAGGTTTGCCTTTTTGACCATGTTGCTGGTTATTGCAGTGTGCAATGTTTGCAGGTTTGCCTGTTTGATCACAAGTATATCATAGGGTGCAATATTTGCAGGTTTACCTGTTTGATCACAATACTTGTTATCATAGGGTGCAATATTTGCAGGTTACCTGTTTGATCACAATACTTGTTATCATAGAGTGCAATATTTGCAGGTTTGCCTGATTGATCGTGTTGCTGGTTATGACAGGGTGCAATATTTGCAGGTTTGCCTTTTTGACCATGTTGCTGGTTATTGCAGTGTGTAATGTTTGCAGGTTTGCCTGATTGATCGTGTTGCTGGTTATGACAGGGTGCAATATTTGCAGGTTTGCCTTTTTGACCATGTTGCTGGTTATTGCAGTGTGCAATGTTTGCAGGTTTGCCTGATTGATCGTGTTGCTGGTTATGACAGGGTGCAATATTTGCAGGTTTGCCTTTTTGACCATGTTGCTGGTTATTGCAGTGTGCAATGTTTGCAGGTTTGCCTGATTGATCGTGTTGCTGGTTATGACAGGGTGCAATATTTGCAGGTTTGCCTTTTTGACCATATTACTGGTTACTGCAGGGTGCAATATTTGCAGGTTTACCTGTTTGAATGACAATGTTACTGGTTATGACAGGGTGCAATATTTGCAGTTTAGCATATTACATTACTTGTTATCATAGGGTGCAATATTTGCAGGTTTGCCTTTTTGACCATGTTACTGGTTATTACAGTGTGCAATGTTTGTAGGTTTGCCTGCTTGATCGTGTTGCTGGTTATGACAGGGTGCAATATTTGCAGGTTTGCCTTTTTGACCATGTTACTGGTTATTGCAGGGTGCAATATTTGCAGGTTTACCTGTTTGGATGATCATGTTACTGGTTATGACGGTGCAATATTTGCAGTTCTGCATATTACATTACTTGTTATTACATGGTGCAAAATGTGCAGGTTTTCCTGTTTGACCAAGTTGCTGGTTATTACATGGTGAAAAATGTGCAGGTTTTCCTGTTTGACCAAGTTGCTGGTTATTACATGGTGAAAAATGTGCAGGTTTTCCTGTTTGACCAAGTTGCTGGTTTTACATGGTGAAAAATGTGCAGGTTTTCCTGTTTGATCACATAACGTGTTATTATATATTACATTATTGGAAGGTTTGCCTGTTTGACCATGTTATTTATTATTTGAATTGTTAACATTGAATGTTTATGGGTAGAAATTAAACCAAAGAAAAGTAAACCCTTCCCTCTTGGTACTATTTACAGACATCCTGAATCTAGAGTTATATGGAAAGATGATTTTGAAAATCATCTAGAAAAAGTACAATTAAGAAAAAAACATACACTAGTAATTGGAGATTTAATTCGTGACTAATTAAATAGTAATATTAAAACTGAATGGTCAGCTATTTCATGAACCGACGAGAGTCCGCCAATATTCAAGAACATTAATTGATCATATTTATAAATATTTTATAAATATTTCTCATGTAGCCATCCCTAAAGTTGGTTTGAGTGAACATTTCCAGTATTTGTTTACGTAAAATCAAGTGTAAAAATACGAAAATAATCTTTCAAACATTTCAGTGAAGACAATCTTATAAAAGATCTTCAAAATGCTCTATGGCATATACTGTATTCTTTGAATGATGCAAATGAAGGGATTGACACCTGGATGAATTTTTCAAGTGTATAAAATAAACATGTACCAATTAGATTGCATCAACCTCTCTGGTTAACTCCAGATATTTTAGACGCCGTAAAAGACAGGGACAAATATAAAACTCGGAATGATACTGCCAACTATAAAATGTACAGCAATAAAGTATGCCATCTTATCAAGAATTAGACAAAAACAATTCTTAAGACGGAAAAATTGAATAAGGCCAATCTGACCCAAAATCAATCTGGAAACTTTTTAGAGAACAAGTTGCAAAAAACCCACGAATAGTTCAACTAATATTAATAAAATTAATAAAGATGGTCTTGAAATAACAGAAACTATTTTGTTGTTAATGAATTTATTAACTTCTGTGTTAACATAGCAGCAAATTTAAAAGAGCCAATACCCGACTCAAGTTTCAATGAAATTAAAACGTTTGTTGACACCAAAGTCCCAGAAAGAATGTTTTTTAATATACCCCTCATTACAGAGAATAAAACAAAAGAAATACTTTCTAATTTAGATACATCAAAAGCCACAGGTATTGACCAAAACAGACCAAAACTGTTAAAAATGTCCACTAATGTAACTTCAAGTAGTTTAACACGTGTTATAAATAGCAGTTTCAGAAATGGTGTTTTCCCCCGACATCTGGAAATATGTTAAAATAAGCTTTTTATTTAAAAGCGGTGCAACTGATGATCTTAACAATTATCGACATATATCAATACAACCGACACTGTGTGTTTTTCAATTGATTGAAATACACGTTCATGACAATTTTTTTCTATTTTTAAATCACTATAAATCACTATAAATTATTGCGTAAATTTCAAAGCGGGTTCAGAAAACAACACAGTTGTGAAACAGTTTAGTTCATATGATTGATATAATATGATTGGCAGCACTAAATGAAGAAAAAATTGTTGGTGCAATTATGATTGATTTTAGAAAAGCTTTTGATATAGTTGACCATGGAATACTTTGTAAAAATATTAAAACTGTATAAATGCAATGAAAACACAATAAAATTGTTTGCATTCGACCTTACTGGAAGAAAACAGAAAGTAACATTAAATGAAAAAGCATCTGTTGAACAAACTGTTGTGTGGAGTACCGCAAGGCTCTATATTAGGAGCTCTCGTGTTTTTGATATTTATAAATGATCTGCCTCTCAGTCTTGAGGAAATTGTATCAAATACAGATATGTATGCAGATTATACAACAATATTTGACATAACAAATCAAAGACTGTTATACAAAAAAAATCTTCAATCATCTTTAGATATTTTAAATGGATGGTGTTTGAAAAATGGAATGGTTAAACCACATCAAAAAGTTCTACTTGTAACTACACCACAAGGACGTGCTAGGCTTATTGATAAAAATATATCATTTACGTATAATGATGTTTCATTTGAACTTACATCTGGTGATTTGATTCTTGGAATGCATATAACTAATAACCTTAAGTGGGATACATATATCATGTTCATAAGGAAGAAATACACGTTTAAGGCGTGGTGCATTGGTGTTAGGACTTCGTTGCAAATGCTCAAGGCCTGATTCAAGGCCCGATTTACTTGCTCAATGCCTAGTACACTGTGAGTGAGGCCCTCGTTACAAGAGGTCGCCATTTATATATGACTGAAACATGAAATGTTATTGCTGAAAACGACCCATTTTTACCATAATTATAACGTTTTTTCATTGTCTCCTCATGAACTATACTAACCAAGGTCATCAGTTTATATTGTGCGTTTATTTCAACAGTACTTATCCATGACATTCCTCTGGATTATCCTTGTCCTCATTACTGCATTCTTGTTGATAGGACTGCCCTTTCGGTCGTGAACCGTTTGCTTCATGTACGCCAACATATTGTGACCGTAATCAGGACCTTTGCACTGTTATCCTGTCATTAAGGGTCACAGGGGTCGTATACCGCACCACAACGTGATGATAAAAGTCTGTTCCTAAAACACACCTACTTGACACAGTGTATCTATAATATCACATGTTACGATTGACGGTATAAGAGCGACTCATACACCGCAACAAAATTAATTTAATTAAAAAGATGCGGTATTGGATTGTGTAGAGTGTTGGCTATTCACGCGCCAGGTTGCAGTTCTATTCTCAATTCGATCCGGTGTCATGCAGTAAACAACTTTATGCACTGTTTCTAAGCATTGAGCTTCCTTGGCAACCTAACTTAAATATATTAATATCAACCAAATGATTAATTCGACCCCCTTTCGTGCAAAATGGTACCAACTGCTATTTTGTTTCATATGTACTTGACATCTTTTTGTACGAATGAAATGCAATAACTCATAATGATATCTTAGTTTTTCTCTATCTGAAACCTTTTTAAAAGGGATTTATAAACATGTAATAAAATCAAGCTAATAATATTGGATTTCTTTCTTCTAAAATGATTTTCCTATGACGTTGAAACGTCAGAACCGTAAAGAGACTAGCTGCGGAAGTAGAAGTATCCGGATATTAATGTAGCGTTTACATTGTTTAAGTTTTAAGTTTGTGGAAGGACAAGCTCCCTTGGCAACATTATCTCTCAATGAAATTGTTTTGACTCGACCGATTTACAGAAATGAAATATGAGTACTATAGACAGTAACCCTGAAATAGTCATTCGATCCTGGTGTTATGCGGTCAATTCAATGTCATCTTCGGTTTCTGTAGAGGACTCACACCACTATTATCTCCATTGCGTACTCCGGACAGATGAAGGGGGTAGAAAAAAACTTTAGTTATCTTTTTCTTCATTTTTTTTTCAGGGCTTTGTGTTGCAGTGATTTAGTTTTTCCTACCATGTGTTAAATGGTCAGTATTTTAGAAATCACCACTGAAAATTTAATGCTGACACCAGATGTCTGGGCAATTCTGTGTCATTTTAGAATTGTTGAAACGCATCGTGGACGAATAGTTGACACATTATTACTCTGGAAATTGATAATAAAAGTATCACAAAACCATTTTAAAGAAAACTGATCAATGTATTTTTTTTTCCTTTGTAATTGCATATCTTGAACCAGTGAAGAATTTGAGCCCAGACACATGCTACAGATTTTTTTTTTCACTTTGTTTTGGACATAAATGTTACAATGGGGTCGTATTGGGAAATGTTGTAGTGGTGTGAGACTTAGAGATCCAGGTGGGATGAAAAGGTCAATAACTAGGAAAGCCAGGCAAAGGGTCACGGATTCACCTACAATAACACCTGATAGTATTAATAGTTAGATATAGAAAGCAACCTATTTTTGGTTTATAAACAAGTACTATATCCTTAAACTTATTGTGAACTGAATTGATAATGTTACATGCAATTTTAAATTACGGACGTATGGTTTACAGGCCCGTAACGTGGCATACTCCGATAATCTTGGACATTAAAGCCAAACTATTGAAAATGCTAAAAATTCGAGAAAAGCAATAGAAATGTAACAGGAGGGGGCTACAAATAGGTACATAAAAGTGTCCATGCATAATGTATCAGTGTTCAATGTGTCTTTTATGGTAAACATCGACCTAAGTTAGAGTGTGCAGTCCGGCCGACATTTCCCGATGTAGGTAAATATTTTGTGACAATAATGTGTTTTAGCCAAATTAAGCATACACTTTGAACAGAAGAAGTCACCATTTCTACTTCCATTTCTAAACATTTCCGCGGGGGTGGCAGTTCCCCTGGACTTACACCAGCGGAAGAGAATCACATTCGCCCACCCTGCCCTGAGTAACTTGTCAAGTTGTCATGCTACGCTCCTGGTTTAGACTTACGTAATAGTACGTTAAATGTTAATTTAGCTGATACATCTTTAATCTAAATCCGATATACGAATGTAATATATACTATGTAAAATATATGTCACAAAAACTCGAAAAGGCACATACAAACACCCGCCTCTCTCAAGCAACAACAACAAAAACAACAACAACTCAAAACAAAACAAAAAAGCACACACCACATATCAGACAATAATCATTATATTGAAATATCTCTTCTAAAGTATCAAGTATTTCTTCTCAGTTATCAATACATGCAGTTGTTATATTTCCCATCGGCTATATATTTATGTCGGTTTTTGATCAGAATTTGAATTGAACCTTTGGCACTGCAAGTGTTTAGGTTTAATGCAATTCAAAACCTGTGTAAGTGGTCACCTCTTTTAAGCAGTCACTTGTCTTTAGCAGCCATATTTGCGTTATACAATTTGTATGCTTTCAGTCAAAATTCACCTAAGCAACAACCTGTCTTAAAAAGTCACTTTCCCTTCCCTTGACTTGCTGCTAAGACATGTTTGACTGTGTATACCAATCCAACACGACAAGATGAATTCAAACGACACAGAAAATATAACTACTCATATACTGTACGGAACAGCTAACCCGCCATTTTTGTATTTCCAATATCTTCGTCAAAATATAAAGCATCGCTATTAAAGTGTACATATGACATTAACATACTCTTAGTATTTTTTAGCATAGCCAAACTGTTCTTTCTTATTCAAGTCCAAATTTCAAGGAAATTGCTTTGATACTTTTCGAAAAATACATAAAATAGCTGGTACATAAAACGTAAGGTGAGCGGGTTAGCTGTTCTGTTCATGTAGACAAAGCACATGATAAATATTATTTATTAAATCACATAGGGTGTGGCAAAAGGGGTTTAAAATGGCGAGCGGTTTAATATATAAGAGGCCAAAGAAACGCAATTGTATTTATGGGGCAAATTTTACTATAAACGTAAGATGTTCACACAAAGTGGGTGTCATCTGGCAAGATTGACAGAACTGCTTTAACGGGCAATTATAGAACAATATTGTCCACTTGAATTATTTTCACAGAAAAGGTTTGAAAACGGTCTTACGTACGTAATGTACTGTTGCGTTTCTTTTGTGTTTACGTATATGATTCGTAGAAACGGTGAGGGAAAACATTGTAACGTTCGTTTTTGGCAAACACACTCTTCCGGTCTTGTATTAGGGCGACAATGGTCACATGCAAACTGTGATGGGGGTCTGAGTTTAAAATAAATTACCAATCTGTAATATCTCTCTCTTCTTACAGGCTTCGGGTTCGGTATGATTTACCTACCGTCTATTGTCAGCGTAGGGTACTACTTTGAGAAAAAGCGTGCTATCGCTACAGGAATAGCAGTCTGCGGTTCAGGTGTAGGAACATTCATATTCGCACCGCTCACTAAATTTCTTCTTGATGAATTTGACTGGAAAAATGCTCTGTTCATTTTGGCTGGCATCGTGTTCAATGGTGCCGTTTGCGGTGCTTTGATGAGACCGTTAGAAGCAACAAAGAAGAAGAAACAGAAAAAACCGAGAGAAAAGAACGTCATTGATAGAATAAAGGAGAATGCAAAGAAAAACCGAAAACGTAACATAACATCTGAATCGTCCGGTATAGGAACCACGGATACAACGGAAATACTGGAAAAAGTGAGGCAAGCAAAGCTAAATAGAGAAAAATGGTTGCAAGAAACCGATTCCGAAATATGTTCATTACCAAGTGCATACTTTGAAAAAGACAAGAATATAAATCGGCAAGATAGTCGATCGAGTACAGCTAGATCAAGGATACAAAAACTTTCGTTTTCTGAAAGAGGCGATAATGCAAGTAATAAAACAGACACGCCTGTAACAACCCCGAAAATTAACTTGGACGTGCGAGAATTAGGCTCCGGGTCCATACCAAAGGAGTCAGATCATCTGGAGGTCCAGTCAGACTTTGGATGGTCTAATGCTTCATCGCCAGTTCGTTCAAAAAGCCCGGATGCTGATAAATCAGAGTCTCCTACCAAAAAACGCATGTCAGCAGCAAGTTCCGGAAGCCACGACAAACAAGACAAAATAAATCTACCTAACGGGGTTCAAGGACACGAGATACAGCCTTTGATAAGAGTCGGCAATGGGGGTGTTCAAGATACTAAACGAAACGCTGCCAAGGAACTGATGGCGCGGTCAGGGGCCGCTCAAGGAGCTAGTGGAAGTCGACCTTTGTTAGGTTCCTCAACACGTAGCATTTCCAGTAAAGACTATTCAAGACCTATGTATAAGAAAGACATATTTTATAGTGGTAGTGTTCTAAATATTACTGAATTTAGATCGCAGCCAGATATGAACAGTTATATAACATCTATTACTAGTATTCCTGGCGATCTCGGGCAGATGGACACACGTACGGACACAAAGCTACATAAACTCTGCTCATGTCTCCCGAAGTCTGTTGTTGACGTTCTGTCTGAAATGCTTGATATGAGTCTCCTCACCAATATGGGTTTCATGTGTATTTGCCTCGGCAATATATTCGCCATGATTGGTTTCTATGTGCCTTATGTATACATTGTCGACAGGGCTCTACTGGCAGGCATTGATAAAACGCAGGCCTCTTTTCTTCTGTCTGTCATCGGTAAGTAAAACTGTTATATGCTTTGTTCCAATGCGTCTCTATATTAGACTTTATAAATAGCGTATTCGTTTTTCTTGTGCTTATTTTCAAATCCCCACATACATAATTATTTACAGGGTGAAGAAACATAACATTATTTAATTTTGTTCTGTTTATGGATTTAATTTTTCAGACTGAAGTTATTCATTTTTAATGTTTCAAAGTTGTTTTATTCACATGGGCTGTTGTGATTACATTAAGATAACTCTTTCCATGCTCGACTTAAAATCTGATAATAATCAATTTGATGGAAACTGCACATACTATTTTCAGTAAATTCTAGAAATACGCCGTTATGTCAGTAACAACTGGATGTTAAATGGTTAGTCGTCATAAGTTAACATTGTCTCCACTGCATTTAAATGTGTTTATTTAATGTCCATTTCTTTTTGTTGATGGCTTGATGCGTTTCTGGTTCTTAATTGCATAATACATCATCTTTTTTTTCTATGCAAAAATGTGCAAAGCACACATGATTGAGAAGCAACTTACGGTCGTCGAAAATACACAACATCTGCGATCAATTTGTTCGTTTTTCTATTATAATACATCGGCGTCCTTTGATGTTCAATGTATCTTACCGATTAGTGAATACTGTAGAATCTGTGTTTTTGCACAATAAAATTTACATTTTTCAACTACTTCACCTGTTTTCATTTGTTTCATCTTATTTTAGTTGATTCCTGTTTTGATACTTCTTGTATATTTTCGTTATACAGGAATCACGAACACTATAGGCAGGATTTTGTCTGGCGTGTTTGCGGACTTGAAGAGCGTTAATAGTCTCATGTTGAACAATGTGTGTATGCTGGTGGCGGCCGTCGCCATCTTCTTGACGCCATTTTGTAACAGCTACGCGACACTTATCCTAGCCGCATGTGTGTTTGGGTTTTCTACAGGTAAAGTATTAATCACTTGTCTTATTTATATATTCTTCCATTGTCTGATTATAGAACACGGCTCGAGAAGTTTAAACTAAAGATATTGTGACCTTTAAGAGTACAATTTAAGACTTTTATGACTACAAAGTTTATGTTTACCGGACATTATTTTAGTGGTAAATTATAATAAAAACATGTTTTTAGTCTATAAAACATTATTTAGAAAGATTATCAATCTATAAATTTAGAGGAGCAATATCTATTAAAACTTATGACCTTGAACTTTATCTATTTATTAATGAGAAGAATACATTACTTGGTCCCAAATTTCATAAATACGAACGTCTGCTTTGATTATTTGCGAATCTGTTAAATCGATCCAAAATTGTTAAAAATATCTTGTTGCTACGTCTGCAATGCATTTCAATTTATCAAATAAATTACTGGCTATTGAAAGTTTTTAAAGGCAAAACATAAATATTTACCTCTAAAACGTCTGATGACATGCATGATAACACATAATGCAACAATACGTTAATACAGGTACTCTTCACTAGCAAGACAGTGTTTCTTTTTCCATTCTGATACGAGTCGATAATTGTCAGTCATTTAAAAACAATATAAGTAGTAATTTTACTATTATTTTATTTCATTTCAGTTCATTTCAGTTCAGTTCAGTTCAATTCAATTCATTTCAAATCAGTTCTTTTCAGTTCAGTTCAGTTCAGTTTATTTTATTTATTTATAATGATGATGAATATTACTTTTTTCAAAATTACTAAATATGTTTAAGATAAATTTCAACTGAACATGGTAATGGGACATGAACACAAGCGAACCTATATAGGTCATTATACGGATCTACGTCGCGGTATACTGAAATGTAATAAACGATCAGTTGATGTTGTTATATCTGACGAATATACTTTTGCTGGTAAATCTATCGTTGCACATAATAACAAAAAATAATAACTTCGACACGTGCAGGATAATCATGAATGCATGATATATGCAAATAACTAATATCTGTTCTTTAATATGTGCGCATTTTACATGTATCATGTTGATAACTTTAACAATGTTTGCAGTAGTTTCAGTGGTTCCAGTCGAACTGCCTGAAAACACACACAAGGTAGACTGTATGGCCATTTAATAGCTTTTAACAAATGTTTAAATAGTATTATATGGTTAGGCGAATAACGACCCGAACTCCAATGTTCGCTATAAGGTGTGCTTGTTATAAAGTTAGTTTTCGTCACAGCTCGACCAAATCAGTTCAGTTTAGTACCACTGCTAGCTTCCTTCGGATGGTTGGTGGCTTAGTAAAAATCGACATAAACATTTACATTAAGTTATCTTGCAAACCAGACAATTTTATAATTTTAAGCGTGACGGTAGTGCAATAAAATGAGTGTTGATCGCTCACGTCAGATATTGCAGGTTCGATCCCTCGCTCGACCCGCTGCCTCTCATAAAACGACTATCAGTACTGGTTCTACCCAGGTAGCGGACTCGAGAACGGTTCATATAATCTCTGAGATTTCTTCACAATCGAACTAAAACACATTAATATAAACTAAACCAGTCCTGGATTTCAAGTGTTTTACCGCGTACGGAATTTCCATTCTACACCACCTCCACGTGCCTTTCCTGCCCTCCTCGCACTGTGACGTAACGTGTAAACATAATGTGACGTAGACTATGTGGTTTGACGTCTTAAAACCGAGTAGTCTTAAAAATGTGCTCGGTATGATAGAAAATAATCATTCATGACTTTTTCGGTTCGGATTTGTTTTCTTCCCTGGGAATAACTGTTTTTGTAGGACCTCGACATAGCCACGTTCCTTTCAAAACAGTTATAGCCAAGGGAGAGATCCTTTTTTCCTCCAAACCTCAAATCCATGAAAGATTCTTACATTCACTGTGAGTAACTGCCAAATAAACACAGTATATGTAAAAATATGCCATAAATGCCATTTAGAATGTTTGTTATTATATAATTGGATATTACACAGTACCACCACAATGTATTGTCATGTACACATTTACAGTGTCAACGTTCCTTTCATTCAGCAAAAACACAATGGCTTGCTAGGTTATACATTTATGAATTAATCAAACAATCTGGAATTATTCTAGTTCATTCAAATAAAAATGTATTCCATTGCATATGCTCATGGTAAGTCAAAAGTGTTCAGTTTGTTTTCATTGAAATTATTGTTCATCAAAAATGTTAAAGACTGCTAATCTGGTTTTCCAACTAAATGTTTTTATATACTGAACGGATCAGCTGACCCGCCACATGTAAAATCAACACATAGTTGAAAGTTAATGTCGCATACACTTTTTATACACTACTCAATCTCTTGACGAAGATATCCGAAATACAAAAGTGACGGGTTGCCTGTTGCGTTCAGTATAAATACGATGTGTAACCAAAGGCGGGATTCTCGCAATGTATGTATCATCCTAATAACTGTCTTTGCTTAAAACAAAATTGTCCACGAACTTTTTGGACACACCTCGTATAACGTTATTTGTGACTTCATGTTTTTAGTGTTTCCAACCGTCATGATCAATATTTAACTTTGTTATTTCAGCTGCATATATATCTCTTACTTCCATAATAATATGCGATCTCCTTGGTCTCGAGAAATTGACCAATGCATTCGGTTTGCTGACGCTTGCTAGAGGCGTGTCATCGACACTAGGTCCACCACTCGCAGGTGAGAAAGGAGCGGTATAATTTCATTTATGTAGGCACGGGCTGCTGATTGGGTGGTAATGCTACATCAACATAACGCCATCAGCTTACATGTATAAGTTCAATTATATATGTATAGGTATATTTTTAATTAGTTTGTGATGATGTTACTTGTAATCATGGAGGAAAAGTGGACATAAATTTGTTTAACAGCGATACTGCGTTTACACTTTATACGCCGACATAAAACAATCCTTTCTAAACACCTATGACCTATGTTAGCCCACGGGCATTGTTATGTAGCACTACCATAGTTTCAGGGTGAGGTTACAACTCCATTAAATCAAATAATGTCAAAGCATTTCTTTAAATTTGCTTTGGGTAGCATACTTTAAGTGGCACAGATATAAATAAGATATCAAGACATCATTTTTTCAGTGGTGAACAAAAGGTTTTGATACTGAAAATATGTCAAGTGAGTGATAAAACTGGCATAAAACTTATTTTAAATTGGTAAAACGATTACAGATTAAGTCTTGCCAAAAGATACCTTACCAGTCACTTCTGATATGTGTTTAATGTTGCGATAAAATTTTCAATATTTCTTTCAATAGACATTTGACACATCATATTATTCAACATAAATTGAACATAAATTTCTGATTTTTTTTTTCAAAATTTTAATTTATCAATATTTTGCATTGAAATGTGTCAGTCCAAACCGTTTTTTTTGGTTACATGACCAGATTTTGAAAAATGTTCAAGGAAATAAAGAGAAGGCTTTGGCATTGTTGGATTCATCCCGTTCCCATAATCTCATCTTTCTTCCACAGCATCTTGGGCATGAGCAGTCCGGTGATGTTTGCTCAGCACATTGCTTTTATTTAGGGAGATTGTTTAGGTCGGACAGGTTTTGTGTTACTTTGCAAATAACTGAGATATCTCGTTTACAAAAATGTCGAAATGATATCGTTATTAAGTAATAACGGAATCCTTTGTTTTGAAATTAAAAAGAAAATTGGTAACTATTTTTATTTATATTTTGAACAACGAAATGCCTTGTAAAAGAAACAACTTTGCTTAAATAGATTCTAATTCAGTTAAATCAAAAGCTAAACAGGCAGATGCGCAATCAAGTGATTTTGACAGAAAGTCTGATATTCATAATCAAACAGCTGTGTCAAAAGTACCAACTTTAATATTTTCCTTCTTGAATTTAAGACCATATAAAGTAAGAAATATGACTGAAATTCGAGGCATTTTGCCATAATATATTTCAAAAATATTTTAAAAGGGAAAATAAAACTTTCCGGTCCAGACATTCTCTCCAAACATTAGTAAATAAACGCATAAATTATCACCACATTTAGTGAACCATTCATAGTTTCTATCATCATATATCACTAAGAATTTACAGGTTGAGTAGCTCTCCGACCATTTCCTTATGCAGCAAGCCCTTTATTATATATACTGCTGCCACAAAGCGGCGGTGGTTCACAGCATCCTCATGTTTCGGCTCTGTTTAGTAAATCAAGAATGCTTTGTTTGATTTCAGCTGCGTTTATATCACTTACATCTATCGTTCTCTGTGATCTGTTGGGTCTCGGGAAATTAACAAATGCTTTTGGTTTGTTATCGATGGGCCGTGGCATCGCCGGAATTATCGGCCCTCCGATGGCAGGTAAATCATAACCAACGTGACTTTAAAGTGAAACTATTGCAAGCGCCCATTTATTTTGTGTCTGTGGTATAGATATTGCACCAGTTTTCCTGACTTGCACATGAATTGTAAATTATCGTCTTCTGTGATAACATCATTTTTTCAACAAAAAAAAAGATTAAAAACTTACATCCAAATTGTCAATTTTGTGGCCCTGATATGTCTATTTAATTTTTTTTTGCTGATTTTTAAGGTCTCTTATATGTTTGCTTATCCTTTATTTCATTGTTATTTCCGTCTTGCCACTTGTTTTAAACCTGAGGGACTGCTAAAGACAGGTTTGATTGTATAGATTTTGAAAAGAAAAGCTTAAAATACATCTTTTTAAAAGTGGTCTTTGCTGAAATTTTCAAAGAGTATTGTGGGTCAATGTACAAGAGCTAGCCTGAAATATAGGAGATCACCTTGAGAGGTTTACGCATATAAGTCAAACCTGTCTTAAGCAGCAACTTAAGGAAAAGAGCACACATAATCCTTTAAGGCAAGTGGCTGATTGAAATAGGTCGATTAAAACGAAAATTATAAAAAAAGGTAAATAGAAAAGAATGGTTGTTTAAGACAAATGGTTGGTTAATATAGGTGACCACTAGCATCGGTTTGGCATTATAATCAGGTTATTAATTAGACGGAAAATGAACGTGACTTCTAATTGAATTCACCGTGTTACTGATAAGCGTAGTGTGTATTGGTTTATGTTAAAACAGTTTCTCCACTCTTATAGTTGGAATATATAATACGATTTAATTGTCAAAGTCGTAAGAGAGCGAATTCCCCGCCTCCTCAGCATCTTCTTTCTACAAACTTTGCTTTCAAACATGTGTGCACGTGCGGCTTATCATGTGATGCTGCTTGTATGATGGGGAGATAAAATTGACCTTTTATGTTTTAACCTGCACTATATAACATCTTTCTTCTTTTCACAAGAAAAAGAGTTTGTGTTGACCTCAACTATTACAATTTCTGTTGTTTGTGTTGACCTAAACTATTACACTTTCTGTTGTTTGTGTTAACCTAAACTATTATAATTTCTGTTGTTTGTGTTAACCTAAACTATTACAATTTCTGTTGTTTGTGTTGTCTAAACTATTACAATTTCTGTTTTTTGTATTGACCTAAACTATTACACTATCTGTTGTTTGTGTTGACCTAAACTATTACAATTTCTGTTGTTTGTGTTGTCTAAACTATTACAATTTCTGTTTTTTGTATTGACCTAAACTATTACACTATCTGTTGTTTGTGTTGACCTAAACTATTACAATTTCTGTTGTTTGTGTTGTCTAAACTATTACAATTTCTGTTTTTTGTATTGACCTAAACTATTACACTATCTTTTGTGTGTGTTAACCTAAACTATTACAATTTCTGTTGTTTGTGTTGTCTAAACTATTACAATTTCTGTTTTTTGTATTGACCTAAACTATTACACTATCTGTTGTTTGTGTTGACCTAAACTATTACACTATCTGTTGTTTGTGTTGACCTAAACTATTACACTATGTTGTTTGTGTTGACCTAAATTATTACAATTTCTGTTTTGCCTAAATGTTGACCTAAACCCTAAACTATTTCAGTTACATTGTTTTTATAGACCTTAACGGAAAAAAACTCTGTTTTCATGAGAATAATTTTACATTGACCTAAAATGTTACAGATCTTTTGATATGAGAAGAATATGTAAATTATCACATTTTCTGTTTTTCATGATATTAAGAATTGTTATACGCTTGAACATTATTGTGATATGTTTTTTTGTTTACAATACTCGTACATATTTCTTAAAGGAATACTATAAAATTGTTTTTGTCAAATACAACGAATGATTTAAGATTACTGCCGATTCAAAATAAAGATGAGTCAAATCTAGTTACAATGTTAAAAAATAGGTTCTTGGTATATAACCTTTATATAGTTACAATGCTGAAATAGGTTCTTGGTATATAACCCTTATATAGTTACAATGCTGAAATAGGTTATTGGTATATAACCTTTATATAGTTACAATGTTGAAATAGGTTCTTGGTATATAACCTTTATATAGTTACAATGCTGAAATAGGTTATTGGTATATAACCTTTATATAGTTACAATGTTGAAATAGGTTCTTGTTATATAACCTTTATATAGTTACAATGCTGAAATAGGTTCTTGGTATATAACCTTTATATAGTTACAATGCTGAAATAGGTTCTTGGTATATAAACTTTATATAGTTACAATGCTGAAATAGGTTCTTGGTATATAACCTTTATATAGTTACATTGCTGAAATAGGTTATTGGTATATAACCATTATATAGTTACAATGCAGAAATAGGTTCTTGGTAAATAAACTTATATAGTTACAATGCAGAAATAGGTTCTTGGTAAATAAACATAGACATAGACATAGACATATTTTATTAAGTAATATAGGCCTCCGGCCCAAAATACAACATGTAAATACATCATATAGAGTGACACAAATTAAATATTATACATTTATACAAGTCAATATTACAGAATTCACATATTAAAGTGAATATAAGCTTATAACATGCCATATAAATCCAAAAATAATAACATTTGTATTAGATCATTTCAGGTTTAAGCATTTCAAAAGTTTTATAAAGTAACAGATGTGACATATATTTTTGAAGATATATGATTTGAAATAAATGTAGCTATATATAAATCCAAAATTAACACTATAATGAATAAGACTATTAAATCATATCATGAATATTTATATTCAAAATAAAGTGAAACTATTTATACTGTCTAATTAATAATACAGTAGTTTACTCTTGTTAATATTTCTTTAAATGGGCAAATCTAGAATTTCTTTTCTTCTTTTAAAAGCATTTAAAAGATATCTAGCAATACTGACAATGCTTTTCTCATCTTTCAAGCTAAATATTATGTAATACATGTTAAGCGATCTATTTCTTAACCAATTAGATTTGAAAAAAGTTTGTCTAAAATGTTCATACTCATTACATTCAAAGAAGAAGTGAAACTCATCTTCGACTACAGAAATATTATTTTTCATACATATAGGACAGAATCTTAAATTTTTATCTATTGATAAATGTCTTCCCTTCTCGATCATTAAAGTATGGGTCGAACAACGAAAATTTGACAACGTTTTTCTTAAAATATATGATAAATCAATGTCTAAGTATGATTCTGAATACAGATGAGATTTAAAATGTTTATAATGCAGAGATTTAGGAGAATCATTTAGACCTGCGATCCATCTTTGTAAATAGCAGTCTTTAATGCGTGTTTTAAATAAATGAATAAAATTTATGTCATTTCCAACATCTTGGGCAAGCCAAGCATATCCAAATCCATATGTAAAAAGTAATTCTTTAATATGACTAGCCCAAGTTCTTCTGCCTGCTTCATCTAATTGTTTTAGCATTTTATAACATTGTTTAGGGTATCTATGGTTTTCCATACGTATAATTCTTAGCCAAAATTTTACACAGTTGGGAATATAAGTAATACATAACGGTAATCTTCCGCATTCTCCTAGCGCTAGAATATCAGATGTATTTTGTGATAAATTACAATACTGTTTACAGAATTTGATTTGCACTTTTTCAATTTTTTCAACATACTTGTATCCCCAGATTTCAGAGCCATAACAAAGTATAGGTTTGACCATAGCATCAAATACTTTAAACATATCTACTGAATTTAGATGTCCAAATTTACGTTGAAATCTAAATATACAGGCAACAGACTTAATACCTTGCAATGCCAACATTTCTTGCGTTTTTGACCATAGCAATTTTGGCGTGAAATAAACACCTAAATATTTATAAAATTTGACAACATCTATAGTTTCTCCACAATAAGTCCACTTTTCTGTAAGCCTGACGATGCCTCCATTTCTAAAAACAACAATTTTTGATTTATTGAAGATTAATTTTCATATCAACAGATGCACAGAATTGTTCAATATAATTAATTTGTCTTTGAAGATGTACAACAGTATCTGAGAAACTTGAAACATCATCAGCAAACATTAAGGCTACTAACTCATTAATATCATCAGAAACAAATATACCACGATCACATTTAGAATGTAGAAATGTAACTAAATCATTTATAAACATAGAAAAGATTATGGGGCTGGCCACACAGCCTTGCCTGGTTCCAATGTTACATGGGAAAAACTCAGTTAATCCATTATTAACCTTAACACATAATTTTAATTTGCTATACATAGACTGTAAAATAAACTTATATAGTAACAATGCAGAAATAGGTTCTTGGTATATAACCATTATATAGTTACAATGCAGAAATAGGTTCTTGGTAAATAAACTTATATAGTTACAATGCAGAAAGGGATTCTTGGTATATAACCTTTATATAGTTACAATGCAGACAGGGATTCTTGGTATATAACCTTTATATAGATGATACGGTTGTTTTCCGTTGTCTTTTGAGTTTTATATAGACATATATGTTTATGAGATTATACAGAAAAATCAGTATAAATTGTACTAAAATAATTTAAACCGCATGGTGTATTCTGGGAGCACAAAGCACAACCAGCAAAAGAAAATGGCCGACTCGGTTTTATATAGAGTACATGTTGTTCTATAAATAGACATCATTCATGTCCAATAGCATTGGTTAAACAGCGTTCCGTTTTCGCGTTGCATTGATTGGGTTTCATGATCCAGAAGGACAAGAAATACATTGAGTCAGTGTACTGCCAGATTTTAAAAACCGCAAGGCGGCGGCACGCAACTTCTGCTATTTTGAGCTATTGGTTGTATTTTGTACTTCCGAGACATTCCTTAATTAGACCTCATCTGGCCCTCCATGTAGGGCGAGCCCTCCTTATTGGATTGGACTGATTATAACAGTACTCAATTATTATATTTCAAAAATAAAATACTGAAGATGACATGATGCTGTAGCGCATGTTATAACACGTGGCATGAAAACGCATGTTTCAGTACAGTGCACGCAATCACTCTGTTAATGGGCCACATTATTGAACATGCTGTGGTGGTATATTATTCAAGTTAAAAAAGAGTTTATTCTTATTGTATATGTCGTTTTATCTCCCTATTACTATTGCCCTGGCGGTATAATGTAGGACAAATGGATCCCAGCCGTATACGCAACTTCCATTGTAGTCTACGTAGTCATTAATAATTTTACGAGCTGGTCTGCAAATAACAAATCGACTGATTTTACTAGGGAGTAACGCCATTTTAAACACATGTCAGTTTACATGCAGTATAATAACATGTATGTTAAGGTGTTTCTTTAATGAATGTGTCAATATAAATGATCATATTTACAATATCATTAATGAAATACCTTAAGATACTACGTTCCTTTACCTTTACAATAGTATGATAACGTTTCTTTACCTTTACAATAGTATGATAATGTGACGTTCCTTTACCTTTACAGTACTATGATAATGAGACTTTACTTTACCGTTACAATAGTATGATAATGAGACTTTACTTTACCTTTACAGTAGTATGATAATGAGACTTTACTTTACCTTTACAGTAGTATGATTATGAGACGTGTTCCTTTACCTTTACAGTAGTATGATAATGAGACTTTACTTTACCTTTACAGTAGTATGATAATGAGACTTTACTTTACCTTTACAGTGAGACTTTACTTTACCTTTACAGTAGTATGATAATGAGACTTTACTTTAATTTTACATTAGTATGATTATGAGACGTGTTCCTTTACCTTTACAATATGATGATAATGAGACTTTACTTTACCTTTACAGTAGTATGATAATGAGACTTTTCTTTACCTTTACAGTAGTATGATACTGAGACTTTACTTTACCTTTACAGTAGTATGATAATGAGACTTTACTTTAATTTTACATTAGTATGACTATGAGACGTGTTCCTTTACCTTTACAGTAGTATGATAATGAGACTTTACTTTACCTTTACAATAGTATGATAATGAGACATTACTTTACCTTTACAGTAGTATGATAATGAGACTTTACTTTACCTTTACAGTAGTATGATAATGAGACTTTACTTTACCTTTACAATAGTATGATAATGAGACGTGTTCTTTTACCTTTACAATAGTATGATAATGAGACGTATTCCTTTACCTTTACAATAGTATGATAATGAGACTTTACTTTACCTTTACAGTAGTATGATGAGACGTGTTCCTTTACCTTTACAATAGTATGATAATAAGACGTGTTCCTTTACCTTTACAATAGTATGATAATGACACTTTACTTTACCTTTACAGTAGTATGATAATGAGACGTGTTCCTTTATCTTTACAATAATATGATAATGAGACGTGTTCCTTTACCTTTACAGTAGTATGATAATGAGACTTTACTTTACCTTTTCAATAGTATGATAATAAGACTTTACTTTACCTTTACAGGATATGATAATGAGACTTTACTTTACCTTTACAGTAGTATGATAATGAGACGTGTTCCTTTACCTTTACAATAGTATGATAATGAGACGTGTTCCTGTACCTTTACAGTAGTATGATAATGAGACTTTACTTTACCTTTACAATAGTATGATAATGAGACGTGTTTCTTTACCTTTACAATAGTATGATAATGAGACGTGCTCCTTTACCTTTACAATAGTATGATAATGAGACATGTTCCTTTACCTTTACAGTAGTATGATTATGAGACTTTACTTTACCTTTACAGTAGTATGATGATGAGACGTGTTCCTTTATCTTTACAATAGTATGATAATGTGACGTTCCTTTACCTTTTAAATAGTATATTGTGACGTGTTCCTTTATCTTCATAGTAGTATGATATTATGACGTGTTCCTTTATCTTTACAGTAGTATGACACTGTGACCTTTTCCTTTACCTTTACAATAGTATGATAATGTGACGTGTTCCTTTACCTTTACAATAGTATGATAATGTGACGTGTTACTTTTTAAAATAATATGATAATGTGACGTGTTCCTTTACCTTTACAATAGTATGATAATGTGACGTGTTCCTTTATCTTTACAGTAGTATGACACTGTGACCTGTTCCTTTACCTTTACAATAGTATGATAATATGACGTTCCTTTACTTTTACAGTATTTATGTCAATTTTACTGGTAGTGGAAGACTTCAGAATGAATCAACTAATTTTAATCAATCATTCTGTCATCACCAGTCAGGTCTTCACGACGTCATTGCTACTGTTGGGGTCAATAATGTTATTAAAACAGAGCTAAATTCATGTAGATGGATTGTTTTAACAACTTGCTGCAAATAGAATCAGCATTGTAAAAAAATCCTCTATTCTGCTCTTTGAGAAATAGTTATACTCATTGTTACGTTTCATGTACAGTCTAACCTGTGCAACCTCTATTAAGCAGCCACTTGTCTTAAGCAGCCACATTTGCTGTTTCCCATATCTAAGTCTTCAGAGCAAATTACCTGTATGAAGCAACAACCTGTCTTAAAAGGCCACTTTTACTCCTTCCCTTGACTGGTTTTTTAAGGCAGGTTTGACTATATTAATTTTGAATATTGTCATAGTGCATAAATTGAATATATACAACATAATACTAAATAGCCACAAAAAGTTTAATTTATTGATTTGTTTTGACATAGCCTAAAACAAGTGTTTTCTTTCAACCACAGGTGCGGTTTTCCAGGCAACTGGTACTTATGATGCTTCGTTCTTCATGGGTGGGGCACTGTTTTTAATGGGAACGCTGCTCCATTTTGTTTTGTTCCTTCCCTGTTGCAAGGCTAAGGAAGAAGAATATATTGTGGACTTCCCTGAACAAGAAATGGAACCTCTTCCGCCTAAAGGTGACCCCGAAAAGCCTGAGTGTGTACAGGTTTAAACATACGTAATAAACTACCAAGTAACAGCGGCTCACTACTAAATAAACACTGTTGAAGTGAAATATCGTGCGCTAGTCTTGATCACCTGCGGCGCTTTTTTTCTAAAAGACAACATCTTGACATTTTGTGCAGAAAAAATAAAGAAATAAAGGAGTAAGATATGACTAGCAAACACAATGTTTAAAAGTAAGAACTATTTTACTCGGGTGAGAATCATCGCAAATATCTTGTCTTAGATATTTTTCAATTAAAAACCATCGAATAGTCAAAATATTATTACAAAGACAATTGCCTTTTAGAAAAGCAAGCATCGATCGGAGGACACAAAGTGCACGGGAATTTGGCTGTAAGGATTTATCACGTGACCGTGCTTAGTAGGATGTGATACTACGCACAGAGTTTAAGAGATGAATATGCATTTTTAACATTAGATGTAAAATGCTACTTTTAAAAGATGACAAGAATGGCTCGGCGAATATTTCACTGTGAGCTAATTCAACATTATACGTCAATTGTATGTATAGCCAGTTACACGTGTATTTGTACAAAGATACCATGCTTTCCGTACTGGATAATCCGTCGGCTGAGCGCTATTTTTTGCAAAACCATACGGTTGCCTGATAGATAACGTATCTTGTTTGTATGTTATAGTATCATATACATGTAGAAATGTGTCACCAAAGATCTTGAGTTTGCCATTCTTTAATGCAAATATCTTCTGTTGACGGTTTATATATTATGATAGTATGACATTTTTATGTATCACGCCATGTAATCATATATTGTTAGTTAACATTTACTACCGGAAATAGCGTCATAAACATACCTCACAAATGTATATAACGCGGTGCCAATGTTCAAGTTACCAGGTGTCTCTTGCAAATACCATTGCATGGGATCAGTATCGTATAGTTTATGGTTTTGTTTGTCATTATCACATTGTTAGTTTTTTGTATATAGAAGCTTTACGAAAATAGATTATAAAGACCAATTATAGAAATAAAACGGGTGTACGTTCTGCTTTGTTTATATTGCCAAGTGTACGACACAATTTTCAACCAATCGATGGCCGTGGAGTGGTTTACATGTGGACGTTACTGGCCAAAGGAAGCGCGTGTTAAGCTAGTAACGTGTGTGCTCACTGTAGAACAACAATACCAAATTGACCTGACGCAACGGGGGGGGGGGGGGGGGGGGGGGGGGGTCCAATTAGCGAAAGATATGGGTTGACATGTTGATATGCCGCCATTTTCCTTAGACAAGCTGATGCCACCTGGTCAGTGAGCGGAGCGATATTCTTTCTCGCTTCAGGTCAATAAAATTATAGTCCTGTAACATTCAAAATGAATAAAACGTGTATGGACAGAAATTAGGTTGACGATATTGTTGTTGTATGGTGTTTAGCGTCACTTTCAACAGTTTTTCAGTCATGTCGCGACGGTGTTTACTTGAGACAGTATTCTAAGAGCTGACACTGGACCGACAAGTGCTAGAACTATCCTCTTAATGCTATTCTCTAAAAGTCTTCGGTATGCCATGGTCAGAATTCGAACCCAAGACCTTCTGCATGCTAGACGGACGCTCTACCACTAGACCGCTGCTGTGATGAAAATTAGGTCGAACGCTTTAGTAAGCATAATGGACACAGTACTGTAGTTTTATATCTATCATTATCATGAATTGATTATTCACGATAGTACTAAATAAGCTTCCATTTATATGCATGCCAGACCAGGCTTCTGTTTGACCAACAAGTACTGTACAAACGTAAATCAAAGAAAAGCTCCCGGGTTAATTTAAATTTAAACTGGTTCCGGAACAACAAGCGGTTTTATTGATATTGATAATAATAATATTTTACGTAACCAGTCAAATATAAATCTAGCTTTGTTTAATAAAACTTCAGAAAATCTTGGTGCAACAGAAGCTGCGAGGCAATGTTTTATTTTATTGTTCTGTTAAGTTGAAATAAATTGTTTTATTATTGTTTTTCATTAAAACGCCTATTGATATTTATGTAAAACTGTATTGTTTGTGTACAATGTAAACTTTGATCTCTATGAAGCAGACGACAATTTGATGTTTTATTGTAATGTTGTTAATAAACAACTTTTAACCCTTTACTCCATAGATACGCGTTTTTCCGCACCAATCACAGGCCCTTTGCAAACAGTGCAGGAAGAGTTCAGATTGCTCGTGACGAGCAATCTGAACACTTCTTGCACTATTTTCCACTCTGTCAGTTAATATAAACATAATTCACCCAATAATTCAAAAGCCTTCTATATTAGAGGGTTCAAAGGCGTCTATATTAGAGGTGTTCAAAGGCGTCTATATGAAGTAAAGGGTTAAACGTATGTTTAGAGATGTGCTGCTTGAACGTAACTAAACGCTGTAAAGTAAATAAGTCGGTACTATTGTCGCCTGAATGTATGTTGTGTATAGGATATACTTGTATTGGGATATAATGTATTTTAAATATTTTAAAACTAAAATTTTTATTAATAATGTTAACTCAGTGTTAAATGCAAAAAGGTTGTTGTTTTATATCGCAAAATACAGTCAAACCTGTGTATGTGGCCACCTCTATTAAGCAGCCATTTGTCTTAAGCAATCACCTTTGCTATTTCCCATTACTATGTTTTCAGAACAAATTAACCTGTATTAAACATCCACGTGTCTAAAAAAGGCCAATTTTACCCCTTCCCAACACATTTACTATATTCTCAGTGAACAAAATGAACAAACAAAAATAGCTGCATTGATGTCTTTAAAATTTCAAAGGAATCGCTTCTTTTTTCTGGCATGCATTATTTATATAAACAAAAGAAACCCATCTTGTCATATAAAATTTATATTAAGATAAAACTAATGCCAAGTTAAGCCCAAAAACTGATATTCGGTAATAATTAAAGGCTCGGCATTTTTAAATATATTTATTATTTTTTTGTTCATATTATTCAAATTGAATTACATTCTTAAATAGAATTATCCAAATATTTGTTTATATGACTGCAACACTTTATTCAGGAGACTCCCACGGGTCCAATTATTCTATGATATGCATAATGACTCTGTTAGTCCAATGTAGTTTATAGAACCAGTGTACTCAAGAACAATCAAATATGAATATTTATGTTGCCTCTAAAATAAACCATGAATATGTCAAGTTCTTTATTGTTCTGATACATGTCACATTTTCGTGTTTAACCAATTTGTGTTAAATTAAGCATATATATTATAGACACATTTGCAAGCCATAAGAAGCAATATTGTGGAGCGCGTGGTCCAGTGGTAGAGCATCGAACCCTTGATCGGAGAGTCGTGGGTTCGATCCTCAGCCACAGTTATGTGTGTTGTCCTTGAGCAACACAAGTTTTCCGTATATGCTTAGTATTGGTTCTACCCAGGAAGACTTCGAGTCTGAAATGTACAAGCTGTTATCATTTGTTTTACAATCGGAGTAAAATAAATAAGTTTAAACTATAGAAAAAAGTACCCTTTAGTTTTAAACATAAGGATTTAATGCGTCATATACTTTTTTATATGCGGCAAACATATATAAAAAAGGTTGTATTATTTTATGTTCATCAATTTATTTATTCAATCAATTATAGTGTTTTAAAGGTGCTATATATGTATAAATACAATATTGTATATAATGTGTATATACAATATGCTATATATGTTTATATACAATATGCTATATATATGTATATACAATATGATATATATGTGTATATACAATATGCTATATATGTGTATATACAATATGCTATATATATGTATATACAATATACTATATATGTGTATATACAATATGATATATACGTGTATATACAACGTGCTATATATATGTATATACAATATACTATATATGTGTTTATACAATATGCTATATACGTGTATATATAATTATATGAACACAAACCAATGCACTTCTGAATTTTTTCTGAACATTAATAATGTTTCAAATATACAATACCATTTTTTGCATTTACCGATTAATGCAACACAAACATATAAGTTATAGAATAATACTTATGTTATAACTTATCTTACCGTCAGTGCAATGTAGTATATTTCACGATAATGAATTGGCAATATTGATCTTCAATCAAACATGTTAATAAAATGATTTGTTTATATTTATCATTTTAAACTATTTACCTAACCTATTATTATCCCATTTAATTATCACTTTTAATATAATCTTCATTAGTTTCCCAATATTTTGAGGGAAATAAAACCGTTCAAATGTCACTTTATTAAACTGATAAGTATACTTTTATTTTGTTTTAATAGCAATAATGATAATAATGTTCAAAATATTATATATGAGGATTATTGTAACGTTATAATCTAGTTATTGCGTATTTTAGTCTGATTTACCTCTTATTAACATTCCCTACCTACATTACTTACCTATAATTTTTCTCCGATGCTCCGACCTTCTTTAAAATGTCAATTAATATTGTTTTTTATAAAATTGCTTTTTGTTTATATTCAATACAAAGGTTATACTTTAGAAATAAATATTTTGAAAGTTAGTTTTGTCAGTTTAATTTGTTATTCCTACCTGTTAGCCATGCACTACAGGGATACTCATGCTGAAATAGATTAACACATTTCAGCTATGAATGAATAATCATGCTGAATATGAATCTCAGTAACATTTTATGAATAAATTAACAGTGTTTAACAAAACTACGAATGAGACGTCAAGTTAATAAATATCATGTTAACTGCGTTTTACAAAACAACGGGTGCCACGTTAATGAATATATTAACAGCGTTTTACAAAACTACGGTTCTAACGTTAATGAATATATTAACAGCGTTTTACAAAACTACGGTTGTAACGTTAATGAATATATTGATAGTAGTATATCAAACTAATGGTGTCACGCAACTTATGAGTAATATGACTAAAAACAAATTTAAAAAAAACTTGAAAAACTGACCGCAACCCTTACCCACCCCATTAATCATATCGCGACGGTGCCACAGACACATGGTATGATACACCACCAAGTCAAATTATTCTGTCAACGGGTCGACCACACCTAGAACTATTCTCTAAATGCTGAGCGACAAACTACGCTTGTAGTACCATTTTTCAAGTCATTGATATGATCCGGTCGAGGATCGAACCCACGACCTTTGCATGCGAGGCGGGCACTCTACCCCTAGACCATCGCTGCGGTTTTATCAATATGTGAACCAAAATGAATTACAAACGTTTTGTATATATAGAATTATTTGTGAACAATCAGACATTAATGAACAAACCAGACTTCTATAAAAGTATATATATTTTCCATGGTATAATTGAAATCAAAACAACGGAATTTCCGATTTTTTTTATCTTTCCAGATTCACATTCACAATGTGTGATATATACATGGAGATAATAATTTGTGAACAACCAGACCAGTCTGCGGCGAGCACGCCTTGCTGCAATGCAAACCTTAGACACACTATCATGGTATCTACCAACCCAATAGAATTGGTGTGAACTATGACTTATATACTATGGTTTTACATGCAACACATTTGGACTAGACGAGTCACATATATATGCATCTGATAAGATCCC
Organism: Panopea generosa; assembly: GCA_029582155.1. Classification (NCBI taxonomy): domain Eukaryota; kingdom Metazoa; phylum Mollusca; class Bivalvia; order Adapedonta; family Hiatellidae; genus Panopea; species Panopea generosa. The sequence continues at coordinate 18,950,310 of CM055894.1, read as the reverse complement.
AAAACTCAGAAATTCCGTAATTGTGATTTCAATTATCTCAGTCCCTTTATGAAATAAAAACGTATGATTTCTTCATGATTGAACGGGTTTCTATGTCTGTCCTTTATATAGTATGTGAGTAGTTATGAATCATTGACTGGCTTCTACTCATATAAAGCTATCAGTTCATGTATATAAATTGTTCGTCCAGTCCATGTGTTGCATGTAAAACCATAGTAAAGAGCGTGGTCCATTGGTAGAGCACCAAACCCACGATAGGATGGTTTTAAGTTCGATCCTTTGCCATGGCTATGTGTGGTGTCCTTGGGAATGCACTTTTCTGCAGGATTTGTAAGAATTTGTTTCACAATCGAGGTTAAATAAATAAAATTAAACTAAAACCATAGTATACCAGTATACACTTTATCCGCGTTAGGTCAGTAATGATGCTCGAGAAGACGCCAAGCGTGATTATGGCGGAATCGAAAAAAAATCATTTCGCATCCCCCTTTTCTATCTAAAATCGTAAACATTGCCTGCTCATAGCAAATCCCTATAATTGAAGATTTGACAAGTGAAGGGACGGGATGTATAAAGGTGCATTACGGGGACTTTATCTTTTTTCAGCTAATATTTTGGTAATTTAAAGTATTTCCTTTACATAGTAATTAACGTTTTGGTTCAGTAAGGGTGTAATGGGGGTATTAATCAATAAGTGGCTAAGACGACTCCCAACCCAAAGGCGTAATACAGTGAAATTTCAAAATGTGCCATGTCCACTATAAGCAAGTAGGGCGCCCTCATCATACTGGACTATTTCAGACATTTCTCAAGAGTTATCCGATAATTGCCCTATTGTGCTTCTTATTTGAAAATAAAGTTGGAAGAAAGTTTTAATGACGACTTCATCTTGGAAAATGGAAAATCAAACGAAAATTCATAGCTCTGACAAGAAAACTGTTATAAAGTTGAGTTGGGAAGTAGTTTGGCCTGTAATAGAAATAAAAAAGATGGAAACTACACAATATATGTGTCTATGTGAGATGTGAAGCACTTGCTATCGTTATTATATATCAATTATTTCTTATTTCTCGATAAATAACAAGTATTTAAAATATTTCTTATACTATATTTCCGACGAAAACAAGAGGTCACATTTCCATTGTTTAAGGTACAATAGCAACTGTAGTAAGCCGGTGGAGAATACTATTTTTATATCTTGCGTCCGTGTAGTGTTTCAATAATACAGGCTGGGTAACTGTGTGATATATATGGAATGAAACTACATGAGTTATTTCCCTTGGTAATATGATGGACTTGGTCTGAACAACACACTTCAGGTTTTATATGGCAAATCGGAGGACGATTTCACAATGAATCTGAGTAGCACAAACCAATCACATGAACAAAGCTGAATGTGAGCTATTCTGGTCGTCGCCTGTAGTCCGTCGCCTGTCCGACCGTCTGTTTTCCGCACTATAACACCTGCATTTTCATTGGATATACAGCAAATTTACATAATAGTTATATAATCATAATATCTCGGACAAGTTTTTGAATTGGCTAAATCGAACAATTAATATCATAATTACGGCCCTTGAAAAATCAAAATTTGCACCAAATTACCATAACATATCGTACACGTTTTGAACTAGCTTAACTGGATAATTAATGTTGGAGTTGTTGCCCTTGAATCGTCAAAACAATTGCAACATTTGATGTTGTGTTCACTCTAATACATGCAAGTTTCCTTTGATATTCACTGTCACTGCACAGCAGGCGAGAGTTATATGCACTGTAGTTATACATGCACATATATAAATAGGTCTGAGATATGGTTTAATGTCCGAGGTATTGTATTTGCATTATCAACAATTGCCTTCGTTGTCATTGTTTCCTCTACTACAAATACGCGATGTATGGCTAATGTGACCCTCTTGTTTCATTATACAAGGGCCCGATTAGCTCAGTCGGTTACACGTCTGACTATCAATCCAGGGGTCGTGAGTTCAAATACCCGCCCGGCAACAGTCTCTGTGATTATTAATATACGATATTGTGTCTCATTAGTATTCGTCTCTCACCGCTGATTCAAGTGGGGAAGTTATCAGTTACTTGTGGAGATGGGGTGTACTCAAGTACTGGTTAACCTTTCTGGGTCCAAGGAAACAGTGTTTAGGTTAACTGATCGTCTGTTAGCCCTCAATGGCATAAAAACGACGCTAAATATTCAATCAACCAATCAATACCGTTATCAGGTTAAAAATTAATTTCTCCCCATTTTAATTTGAAATCGACCTCTTAAAAGTGGGCAAACCGCCGCATTTGCAAGGGTGTGAATCTAAGTCACGAACACCGCCAAATACTGTGTCAGAACGTTGTTTCAAAAGCTGATTTAAAGGCTTTTTCGTGTCGATTATGGGTACACGTGTAGATGTTAAAGTTCCCACCGACCGTCTGGGTATTAGAGGAAACTGTTTCACTGATATACAATTCAGTGCGACCAATAAAATTCCCGGTTACCTCAAAACAGTTGAGCGTCATGTCTGGTTAAGTTTACATTTAGAACGAAGAGCAACTGTTTTGAGGTAATCTGGAACGGTATAGATCGCTCTGATCTACATATCAGTGAAATAGATTCCTCTATTACTCGAACGGTCGATGTGAACTATAACCTATGCACATCTACAAAAAATCGAAACGAAAAAGCTTTTGTGAAACAGCGTTCCCGCATCGTGTTAAGCGGTACGCGTGTTGTATGTTTTCCGCCTTGAGTTGGTTTGATGCTGTCAAAAGAACTATTGTAAATACCAGTTTTTGACAGTCATATTAATGGCATATAAACTTTTAACTGTGTCTTAGATGTTACTGACAAAACATTCTTTAATAAAAAATTGTGTCGTTGTTTACATATTATACCGTTACACGTACAACTCCAACACAGGGATTCACAGCGATATATTCACTATCCACTGTTCTGACCTGTCATCCGCAGTCACATGTCCGGATCACTGTCTCCGGAGAGTTAAAGGTCGCGAGTTCGAATCCAACAAGAACCAAACATGTGAGACAATTTTACAGTTACTTTCGACATTTCTCCACTAATGCAATTTGATGTTAATATGATCTAGATCCAGAAAATTATGAAACGAAAATTGTGTAAAGTCACATTTAACGATAAAGTATTAATATAAATCAACAACACTTAAACAATTTTATTTATCACAGGAATGCATCAACAAATCATGTCTTTTCAAACAAAAGAGTCTGAGGGCTCGGACGCCCTCGCTAATATTCGAGGCTTTTTCAATGGAACGCTATATATGGCACTAGGTGTTCGGCTCAGTCCTTTATTTTCTGCAAGAGTGACAACTGACATGTCACTAGGCTTCGGTTTAAATGTAGATGGTGGGATCGTTTTGTGGAATTTATTGGCGTTCTTTGTGTTTAGTTTATTACTATTGTTCAGTCCGCTGTTCATATGTCGATATGAATAATATCTCAAAATGGCTGCGTGCTGCTGGGAATTCGGTGTTTCTGAATCACGTGGCACTGACTGAAAATCTCGCGAGATGTTGTTGTCTATGTTTACACTTCTCTCTGACATTGTTTCTGATGACGGGTAAGACATAACAGACGAACCGCTCATGCGACGCGCCTTTTTAATTTGAACAACTCTGTTTTCGTACGGAAGGTATGGGTTAATGTATGACAGCGCGTCCGGTGTTTCACCGAGATTGTACGACTGAGCAATAGATCCGGCTAGCTCTTGTGTTTCTGTACTTTCGTACAACCATTCCGTCTCGCTGTACGACCGCTCCATGTCCCTATACAGCGATTGCTGCAACCCGGATTGTATACATGACGCACTATCAAGTTCATGAGCAATTGAGTCTCGGAGATCAGTGAACTCTAGCACAAAACTTCGTCTGCTGCTACCGCTTTGAAAACTATGAGAATATTTCAAACTTGTTTTGTGACGTGGGTGATCATCGTCATCTATATAATGAGTTTCTTGGTCATCACTTTTAGACGTCTCTGTTCCATCCACCTGGTAGAGTTTACTCCTGTCAGAAGGGTGGTCAGGTGACCGAAGCGTGTCGTATATATCGTCATTGCTGGCAGATGAAGTATCACCAAGGTCAAGACCACTGTCCGGTTTCATCTCCAATTCCTTTGGTAACATATGTACTTTCTCTTTGGCGTTGTCGAGATGACTCTGGAGTTTGGCTATTAAATCTTCTTTCTGAAATTGCAAAAAGGTTAAGATTATTAAATGAATGTTTGGGTTAAGATTGTTAATTGGCTGTGTTGGGTTAAGATTGTTAATTGACTGTGTTGGGTTAGGATTGTTAATTAACTGTGTTGGGTTAGGATTGTCAATTGACTGTGCTGAGTTAAGATTGTTAACTGACCGTGTTGGGTTAAGATTGTTAATTGACTGTGTTGGGTAAGAATTGTTAATTGACTGTGTTGGGTTAAGATTGTTAATTGACTGTGTTGGGTTAGGATTGTTAATTGACTGTGTTGGGTTAGGATTGTTAATTGACTGTGTTGGGTTAGGATTGTCAATTGACTGTGCTGAGTTTAGATTGTTAACTGACCGTGTTGGGTTAAGGTTGTTAATTGACTGTGTTGGGTAAGAATTGTTAATTGACTGTGTTGGGTTAAGATTGTTAAATGGCAGTGTTGGGTTAAGATTGTTAATTAGCTGTATTGGATTAAGATAGTTAATTGACTGTGTTGGGTTAAGATTGTTAATTGACTGTGTTGGGTTAGGATTGTTAATTGACTGTGTTTGGTTAAGATTGTTAAATGACAGTGTTGGGTTAGGATTGTTAATTGACTGTGTTTGGTTAAGATTGTTAAATGACTGTGTTTGGTTAAGATTGTTAGTTGGCTGTGTTGGGTTAAGATTGTTTATTGACAGTGTTGGGTTAGGATTGTTAATTTACTGTGTTTGGTTAAGATTGTTAATTGACTGTGTTTGGTTAAGATTGTTTATTGACTGTGTTGGGTTAAGATTGTTAATTGACTGTTTTTGGTTAAAATAGTTAGTTGACTGTGTTGGGTTAAGCTTATTAATTGACTGTATTGTTAAAACTGTCATATATCGACTTGAGGTTTTGACGTGAAGTTTATAGTCATGTTTGCTTTCGAAATGTAGTCTCCATCAAGATGTTGTAATACAAATGGTATTGTATCCCGCCCAGTGACATAATACATTCAACTGCAGCTATAAATGGTATGGTACCCCGCCAAATGACACAATCCAGACATTTGCGGCTACACGTCATGTTACCCCGCAATATGACATCATCCAGTCAACTGCGACTACACGTCATGTTACCTCGCCTTATGACATACTCCAGTCAACTGCGGCTACACATGGCATGGTACCCCGCCCAATGACATAATCCAGTCAACTGCGACTACACATGTCATGGTACCTCGCCAAATGACATAATCCAGTCAACTGCGGCTACACATGTTATGGTATCCCACCCAATGGCATAATCCAGTCAATTGCGGCTACATTTGTTATGGTATCCCATCCAATGGCATAATCCAGTCAACTGCGGCTACATATGTTATGGTATCCCACCCAATGGCATAATCCAGTCAACTGCGGCTACATATGTTATGGTATCCCATCCAATGGCATAATCCAGTCAACTGCGGCTATACATGGCAATACCCCACCCAATGACATAATCCAGTCAACTACGGCTCTATATGGAATGGTACCCCGCCAAATGACATCATCCAGTCAAGTGTCGTTATACGTGGTATGGTACCCCGCCAAATGACATAATCCAGTCAAGATGACGTAATACATGGCATGGTACCCTGCCCAATGACAATGACAATTCATCGTTATATTTTTTTTCATAATCGTGCTGAAAACGTCAAATCATATCATTTACATATATTTTTACACGTCACTTCATGGATGTCACAGCGCGGGAATATATATCCCAACAAGAGTAAGATAGAAATATAAAGCTCCGACAGAACCTCGTACCCGCAAATAAAAAGTTATCCCCTTGGACGGACTTTTCTCAAACCCCAAGTAACATTGTTAAGAACTAAAGATGAGGTCTAATGTAAGACGACATTCATATTACGCTGTTTGGTCAATCATAGAGATTCTTTATAATTTCACTCTCGAATTATTGAAATGATACGTTGACTGTTATCACTCATAAAATAAAACGAAAAATACATATCTCTCGTGAAAATTTGAATTGTAATGTTCACTCGTGGTTTAGTTTCTCGTAATCGTTGGTGAGTTAAAAATAATATTTCACAGAAACTAAGATTTCCCCCCATATATATAACTGTCTTAACTTACTTCAAACAAAGATTCTTTGAGCTGTTTATTTTCTTCCACAATATCTACCAAACATTCATCTTGAAACGTGTTGCCATTGACATCTGCGTTATGTTGCCACGGCAACCCCTTTAGAGATGCCGAAGATATCCTGGGTGACACATTATCTGGCGTGTTCCACCAGTACCGGACCTTAAAAGATGAAACAAATAATAAACAAATAATAAACAAATAGCCAGGGATAAAAATATTACTGAATATTTAGTAAGTGGACACACTGTGACAAGCTTACCGCCAATAAATCAAATATTATTACAGTATTAAAGACTGATGATATTGTGATATTTACTCACTAGAAAGGACTGTTTGATTGATTGATTGATTTCAAATTTAGCGTCAAATTAGTTAACATAACCACTCAGTTAACCTAACCACTCTTTCCTGTGATCCTGGAAGGTCAGTAAGCGCTCGAGCACACCCCATCTCCACAAGTAACTGATAACTTTCCCACTTAAATCAGCGATGAGAGATGAATGATTATGGTACGCAGTGCCGTACATGTATATCAATTATCACGGAGACTGGCCGGGTGAGTACTCTAACCATTGTCCATAATCAAATGGTCGTATGCGTAGCCATGCATATAGCTGTATCTGATCACGTGAATGGTTCCAATAGAAAACGTATATATCTTCTAAGTGTAACGGTACCGTAAGTAGATACATATACAATAAAATATAACAATATGTGTACGCCCGGGCTTACACCTTTCTCCGAAAATGAAAACAAAAGCAAAAACGCCAAAAACGCAATAACATGTGTTTGGGGGATAGTCTAAGGGGTAAAATGAGGCAATAAGTTGTGTTTATTGTGTTTGATAATGCTGTAAAATAAGTTTCTGTGTATTTTGCACGTAAACGTATAATTTGCTCAGTATATTTGACCCATGGGTAATAGCTGTAAATATGTTTTGAAATGCATCGGAAGTCACCATTTCAAGTTCATATCATTTAAAAAATGTATAGGGGCCCCCCATATCCCCTTGCACTGCCTGTGTCTACACATCTAACTTAAGTCAGGTACGCCCCTGTACGCTCACTTTTCAATAAGATCTGACCAAAAGGTTTACCTTGGGTAGAAACAGTATCATTTGCACTATAATTGCGCATGCCGATATAGTCAATGTCGTCAGAATGTAAACTGCATCCTGGTTACTCCGTAACGCTGTTGACGTCATTGAGACACAAAACATGAGTAGAATGTTGAGAAAAATGGCGGCGATGGTATGTGACGAGTCATTCAATCCTGGCACAGCAACATTCCTGATTTTCCATGCAAAATACAGGCACGATATAATATTCGTGGTTTTCCACAGCGTGATCGCCGTTGCCCAGATTTCAAATTTGTTACACGTGCAAATATGTATAGAGTACGATCTGTTTAAACTGAGGGATCCATTTTCGTTGTTGATAACCTGAAACAATATGTAATTATAGATATAAATCTGAATACATACACCTACGATTATCCTGCGGAGATGGATTTACTAGAGTGCTGGTTAACCTTCCAGGATAACAGGAAAGAGCAGTTATGTTAAGTTATCGTCCGTTAGGCCTCGATGGTTTAAAACTAGTCAAACTAAAAACTTGAACGATAAGCCTGGAATACTGACGTTTCTCGTTTTATATTGACGTTTGAAATAATTGCTAATTTATCGTTCTAGCTTAATCCATTCTAATAATAACAATAGCAAATGTGCGAACAAAAACTCCTATCATTTTATAAAAGGAAATAATAATCCTTAGTTAACTAACAGACCTGGTTCTTATTATACAGGAGGATTGACAAATACAACCTTAGAGACAGAAACGACATTTCAACGATGTGTCATTCTAAAAACGACATTTCAACGATACGTCATACTAGAAATGACATTTCAACGATACGTCATCCTACAAATGACATTTCAACGATACGTCATACTAGAAATGACATTTCAACGATACGTCATCCTAGAAATGACATGTCAACGATACGTCATCCTAGAAATGACATTTCAACGATACGTCATACTAGATATGACATGTCAACGATATGTCATAGTATAATAATGTACGTTACTTGCACAGAGAGAAATGTATCTCAGACGTCCGGCTGGCTTAGTTGGCAGAGCATTCGCACTGTAAGCGAAAGGTTCCGGGTTCGAGCTCAGGATTGTCTGCCTATTTATCTCATCCTGTTACACTGACGCCCAGTGTTGGGGCTGTTACTTATATACATTCCGAGAAACATTAACATGATTCTCTAGTCTCTATAGAGATTCGAGGACAAATTTCGTGGGGGAAAATGGCATATAGTGTGTACTCAAGACCGTATACACCTCACCTTTAAAGTCGTGTGTTCGAGCCCAAATTGATACTATTCATGTGAGAAAGTTACTTGCGAAAGAACGGTGGTTCTATTTCAATTTCTGTATATGCATCCAGTGTCTTACTCCGAATTTGCCATACGATGCCATAAACTGTATTATCTGCCTTAATCAACCAGTCAAACGAATGAGCCAAAGTGGTAAGACAGGTTGTTGCTTAATACAGATTAATTTGTTCTGAAAGCATACAAATGGGAAAAGAAATGTGGCTGCTAAAGACAAGTGGTGGTGCTCAATAGAGGTGACCGCTTACACAGGTTTGACTGTATAATTTGAAATAAGGTGTGAAACCCCATTTACGACTCTGAGATATAAAATCGAGTGTTATTCTACTTATGGCGTTGTTAGTTGTACACACGTCACTGTGTTGTTGCATGCACATACCCGTTCTGTATTCGTGGCCGTGTGTGTTGTAGCAGGGTCGATGGTCTGCCAGAGAGACATAAGAGTACAATCAACCAATAGCACACCAAGGAGGATGAAAAACAATCGACGGTCACGGATAACCTGAAATAACCAAATTAATTATATTTATTATTTTATTGACTGATGGTCACTAAATTGGCATTATAGCAGGTGGCGAATCAACAGTAAACATTTCAAATCATAGAAAATAAATACCATAATATATAATTTTACTTTAGCATTGTTGTCCAAAAATAAAATAAAATAAAATACATAAAAAAATAAATAAAATAAAATGAAAAGGAATGTAGATAAAAAAAAAGAGAAACATCTATATCTAATAAAAAAAGGCATGGAATACAGAGTTCTTACCACTTTTTTGGCACAGCCATACTTGAATATTTCGTAAACTCTCCAAGACTTGGTGGCGACTGGACAATATACCAATGTTATGGCCAGCACGAGCAGCCAAATTCTCACCTATGTAATATATATACAGATGAAATGTGTGTAAGATTGTACGCCAAGACATACGATACTATAAAGGAGAAAGAAGAAAAAGAGGAAGAGGTAGACGATATTTAAAAAAACACACAAGAATATGAAGTTGAAAAGAATGCTATGGATGAAGAATATGAGGAAAAGTGAGACTATTACAATGTGGAGTGCGGCGTGATATAAGGTAGAATAACGGACCCGGGATCGCAGGGTTTTCCTCTACCACGGCTATGTGTGCTGTCCTTGGGCAAGCCACACTATCCGCATATCACAGCGTGCATTTTTTCTTGTTGAAAGTTGTAAGAACTCATTTCACAATTAATGTTAAATAAAAATAAATTCAAACGAAAATTTTGATAAGAACATTATATAAGAAGAAACCAGCCAACAGATCCAAGCCGACAGTCAGATAGCAGCCGACAGATCCAAGCCGACAGACAGATAGCAGCCGACAGATAGCAGCCGACAGACATATAGCAGCCAACAGAGCAAATCCGACAGACATATAACAGCCAACAGAGCAAAGCCGACAGACAGATAACAGCCGACAGATAGCAGCCGACAGAGCAGATAGCAACCGACACAGCAAAGCCGACAGACATATAGCAGCCGACAGAGCAAAGCTGACAGACATATAGCAGCCGACAGATAGCAGCCGACAAACAGATAGCAGCCGACAAATAGTAGCCGACAGACATATAGCAGCCGACAGAGCAAAGCCGACAGACAGATAGCAGCCGACAGATAGCAGCCGGCAGTCAGATAGCAGCCAACAGAGCAAAGCCGACAGACATATAGCAGCCGACAGAGCAAAGCCGACATACAGATAGCAGCCGACAGAGCCGAACCGACAGACATATAGCAGCCGACAGAGCAAAGCCGACAGACAGATAGCAGCCGACAGAGCAGAATCGACAGACAGATAGCAGCCGACAGAGCAAAGCCAACAGACATATAGCAGCCGACAGAGCAAAGCCGACAGACAGATAGCAGCCGACAGAGCAAAACCGACATACAGATAGCAACCGACAGAGCAGAATCGACAGACAGATAGCAGCCGACAGAGCAAAGCCGACAGACATGTAGCAGCCGACGGAGCAAAGCCGACAGACAGATAGCAGCCGACAGAGCCGAACCGACAGACAGATTGCAACCGACAGAGCAGAATCGACAGACAGATAGCAGCCGACAGAGCAAAGCCGACAGACATATAGCAGCCGACAGAGCAAAGCCGACAGACAGATAGCAGCCGACAGAGCAAAACTGACATACAGATAGCAACCGACAGAGCAGAATCGACAGACAGATAGCAGCCGACAGAGCAGAACCGACAGACAGAAAGCAGCCGACAGAACCAAGCCGACAGACGGATAGCAGTGCAGGCAAATGCAACTTGGTCGTGTAAACGTATTCACATACAGTATTGCTGGTGACCATAAGCACATTTTCAAATGAAAAACTCAACATTTAAGTTTTCTTTACAAATATTACACTTGTGCAGAAGTACTAATTAGACAGGCCATCATAATAATTAAGTTTTTATATTGTATTTGTTAATATAGTAGCCCTGTTCCACTATTAGTGTCCGAAACCAGTTTAAGTGGGGGCTTACTTAGGGGTTGCGACACAAAATCTGAATGGACACATGTGTTTTCAAGTTCAGTAAAAATTTAGTGAATTTTAATAAAAAATGACAGTTTGGGGGTCGGGTAGCAATTGTTATCTCCCACGGTAGGGGTCAAATATTAATAATGCAAATAAACTTTTATTTAGCTAGACAACAATATTTCGATAGGCCCTCTAAGAGTTTTAATTTTCGATTTCAATTAGACTATTGCTGCTTAAGGTAAAGGTATACATGTACATTTTCTTACCTGACATATTACTGTGAGTGACGTCATCATTTCTCCAAGGATGAAGTCAAGACCGTACAGGAAGCAGACGACACTGAGTATAATGGCGCCGATACTGGACACAATATTCAAATAAGGACTGGACATCTTCACAACCCTTAAATAATTATATAACTATTTGAAATGTCACTTCCACATACTATGTCTGTTACACCATTTATCAAATTCGGTAGTATCACTAGATTAAAGGCATAACACATCAGTGGAAAGAGATCGTGCTTACGTTGGGTGGTCGCATAGTTGCGATGAGAGATAATCATTGCATTCTTTTTTTTATATTTAAAACCACATTTTCTTTATCAGAACAGAACAGAACAGAACAGAACAGAACAGAACAGAACAGAACATATATTTTATTTGACTTATACATGTCATGTTTTTATTGTGAATTTAGAGCAAAATGATGCTTGGAAATTGGAGTATGATAAACAATATTTTGAAGTCTACTTTCACTATGCTACGATGTATAAGTAAGTTAACTTGGTCGACTTACACTTATGATATATATGTTAACTAACCTACGATGAATATATTAACTTGGTTGACTTACACCTACGATGTATATGTTAACTTGGTCGGCTTACACCTACGACGTATATGTTAACTTGGTCGACTTACACCTACGATATATGTTAACTTGGTCGACTTACACCTACAATGTATAAGTAAGTTAATTTGGTCGACTTACACCTACGATATATATGTTAACTTGGTCGGCTTACACCTACGATGTATATATGTTAACTTGGTCGACTTACACCTACAATGTATAGGTAAGTTAACTTGGTCGACTTACACCCACGATATTTATGTTAACTTGGTCGGCTTACACCTACGATGTATATATGTTAACTTGGTCGACTTACACCTACGATATATATGTTAACTTGGTCGGCTTACACCTACGATGTATATGTTAACTTTATCGATATTTCCTTGAACTCAAATTAAGATTAAGAATGGGGAAATCGAACTAAGCATTACACATTCAGTATAAAGATGGCCAAAATTACTTGAAATATAATAGCCTTCCATTTAGTTAACAGGAATATGCTTTTATGTATAAAAAATAAAATTAAGGGTCTGCGTTCATGTTAAGCTATTTAATTCAAATTTGAATGATGTCTATTTTACATCTAAATACATATGCTAATATATATATATGACATTATATTGACATTTATCACAATTGACGTATGTCCCTTTAAAGTCAGGAACTTTGTGCCATTTTCTTGCGGAAAGGCGTTTGTTCTATGCATTCATGTACATACATGTATATAGAATCTAAAATCATCCATAAATCTGACTACCCCGTAGGTGTACCCCTACCACGAAAAATGTTCTAGAACAGTATATCATGGTATGGATTATAATTTATGACCATGCTTGTTGGAACACGAAGCCTGTTTGATAGGATGTTATGAAAACATAATGAAACGTACAAGAAATAAAATCTAAGCAAAATTGTATAACTCACTTGTTTTCACGATGGTAAATATGAAAAATTAGAAAGCAGACGGACACCATCAGTCCAAGTGTTGCGCATGTGCAGGCCACCACAAATGTTCCCAGTCCTAACGAGGCAACATCCGCATCTGCCATCTTGCGTCACTGTTTTAGATTAGAATTTAATGAAGTGTCTGCATCTACTTGTGTAGAGTATAAAGTGTGATTAACTTATATATTCAGTTATAGAACCACACGTCCAAATGTCAGATCAATGAAGTGTCCATATTCGAATTAATACTAGCGTATGTCCGTTATCTTGAATATCTGATATAAAATCAATTTATCAATCAATCAATCAATCAATCAATCAATCAATCAATCAATCAATCAATCAATCAATCAATCAATTAATTAATCAATCATTAGTCACTAGATGAATAAAATACACACATGTTCGATAGTTCTATATTAATCCGCTGATTTCAAATACACGTAATCTTTCTGAAAAGCATCACACATAATGACTGTATCATTTTTAAAATTTATAAAATTTTCTAATTGAATTAAACTAGCCCGAATTTCGTCTATACTTGTTACTTTGTTCCATGAACAGTTCTTTAAAATAACTATTTACCGATTATCCAAACGTGTTCCTTTTATTTTCTTTCAACTACACACAATTGGTGCAACACATTTTTATTGCATTTTTTTTTCAGTTTGCTGTAAATAAATCCATCTGCACCAAATTATAATGTCAGTAATGTGATTTATAAAAAACACAAGAACAAAGCAGAGCCGACACATTTTGATCTTTATCTTACGAAAAATATTCATAACTTACGTTTAAGATAAAAACTACAACAACAATTAAATAAAACATGTCAATAATTAAGTGATTCGGTGATTGTTAGCCAACAATGAAATTCTTTTCACCGGTAAACCTGTCAGCAAGGTTAGATAACATCGGGTACTAAATAATTGCTTAATGACCCTTGACCTCAAGATGTAATAAAACGATTTTTTGAATACAAATATATTACCAAATACATTTATATCCAGTAAATATACAAAATAAATTAATTTAGGAGAATTATCATGTTGGTAACAAGCGTGTCATTGCCGTGTGTATCACAGTCAAACAGTGACTGTGGCAAAAACAGTTTTAGTCAAGTTTTAATCTTTTTAGTTCACTTTTGGAGCATTAAGTATGTATTGTTATAGGTACGTCTTGCTCGACATTAACGACTGTTTCGCATAGTTATAAGTGTATATACAATTTGCAAATTAATTTCGTGGAAAATCGGTACATGTTTCATTTGAATAAAACGAAAATATTTAATGTAAATTGCGTAATGATTTTATGAGAGAAATAATACTTAGTTTAAACTTATTTATTTTACATCGATTGAGAAACAAGTTCTTACAATTTAGACAAGTTACGATCGAAGTCTTCCTGTGTAGAACCAGTACTAAGCATATACGGAAAAGGTGTCTTGCTCAAGGACACTACACATGGTGTAGGATTGAACCCACGACCCTTCGATTATGGGTTCGTTGCTCTACCACGTGTACAGGACCACGCACTCCACAGAAAGCATACCTCTCAGTCTCTTGCAACTCTTGAAAGAGTGACATAGTGTTTTGCTGTTTTATGATTATATTTGTATATAATATCATGAGACTTTAATACAATATATCAATATAAACTATATAAGTGTTGTAGGGTCCGAATTTTTATAAGTTCTAACGTCAAATTTCACCTTTTTCCACACGGTTGTAGACTCATGCATAACGCATCTTAATGAAATATTAACTTAGTCAATATTTATCTTTTTTCTATATTTTTCTCACATCAATGCCTGTGATGAAATACAGTTTCCATTTCAAACAATTAACTGGATCACCGCGATATCTTTATATATACAACTATCCTTTTCCTTTTTAATGAAAATCTGGGATTTATTGTCCATTATAGTTGTTTAACATCGATACTGAACATGATATGAAAATCCTAATGTTTAAATTCAGTGAAATTATCGACTTCAGATGCAACTGTTATTTGTAACATTATTGTGACCCGGTCAGAGATCAAACGAAAAATCTCTTGACATTTTGCAATTAAGGATCTCTAATTAGGAGAGACTAAGCACGCACATTCATCCATCGATATGTCGATATCGACTGACTTTGCCATATTTCTTTGTAAAACTTTGCAAATGGCTAAAGGCAAATTTTGCTGATTGCTGGACAAGCTTGATTGATTGATATCTCATTTGACTAAATGTGTAAACAATTATATGCCGCCGTAAATCCGCAATGAAATCTACACAAATGCCTTGTTATCAAACGTGAATTGATGGACGATAAAATTAATTGTAATCGCGAATATTTACAACATTGGAACGTTTGTGTAAGGCAAATAAACAGATTCTAATATTACTATCAAATAGTAATTTTATAATTTAATCCAAAATAAACTTACCTTTATATGACCTAAGCAGTTAATCCAATATCAATATTCTAGCAAATTAAAGCGTCTTTAATCTTCATTTTCAGACCATTACTGTCGAAAAGCAAAAATGACATTTGTTAAATATTCAAGCCAGTATCGATATGTCCAAAAAAAATCAAAAAAAATCAAATGGACGTATAATGAAGCAACATTATACTTCAGTTGAAAACCAATGCGTGGTTGTGTTGTTGACATTCTTGAATAAACTCACCAGAGCGTCGTTAACTTTTTAAATAATCATGAACACATTCTCTTATCCGATGGATGTTTTCTGTGGCACCGATACTTTTAAATTGCTATATCTCTACAATAATCAATATACATGTAATTAACACAGCGGATTTTTAATTCGTATTTTCGAAAGATAAAAGTATAACACATAGTCAAACGTGTGTTAATTGCCACCTCTATAAAGTAACCAATTGTCTAAAACAGCCACCTTTTCTATTTACCATTTATACAATGTCAGTTTTAATCAACCTGTATTAAGCAGCAACCTGTCTTAAGTGGCTAATTTACTCTTTCCTTTGAGTGACTGCTTCTGACAGATTTGACTGTATACTGTTTTTTAATGACTGGACGTTTCATTTATACTTTTTGTGACAAGTTACTCACACGCGTTCGTAAACATCTTTATTGTTTGTATTATTGTCTAGATATTTTTATATAGTTAAACACACATTGCAGGTTAATACACGATGCATATGACCACCAGTGTTATTAGTAGAAGAAATTTCCCACATGTTTCTGAGTCGAAGGGCCGTCCTCTCCTAACATAATCGAATATTCTCTCCCCGCCGTAAAGTGTTTAAACTAAACTGGACTCGAACCCACAGCTTCAGTGGTGAGAGGAAGGTTATATTGATATGTACTCTGGATCACTCGATCAACCACGGATGACCCTAATGTTTAGTATAAACACCATTTTATTGTTGACCTTTTTTGGTCATATCGAACGTTGTCTTTATCAATTAAAAGTTAACTAACAAGTTTTTATATTTATTGAATGTTACAAATAAATTGTTTATAATTATAAAATGTTACATTTATATGATTTATGATTATAAAATGTTACATATTTATGGTTTGTAATTATAAAATGTTACATCTTAATGGTTTATTGTTATAAAATGTTATATCTGTATGGTTTGTAATTATAAACTGTCACATCTATATGGTTTATTGTTATAAAATGTTATATCTGTATGGTTTGTAATTATAAACTGTCACATCTTTATGGTTTGTAATTATAAAATGTTAAATCTTAATGGTTTATTGTTATAAAATGTTATATCTGTATGGTTTGTAATTATAAACTGTCACATCTATATGGTTTATTGTTATAAAATGTTATATCTGTATGGTTTGTAATTATAAACTGTCACATCTATATGGTTTGTAATTATAAAATGTTACATCTTAATGGTTTATTGTTATAAAATGTTATATCTGTATGGTTTGTAATTATAAACTGTCACATCTATATGGTTTATTGTTATAAAATGTTATATCTGTATGGTTTGTAATTATAAACTGTCACATCTATATGGTTTGTAATTTTAAAATGTTACATCTGTATGGTTTGTAGTTATAAAATGTTACATCAATATGGTTTGTAATTATGAAATGTTTCATCTCTATGGTTTATAATTATAAAATGTTACATATATATGGTTTGTAATTATAAAATATTACATCAATA
The DNA here is from genome assembly GCA_029582155.1 of Panopea generosa. Taxonomy (NCBI): domain Eukaryota; kingdom Metazoa; phylum Mollusca; class Bivalvia; order Adapedonta; family Hiatellidae; genus Panopea; species Panopea generosa. The sequence continues at coordinate 18,933,090 of CM055894.1, read as the reverse complement.
TGGCTTGTTATTATAAAATATTACATCAATATGGCTTGTTATTATAAAATGTTACGTCTATATGGTTTGTTATTATACAATGTTACATCTATATGGTTTGTAATTATAAAATATAACATCTTTATGGTTTATTGTTATAAAATGTTATATCTGTATGGTTTGTAATTATAAACTGTCACATCTATATGGTTTGTAATTATAAACTGTTACATCTGTATGGTTTGTAGTTATAAAATGTTACATCAATATGGTTTGTAATTATGAAATGTTACATCTCTATGGTTTATAATTATAAAATGTTACATATATATGGTTTGTAATTATAAAATATTATATCTTAATGTTTTGTAATTATAAAATATTACATCAATATGGCTTGTTATTATAAAATGTTACGTCTATATGGTTTGTTATTATACAATGTTACATCTATATGGTTTGTAATTATAAAATATAACATCTATATGGTTTATTGTTATAAAATGTTATATCTGTATGGTTTGTAATTATAAACTGTCACATCTATATGGTTTGTAATTATAAACTGTTACATCTGTATGGTTTGTAGTTATAAAATGTTACATCAATATGGTTTGTAATTATGAAATGTTACATCTCTATGGTTTATAATTATAAAATGTTACATATACATGGTTTGTAATTATAAAATATTATATCTTAATGTTTTGTAATTATAAAATATTACATCAATATGGCTTGTTATTATAAAATGTTACGTCTATATGGTTTGTTATTATACAATGTTACATCTATATGGTTTGTAATTATAAAATATAACATCTTTATGGTTTGTGATTTACAAAATATAGCACACATATGATTTAAAATTACAAAAATGTTACATATCTAGGTTTGTAGTTATAAAATGTTACACATATACTGTTTGTAATGACTAAATATTACATATGCTCCTATACTATTTGTGATGACTGAATATTATATATGTTCCTATGCTGTTTGTAATGACTGAATATTGCAAATGCTCCTATGCTGTTTGTAATGAATAAATATTACATATGCTCCTATGCTATTTGTAATGACTGAATATTACATATGCTCCTATGCTGTTTGTAATGACTGACTATTACATATGCTACTATACTGTTTGTAATGACCGAATATTACATATGCTCCTATACTGTTTGTGATAACTGAATATTATATATGCTCCTATGCTGTTTGTAATGACTGACTATTACATATGCTCCTATACTGTTTGTTATTACTGACTATTGCATATGCTCCTATGCTGTTTGTAATGACTAACTATTGCATATGCTCATATACTGTTTGAAATGACGGACTATTACATATGATCCTATGCTGTTTGTAATGACTGACTATTACACATGCTCCTATTCTGTTTGTAATGACTGACTATTACACATGCTCCTATGCTGTTTGTAATGACTGAATATAACACATGCTCCTATTCTGTTTGTAATGACTGACTATTGCATATGCTCCTATGCTGTTTGCAATGACTGACTATTGCATATGCTCCCATGCTGTTTAAAATGACTGACTATTACATATGCTCCTATGCTGTTTGTAATGATTGACTATTACATATGATCCTGTGTTGTTTGTAATGACTGACTATTACATATGCTCCTATGCTGTTTGTAATGACTGACTATTGCATATGATCCTGTGTTGTTTGTAATGACTGACTATTACATATACTCCTGTGCTGTCTGTAATGACTGACTATTGCATATGATCCTGTACTGTTTGTAATGACTGACTATAACATATGCTCCTGTGCTGTTTGTAATGACTGACTATTGCATATGCTCCTATACTGTTTGTAATGACTGACTATTACATATGCTCTTGTGCTGTTTGTAATGACTGATTATTACATATGCTCCTATGCTGTTTGTAATGACTGACTATTATATATGCTCCTGTGCTGTTTGCAATGACTGACTATTACATATGCTCCTATGCTATTTGTAATGACTGACTATTGCATATGCTCCTATACTGTTTGAAATGACTGAATATTACATATGCTCCTATACTGTTTGTAATGACTGAATATAACATATGCTCATATGCTGTTTGCAATGACTGACTATTACATATGCTTCTATACTGTTTGTAATGACTGAATATTACATATGCTCCTATGCTGTTTGTAATGACTGATTATTACATATGCTTCTATGCTGTTTGTAATGACTTACTATTACATATGCTCTTATGCTGTTTGTAATGACTGACCATTGCATATGCTCCTATGCTGTTTGAAATGACTGACTATTACATATGCTCCTATGCTGTTTGTAATGACTGAATATAACATATGCTCCTATACTGTTTGTTATAACTGACTATTACATATGCTACTATACTGTTTGTAATGATCAAATATTACATATACTCCTATGCTGTTTGTAATGACTAAATATTGCATATGCACATATGATGTTTGTAATGACTGAATATTCCGAATGCTCCTGTGCTGTTTGTAATGATGAATATTGCATATGCTCCTGTGCTGTCTGTAATGACTGACTTTTATATATTCTCCTTTGCTGTTTGTAATGACCGAATATTGCATATGCTCCTATGCTGTTTGTAATGACTGAATATTACATGTGTTTCTATGCTGTCTGTAATGACTGACTATAACATATGCTACTTTGCTGTTTGTAATGACTGACTATTGCATATGCTGCTATGCTGTTTGAAATGACTGATTATAACATATGCTCATATTCTGTTTGTAATAACTGAACATTACATATGCTCCTATGCTGTTTGTAATGACTGAATATTATATATGCTCCTATGATGTTTGTACAGACTGAATATAACATATGCTTCTATGTTGTTTGAAATGACTGAATATTGCATATGCTCATATGCTGTTAGTAATGGCTGAATATAACATATGCTCCTATGTTGTTTGTAATGACTGAATATAACATATGCTCATTTGTTGTTTGTTATGACTGACTATTACATATATGCATATACTGATTGTTATGACTGAATATAACATATGATCGTATGTTGTTTGTAATGACTGAATATTACATATGCTCCTGTGCTGTTTGTAAGGACCGAATATTTCATATGCCCCTATTCTGTTTAATGACTGAATATTATGTATGTTCATTTGCTGTTTGTAATGACCGAATACTATATATGCTCCTATACTGTTTGTAATGACTGAATATAACATATGCTCCTATGATGTTTGTAATGAATGAATATTACATATGCTCCTGAGCTGTTTGTAATGACCGAATATTACATATGCTCCTATACCGTTTGTAATGACTGAATAGTTCATATGCTCATGTGCTATTTGTAATGACTGAATATAACATATGTTTCTATGCTGTTTGTAATGACTGAATAGAACATATGCTCCTATGTTGTTTGTAATGACTGAATGTTATATATGCTCCTATGTAGTTTGTAATGACTGAATATTACATTCATGTATGCTCCTGTGCTGTTTGTAATTACCGAATATTACATAAGCTCCTATACTGTTTGTAATGACTGAATGGTTCATATGCTCATGTGCTGTTTGTAATGACTGAATTTAACATATGCTTCTATGCTGTTTGTAATGAGTGAATAGCACATATGCTCCTATGTTGTTTGTAATAACTGAATATTATATATGCTCCTTTGTTGGTTTGTAATGACTGAATATTACATACATGTATGCTCCTGTGCTGTTTGTAATGACCGAATATTACATATGCTCCTGTGCTGTTTGTAATGACCTAATATTATATATGCTCCTATGTTTTTTGTAATGACTGAACATTACATATGCTCTTGTGCTGTTTGTAATGACCGAATATTACATTGCTCCTGTACTGTTTGTAATGACCGAATATTACATATGCTCCTATGTTGTTTGTAATGACTGAACATTACATATGCTCCTGTGCTGTTTGTAATGACTGAATATTACATATGCTCCTGTGCTGTTTGTAATGGCCTAATATAACATATACTCCTGTGCTGTTTTTAATGACTGAATAGTACATATACTCATGTGCTGTTTGTAATGACTGAATATTACATATGCTCCTACATTGTTTATAATGACTAAATATTGCATATGCTCCTGTGCTGTTTGTAATGACTGAATATAACATATGCTCCTGTGCTGTTTGTAATGACCGAATATTACATAATTATGCACCTTTACTGTTAGTAATGAATGAATAGTAAATATGGTCCTATGTTGTTTGTAATGACTGAATATTATATATACTCCTATGTTGTTTGTAATGACTGAACATTACATATGCTCCTGTGCTGTGTATAATGACCGAATATTACATATACTCCTATACTGTTTGTAATGACTGAATATAACATATGCTCCTATGTTGTTTGTAATGACTTAACATTACATATGCTCCAGTACTGTTGGTAATGACCGAATATTACATATGCTCCTATGCTGTTTGTAATAACTGCATAGTACATATGCTCCTATACTGTTTATAATGACTGAATATTACATATGCTCCTATGCTGTTTGTAATGACTGAATATTACATATGCTCCTATGCTGTTTGTAATAACTGAATATAACATATGCTCCTATATTGTTTGTAATGACTGACTTTTATATATTTTCCTGTGCTGTTTGTAATGATCGAATATTACATATGCTTCTATACTGTTTGTAATGACTGATTATTACATATTCTCCTTTGCTATTAGTATTGACCGAATATTACATACGCTCCTATGCTGTTTGTAATGACCTAATATTATATATATTCTTATACTGTTTATAATGACTAACTATTGCATATGCTCCTAAACTGTTTGTAATGACCGAATAGTACATATACTCCTATACTGTTTGTAATGACCGAATATTATATATGCTCCTATACTGTTTGTAATGACCGAATATACTGTTTTTATGACCGAATATTATATATGCTCCTATATTGTTTGTAATGACCGAATATTTTATATGCTCCTAGACTGTTTATAATGACCGAATATTACATTTGCTCCTATACTGTTTGTAATGACCGAATATTATATATGCTCCTATGCTGTTTGTAATGACTTAATATTATATATGTTCCTGTGCTGTCTGTAATGACTGAATATTATATGCTCCTGTGCTGTCTGTAATGACTGAATATTATATATGCTCCTATACTGTTTGTAATGACCGAATGTTATATATGCTCCTATACTGTTTGTAATGACCGAATACTATATATGCTCCTATGCTGTTTATTATGACCGAATATTTCATATGCTCCTTTACTGTTTGTAATGACCGAATATTACATATGCTCCTATACTGTTTGTAATGACCAAATATTGCATGTGCTCCTATACCGGTTGTGGTTTAAGAACGTTACATCTATACATATATACAGTTTGTCATTTATGTATTCTCGTTAAAACATGATACTGTTTATAATTAATGAACGAATATTGGTTGTTGTATTACTAATAATGCATTTTAGGGCAAACTACAATATTTAAAATAATTGGAACAATACATTTGTATTCGGTGTGAAAATGGAATGGTACAACATATGTAATACTTTTGTAACAGTAGTAGATTTTTTTTGAATGGGGTTTAACGTCATTTCCAACACATTTCAGGTTATATGAATTATGGTTTCACTGGTGGAGGAAGACCTCAGCCTGAGTCAGACTGAGTAAAACCACCGCCCTTCCGCAAGTAACTGGAAAGTTCTCACATAAAATTTTTGGAGCGAGCGGGACTCAAACCTACGACCTAAGCGGTGACAGGTAAGTGATTTTGAGACGGCACCTTAGACCACTGGGCCACGGAGGATTCCCAACAGTAGTAGAAATAATCATTTAAGGTTTTGTAGGGCCTACACATATCTAATATATGATATAAATCTAAGTATTTATTTTAAATAGTAAAACAAATAAATTGATAATTAATAAACATGTTTTAGTTTAAAGTTCAAAACGTTACCTTCAAACGGAACCGACACTAGAAAAACTTACACTATCCGATCATAAATGGCTTTCTCTTAACATTACAAATAAAAATAAAAATACCACCCAATCTTTCGAAAGGGTAAGTGAATAAGGTACACTTCGTACCAGTAGAATTGGTTCGATTGTTTCTCCTTTGTAGAGAGTATTTCATACCCGATCGGTCACATTGTAATCAGCTGATATTTGATATAGTGCAAATGGTAGGTTGATTAAACGCTGTTTTGTTCTGGTAAATGAATGGTTTCACTGTGAAGGGCTTGTCTATAGATTATACACCGCAGCATTCCTGTCTTTTGTTTTATACCCGTGATTTATATAACTGGTTATATTCTAATTTGTGTATAGCCGTTAGAAGAAAATGTTCTTGCTTCACTGGCGTTTTTCAGTGAACACTAAACAACTTCTAAACTTAAATGTGGGTTAAGCTTCCAGGTGATCAAGTTTTCGAATCCTGGTCACCAGAAGTTTAGCCAAAGCTGCTGTCTCACTATAACGACTGGTTCATAAATGCCTTTTTTCTTCAATTTCATCTGACAAAACCCCAGAAAAAGTCCTTCCTGGATCTACCGGTATCAAATATTAATATGAAATACAAGAAGTCCACAAGGAAAGTTATTTGCCGACGTTGTTTGTTTTCGGTTTAATGACACAAAAGCTAATTTTACCTAGCTCTGCGTTGATTTAGTTAAACAGAACAAAACACAGCTAACGTTAACGTCATATCAAAACGATATTTTCATAAAACTAGGTTGCGATTGGATAAAGTTCCTTTCATGAAATCGTGTAGTAACCAATCATATGGTTGCAGTGTGGTTTGGTAGAAACGACGCAATGCTAGTGAAATTTCCCACGGGTGATAAATGGTGAGTTTCGAAATGGATTACGCGTGGGTATCCAACGATGTGGAATTAATATTTCAGATCTAAAGTCCCTTAAAGCTGTGGAAACAAACCTAAAACAACGTCCATCTAACAAACCTAAAACAACGTCCATCTAACAAACCTAAAACAACGTCCATCAAACAGACCAAAAAACAACGTTCATCTAACAAACCAAAAACAACGTCCATCTAACAAACCAAACACAACATCTGTCTAACAAACCTAAAACAACGTCCATCTAACAAACCTAAAACAACGTAACAAACCTAAAACAACGTTCATCTAACAAACCTAAAACAACGTCCATCTAACAAACATGAAACACCGTCCGTCTAACAAACCTAAAACAACGTTCATCTAACAAACCTAAAACAACGTTCATCTAACAAACCTAAAACAACGTCCATCTAACAAACCTAAAACAACGCTCATCTAACAATCTTAAAACAACGTCCATCTAACAAACCTAAAACAACGTTCATCTAACAAACCTAAAACAACGTAACAAACCTAAAACAACGTTCATCTAACAAACCTAAAACAACGTCCATCTCACAAACCTGAAACAACGTCCATCTAACAAACCTAAAACAACGTCCATCTAACAAACCTAAAACAACGTTCATCTAACAAACCTCAAACAACGTCCATCTAACAAACCTAAAACAACGTTCATCTCACAAACCTAAAACAACGTCCATCTAACAAACCTAAAACAACGTCCATCTAACAAACCTTAAACAACGTCCATCTATTAAAAATATTGCCCAAAACTGCATGTGAAAACTGGTTTCACATTTGAAAGTGGACGGTTGAATGAATGAATGAATGAATGAATGAATGAATGAATGAATGAATGAATGAATGAATTAATGAATAAATGAATGAATGAATGAATGAATGAATGAATGAATGAATGAATGAATGAATGAATAAATAAATAAATAAATAAATAAATAAATAAATAAATAAATAAATAAATAAATAAATAAATAAATAAAAAAAAAAAATAAATAAATAGAAAAAAAAATAAAAAAAAAATAGATAAATAGATAAATAGATAAAAAGATACAAAGATAAATAGATTTATATTGAGATCTTTGAAAGTCTCACTGATATAAAAAAATGATAATATTGCGAAAAATCGCTACTGGATCCAATGACTAACACATAGATATGTGGATAGGTCGATCACTACTGAATCTAGATCCAATTATTTTTTTCCAATTATAAATGATTTAATATTCATTTGAATTTCCCTGTGAATTTATATCATTATAATATCATTGCGGGCTTTAAAACATAAAAGGTTGGATTTTTTACCCAAAAGATATTGATATCGATATATTTTTCAAACAAAAAGATAGTGAGGCCCTCCCAGGGGTTTTGGAGATCTGAAGAACGTGGTCAATTATTTTTAGAGATCTGGGGAATATTGGCCATTACTTTCAGAGATCAAGGGATCAAGTGCCTAGTTTTAGAAATCTAGGGAAAATACTTTTAGGGAACTAAGCCTATGGCAAATAGTTTTGGGGAGCTTGGGGAACAATAGTCAATTCATTAAGAGATCCAGGGATCTAGGACCCCCTGGGGGGGGGGGGGGGGGGGGGGGGGCTTACTAGTGTATTCGTTTTAACAACACACATAAATTGAAATTGTATGTAGAAATATGAAGAAGCAGACTAGCTTAAGTAATCAATTGACGGTAAAAAAATCATATCGATACTTCTTACTTTAAAAATGGACTTACCTTAGAAAATGATCACAATAATAAATCTAAGCTTTAAAATATTAGTCACCCATTAAAAAAGAAAAGTTTTACCACCAAAAGTTAAAATCCAGAACTTACTTTTGATGCCGAAATCACAAAAATATGTTGATTGGTTCAGGAGGAGTTGTAATTCAAAGATTTGGAAAATGCCTTGTGGACGTGCCACAGGCCCTATCTTACTATAGCTTTTGGACAGCTATATTTCCCTTGTATACCTTATACCGCGACATACCTATTACCGCGAATGCACGTAGGCCTATAATAACAATCGTGGAAGACATGCGCAAAGCTCCAACGTTTGTTAGGATTTTTTTAGTTCATTTGTTTAACATAGATTTGATTTTCTACAAATGAAACTATGAGACATCCACCAATATTTATATATGTTAAAAACAATTGATAGAACAGAGGAGGAAGTGTTACCAAAGCGAGTAAGGGCGAAAAAGTTTTGGTGCGGTAGTAAATATATTTATGTGGCTCGATCATAAAGAACCAAGATTAAATGTTCGTGTTACAAATTTAATTATTGCAATTGGATATCAGTTGCATAAAATAAGATCGCAAAATGTCAATATACTGAGCAGTTATATAAATATCATGAATTAGTCGAATAAAGCAAAATAAAACACTTAAAACAGATCGATAAGAACATTGTAACTACGAGCCACTCTATTCGCGTGTGTGCGTTGTATCGTAATCTATTTATAGACTTTGTTAACAACGTCGTGTTCAGCTCAGCGGTGATAGCCGTGATCGTATAGTGGTTAGTACTTCGCGTTGTGGCCGCGACAACCCAGGTTCGAATCCTGGTCACGGCAGGGCTGTGAATGTCGCTGTCTCGGCACAGCTGAGTGTTTTTTCCCCATTGTTATTAATGTTGTTTTACGTTAATACATATTATTTTTTCTAATTAGCACATAGACCATGTTCTCTTTTAAATTTAAGTTTACCCATGGAACTTCTCTAATTCCCTTTTAACAAATAATTATTCCACCTGGGCCAGACAAAATATGGGTACAGAATTTTATGTCTTTTACTGAATTATAAACACTGCTTTTAACTGATTTATCTTTTTATAAAATTTCACTTTAAAATAATGAAAGTAAAAATAAATCTATGAATGGTATTTTCACTGTGTTTTAAATTAAACATGGTTTCATTTCACTATCTTGCATTTTGTTCTTCAGATGCAGACTTCAGTAATAATTAACATAAAGTATTTGTTGCAATAATTGTTTTCTAGCCATTTTGGATCAAGCTGGATTTTTGCCAACGACCTCAGCGGTAAAAGGTAAGTGATCTGGAGAGGACGCATCAGGCGATGTATTAAATGACTGATTAATTGAGAGAGTGAGTGAGTGAGTAAGTGAGTGAACGAGTGTGTGAGTGAGTGAGTGAGTTAAAGTGGTTGAGTGAGTGAGTTAAAGTGGTTGAGTGGTTGAGTGAGTGGGTGAGTGAGTGAGTGAGTGAGTGAGTGAGTGAGTGAGTGAGTGAGTGAGTGAGTGAGTGAGTGAGTGAGTGAGTGAGTGAGTGAGTGAGTGAGTGAGTGAGTGAGTGAGTGAGTGAGTGAGTGAGTGAGTGAGTGAGTGAGTGAGTGAGTGAGTGAGTGAGTGAGTGACTTTAAACATGGCATATTAATAATTTTCACGTAATGCTTATACACATTGATATACCAAGTGAATTACCTCCCTTTATAGACATATTTTTCAGTTTAATACGTTCTGATCACTTAATAATCGCAACAACTACTACTACTACTACTTGTACTAGTACCACCACCACTACTTCTACTACTACTACTACTGCTGCTGCTGCTGCTGCTGCTGCTGCTGCTGCTGCTGCTGCTGCTGCTGCTGCTGCTGCTGCTGCTACTACTACTACTACTACTACTACTACTACTAATAATAATAATAATAATAATACTTAAACTATGCTACTACTACATTACTACCAAAACCACTACTACTATATTTCATTTTAACTTATAACGCCTTTTTTATTTTTTTACAACCAATTGTTTGAATTGTTAATCTGTTGTTGAAATTTGTGAATTTACAATTCCAACAAATCACAACATCAAATTCAAACAACCATTTGTTGGAATTGTAAATCTGTTGTTGTAATTTGTTACAATTGAAAATGTCATTGTTGTTATTTGTGATTTTTTTAATTCCAACAAATTACAACATCAAATTACAATAACCATTTGTTGGAATTGTAAATGGTGTTGTTGTAATTTGTTGGAACGGTAAATTCACAAATTACAACACCATTTACAATTCCAACAAATTACAACATCAAATCACAACAACCATTTGTTGGAATTGTAAATCTATTTTTTAAATTGTAAATGGTGTTGTTGTAATTTGTTGGAATTGTAAATTCACAAATTACAACAACACCATTTACAATTCCAACAAATGTTTTTTGTAATTTGATGTTGTAATTTGTTGGAATTGTAAATATGTTGTTGTAATTTGTGAATTTACAATTCCAACAAATTACAACCATTTGTTGGAATTGTAAATGGTGTTGTTGTAATTTGTTGGAATTGTAAATTCACTAATTACAACAACACCATTTACAATTCCAACAAATTACAACATCAAATTACAAAAAACATTTGTTGGAATTGTAAATCTATTGTTGTATTTTGTGAATTTACAATTCTATCAAATCACAACATCAAATTCCAACTACCGTTTGTTGGAATTGTAAATGGTGTTGTTGTTATTTGTTGGAATTGTAAATTCGCAAATTACAATAACACCATTTACAATTCCAACAAATTAGAACAAGGTGTGAAAAATAGGTGTGAAAAGTAAAATAAACAATTTTTTTTATATATATTTTAATGGTTTTACAGATTTATTTTAAATAAGAACAATTAATAACAAATTTCAAACAACAGAAAACGTGGTATATATAATGTATGTAGTGTATGTATATAGTGTAAGTGTACGTATATAGTGTATGTATATAGTGTATGTATAGTATATATAGTATATATAGTGTGTATAGCATAAATAGCGTATATTTAAAGTCTTTGTATATATATAGTGTAAATAGTGCATGTCTGTAGTGTATATGTTGTTGTTTATAGTGTATGTATAGTATATATATATATATATATAATTTAATATAATTTAAATATATATATATAGTGATATATATATATATATATATATATAGTATATGTATATAGATGTATATAGTGTATATAGCAAAATGGAAGATAAATCTAAAGCAACTAATTACAGACCTATATCAGTACTACCAACATTGTCTAAGTTAATTGAAAACATATCTCCCAACAACTTTATAAGTATCTGTCAGATTTTAACCTATTACATCCATCTCAATCTGGATTTAGGCCGAATCACTCCTGTCAGACAGCACTAATAGATATAACCAACGAATGGTTACAAGGAATGAATGATGGAAACATAAACGGAGTAGTATTCTTGGATTTAAACAAAGTTTGATGTTGTTGATCACAAACTCTTATGCCAAAAGTTTAATATGTATGGTTGTACTCAACTTCCCTGAAATTGTTTGAATCATATCTTAATAACAGAACACAGCAGGTAAAAGTAGGAAATGCCAATTCTAAATCTGCCCCTATTTTAGGTGTAAAAGTTGAACCTCAGTTAAATTGGTCAAGTCAAATAAACCATATATGCACTGTCATCTCATCACGCATATACCTTTTGTCAAAAATAAGAAACCATCATGAAGCAAGAAAATTATTTTACAGTGGATATATACTACCATTAATTGATTACTGTTGCACTGTTTGGGGTAAAGGCACTAAAGATGGGCTTGATGGAATACTACAGAAAAAAGCAGCAAGAATTATCCTCAATGCAGATCCTCTTTCAGCCTCGGAGCCTTTATTTAAAGAACTTAACTGGATGCCAGTAAATATAAGGATTCAGTGTCATAAACTATTACTTGTCTATAAATGCTTAAATTCCCAGGCACCTGAATATTTGTCAAGTAGACTTGTATACATGGGAGATAATAACCCCTACAGTATAAGAAATATTGTAAATGGAAAATATGTTAAAAAAATAAAGACAGAGCTTTACATACGTTCTTTTCATTATTCTGGGGCACTTTTATGGAACAATCTGCCTACCGAAATTCGATCATCACCAAGTCTATATAGCTTCAAAAATAATCTAAAACATTATCTTCTGAAACTTAATTGTTAGTTGGAAATAAACTGTTTGATTGACGAATGATTGTAAGTATTCAATAGAAATGTTTTTGTCAATGCCTTTATAAACATGTGAATGCTTGTTTTATATTTTAATGTTTAATTACACTGTTGAATTTCATGTTCATTGTATGATTGTTGAGGGCCACAGGGAATATTAGTGTAACTAACTGTGTTACCCTCATTAAATAAAGTATTATTATTATTATCATTATTATTATATTATGTATGAAGTGTATATACAGTGTATATATAGTGTATGTATATAGTGTATATATACTGCGTATATAGTATATACATATATATTTTTTCATAAAGGGAGATAAATATATTCACAACAACGGAATTTACGATTTTTGGATCTTTTCAGATATAGCATGTGGGTAGTCATGAATTCTTAACTTGATCCTACTCATATAACTCATGCTTTTTCGTTGAATAAAAGTCTTAATATTGATATTCAATCAATCCATAGATTATACAATTCTAATTTTCCTTCATAACATGAGAGATTGTAAATAAATATATCCACGCTGGACTTTTCCATTTACAAATACGACAGCTTGCATATCGAACATCTATTACAAAACAACGATATATGGTTTTCATTTTGGATAGTTTTTTTTATTTTTTTAAAAAAAAAAAATTGTATTCGTTTATTCCACTTTTATTTACGTTATAAATACATAGTAAAGTATAATTCTAATCAAATGACAAGTTATCGTTATCGTCTCGCTATGAAACCTTTCCCTTTCTCTCATTCTTTCTCCAGTTCTAAAATTGGATAATTTTGCATAGTTAAACGTTCCAAGGGATATGTCATTGTTACGACCGACACACTTGGTTTCTTTATATAGTTATAGAGTTTTATTATGCTACGGTTCCTGTGTGACCAGGTGGTTTATACTGTCGTATCAAGATCCCTTACATCTAAGTGCTGATGTTGTAGGTTCCGGTCCCGCGGTTCCAAAACTTTATGTGAGAAAGTCTGCCTGATACTTACGGAAGGACAGTGGTTTGATATGATACATTTTTCCTGGATATACCGTGTATAATCTGAAATATGTTGAAACATATAAATAAAGCTGATATCAATTCTTTGAAGTGACGTTATGCCAATTTTCCCTGCAATATTAAAAGCATATAGGTCTAAAGGTGTGGTTCACCAGTTCGAAATAATAATTTTTCAAAATGTCTTTTTTTTCTTATTTGACAGGCCCAGTGAAATAAGAAAAACAAAGGTTCCGTTAGTTGCCGATCAGAACCGAAGACGGTTTTTACCGATTTCCGTGAATCACACTACACATTATCACGATGTAGTTCAAATCAAATCAATTCAACGTAATTTACAGTAAATAAAGGCCACCGGCCCATAATACACAACCATACATTTGAGCATACAATGTCATTTGAAAAGAGTAGTGTCAGACATACTATAATTGTAGAGTTGCTACATCAATATTTGTTTCTAAATTGTACATTATATGGCATACATATATTGCATTTTTTAAATCTCATTATCATAATTGTTCATTAATTTGCAAACATGATATACGCTGTATACTTAATCATTTCACATCGATTCTCATTTACATACACATTTTTTTACGAAGAAGACGTCACTTTTATTGACTAAAAACAATTACCGATGCCATTTCTGTTTCTATTGCGTAGAAATCACCGTGTCCAAACGTTTCCGGAGGAGGCGGTGGAGGTAACGTTGGATGACGGTGGGGTAACGTTTAATGGAGGTGGGATTGGCGATCACCGGTAAGAAAACTATCTTTTTTAACTATTGTTGATAGTTTTTGGAAAATCTGAGTCGAGCAAGATGATGTCGTATCATTTCTGATCATTCTGATCATTCAGGAAATACAAGGAATTTTCTGTGTAAACATTGGCACAAGTGTTTTAAAGTGCTAAAAACTGTCTTGTTACCGAACATAATTTGATATATCATATTCTTTTATAAGCAACACCCTCCTCAACATTATATTTTTACCTCATTCGGTCTTTTACTGGTGTAAAATTGATTTAGTGACGGCTTTATGGTGAAAAATCAGCGTAACGATGGAGGAGCTGGTGGAGCTGTTTGAAAGTTGCGTAACGCTGGAGGATGGTGACTTACTAAAATCACTTTTCTAAGGATTCCGATGCAAGCGGTCAATGTTTCGGCTGTAACAATGTTGTAAATGTATTTCAAAAATGTTACTATGGTGTGTGTATGTGTATGTATGTACTGTAAAGAAAATCAAACTGATAATTGCCATTATGAGCTGTATAAAAGACATACATATTTTAATAAGTATGAAATAATGCACAACTAATACTCTAAGCATAGTTAAGTGTAATCAGTTACCCGGGAGGATTTTTACGTGAGTTAGTGCCAGTCATTAACCTTTATAAGTTTGTCTTCTTTATATTGGACTCGCCATGAACTGTCCTACAGAAAAGTATTTATATAAGACATTCGCCGTGTGATCATTTGCGGTATCGCACTTTTAACCAGATTTATAAGCCTTTTCCAATTTTAATGAAACTGATTGACATTATATCCTTACAGATAGCACCATTAGCACTCGAGTTTCGTTCCTCAATTAATCAAAAGTGTCGAAACTGGCGACGTACACTCGGTAATAAAGACATTTTTGATCCAGTCGTGGTTACATATCGCTACATTTCAGTAACTGACAATGCTTTTGTGTATTTAACTGCCAAATGTATAAATAACTGTTAGTGTATTAGTGCATTTAACTGCCAAATTTATAAATAACTGGCAATTTTTTTGTGTGTTTAACTGCCAAATGTATAAATAACTGGCAATGTTTTTGTGTGTTTAACTGCCAAATGTATAAATAACTGGCAATGTTTTTGCGTGTTTAACTGCCAAATGTACAAATTACTGGCAATGTTTTTTGTGTATTGAACTGCCAAATGTATAAGTAACTGTCAATGTATTGATTTTAAATACATATACAGTTCATCCATTATAGCATATTGTGGAACGATGTATTATCAACACAGAACATTTTTGTAATATATTAGAATTTGAAATATACCGCGACAGTTGAACATGTGATGTACATAATTATCAATGTAGTCAATTAATTAATAAAGATAGGTTAAATTGTATCCGAAGAAAAGATACAGGATTGTACCATGGTACAAATAAGTGCGAAACGGAACGCTAGGACCTTTATCACACTTCGTCTTAAAATATACATGTACATGTATATTATATTTTCAAATGAGGCCAAAATTTCCATTTCTACACATAAATCAATTGTACTCCTATGAAAATAGTAACCTCCTATCATTGCGATACTATGGTGGCATAGTTCTGCCACCAGTTATCCACTTAACTAATGCGATAAGTTTCTAGTTAATCACTTAATTTTCGCGAAAATTATGTAGTTAACTAGTTAACTAACACGATAAGTTTCTAATTACGATAAATAACATAATTAAAATAAATTACTGTTAGTGCCACTTACTGCCACCACTTATCTAGTTAACCTTTGCGAAAACTATCTAGTTAATACTGAGACCATATAGTTGATGTTTTGTCTAGTATATTTTCTAATGTTTTTAGTAAAATTAGCTTGTTTTACATTTCCATTAGCCGGCATCTGTTGTTTTGGGATATAGTTTTTTATTGTTTTGCTTCATTTCTTGTGGATTTTGTAACATCTATGAAATGTTTTGTCCTACCGGTAACGGTTGAGGGCGGTAGTGATTGAAGATATACAATTGGTGTAAAGTTCAGCCACTGTATTTCAATTTGTATATTCAATAAACGTTATGATACAACATAAACATCCGTTTAGTAAATAACAGTATATACACTTTCATAGAATTATATAAGTGTAACAGGAAAAACACTTGTACATTGTATGTCCGTAGATATATATAGTAATATAGTACAGAGTTGCATAGTCACTGCTATTTAACATATTTGTCTGAAGTTGTTATTGTTCATGTTTAAAGTTAAAATGATAAAAATGTTAGTTAGAAGTCCTGATTAAACAGTAAGCACGTTCGCAGAATCCACGCGTCGCGCCTATCGGCCAAAACCGCTGCATTACTTAAGAACTACATTGTGAATGTTGAAATCCGAAAACTAAAGAATGCAACTAAGTTAATAAAGTGGTCATCACAGGTACGATAAGCGGATAGATTTTGCTAAACGAATTATCGTGTATAAATGTACCTGGCTGATAAAACAAGTACATTAAAACATGAATCTACATAAATAATATTTTTTTTTAAAATTTGAATAAAACGCTTTCCATATAAGTTCATTGTAAGATACACTTACAGGTGTAACAATATTTGGGGATTTATACAGAACGTTTTCGGTGCCGATTTTTTCTATTTCTTTTGGTAATGTTACACTTTAATTTTCGATGAATCAGGACTACCTTGGTAGTCTTCTGGTTATCCTATTAAAAAGTTAATGTCTAGACTTGTTGTGGATCTTTGAAAACTATAGACCTTGTTTTATTCTGTTATTTTTGTTTGTTTCTTTTTTTTTTTACATTATGTAGCTTTTATAAACAAAAGAAACGCCTTACAATGTAATATTCGTGAGAACGCAAGTTCGTATGTCAGGCTTTTCTTGTCCGGACTACTCCAACTTAGGTACTGTTCAGATTTTCATGAAACTTGGTAAGAAATATCTGTATGAAGTCAAATTGCGCGTGTTGTCGGGGTGTTTATGTTCATCAGCTTTTAGCGGAGGTATTGCCCTTTAAATTCGTTTAATGAACAAATATAATTATTGTCAAGACTACTTCATAACATAATTTGAGGATTCTTAGTTGAAAATATCAGTTTAACGTCTAGTTGCACATATACAGCGAGGGCATCCTTGTCATTAAACACATTTCTACCATAGTTTATAGTATATTTATTGTTAAACAATATATAGATTATTGTTTAGTCTTTATTTATCAACCAGACTTTCTCATAGTGCTTTTGATTAAAAAAGCCTTGTCAGGCAGATTGTTTTAAATTGGCGTTGGCCATTTACAGGACATGTGTTTGGTAGTTTGGTAAATGACAAATTACTAAATGGAGATTTTGTTTCTTCAAAACTAATCAAACTTCCACCTGACATGTTTAACAATAAACATTTATATAAACTATATCCCAAAAAACAACATGTACCGACTAATGGCAATGTAAACCAAGCTACTTTGGCTAAGAAAATTAAAAGATATACTAGACAACACATGTATATACATGTACTATAGTTGAACTTCCCTCATCCATGCCTGTTACTTTACAAACCAATCGTAACCTCTCGAAAATAGACTGTTTAGCGATTTAATGAGTAAAAACCAAGTATTCCGAATATTAAATAACTGGTAACACGAACATTATTTAGTTATTCAGTTAG
Source organism: Panopea generosa (assembly GCA_029582155.1). Classification (NCBI taxonomy): domain Eukaryota; kingdom Metazoa; phylum Mollusca; class Bivalvia; order Adapedonta; family Hiatellidae; genus Panopea; species Panopea generosa. The sequence continues at coordinate 18,914,797 of CM055894.1, read as the reverse complement.
CTAAGTAAATTTGTGGTGGCAGTTGCAGAGCAGTAAATAGGCAACTTTTTGCGTTAAGATATTTATCTTAACTGGAAACTTATCGCGTTAGTTATCTAGATAACATTTTTTTTTCGCGATAGTTAACTAGATAAGACTAAAGTGGTGGCAGAAATGGGCACTTACATACATTTATTCTAGTAAAGATATTTATCTCAACGAGAAACTTATCGTGTTAATTTACTAGATAACTTGATATTTTTCGCAAAAAAATGTGGTTAACTAGGAACTTATCGCGTTAGGTAAGTGGATAACTGGTGGCAGAACTATGCCACCATACGATACTCACCTTAATCATTTAATAAAATTAGTTATTATCTTTTTATAAAGCTAGTGCTGGCTTACAAGTTTTGAAACCATGAGTAAAACATCTTTAAAAATACAAAATGGTCGTTACTATTATTTTATCACACAGATCCAAACGTTTTGTCATTGATGATTTTAAGTCTTTCAACCATTTACTAGAATATTGCCCTTTTCCAAAATCACGAGTGATATTAAGTACTGTGGTATTTTAATATCATGTACATACATTTCAGAAAAAAATTAATGAAAATGTCAAGAGTGAAATAAAGTAATTTAACTTATTAACTACTAAAATAGCTTTTATAGTTATATACCCAATATTGAATAGAAGAAAAACATTATACAGTCAAACCTGTCTTAAGCAGCCAGTCATTGGAAGGAGCAAAAGTGACCTTTTTAGACAGGTTAATTTGCTTTGAAATCATAGAAATAAGAAATAGCAATTGTGGCTGCTTAATAGAGGTGACCCGTTACACATGTTTGACTGTTCTAGTTTGCTATTTTGAACATAAACGACACATTTTCTTAAATTTTTCATTAATTTTAAAAATATTATATATATGGCATTAAGTCCTACATTACGGCACCGGAAGGATAGTCAGTAACGATCATGGCACCTATTCGTGACCTGTGCATGGGAAAATGCATGTTGCTTTTAATTCGACGTTTAAATAAAACATTTACTTCTTTTCCTCTCTATTTTTCACTCAAGTATTAAAGACAAAGCACTGTGATATTCCTAAAACGATCTCGATATATACATAACATATTGAGGATTTTCCGTGTGGATGTTTTGATAAAATCGATGTCTCGTGTGATATAAGCATTTCAGGCATTTTTTAACTTGATTTGTCTTATATGAGCCTATTTCATCGTCGTTACATATTGTAATAGTTTTACATTGTATTGGCATTCGAGCAGACAAGTGTTTGTATCGAAAACAACAAAAAAATGGCTATTAGTAAATCCACCATCCTCCAGCGTTACGCAACTTTCAAACAGCCCCACCAACTCCTCCATCGTTACACTGATTTTTCACCATAAAGCCGTCATTAAATTAATTTTACACCAGTAAAAGACCGAATGGATTAAAAATATCATGTTGAGGAGGGTGTTGCTTATAAAAGAATATGATATATCAAATTATGTTCGGTAACAAGACAGTTTTTCGCACTTTTAAAACATTCGTGCCAATGTTTACACAGAAAATTCCTTGTATTTCCCGAATGATCAAGAAAATGGCTACAGTCTGCACAGATTCAGTGGCTGTCCAGTGATCAGAAATGATACGACATCATCATGCGCGACTCAGATTTTTAAAAAAATTATCAACAATAGTTAAAAAAGATAGTTTTCTTACCGCTGATCGCGAATCCCACCGCCATTCAACGTTACCTCACCGTCATCCAACGTTACCTCAACCGCCTCCTCCGGAAACGTTTGGAAACGGTGGAAATGTTGTCGAAAGAGTTGAAAATGTAATTTCAACTTCCGGAACATTGCTATGGACACAAAGTACGCAAATCAAACCGTGCAAGCTTGTTTCGGAACTGCCGGAATCACGGCAAGGTCTTTTGAAACCGAAAGCGAAATGATTTTTAATTTTCGCCTTTCTCTACTTCCAATACGTTTTCTTTAAGTTTTATGCAACAATAATGATTTTGCACAGTACACTATCAGAGCGAAATTAGCTCTTATTATCACACTCACTGTTAAACCCACATACTGCTGTAAAATAGGCATAACGTCACTTTGAAGTCTAGGACAATCATTCGGTCTTAACATTGGACATATGATAGCCACCTACATGTATATGGACAAGCCAATTGCCTAAGTCATAATTCTCGGTCCGCTCGTTCAATTTTGATCGGAGTTATTTGTAGTGTAATTTTTTAAAAATATCGTGTTTATGTAAAAAGCTATAGGTCATTTTAAGGTATCTAGCTAAGTTAAAAAGTGCAAAAATTGTATCATGATAACTTTTGCTTTTGTTTTACTAATGCTTGCTTTTCTGTATATTATACGTCAAGGAAATTGAAGTAAAATAATGTTTATGTAGGAATTAAAGTTGTCATTCTTTTCAATGGTTTTGCTTCTGTTGTTTCATTTACCATTCATTAAACAAAACAATGCCACGTATTACTAAACACGTAACTTGACTCGGAATGGGTGATATTAAGCTGTAGTGTAAAAAGGTAATAGTAACAGTTGTCAACTTCTATTCAATAAAATAATTAATAATTTATAAAAATATGGCCGAGAGAAGAAAATTTAACATAGTAACTTCCTGAACAGTGGCACGACGGGTCATGGATGAACCTGACTCAATAAATACAAAGATTTTTAAAGATAATAATAAATAAAGTAAGTAAGATATTAAAGCATTCACAATTGAGGTTTTTATTTTATGCTTTTTGATGAATTATAGAGATTTCTCAATGGATTATTAATGGTAATCCACTGTTTCAAACAGTGAAATAATGAAAAAAATATTTTTTTTTGTCCTTGCGTACTAATTTTAAAAAACATTTTATTATTTAAAAAAAAAAAAAAAGAGTACATTATTTTCTTTATTAATTCAATGATATCTAATGGCGACTTAAGGTCAAAATAAACAAAAAAATATTTAAATGCATAACATAAAAAGAACTATTTTGTTTCGCTGTAAGATCAAATGATATTTCGTCTCGTGATCATAAAAAAAATGATATTCCCACTCGTGATAATATGATTTTTAGTGATCTTTTGATGAAAAATAATACGATCTAATACCAAAACAAATACATATCGTCTATATAAAAAGCACGTATCACAAGGAAGCGTTAATGCCATATGGTAATAGCTTATATATAAGAATCATGGGAAACCAAAGACTCGAGTTTGACTGGTTCTGTTAACAAGAGGTAAGTAATGAACTATACAAAACACCTCATGGACAGGCTTTGGCTAAAAATGTATTTGCCTCAAATGTTGTTTAGAAAAACCTATCGTACAACACAGAAGAGCAATGTTTCTTGTTTCAATGAAGTATGCATTGTAGATGCTCTTGCAAATTTTCTTATCATTCAAATCTTTATTGAACTTAAACTAAGAAGATAAAGCTTTTTACCATTTCTGAAGAACACGCAAGAATTTTGACCACTATAAAACTGATATCAATATAGAGCAGTTTTTCGTTGCATGCAATATATTTTTGGAAACATAAACCATCATGGTAATGGAAGTATCTTGATCGCTGTCCAACTCTGAATCCGCCAGTGGTTGCAATATATATATATATATATATATATATATATATTGATCGATTGATTGATTGATTGATTGATTGATTGATTGATTGATAGATTGAATTAATGAATATTTAGCGTCATCTTTATGCCATCGAAGGCAAACAGACGATCAGGTAACCTAACCAGTTTTTCCCGGGATCCAGTACACGAGCACACAACATCTCCGCAATTAACGGATAACTTTCCACTTGACTCAGCGGTGAGAGACGAATGATAAGGAGACACAATGTCATATGTCAATCATCACGGAGACTGTGGCCGGGTGGGGATTCGAACTCACGATCCATGGGTTGATAATCAGACACGCTACCAACTGAGCAAATCGGGCCCGTTAACAATATGATATTGCACAAAGAAAACATTTTAAAGACGGATTAAAATAGTGTGGTCTCGGGCGGGAATGGTGAAACGTGTTGATCGAAGTTTCCGTCTGTTGTTTTCATTCTTATCGTCTTAACATACTGGCTAGAAGTACTATAAACTCTTACAACATAGTCTGTGTACACGACAACAATACACATACCCGCTGACCGTTATTTACTTCTTGGGTGATTTTTGGCATTTTGTAATATTTGAGAATTTTTTGTAAAACTTGAAATTACTAAACATTTCTAAACATTATATGCTTATTGACACAATATACCGTAATATATGACAGAAATCGGTAAGAGAGTAATGGCCATTCACCATATATTGATTGTTAGCAAGTATTTATAAAATCCATCTGTGCATGACAAAGTTACAGGCCGGACACGAAATCTCACACAAACTTGAAGTGTTGTCAAACAAACTCAAATAGTGACCTTGACCTTTGCGTTACGAGTGTGGGTTTTACTCGCGACTAGTCATCATGTTATGTTGATCATTTGTAGCAAGTATCATTAAAATCCATCTATGCATGACAAAGTTACAGGCCGGACACGAAATCTCACACAGACTCAAAGTGTATTCAAACAAACTCAAATTGTGACCTTGATCTTTGAGGTACGGGTGTGGGTCTTACTCGCGACACGTCGTCATGTTATGTTGATTATTTGTACCAAGTATCAACAATATCAATCTATGCATGACAAAGATGCAGGCCGGTGTTGTTTGCTTAACATTTTGGTTATCATATCACGATGTGACTAAAACTGTTATGTTATATGTTCCTTTGTCATGTTACCGCCTTTCTACAGTGATAACCATTATATGTGTATTTCCGATTCTTATCTTTTAAACTGAAAAACAGAAAAATATAGTGATAATCATAAGATATGCGTAATCTTGTCTGTCAGACCGAGAGGCAATGCTACGACCGTTTGAATGTAATGTGGCAGCTTGACGCAGTACGACACCGATAACATGTTCATGATATTACGAAACACGGTTATGTGAAAGGAAGCGTAATAGTCAATATCACACATAAATTTGCAAACTCATGCTTAATTGGCAATATCATGTCTTAATTGATTGGCAAAGTAACGCCTTAATGAGCAAAATCACGCCTTAATTGGCAATATCACGCCTTAATTGGCAAAGTAACGCCTTAATGAGCAAAATCACGTCTTAATTGGCAGTATCACGCCTTAATTGGCAAAATTACGCCTTCATTGGCATAATCGCGCCTTCATTGGTAATATCATGCCTTAATTGGCAGATTCACGTCTTTATTGGCAATATCACGTCCTAATTGGCAATATCACGCCTTAATTGGCAAAATCTGTCCTTAATTAGCAATATCATGTCTTAATTGGCAAAGTAACGCTTTATTGAGCAAAATCACGCCTTAATTGGCAAAATTACGACTTTATTGGCAAAATCACGCCTTAAATGGCAGTATTACGCGATAATTTAGTGGCAGTATCACGCCTTAATTGGCAAAATTACGCCTGCATTGGCATAATCACGCCTTAATTGGTAATACCATGACTTAATTGGCAAATTCACGTCTTTATTGGCAATATCACGTCCTAATTGGCAATTTCACGCCTTAATTGGCAAAATCTGGCCTTAATTGGCAATATCACTCCTTAATTAAGTGGCAGTATCACGCCTTAATTGGCAAAATCACGCTTTAATTGGCAAAAATGTGGAGACTGCAGTCATTAGAGCTTGTGGTTTAGAACTTTACGTAAAATTTTGTTGACATACGCGCATAAGAAATTTATATAACGTACATATTGTTGGCATTTGATAATTTTAAGGCGGATCGGTGCACATATATGCAACTCTTACATCATCTTTATTCAGATATGATAACGAGGTGATCAAGCAACAATTATACAACATGACCTGCTTTATAAGTCCCTTGTTCTGTAGATCCAACGCTTGCAATGTAATGAATGTATGTGTGCGCTATATATACATGTTGCAATATGTTTACATTTGGTAACGCTTTGTTTCCTTTTTAGGTGGTTGATATATCATAACTTACTGGAAGATGCATAAATATGCGTGTGTTACGTTTGATTGTTGTGTAATGTGAATTTGGTTTCCTGTTATTTCATGTTTCACGACTATGCAAATAATTGGTATCGTAGATATTGCAAGACATTGAGGACTAGCAAGTTATATAAATTCCGAATACATCTTCTCAAAGTTGAGATCTTTATACTTTTGGTCCCACACCATCACCGATTAAGTTGTGAAAATATGAAAACAGCCTGTCGTATGCATGCTTCTTTTATGGTCACGAGAATTCCAAAAAAAACCTATTCCAATTGAAAATAATGTGGAACATTATGATCTAGAACACGTTCATCAAGTACTGGCATATTATGACAGATATCAAGGTTGAACGACAGGCAAATTTGGACATATCTGTAAACGTTATAAACGTATTTCATTTTTACTGAGAGATGTTAGCAGGCCGATAGCAGTGAACAATAGCTAATTGACATTTTTCAAAGCGGAAAAACTTCCCAGAGTAAAAGAAAGATTTATTTTAAAATGTCTTATCTCAGTCACAGCGCTGAAAAACATTCACACGTATAGGCCTACATATTTAATAAAAGAAATACCAACATACACTAAACAAAACTTGTATGAGTACAAAACGCCACTCATCATAATAACAACGATTAAACACTCGAATGATTAAACTTCCTTAATTAGATTTGAGTGGCCATATCCATCTGAGACATCGTCAACAATGTATTGTTGACTAGTGCTTTGTCTCAAACACTTGTATTATAAGTACTATCTAAATACAAGTATCATACTATTAGTCCTTTTGTTGTTTATTTTAATACAATTGTTTACCGATTCAGCTAAAATTTCTAGCGTATATTTATTATGCTACAGTGAATTGTAAAAAGAAGCTGGACTTGATATAGGAGGATAAGAAATACGGACAAGCAACATAATTTAAACTCATCTTTGTATCGTTCATTAACTACTTGTGATAGTTTGAATATCTAACTTAAAGGGAGCGAGGAAATCGTCCGCTGGCTGGGGAACAAAGGAATTTAATGTGAGTCATGATTATTTCGAATTTTGTATTTTTTAACATAATATATAGATGAAAATGTGAAATATAATTTTATTTCACAGAGTTCGCACTACTAAAGGGGTATGCCGACGTGATTTAGCATGACAAGTCAGTTTTAACTATGGAATTTAATTGGTATTTAACTGCACCACACATTGTTTTTGCCTGAAAAAAAAGAGAATGTATGATTAATAATTTCACTATTGTAACACTGAAATTACCAAAACAAATCACCGAGTAATTTCTTTAAATCATATAAAATAAAAAAAAAATTGTCTAAATGTAACAAAAATATCAAAAGATTAACGATTTACTTTCAGGTCAATTTATTTGTTTGTCTTTTTCATATAGAGATAGCATGCAGATATACATGTATCGTAAATTTAGTTTCATTATATACATCTACATACTACTCCCAACAAACAATTTCTGATTATTACTGGGAGGCGCTGTCGGGGAAAAGCAAAGGAAATAGAAAAAAAAATGAAATATGATATATGAAATTTTAAAAACAAAAAAGCTATACATATATTTTCATTTAAAAATTACTACATTTCTAGTGTTAAAATCAAGACTTGTTTAGAACTTGACTGTGTGCAAACCAACATAAACTGATTTAGGCTGATACTGGCTTTAACACAACTTGGTAGGCTATTCCAATTTGTAATTGTTCTAGGGAAGAAGAAGTTCTGATGATACAGGGTCCGAGAAAAATGTACATCATATTTTAGATTTTTTTTTAATTAAATAGAGGTGATCTACAGCAACTATGTTGTTTTCTATTTTAAAAAGAACGATAAGTAATGAATTGATTCTTCTCTGATGAAGGGCTTGCCAGTTTAATATTTTATATAATTCATGGTATATAACCAGAAATCAGGCTATCTAAAACTTACACTTTCTGGCCGCCACTACACGTTTGTCTTTCTTGCAAAGAGTATATCTCAAACACAATTATGTTGTTTTGTCAAGCTCCTTGGCCGAGTGGTATAGGTGGCGGTCTCAAGAACTTGACTATTACAGTTGATGTCATGAGTTCGAACCAAGTTTTGCTCAAACAACTGCGAGAAAATTGGTCAGTTACTTTAGGAAAGATGGTAGTTCTGCTCTGATCTATGTATAAACATCTGAGGTATTCGTCTAACAATGAAAATAGATACAATATATATAAAACCTGTAATACATGTATGTGGAAAATTAATTGCATTATGTAAATTCAAAATGATATTCAATACATAATCATTATAGAACACTTCACATACAGAAGATAACATACGTAATAGTTATGTTTTCACACTGCTCTATTCCTGGCTGCTTTTCACACTGTTTTTTTTTTAAGTTTTAATTAATTATTTAGAAAACTTATCCTGGTCTTGAAATGTTATTCATAAATGACGTTATAAATGAAACCAAAACCATATGCCAGTATACTGGAACCAGTGCAAAGTCATGATTAAGTTCGGGAAATATTTAAGTATCTACATAAACAAGTTGATGAAACTGAAAACCTGGTTAAAGGAAGGTTATATCGTCGGTAAAAAAATATTGGGGTAAAACAACAATATTTTACTTTGTGATTTTAAGGAAAAGGGGAACTCCGCCATTAGATCACCAGTAACAAAGGCCCCCGATGAGAGGCTTAAACTTGGGTTATAAGTACATTAAACCTTGCTCTTCCTCTTCCGTAACACCATAGAACGTGGCAGTGTCAAAACAGTAGCTTCGAAAACATTCTCAAATGTCAAAGCTTTACATTTTTCATAATTTTATACACAAAGCCATTCAACTAGAATCACGAGTCACCATAGTAACCGTATTCCTTAATTTTCGTTCTTTTATTTTGTAAGAAAAGACAATTCATGATTTTCTTTTGTCTTCACATTTCTTTTTTTCAGATTATTAGTTCTTTTCTCATCTTTAATCTCTTATTAGTTTTCATTTTTATGTATATGTGAAAATTCTTATATAACTTTTTATCTAGTTTTCAGATGACGTACATGTACATAGCTTGAATATTTTGAAACAACCAGCGGACCAAATTGAAGAAAGTGGTCTGTCTTACCAGCATCTAGGCAACTTTCACAATGATACGCATTGTGTATGTTTTAGTTCTCTGCTTTTTATACGGTGCCCATGCACACAAACACCTCTGTTATGTCCAAGGAACTCGAGCCAACTGTTCGGGTCATGGCCGTGAACTTACCTACATTCCAAGACTCGGAGATTGGATAAATGACATCGCATTTGATAATGACTATCTTCCAAACGTTAACGTTCGTACCTTCTTAAATATCAGCGTTCATGGAATAATACAATTAAGTATCAGAAATAACTGCATTCAAAATATATCAGCGAACTGTTTTGACTCTTTCGAGCGTCTGGAGAAACTGGACATATCTGGAAACAGCATTTCGGCGAACCAATTACGAGTACTTTTACGGGGCTTAGCAACTTTGTCTGACTTAAGATGTTTGTTTTTAAACTCACTTTCTTTGGAAGTCGTGCCCAAAGATTTATTTTCGCATATGAATGGAAGTTTGCTCCATGTTCTGTCTCTAAGGCATAATAATATCCTTAATATCAACAAAGAGATGTTTCAAATTCTTACTAGGTTAGAAGTTATTGATTTAAATTACAATAAGATTCAACACGTGCAGCTTCCATTTTTAAATCATTTAAAGAAATTACATTTGAACTATAATTACATTGAAAACTTCCCAGATTTTTGTTATAGGGAAAACAGTAACCAAAATGAACCTCTCGCCCCTCTACTTCACGAATTGCTCATCAGAGGCAATCATATATCATATATCAACAATGCTAGTCTGCTTTGCTTATCACAATTAAAACTCCTGGGTATTTCTGAAAACAGAATTTCGATACTTCCAAATTATATATTTTCAGTGCTTCCAAACATAACAGCGCTTTACATGAAATTCATGAAAGTTCGACGTATGCAAATTGAACCCCATGCATTCGACTCATTAACTTTGAAAAAGCTGGTTATGCGTAATTTAGTTCAAGTTGACAAGTTACTCGTCTCACCAAAGGAATCATTTGCACGCGTACCAAATCTACAATATCTAGATTTTGGAGATATCGGTCTTGGGGCCGTATCTCACGAGATTACGGTGGAAATGTTTCAGCCTTTAACAAAATTAAAGTTCCTTTCACTGTGGGGAAACAACTTAGGATCTATTCCTGATGGATTATTTGCAAATAAACCTTATTTAACTGCAATTGATCTCTCTCAAAATTTATTAACTTCTATCAGTCACGACCCGTTCAAAAATATATCTAGACTGGAAGCTCTTTATTTAAGAATCAACAATATAAGGCGAATTGAAAAAAATATGTTTACCGAGAAAACATTTTCTCACTTAAAAGAGCTTGACCTCTCCGTTAATAATTTTATATGCCAGTGCAGTTTGCAGTGGTTTATAGAATGGTTAAGAAATAGTAAAACTGATATTTATCTTAGATATTACCCAAAAGAATATGTATGTGTGAATCCTGCCAAAATGCAAGGGAAACGTCTTTCAGATGTATCATTCACCTACAGAGAATGTCACCCATGGGGAATGGGCTTCAAAATAGGTGTATTCGGCGGATCATCTTTGTGTTTTATTGGCATCATAGGGATAATTGTGTATAGGAAACGATGGAGCATAAAGCATTATATATTTCTTATGACAAAAAGACGGAACTACGTAAAAGTTGAATGCAATAATTTTATCTACGATGGATTTGTAGGGTACAGTCAGCATGATTATGAATGGGTGACGGAACATCTACTACCTACCCTGGAAACACGTGAAGGGTACAAGTTATGCATCGCTAATAGAGATTTTAGACCAGGTATCTTCATACATGACAATATAACTAAATGCATGAACAAAAGCCGAAAAATTATTCTCATTCTTACAAATGAATTTGCCAAAAGCGGTTGGTGCACGTATGAATTAAAACTTGGCCATACAAAACACATTGAAGATGAAACTGAACTTATTATCATCATGCTTAAGAAGCCGGAAGCACGATATATGAACAAATCTCTCAAACTTCTGCTTGAGACGACGACATACATAGAATGGACAGATGATGAGATCGGTCGACAACTATTTTGGGAGAAACTCAATTATTCTATGAAACAATAACATTAAAAAAACTTCAAGTAGCAAAATAAAAACAATTTTGGCAGCAACATAGGGTCATTCGTAATGTAAGATTTGTAAAGATTGTGATTAACGTTTGATTTTTACTCGCTTTAAATATATCATTTATGCGCCTTTGTTACGTTGTCATACTCGTTGTTTACATTCTTACTGGATTTTTGATTCTATAAACCGCACTGTGTAATAGAAAATAATCCACACGTTATACAACCGAACCAATCTTATTAAGTAATTGAAGTTTATTTATCTCATTCAGAAAGAAAATATAAAATAACATATCCAATGCCCCATCTGGTAGAAGTATACACAAATTTCGATTCAACTGATTGATATTGAGATTATGATTGGTAAATCTTTATTTTTTTGTGGGAGTGTTGTTGTGGGTTTTATTTGCTATTTAACAGGGTTAAATGCCAATTCAAACACATAACGGAGAATGATCTCAGATGTGCATCCGTATAAACTCATTTGAGATTAATAGACAAATGGTATTCAATTTAAGGCACAGAACGTTCCAAAAAGAGAAAAATGGCAGCCTCTCTTTATTTGAATCTGTTTGTAAACTTTGGTCAAATAAAAGGGCTAGGAGCCATTGGGGTCCTGCAAAGGGACTTTGATTTTTACATTAGAATACAATGGGAAACAGGAAATTATGTTCTTCTATGTACTTTCAAACATATTGATGACTGGTTTTGTAAGGGGGTATAGTGAATATGGAGAGTGATGTATATTAAGTACATTGAATTCAACTAAGAGAATGAAATTTATTTGAAATACATACTATAACTTAGGGATAGAATTTTTAAATAGATAACTAAACTTGAAGATTGATTTTGATAATAATATATAATTCAATTTAATGGCAGAACAATTTCTTTCTAAGTATATAAGATTTTTAAAAACTATGCATTTGGGTATTGATTTTTATATGTATAGCAATGTAGATCATCTGGGAGTTTGTTCAACTGTCTTTAAAATATTTTACTTGGAGATTAAACTTTCTTTGATATATGTATATAAAACTCTTATCATCTTCGAAACAGAACTATGAAATATTTATTTTGTAGCTTAACATTCTAAATAAATAAATTATAATAGTATTCAGGCTTATGTATTTTGTTGTGCCAAAGCATGTTTGTACATAGTAATCTCTACTACATCACTTTTCATCAGTATGCTTTTATAATGTTCGGGCTACATCTGACACACACTTTATTATTTAATTTCTACGTGATAATTGGTTGTTCAGGTCTTAGTACTCCAAGTACTTTGATTAAGTAATGGTTTTCATGAGACGCGTGTGAAACTGTGCCATTTACTGTGTTTGCAACACAGATTCGTGTAGCATCTACAAACTGGGAGTCTAAGCCTGGCCGAACTGCACTTGTGAGATTTGCAATGGTTATGTTTGGTACCGCATACAATGTAGATAAGTGATTCCGTGGGAGGACTGGTGATTTTACTTTGAGCGTTCCGTATGCTAACCTTGTTCAATACAGTGTTGGGAAACACTGGTGTGTTTGAGCTTGTTTATGCAACAGTGGGGTAGCAATAAACATAACAGCGGTTTGCATGGATTGTGTAGACTGCATATCAATAGTTTGCATGGAACGAGGCGCTTTTGAATGATAGGTTGCATAGTAAAGAGATAACTAAAAAATAAACTTGATTGTTCTGGGAAATGTAAAGAAAGAAAGATAACTAGTCAAGATATTTCCTACCCATTTTATCAAGTTATTTCCCTTTCATGATCTTCACAAAATTACAATTTTTCAATAACTTTCTTTGAGCTGTTATCCCACTTTAAACATAATCATACTTACCTTATTTTATGTAAATTCGGGATAACAAATCATAAATCATGCAGATATAATGGCTTATTTTATTTACACGGACTTGGTTTTATGTTAATGTGACAGCGGATGCACCAGTAACATCCTACAGTGTTGCATTTCTACCGATTAGTCCACTGCATCTGTCACTTAATTCTATGTTTGTATCGCCACTATCGCTGCGTCCTGAATTGATAACTCTGTCTTTCAAATGCTATAGTCTATGTTAGATATACTCGTAGTGTAACTTTCATGATGGCTATTTAAGGAAAGCGTTTTGTTGTTAAACGTCCATACAATGTGACCTAAATAATTCCTCTATCCAAGTTAGTCATCCATGAAGGTCGCACTTACCAATTACATCCTCTGAATGACGATAGTAAGATTATTGCGCCTAAGTAATTAGACCTGCGTAAATTGGTTGAGTATTATATTTTTGAAAATGCTTAAAATGGTCATTGGAACTTTTCTATGAGTTTGTTTAGTTGACATTGAGTACTGTTGGAGGAAGATATCAATTTAAAAATGCGTAGTGATACACTGCAACAAATTGGCGGAATTAATCAAAAATCAAGGCGTGACATCAACCCCGTGTTTGTTCCTCCATATTTGCTCTAACAGAGCACCATCTCTGGAAACAAGACACTTTTAGAACCATTGGTAATGTGTTCAGTGTTCCAGAAACGCATGTCTCTACATGTAGACAACACAGACTTAATTTGTGTATGGTGAGGTGAATTGGTTCACGTAAACATCGATCGCCACATGTCAATTCATATCTTATGAATTTGCAACAAAAGTTAATATCTTATACATTTATATCATTACTCGATTTACACCACCATGTTTCGTTTATATGGCGTTAAAAACTGTGTCGAGTTAATTAACGAAACAGCAAAATTCACACCTCTTACATTTGTTTTTGTTATAAACTTGATGCATCGTTAGTGTTAATGTTAAAAATAAGTTGTTTATTTCTCTTATAAAATGCACATTTTTATTAGCTGGTTATGCCGCTTTAAATACAAAAGAAGAATAAACGATAAGTCTCTTACAGCAATAACATTTCTAGAGCTGCGTATTTAAAAAAAATATGATCAATTTTATTAAAATTTATGCTAAAGGTAAGAGATATGATCTTGATATACTGGTGTTTATTTGAAACACTTTTCAGTGAAATTATGAAATGAATTGAAGGAATATAAACGTTATAATAGGTGATTTGTGTCAAAACGTTCATGTCAAAAGCAAACGTAGACACAGATCCGGACATTGACATCGGGTGCAAGAATGAAAATTCTTCGTATATTTAAGGCAACAGTCTCTATGGTGATTGGCCATGAAATCTGTGTTAGTTACTGTCATGAGCTTGGATAAGCTGTATCTATTGTGAAGCACTATTTACCGCCGTTAAATAACTGTAAAGCTGTTGAAAAGGCAAATATATCTAAAATTAGGCAAAAACAAAGGTGGAGGGGGGACCTAAATCATTTAAAAGAGTTATGTCAGTTAGTAAAATAACTGTGACATACAAAACAGGTATATGTTACACATGAGTTAACAATAAAAATGACCTAATATGGGAGACTACACTTTTGTTTTGAAAACGAAAATTGTCACTAGGGCGGAGAACCCATCTTCAATTCCTTTTACAATCTATATCAACTGTATGTGACATAAGGGTTGATGCTTTAATATATAACTTTCAGTGGTACTTATCACACATGCCTCACACCAAATCGACACGCCTTACAGCCAAACTACCCAACTCACAATCACCCACACACAAACTATCTATCTCACACAGCCCATACCCAGCCTACCTAATCCCTACCTAACAAAAATACCCCACACCCAACCGAAACGCCTCACAGTCAACCTATCCATCCCAAACACGCCACACAAAACCTACATAACCCACATGCCCCACACCCATCTTGCTAACCCACACACCCATCTTGCTAACCCACACACCCATCTTGCTAACCCACACACCCATTTTGCTAACCCACACACCCATCTTGCTAACCCACACACCCATCTTGCTAACCCACACACCCATCTTGCTAACCCACACACCCATCTTGCTAACCCACACACCCATCTTGCTAACCCACACACCCATCTCATACCCACCACACTCAAAAGTATATCCTATTTTACGATAAAAACAACTGAGATATTTATGTCAGGATATCGGATCATTAACTATCTGTTCTATTGTGGATGTTCTGTTCTGTTGCCATTTGTTTATTTCTGTGTTGAACTTGCTCTATATTAAAAAGTATGCGTATTTAAGGTATACCTCGATGTTCCTATCTGATTTGTTAACATCTGGCGTAAATTTTCAATAATCACTAGTACAATAGAGACTCGGCAATTTAATAACGTACCGCAGTTTCTCGTAAACATCGCCCCCTAGCGGTAAGTGTTTTTCGACCGTTTTTTTTACTTATAAAATTATCAATATTAATGCATTTAAATATATTTTTAAATCACTTCTTTTATTTCATTTAGTAAGATTATAATTTTGACACTGTGGCAGATTAAACGCAAACCTTGTTGACGTTACATCTACTCATTACTACGGGGTTAATTAAACGCGGGTTTAAAAACAATGAGTTTTGAAAACTCACGTCTGACTGCGCAAATAAGCTTGAGAACAAGTTTCACGTATGTTTAACTTCATTCATTTTACTTTAATATGACAGAACAAAAGAGATGTTGTTGTCGTTAGCTTTTAAATAAAGTCGAGTTTAAATTAAAAATAAAACACTTGAAATGAACGACGTTTTTCTGCGATTTCGGACGACGTCGTATTTTACGTCAATATCAACTCGCTTGACGCCATCCTATATCTAAAACAATGTCTGGTGTTTTTAGTCTTTCATTTTGTAGAAACATTGTTGATATGTCTAAGAATCATATAAAGCTGTAATATACATTTTAGAAAGACTTCGAGCTTGATTTGTCTAAATTGTAAGAACCTGTGTCATAATCGATGACAAAAAACACAAAAGAGTTTAAAACAATATGTTTACGTACATGTTTAGGTCCTTGTATGGAATGCAATTGCTTATTTTCACACTTGCTTGAATGTATGTTAGCTAGTTTTTCACGTTCTGGTTACGCGTGTCTGGTTAACGTTTTGCATGCACTATGTTATCTCTGAAGCTATGTACATGTACTTATTTTAATTTACTATTCTAATGAGTGTTTTCGAAAAGCAGAACACACATTGCCTTCGATATCTCTTGCTCCAGTCACATGTATATACACTTAACGGGACAAGAAATATATATACATTAATAGCTTGACTGTTATTTTATGAATTGTCATTGTCGTTTATATTGTCATCAACTAATTTGTGGTTTTCGCATGTATTGACCAAATTGATTTTTTTCTTAACTCAAGTCATTGAATCAAAATGCTCGTTTAACCAAAAATGTATTTTTCCAGATAAGTTAATGTTTTATCAAAAAGACAATGATGTATGTAAATGACATTTGCCGTGGGTACCATTAAGCCTTTTTATTATCTTACAAAGTGCTCTTACCGATGAAATCTAACAAAAGAATAGATCAATATAACTTGAAATAGCAAATAAATGTTAGAAAGGTGTCTCCGTACAGTACGGTGCATCATGGTGCATTATTGTGTTAACTTACTAAACGAAAACGATTTCTAGTCCACAAAACAATCTCTATCTATCTTCGTTTATTGTTTAACTCCCTTTTTGGTATTATAACAGACGCGGAATCGGTGCAAGAAAAGGGAATTTAAAATTATTGACAGTATGATGTCAAATTGCAAAAGTGAGATTGAAAAACAGTTAAACGTATTAAATATACAGACAAGAGGTTGCAAATTATTTCAGAGCGTCGTCCGTGCATGTAGGTGAGATATTTCTTTATCACATAGATACTCATAGAGATCTATCCCAACCATCCCTGATTTATTATGTAGAATAATGCACAATGACAACAACTATTACAGTTCCCATAGTGCTCCATTGTAATGTTAATATTCAAATAACACGAGAAAAAAATCATATCTCTGAGCCGAAATTCTTCAACATGTGCAACTACACATTGCATTGACCGTAGTTCTGTTGACTATCATGGTTTTGTGATTTGTTCTGTCTGTCTGTCTGTCTGTCTGTCTGTCTGTCTGTCTGTCTGTCTGTCTGTCTGTCTGTCTGTCTGTCTAGCTGGCTTTCTGTCTCTCATTCTGTCCGTCCGTGCGTCCGTCCGTCTGGCTGTCTATCTCCTTCTCTCCCCATTCGTACCTATATATAGTGAAGCACTGTTATACAATATTTATATGTATTATGTAACATAATAAAAACCATTATGACTAAGTGAATATTAAAGACAAACAATTACACAGAATGTTACAATTTGCGGTTTACATATATATTAGAGGTAAGCGGCAACACCGAAAAACTTATTTCTTTACCACACAAATGAAAAATCAAAATTGGCAGATGCAAGTTACCTTTAACGCTATCCATCTATTTAAATATACCATTATACTGCTACACCCAGAGCCCAGAGATCCTGTTTCCGAAATTTGAAAGTTTTTGGAGATTTAATTTGCTCACCTTTGGGCTCACACATGTTGTATCTTAAATCCTGAATTACACAGTATACTATCAACGTATAATGTATTGTCACTTTATAGATATAAAGTAGTATAACTATATAATATAATTTATAGTTCATAGCATATTACCAAATATTTCATAAATATATGCATACATATCACTAAGATATTGTCAATAATTATATTGATATGCCATTGTTTTATTGTCTGTACACATACTGTTTTTTTTTTATAAGAGTTGGTATAAAATTTACTCACTTATACAGTTTTCTATGAATACATATTTGGCGATATGCCTTAGTCGTTTTCTCAATATAACGTACCTCTCATAAATGAGGTATTGGGTTCGAGTTAAGATCGGGTAACACTGTACTTTATGTAAGAGAGTCTGTCGCCTGTGCCTTATAAAATATTATGATGTAAGTCAGTCAGTCAATATTTTATTATAGTTTCATGTGCGTAATATACATGGCTGAAAAGACATAGCAAGCAAAAAGAATAGATAACATCCTGCCCAATGGACCTATAATTAATTTTGTTCCGTTCTGCAAATAGAGAAGTGCATTTCTGAACACTGAGCATATTGCCAATGGTTCTAAAAGTGCTTTTCCAAGATAGTTCTTTATTGGTTCAAATATGCAGGAAAACACTGGGTTGATGAGATCGCTTTTTAACAATTTCGATGGTTTGATGAAACCGATTCATTTCGGACAATTCCGCCAACTTGTTGTAGTGTATCACTATGTATCATTTAACTGTTACATCTTTATTCAACAGAAACCAATGTCATCTTAAAGTTGAAGAACTCATGGAAATGTTACACTGTTCCTATATGCACAAATAAATATGACAATTTTTAACATATCAACAAAAATAGTGTTAAATCGATTTACACTGCGTGCATGCGTGCGTGCGTGCGTGCGTGCGTGAAAATATGTGCATGTTATTTACTCAACTTGTTATGTGTTTAATTATTTACATGTAATTACAACATTGTAATTTGATGAGAAACTATGTATAGTTTAAATCAATAGAATATTATTCTTCTTCTCCTTTTTCATGTTTTTTAAAAGGATTCACGTATAAACTTTTACTCTACAATTTATAAGCTAAAAGAGAGAGAGAGAGAGAGAGAGAGAGAGAGAGAGAGAGAGAGAGAGAGAGAGAGAGAGAGAGAGAGAGAGAGAGAGAGAGAGAGAGAGACGACCCGGTCTGGTCAAAAAAATTGTACTAAAAGGGTTCTTGCATACTGTAATAATATACAGTTTATAACCAGGACATGTTGGCCAGGTGTTAGTATAATGTCAGGTTGTGGGTTACTATATCATTTTTCAGAAGCATAACCTTCTGTTCAAGAAAACTTAACTGTAATAATTAGCCATTAATTTTGTTCTGCGGCCTTGAATCATCAACAACTATTATTAAGGGAAGTAGTCAATGATTTGCAGAAATAATTCACTGACTACCTCTCCACGTATACTCGCAGAGATAGTGTGTGTCTATGACTGATGAATACCAATCAGTTGATGAAATTATATAATTAAAACACTGTCGAAAAAGGCGCAAAAGCAATTAACATACGCGGAATGTATGAGTATAAATAGACAGACAGTAGGTATGAGCGTACATGCGTGCGTGCGTGCGTGCGTACATAAATACGTATGTGCGTGCGCAATTGGAAAAGTGCGTAAGTGCAGACAGACAGGCAAACACACATGCATTCCTTATATATGCAACACGCTATAAAATGAGTCAGACTGAGTAGACCCACCGTCCTTCCGCAACTGACTGGAAACTTTCTCACATAAAGATTTTTGGAGCGAGCGGGACTCGAACCTTCAACCTTAGCGGTGAGAGGTAAGTAATCTTGAGACGGCACCTTAGACCAATCGGCCCAGAGGACCCTTTTTTAATAAGACAAAACCTCGTAATATGTTAACAACATCCAGACAGTGAGCACCATAAGTTATGACGCTTTACTTGCAAAAATAACTGAGTAAAAGCAAAAATCAATTAACTGCATTCTAAATCTATATGTATTTAGATTACTTCATATTTTCTCCTGCGTATTGATGTATATCGCCCCCTCACGTCCGCTTTGAATTTTACGGTTATCATTTTTTATTAGCCATCTTAATTTTATGGATTTATCATTCTGTTTATATCGACACGCTGGGCATTTTATCATTTTGTTTTTAAAGGTTAAATGACGCGGTTTGTTTGATAAATGAAAGACTAATTAAATACTCGTCGCCACCATAGAATTGTCATTAAACACTGACAAGCAAGAAAGTGAGAGGTGGATAAAATAATTATGGAACCGTTTTTGTGTATTTTGTTATTGGCCGGTAGTTTAACGGCGTATGTTAAAGGTTAGTTCTTTTGTTTATTTCAGGGTTTAGGAAAGTATTGTCTTTCTTTTCTTTTCGTTTAAATCTATTAATTTTACTTCGATTGTTAATCAAGTTATAATAACAAATCACACTGGAATTCTTACTAGGTAGAACTAGTACTGAACATACGCAGATAAATTGTTTTGCTCACTGACACAATGCGTAGATGTGGCAGAGGATCAGATCCACGCCCCTCCGACCCTTGGTCCGGAGCTCTATAACTGAGACATGTAGCATGATTGGTTGTAATAGCTTGTTTCACATTTTATGTACTATAAACAAATTCATTTTTAAATAGCAATATATCTACGAATACTATGACGGATTCTCTTCATGCAAAAGCAGGTGCACTCCATCAATGGTTATAAATGTCGTTTTATCTTAGTTTTAAATCTGCCAAATCAGCCTTAACGTTTAGTGTGGACTACGAAAGCTGACGTTATTGATGGTTTGTGTATTGCACAGTTTAGCAGATATATTGCTGTGAGAATGTAAACACCACTGACGTACAAATGTACCTGCAATATGCCGTAAATGTGTTTTAATGGCAATACACAGCCGGTAGTACGTCGGACTATCAACCCACGGTTCGCGAGTTTTAATCCCCAACCGGTCTCTGGTATGGTTGATATATGACCTTGTGTCTCAATTTCATTCGTCTCTTACCGCTGATTCAAGTGGGTAGGAAAGTCACCAGTTACTTGCGGAGATGGGAGGAGTCGAGTACTGGTTAACCTTCCAAGAGCCCGTCTGTAAGCCCTCAATGGCAGAACTATGATGCTAAATTCAAATTAAGATATACGGTATGAAGGCATTTCAGCTGGATACATAATAATATTTCAATATATTTTGT
This sequence comes from Panopea generosa, assembly GCA_029582155.1. NCBI lineage: Eukaryota > Metazoa > Mollusca > Bivalvia > Adapedonta > Hiatellidae > Panopea > Panopea generosa. The sequence goes on along the minus strand of CM055894.1, from coordinate 18,893,832 downwards.
TAATGAATAGTATTTAAATTAACACGTAATTTAATAACATATATTTGAACATTGAAATGATCCTCACGTCTATACAAACAGACCGGGCATATACATTGTGTATCAGGGTATTATTGACTTCAAAAGTCCCTATGAAAAATGTTAATATAGGTTTAGATGAAACCCGTATGTATTTCAGTTTATTTCAGTATATTAAGGCACAGTACATTAGGCAGCATGAAATATCAGACTAATTCGTCAGATTACAATATGAAATTGTATAATAGAACAGCCGAAGTTTTTAAATTAAAATTGATTTGAAATATTCAGAAAGTAATTAAAAGCACAACTCGAGATGACACAATCAAAACGTGTTTCTTTGTACAACTGGGCTGCGTTCAGTTCGGTTAAACATTTGATAATGTTAGCCAACATATTTTTCTGGACACTGGCTCAACCTCATATTAGCGCGCAGTACGCGATAATTTTAGGGAACCAGGCATTAAACGTGTTTGCTGCTTAACGTTGCTTAACGCAGTCCAGTCTTGACTTCAAAACATTTGAAATGCCCGTCATAAAACAATACCTACAAAATCTGTCTTATGATCTCTGTACTGTACAGATTTTGCATGTTGTTTGCAAAATTTACTGAATTTATTTGTGAGTCTTTGAAGGATGAATTATTTCAAAGTTTAATAAAATATGTAAGTGTCATGACTGATGATTAAATGTTTGTGGTTAGCTATAAGTGGGCGTTTCATCATCGTCTATTTTGCAACTATATGGTACAAAACGTAAACTGGTTTTGCCGTATAAAACGTGAAGATTGAAATTGTGTATCAAGTTTCATATTAATAAGTTTTGAACGTTATTTTATAATTAATGTCAATATCAATTTGATTGATCGATACTTTTATTTCCTCCAAATTTCAGGAGAGCTTATTAATAAAACAATGGAACAGATGAACGTGTACAAGTACATGTATATATATCTACACAAATACACAATAAAAACACATGAATTTCACACTTAAATCATGAATATGAATACTACATATTCACAACCCTGGAATTATATGCACCTTTTTGAAACGAAATTGAAAGTACAAGATGACATGGATGCTTTGATTTGAGATAAAGTTAAAGATTGTACATGCATTGCATAGATGCAACACATATTTAGAAACCCTACAACATTCCTATCAGGATCAATATTGTGTTTCATTTATACCCAGTAGAATATTCATCCCCAAATTCTATTTAAGTTTTCATGTATGAACAATTGTCACCACGACCTGCACTCATTCTGAAACATCTGTATCAAAAAATATATCTTGTATGACTCCTTTTTACTAAACCAATATACCTTCATATCTCATAGAATCTCTCTCTCTCTCTCTCTCTCTCTCTCTCTCTCAATATATGTATCTCTCTCTATATATATGTATATACATTTAGTATTATTAACATCAAGTTCAAACACACATGCATATTTCGCTTTCAATTAATTTTACAATTATATTTGTTGATTTGTTTATGAAAAATATTTTTTGCATTAAAATAACGTAGACGGTGAATTAATTAATCTTAGCATAACCTTAGTCCTTGATCGAATCCATCCGGGATTAGATTTTTTCTAAGTAGAATGAAAATACCCTTTGTATAGTATGTGTCAATAAATAAGTGCAACAACAGTTATTGATATAAAAGCACTTTGCATGCTTGTTCGCTGATATATGCATATATTTATATTTTGATGAAGTATACCGTTATCTGTTATTTCAGGACAGTGCAGTGTAGCAGAAGCAGATATCGTGGTAGCGGTACCGGGAAAATGGGAAGTACCCCAAGTTGAATTTGATGCCTTTGAAGCAAACCTGATTAAACTTTTTAATCATTTTGATATTTCTCCTACTAAAATTAACATAGGTCTTATACTGTATGGAAATTTTTCGAAGAATATTTTCCATCCACAGCCCTACAATTCCAGAAAACAGGTCAATACCAGAGTCACAATAATGAGTCAGAGAGAAAGTTATAGAGGAGAGATAGACAGGACTGACGATAATCGTCAACTATATGGCGTAGCTGCTGCCATTTACGAGATGCGCGCAATGTTAAAAGCGCCACCGCCAAACTATACTGACAATATCTTACGAACGAGAGCAAGAAAGATTGGAGTTATATTTACATATGGTGCTACCCCCACAGAGTATGAAAGGCGCAAAATCAAAGGTAAATACTTGTTTTCTTTTATTTTCGGCACTGTGATAAATGAATGTAAAATTTAATGGAATGAATAGTCGTCAGGATAGTCCAATCAAAATGATTGTTTTTTTTTACGTGGAACAGAGACACTACAAAGCTATGGTAGATTTACATTGTTGTTATTTCATAACTAACGAAAGTCTTAGCCATCTAACATAATCGTTACGTTTGTTCTACCAAAAAAAAAAAAAAAATAGAAAAAAGAATTGATAATAATTTGTCATGCAATATTATTGTGCATGTTGCTTCATTTATTAACCCGTTGATTGGTTGGTTCATTCGTTCGTGGATAGTCTTTATTTAAATGCGTTATGAAGTTTTATTATCTATGTGAGAAAATGTGTCCGTTACTGGTGGAAAAAACGGTGGTTCTTCGTCAATGAATGTATAAACAACCATATTCCACCACAAATACTACTGGTCGAGTACGTTCATAAAAGTTAAGCTAAGCGTTACACACGCACGTTGGGCAGCACAGGTTTGAACAGTTGTATAGTTTCGACATTTCATGGAATAAGCCCCGTTTTATCAGAGGGGATTAGAAATAACAAAATATTATTAGTATGCTCTACAGTCCGCTAACACTGTCAAATGTCCACGTTACTTTCTTTTCAATTTAAATCACCGTACATATCATCATTGTGGCCTGGCTTTGTAAATATCTGGGTAACATGTACATTCTTTGTCAAAGAAATTCAAAACAGCGCATTCTGATTTGCGTGATATTTTAATAGAAATCTGAGCAACACGTCTTAAGGAAGTAAATAAAGATATGATTTAAATCATGTATACTTTGTATGTGTACTTAATGTCTTGGGAGATACCTAATGATTTTAACATTTTGAAAAGCATATTGCAATATGTTAAGGAACTTAATTAACACTTAAACACGCTGTTTGATTCACAAACAACATATGTCTGGTAAAATGACTGGTTATATTTGGTTAGATATTTACTCTGATAAATAAAGTCTTTTTCACATCTTTATCTCAATTTATAGAATAATATAATTGTAAAACATTTATATAATAGCTAGGTGTATTACAAACTAGTAATATTTTCTTAAATAGCACGTGGTCTAATCGATCATAGAAGGGCTATTAGGTTCGACACCCAACTAAGATCAAATGTTGTATTACTGTGCAAGTCAATTTAGTGATATAAACTATATACTGGTTCAACCCAGTCTATATTATAAGAATTTATTACCAATTAATGTAAAATAATCATGATTTAATTAATTTAAAACTTCCAATTTCATTGTAGACCAAGCAGCTAGAGCAAAGCATGGCGGTATTGTTCTCTATGCTCTCAATACTAATGGAACAGATCAAGACGTTGTTGACATAGCTTATGATAGTTGCCGGCGATTCAGTCCCTTGAGCAACTTTTCTAATGATCTTCCAGAGGCAATCTCGAATCTAGCGAAGGGAATTTGCTCTGGTAACACATTTGTGTATATATCATTGCATTAATACAAAGCAGGGTTGCGATTGTTTGTAAAGAACACAGTTACTTTTCTGAATCTAGGTCACGTTTCGGGTGAGATTTGGCCTAATGTATTTCTTAATACACAACGGGTTTTGACCAAACAAAATGCATATACCCTTAGAAATGTTATACTGGGCATTTATGGTCGTCCAGATATATTGGTTACCTAAACAAAATGATCAACTGTGTCTTTTGAGAAGAAACATCATGACATCGTTTACATACATTTCAGACGTTCCTATGACAAGAATGTTTGCTAAAAGTTCGAAAAGTCGACAGGGGATATATGCAATTCGCTAGGGTATCTGTACTTCGTTATGTCAAAATCCGTTTAATATTAGAAGAGAAGAACAATAATTGATAAACATCAAACCTAAAGCGGGAACTTTAAAATCTTTTAGAAAACATCAACTGTGTTTGCTTCCAAAAGGTCACATGAATTAGTCTTCCTAATATTGTACTCCCGCGTTTATCAAGATTCTTCTGTTATTTTTTTCTTGTATAATATGTACATTTTTATATTCAAAACCCGTCTTCATTTTACTGGCATGTAAGAAAAGAGAATAAATTATTTCTGGAAAGGTATAAATTATAATTATATATTATGAATTCCCAGGTAAAGTTAATTGCCTTTTTCCTGCGATGTATTGTTTACAATAATGTCCCTTTTAACCACATCTATCTATCTATCCTATCCTATCCTGTCCTGTCCTGTCCTGTCCTGTCCTGTCCTGTCCTGTCCTGTCTTATCTATCTATCTATCTATCTATCTATCTATCTATCTATCTATCTATCTATCTATCTATCTATCTATCTATCTATCTATCTATCTATCTATCTATCTATCTATCTATCTATCTATCTATCTATCTATCTATCTATCTATCTATCTATCTATCTATCTATCTATCTATCTATCTATCTATCTATCTATCTATCTATCTATCTATCTATCTATCTATCTATCTATCTATCTATCTATCTATCTATCTATCTATCTATCTATCTATCTATCTATCTATCTATCTATCTATCTATCTATCAATGAATTAGATAATAATTACAACTTAAAAATACAAACCTAATAAAAAGTCATTTGCAGTCAGTGAGAAATTACTTCTTAAATAATTTTATCTGATTTTATTTAACTTTTTTCCTTTTTTTTGGTGCCTTTTTTCAGAACTGGATACTACTGTAAAAGTTAGACCAGGCAATTGTTTCCCACGTGAGTACTATTACACAACTATAGACCTTAGTTATTTTAGTATCATTTTAACTCTTGAGAAATTAGTGATACTTGATATAATGATGTGTCTGGTGTTTTAATCGTCTTAATCAACCACTTAATTAGTACTTGTTCAATTTAGCTCGACTGTGAAATAATTCAGCGTTTATATGAATCACCTGTTTTCTGTGTAAAAGAAATGCAGGCTACTAGGTTATACACCTGTTGTCAGTTGCTAAATGCTAATTGCAAAATATTATTTACAAAATGCAAATCAGTATATATTGCTTGGTTGCGTTTGAGTACCACTTATAAAGGACAAGTAAGTTAAAAAAAAAAAGAAGCCCAATCAATACTACCGGTCATAGCAATTAGCATAACGCAAATATTAAACTGCATTTACAATAAGTATTTTCACATTACGCAACGCGCATGTAAATGAAACGTTATTCGCATTTTAAATTTGTTATCACATCGGCAGAAATAATGTCGCAATTAACATAATGCACTTAATATACAGCAATTTGCACCAAGCACAAGCATGTCGCACCGGCCTTCCGTACTAGTACTTAACCCATATTTTCGTTGAATATATATTCTTGATTAATAAGACCATTTTTATTTAGTCGTAGCGGTTAAACAAAAATATATCAACGTGATTTGCTATTATTTGTTAATTATTACCATTTTATAATCACAGGAGCATATGGGTATGTTTCAAAAAATACCGTCACGTGCGAAGTAGGAGGGTACGTGAATGAACCTGATCCGGATAATTGCGCTTACTATTACACATGTGAGACAGTGCAGGCGAAACCACAACACCAACAATGCAGTCCTGGAACAGTGTACGATCCCTTAATTTATAACTGTAATCATATACATAACACGAATTGCTTAAGTGGCCATAGCTGCCATGGTATCGAAGTTCCTAAACTCATCCCGTATCCAGGAAACTGCGCTAGATATATCCAGTGTGACAGTTTCCGAGTTCCTTCTGAGAAGGACTGCGCAGCGGGAACCTTCTTCGATTTCGAATGGCAAAGCTGTAATTCGACCGAATGCATGCAAAATTATAACTGAAACATTTTATCAAGTAATAGGTACATTGTGTATATATTCTGCCTTATTGTGCCCTTTCCTTTGCTCATACAAAAGTCTTAAATATGACATGATATTGCACGATACACTATTGTACTGGAATCGTTTTGTGCAAACCAATAACATTTGTCAAATGAAAATGTAAATTTTCAAATTTCTGTATAGTTAATGAAAATGAAAAAATGTCATTGTAGTTTAGATTTTACATCCAGAAAATGTTATAAACTGGCAAACCACCATCTTGTCAGAAATTATTCAAAGTAGTATTTTCCCATACTTATTCATTCAGATATGTTACACATTAAATAAACGACGAAAGTAAATAGATAAAAAACCATTTCAAACGAAAATGCTATATTTATGTGACAGTCATACAGACGAATCTCGATGGCTCGAACCCAACGGGACTGGACAAAATAGTTCGAGTAAGGGGTTGTTCGAGCCATGTATCATTCAACATCATACATGAACATGCATATACATCGATATAGATAGTTCGGCAGATACCAGAGAAGGGGTTCGAGTTATATATGGTGTTCGAGTCATCAGTGTTCGAACTAACGAAGTTCTACTGTATGTCACAATGTATTTAATTTACTCTCAAAAATGTGTTATAAATAGTTATCACTGATATATCCTACATTGTATATACTTCTTCTTTGAAACTCCGAAAACACTATCTGTGAGATTGAACTTAGGTGAAACTTGAGAAAAACTTATTTTAACAAGCCGTTGTGAAAAGCTTAAACAAGTAACTATACAGTTATTGATTGATTTATTTTCTTATGAAGAACCCTGTGAATAAACGTGTTAAAAAAGCTTATGAAGTTTTGTGTTTCTTACGCATGTTATATGTATCAGCGTACTTGTTTACCAAGTTATATGACGTCATAATATGGTAACTATGCAAGCCGACGTAGGCCTTCTTCTATAGAGCCTACTTTTATAGAGCGGGTAGTTAGCACGATCTATTTGAATATGACCATAATAAAGATTGCGTGTTAAATACTTCACAATCCGTCGACTTAAAATCTTAATAAACTTTACGTTAATATGTTGAATACGTAAACACATATTTCTGAATGCTATAACACATAAACTTTATCTTACATCTCAGTTGTTTTACTTTCGGAAGTAGACCTGTCCAAGGCAAATATCATAAAAGAGAGAGCAGAAAATACCGATTAGAGGGAGAAAAAGTATATCAGTACAGGATTTAACGACTTTTTATGAAAACAGTTTGATTTTTAAAAAGTCCCTACGAGTCCAGGCATTTGAACACAGAACCAAACAGAACATTTTTTATTTCGTAATATAGCACACTGTTCAACATAATCTGAAATAAGGCTTTATGACTCATGCTCAAATATTTCAGAATAATATCATTACAAATGTATACTGAACGGAAAGCTAACCCGCCACTTTTGTATTTTCTAATATATTCGTATTGATTTAAAATAGCAGTGTTCAAGAAATCTATCTTGATTTTTTTTTAGAAAATACATTAAATGTCAGGTATATGAAATGTTAGGTTGTGGGTTGGCTGTTCCGTTCAGTATACATTTCATTTGATTTACAATTGATTTTTATCAATGATCATAGACTTATTTTTCAGTTTTAACGCTTCGTTTATAAAAACAGACATATTTATTATCATTAGTTTGCTTTCAGTTTGTAATATTTCATGTTTATAACAAAAAAAAAACATGTTTAATACTTAAAAATCAAAGGCCAGAACAGCCTGAGGAAAAGCTCGTTTATTCAACGTTTTGCCCATCATGTCGTCTTTCTTTAATTTCTTTGTCAGACTATGAAATACAGATTTACCAATGAGCTCATGAAAACAGACCGAAAGACAGATAGAACAAAAAATTGTTATAATAATGAGAATAGCATGATTACCTATGGATAATTTTAGTTGGTGATGTCATAATTTTTTTATTGTATGCCATTGTGATATCATAAACCAACACATTGATGACCCATAAAATACATGATCATAGTTGCTGTGTTAGTTGCAACAGAAGTCTTCCATATAATGTAGCTACGACCATAAAATTATATTAAACACAATATTTGAAAGACAGAATAAATTCATTTTATAATAAACCAAACCAAGTCTGATTAGCTCAGTCGTTATCGCGTCATACTGTCAATCCATTGGTTGTGAGTTCGCACCCCCGCCTGGCCTCAATTTCCGTGATATTTTATATACGACATTAAGTCTCATTATCATTCGACTCTCACCGCTGATTCAAGTGGGAAAGTTATCAGTCACTTGCGGAGATTGGGTGTGCTCGGGTACTGGTTCACCTTCCTGGATCCCAGGTGAGGTTAACTGATCGTCTGTTAGCCCTCGATGGTATAAAATGACGCAAAGATATTCAATCAATAATAAACTAAACAACCTGCGGTTGATGGATAGAAAGCAAGAACAACAAACTATAACACGAGTTGCCTCACTTATACTTTTGAGACGACCCCCATATACAAGCGGAAGAACCTACGCCACGCGCAAAAGCGTGGTGAATTTTCGGTTCGATTTTTTTTATACATGTGCATATTGTATAGTTCCCACAGGCCGTCTAGGTATAAGAGGAATCTATTTCACCGATTTATAGATCAGAACGATCTGCACAGTTTCAGATTACCTCAAACAGTTACGCTACATTCTAAATAGAAACGTTACCGGACATGACACTTGACTTTTTTAGGAAATCGGGAATTGTGTTGGTCGCACTGTATTGTTTATCAGTGAAAAGATTTCTCTCATTCCCAGACGGTCGGTAGGAACTATAAAATCTACCATTGTACCAAAATTTGACACGAAAAATATCTTTAAGTAGCTTTTGAAACAACTTTCCGGTACCGTATTTAGCGGCACGCGTGATGTAGGTTCCCCGGTACCGTATTTAGCGGCGCGCGTAATGTAGGTTCCCCGGTACCGTATTTAGCGGCGCGCATAACCTTGATATAATGGGTTTCTGACCAAATCGCGTGTACACCGCAAACAAACGAACAAGTGGTGTTAAAAAATCTATGTTAAGAATGTTTTTATGTATTTTGACGTTATATATAATACTTTAAATCTGTGACAGGCATACTAGAAGTTCTGATTTTAAAGTATTCCAGCCGTTCTGTTATTAACATAAATACATGTAATTCCGAATTGAACGTCAATCTGAAATTATGGTATTGAGCCGACAGTTTTAATTTTTCCCTGCATTTTAACAAAACAAGTGGTGGCCATATTAATCGTCGCTTGGGACGCTGAAGTGGGCTATTTTTCTAATGCGAAGTAGCCGTCTGCATTTTATGTCATTTTAGTGGAAATTGTATTCTTTGAGTACCACGTATTTGACGTGTATTGCTCTGTGTTTGAAAGAAGATCTCGTCGTCCTTTGCTATGGCAATTGCTTTTTGAAACTATTTTATCGGTCGGACGAAATGCAATCGCTGTCAACAGTATACCAAAGTTTATAGAACAAAATCATAAATGATCAACATGATGCCTTAAGAAGGCACCCCCCCCCCCCCCATAAAAAAGGTTTAAAATATAAGAAATAAATATTTTCTGACATAAATAACAAAATCATTGAGGATTAAGTTTGTCATTTTCTATATTGCTGGCCATGTTGATTTCGTTTGCTTCAACAATTTCCTGCAGCCCAATTTCTAGGATAAGTATTCATCAAGCTTCTGCGCAGTATTGTCATTGATGACTCACTATTTAATCTTCCTATTCCTATCTGTTGCAGGTGGTTGTCTGATACCTGCTGTATTGTCTGATGAAAATGTGCGTTTCTTATATGATTTATAATAGTATACCCAATAAAACTTTACGATATCATCGTAACATTACTATGAGAAACTGACAATCCAACATACCTAAATGTAATATATTTCGGGTTGATTGGAGTGAAACATATTAAGCGAATAATTGAGCATTTTTGCAAACCAGAAATATTATTAACATAAAATTAATGGAATCAAATGAGTTTAGGTAAAACACTTATGCTTATCCATATATATCTTTCTGCGTTTCATTTGAATTTTTATCATTTTCTGATATTAAAGTTTTCGTTTTTTGATATCAAATGCATCCTCTTTCTCCAAACATATGGACGAGTCGTGTAAACACATCCTGGTGTTTATATACAATAACCATTTGTATGAATGTATTACGTTGTTCAAGAACAAATGTATTTTACATGTTTCAGTCTCAATACACGATAATTTCAACTTCATTGTGATGCTGTACTGTATTAGGACGTCAAACTAAACGTGTTCGGAAAGTACAGTAACATTGCTCTATTTCACCATTTAATCAACATAAGACACGAACTATATAGCTGTTGTTAGCGTTCTACCACTTTGTTTGAACCAGTGACATTGGTTGCGACTGTCAAATATAAAACTTAGGTATAAAGAACTTAACTGTTATTTTTGTCTGTTTGTATTTAACTTATTTATTTAATAATATTTTATTGCAAAATTTTACATGTTCAAAACATCAATTTTTAGCACCAATAACCGATAAAATGCCAAAGGGTGGGGCTACAAGTTTTCATAACCTTAGTTACAGTCCTTCCTGATACATCAAAATGAACATTTAAAATAAAGTGACGATACCTTATATATACATACAAACACATATACTTTCGAACAAACATATCACTCCATTCTACACGCATACAGACTGGCTCACTTGTACACACACGCACACAAGCACGCACACACGCACTGCAATACTACGTATCAGGTTAAAAATACCAGTTTCCATTTCTATTGTTGTAGATGACATTAAAAAAAAGGTTTATTAGAGTCGCCAACATCATCGACATCTGTTAATTTTAAAGCAATATCTTGGAATGATGCTACTAATCTTGTATTGGAATGAGGTTTAGCGACATAGTCAACATATTAATAGGGATGATGGCTTCCATTATATTGATGAAGGACCGAGACGGGCCCGAACCCAAGATAGCGATGAGAGATAATTTATGTGTACTTTGTTGGCGATGTACGTATTGTCTTAATTCAGAGTCATTGCATTGGTCTACAGATCATGGAATACAATTTTTTTTATGTAAATTGTATATAAGCCATATTATGAGAAAGCAATCAAACTATTTCATACAAAGCATGCGCTTTAGTACATAAATAAACAGTCAGAAGGGGTTTATGTATTTGTTTCTCGATATTACTATATTATTATTTAAGGATTACAGTTAGTTCCATGTTGAATATCAATACACGAATATGAAACAAACTTCTGTTAGCCACATTAATAATGTTTACATTAAATATATATATGTTGAAATTAATTCTTAATATCATAGTTAGATGCATCGCCGTATCATTGCTTTGATCAACAAGGTTGCAGTCATAACATTCTTCATATGATTGATGACTTGACAGTTAATTTGCATATCAACAGACATATTAGGATTTTATTTAATCCATTGTTTAAAGGGACACATTGCACTTCTAAATTCATTTTACTTGTTATCCCTTTAAAACGGTCAATAGCGAAAACTGAAGATCTTTAATCTCGTCCGGTCAATCTCGCCCTTTCCTCGTCCTCTCATCAAAAACAACACAGTGTTTATGATTAAAGTATATTTATTTGCAAATGTGGGATTTATGTTCATGAATCAAACTATGGCCGTATACCTGTATGAAGAATATTGCCATAACAGTAATGTCTGAAACTTCATTTTCAATGGTCTACACATTTTTGTTGAAATCGATTTTTACTCATGTATACACATCCTCGGAACGTTTAACAATATGAGTATATCAATAACTATAGTTGCGAACCCAGCACTGTTAAATCTGGTTCCCTAAATTTGTTGCGTAATGTGTGCTTGTTTGAGGTTGAGCCAGTGTCCAGGAAAATATATCAGTTAACGTCAGCATAAACGTTTAACGGAACTGAAGCGCAGGTATTACTATCTGAAACAGGGTACCAGAATGTCAGAAAGTAGTACACTTTCATACAAAAAGGTAATTCCAGTGAAATGTGAAACTACTACTATGAGATTTATGATTCTTTTCCTACATACACAAGAGTTGTACCCCTTTTCAAAATGGAAACACAATTAGGGGTCTGCGCACAAAGTTACTTATTTTAATTTGATATTTGCACCATGTAGACAAATATTTTTTTAATAATAAAATAAAATGGAATGTGTCAAAATGATTAATAATGGTGATGATATATAAAACTATGATTTTTTTTAAATATCGTTGGAATATAAATTGATAATTCCCTCAATTGATCTCCTGCTAAATCGATTAAAACAAAAGTAATCAAAATGTTACTTACCTGGGTGTTTCAATTATAAAAACAAATCTACGAAATAGAGTCTATTTTACTATTAAATTTGTGAATTTTGTGTTGATTTTGGAATAATATAATATGAATTGTATCAATGTTTTAAGATGCAGTTTAAATGTAATTAACCTCAGAAGTAAGATGAGATGAGATGACAACATAGTAAACAGTAGGTGTTCCTGTCATATAGAAATGACGGGTTGTTTTGTGGGTCAGGTATGGGTGTGTTTATGGGTAAACAATATGTAAGAAATTGAACAATGAGACGATACGGCCCACAGTAGCACGGGGTTGACCAGGGAGTTGATCAATGAGAAAATAGAGCTCGAAGAATGTTGTGCAATGTAGAGTACATTTCACGAGTAATTTAGTCTTAGAAAATTTAGCAGGCAAGTTAACATATGTTTTTGAATTAGAACTAATGTAAAGATAGAGACAATTATAAAATTGAAATTGAAATATGGGAAATAAACTGAGTAAAATCACCCTATCTCTAGTGCCACTTTCCAAAACACAAATAGCATTAAAAGTCTGCCTGCATGCAGGGGTATTTTATATTATATTCATGAAATGCAAGCTTTAAGAAATAGAATATTTTATATCAAGAATATTTATCACCTCTATCTACTGTCCCTATAAATATTTAGCAATATCATAGCCATCTAATGACTATTTTCAACAGCATTTTAAAACATACCGGCGTGTTAGATTAGACGATTTATTACGTGCAGTTATTTCGACATGCTTACGCCCAATAATAAAAACACTAGATTCATAATTATACTGTTTTATACTTTGATAGATCGCAGCAACATTACTCTTTGTTTAATGTAAAACCAAACGAGACTACTATATTCATGAGTTATGTTAAGTCAGAGCATGCGAAGTATAAAACTGATTCATTAACTTCCATATTACATTTGCTAGCGTGCTTTAAAGAGACCAGCGACAATAACACACAAATAGTTTTAACAATATTTGGAAAATAGTGTAGCTACATGAAAAAAATGTCAAGTTGAAATGATACAGTATGAATGCATACATTTAGATAATATTTGAAAAGGAGGTGGGGCTCTGCTAAATGGTTGAAAAAAAGCATCCTTTAATATAGCACATTTGTTATCATCTAAGGCAAAATAGAAAAAATATACTTAGAAAAAATAATCGGGTAATGTCCGATCGTATTTTATTTATTTTGAACTTATATTTTAAACTAGCACGACACAACTCGTTTGATAACTTCTTCAATATGAAGTAATTGATAGTCACACTGGATGTGGGTAATATCTCAAATGTGGTTAACGTTCATAGGGGTAAAGATTGGGTTACTGCGCAAAGAGAAATAAAGCTTATTCCCACATTGTCGTGTGTTCCTTTAAACATTCTCTTGTATTACGAAAATATATAACGACCGTGACGGGTTTCTGTTGACGTTTTTATAACAATTATGTGGATTGTTTAAGGTGATTATAATTTATCAATTTGATAACCAGTCGTGACCAACTTGGCGTTAAATGATAATACATAGACAAAAATTATCGCCCTAAAGAACGTCATTACAAAACTTTATATACGTCTATGTACTTTTGTTCACTGCAATGTGACTTAGTTGTAAACATGTTCAAGGTTATTGCATTGTATCCAATATACGGTAATATAATAAACATTATATATAACTAAGAATTAAGTTCATTTTGTTGATTACTTTAATAATTACGAATAATATCCCATTAAAGGAAGCACAGAAGGGGTAGAATGAATGAATGAATGAATGAATGAATGAATGAATAAATGAATGAATGAATGAATGAATAGGGTTTTACGGCAAACCAACACATTATAGGTTATTCGATGCCAACAAGAAGGAAGATTCCAGGTTCACTCTACATGTACAAAAACAACAAATTAACATACAAATTTAAAAAAAATACACCAACAAATGAATATGCAGGATGAACCTAGAACTTTGATACCTGCAGAACTGCAGAGTTTCAGCAAATTCTATCTATTACTCAAATTGTCGCTTCTTACGACATGTATGAGCCACGGTGATCTTATTCTTGCCATCACTCATATGGCTCCCTGAAACCACACAGGGGTTGATAATTTAACCACAATAGTGAACATGACAAAAAATGATAAAATGAACATGATACCCATTCGGAGGATTCCTACCCCTCTGCAGAGATCGGCAGTGATTCTATTCTTAGCCGGAATTACACGGGCTAGAACGGGTAGAAGAAGAGAACGGGTAGAAGAAGAGACACTATTGAAGAGATCTGTACATGGCTAATGGTGTCTTACTTGCAGTTTTATCCATTTACATAATTATGCTGTATCTATATGTATGGCCATGTTAGTCCTGTATCATAAGGTTATTAACAATTCATGACTTGTATAGACAAGATGATTAGAATGGATATTATTATGAGCAGCATCTTAAGGACAGACGGCAGTCATCACTTGTGAAAGATTACAACTCATCTGCATGGATGGCAGGTACATTCGTGGCACTGCTTCATTATGTCACAAAAATTTAATATTTAATAGCATAGACGACAATGCACGAACGACCATTTGTGTAGCATTTATATCATTTAATTAATTCATAAATAAATAATGGTATTTTTTTAGACGTTTTATCACATTTTCCCACATAAACTGTGCACTATATTTTTTCACTATACACATTTTAAAAATCAAAAAGCTGAACTATGCAGAAGATCCAATTTAATAGACCAAAACCATGTGGTACTCTTTCGCAATGCGGGAAACAATTCAGGAAGAAATTCAATACAATTCTTCAATAAGTTAACACTGACTAAAAATACAACAAACAGCATAAACGTCGTTTATCACCAAATAGTGCACATTTGTGAATTGTGACTACGAGGGCGATTTTCTTTACTTTTAAATTCCAATTCAATGATTACATGGCATTGAAAACTGATATATTTATCATCCCGTATTTATATTGATAAAATTGGTTTATTAGAAAAAATACAGCATTTTATCAAATGTTATTTAGTTAAAGTATGTCGGTGTATGTATATGTAAAAGTATACTTGTTTTCTAACCTTCATTATATCACATATTTTTGTCATGAGAAAATATTTCCTGCACTTTTTGGGTGTTTTTTTTTTTTTTTATCGTTTCGTTATAACCCGTCACAGTTTTGTTATAATTAGAAATTGAGTATTACACATTTATCAAAAAAAAAAACGCGATTAGTTTAAACAATATTTTATTCACATAAGTACATATATTTAGCATACATTTAACAATAAAGTCATACGTTTAACGAATTATGTGGAAAGGATACAGAAAAAAGCTTTAGAAGCTTGTGTAAATCTGCTTCCATAACAGTTATTTTACATTTCTTATAAACTTTATCATATTGTTCCGAAATAATTTCAATTTGGCCAAATATGCAAAAATTGATTAAAGAAATAATGGTTTATTCAGAATATTTCAAAAACTAATAAAGAGAGTATTGGTTGAAGAGAAGGAAAGAAAGAAAGAGACTCCACTGATTTTATTTTCTTTATCGGTTCATTCCGATACAGGGGATAGGTATTTTCCAAGTTTATGTTTATCAATCCAATCCATTCATTAGCCATTGTTTCTTACTATCCAAGATCAAATAGAGGCTTGTTGTTATAATTAAGTAGGTAAAAAACATAACAAGTCATTATCTATTTAACTGTGTGCGATATTCAAAACGTTTGGTCTTTATAATATAATTTTGAACTGTCATGAAAATCGAGTTGTTGTCAGTTAATGTAAGATTTTCATTACCATACAGAAGATCGTTCAAGGAAGGATCATGTGGATAAGCTAATTTTATTTCAGTCATCATTCTTTGTCTATATTGGTGAAATAGTCTGCACCTGAATAAATAATGATATGTGTCCTCAATTTCACCACAAAGACAATTTGGACTTGCAACTATGTTTTTATTGAATAAATGTTGATTCAAGTTACTGACAATTTGTACGAAGTCGTGTATGATATATTTGGGCAGTTCGGTTTCCTGTATAATAATGATTTGGAACCTTTTGTTTATTAGCATTGATATTTGATTTGAATATATTAAGGGAAGGCGACTCTCTTATGAGGTGAGGAAGAGAATTCCATTCACGCACAGAAGACGGTAAGAATGAGTTAAAATATAATTGAGTATTACATGAAAACGTCCTAAGGTCTTGTCCATTTCGAATGTTATAGCCAACAAGATTCCCAACATTTTCAGGTAAGAGTGAACATAGGTACGAAGGAGATAGTCCATTATGCATTTTGTAATAAAGTATAAGTTTGTGTTTTTGTCTTCTTGTTTTTAAGGATTCCCAACAGGTCTCTTTGTACAGAGCTGATATAGAAACAAGTTTTGTTGCTCCCGTTACTATTCTTGCTGCTTCCAACTGAATCTTTTCTATTTCATTAACTTCATACAAAGTGCAATTATCCCAGACAATGTTAGCATATTCTAGAATTGGACGTATAAAAGTAGTATATATAATCTCAAGTGATTTTCTATCTAATTGAAATTTTAAAAGTCGCATAATGTTTATTCTTTTCCATGCCTTTTCTTTTATGTATTGAATGTGTTCATGCCATGATCCATTATTTGAAAAAGTAAGGCCCAGATGTTTATGAGTAATAACTTCTTGTATAACAGTTTGATTCATAGAAATATTTGGATGTATCGGTTTGTTGATTTTACGGGTAATAACCATCGATTCTGTTTTATTTGGATTAAAATTAACAAGCCATCTATCAGCCCAGTTGTGAATTTTTCTGAGATCAGAATTTAACATAGAAGCGGCAAGATCTGGTGATTCTACTATAATAAAAAGACTAGTATCATCAGCAAATAATTTTATGGATGAGCTTATATTTTCTACAATATCATTTATATAGACAAGGAACAACAGAGGCCCTAGGATAGATCCCTGGGGTACCCCGGCTTTCAAACTAGACATATCGGATGTACAGCCGGATACGACAACACATTGATTACGATTTTCTAGGTAATTAGTTAACCATGATAGGAGAGTTCCTGTTATTCCAACAGCATTTAGTTTAATAAGGAGTCCCTTGTGCCAAACCCTGTCAAAAGCTTTAGATATATCACAAAAGACTGTACGTATTTCTTTACCTTCATCCAGGGCCTTACAAAAGGTATTGTATATATCAACTAACTGGTTAACAGTTGAATCGTTCGGGACAAAGCCAGACTGAAGTGCTGTTATAATGTTATGTCTAGTGAAAAAGTTAAATATATGTTTATGAATAATTTTTTCCATAACCTTTTCAATGCAACAAAGAAGAGAAATAGGACGATAATTTGATACATCGGAAGGGTCGTTTTTTTTTAAAAATTGCACTAACATTTGCAGTTTTCCATAATTTTGGAACAGTACATGTTTGAATGGATCTGTTGAAAAGATTACAAAGCGGAACAGATAATTCATGTGAAAGCTCTTTGAGTATATAATTATTTATAGAGTCTGGGCCAGATGCTTTTCCCAGTTTTAGCATTTGAAGAGTAGATTTAACCTCTAATGGTGTAATTTTAATAGTATTTAATTGAGGTCTTGTTTGACAAATAGGAATATCAGGTAAGGCTTTGTGTTCATCGTTAAGAAAAGTTTGGGATGTGAAGAACTCGTTTAAAATGTTAGCCTTTTCGTAGTCGTCAGTGTATAATATGTCGTTTCTTTTTAATGTTGGGATTGAATTTGATTGGTTTTTTGGTTTGATAAAAGTTTTTAGTGTTTTCCACCAGTCTGAGCTTGAGATATTTTGAGTTTTGAGTTTGTGTGCAAGTTTGTTAAAATATGTTATGTTCTTTATATATTTTTACATTTTCAAAGATGACATCTTCGCAGTACAGACCGTGCATGTAACAGTTGTGTGCCGAACATAAAAACATGTTCTTTATATTCGATGCATTTCCATATAATTTAAGTGCGTTACCCTAACCTTTGGGTACATAACTGATTGATGTGATATGCATGTCGTCTTGATGCGGTATATACAGATATAGTCAACCCTGTGTAAGAGGCCACCTTTATTAAGCAGTCACCTGTCTTAAGCAACCATATTTTCTATTTCCCATTTCTATGATTTTAGAGTAAACTAACCTGCAATAAGCAACAACCTGTCTTTAAAGGCCACTTTTTTTCCTTCTCTTGACTGGCTGCTTAAAACATGTATAATGTATTAATGTATTAACTAATATCCGTGTTGGGTGCGATAATGTGTTCGGTCAGTTTACAGAGTAAACATATTAATATAATAGGACGGTAGCTTGTTGGATTGCTCAGATGTCCTTTCTTTTATAGGTGGGTCGGGGCTACATTTCCTTCGGTCCAGTCTGGAGGTAAAGTACTTGAGTTAAGAGAAGTTATCTAAGGTTAATTGGTTTGATGTGGTCAGGACCTACAGCTTTTCATTTTTCAGAATTTACAAAAGTTGGAGAATGCCTAAAGATTTATGTAGATGTCTGGTATAGTTGAATATCTTTAACACGTAGCATTGAGGCATGACTGTCCCAGAGAAAAACTTTAAATATTTAATTGACTAAATACAGATTGAAACTGATGATTTAGAATGTTTGCTTTGTCAGTACTTTCATAGATCAGCGTTTTGCTGGAAGTATCAAAAAGAACTGCAATGTTTTGTGTCTCTTGTCTGGTGTTTTTAATTAAGGAGCTTGATTCAGGATTGATGTTATGGATGCCAAGGATTCTTTAAAGGATCATTTACCCATTTGTTTGATTAGGAGTTTAAGGGCTAGATGCTTTTTTGTTAACTGTCCCCTTCCAGCATGTTTAGATTATCTAAATGATTTGTCTCTTTTTCTAATCAGTCTTTAAATTAGTATGCTTGTTCAGGGCAGATATATCATTTCACTGATATGTTGAGTTGGAATATATTTAGATATACCTTGTTCAAGTAGACTTTTAAGACTGGCCCAAATGCCCACGACGTTTTAAGTTTCGTGATCATGAAATAAAGGTGACTCTCGTTTTGTATATACATTTCTGGATATATTCCAGTTTTACTATATGATTAAATAATGTATTAAGAATGTCGAATCATGCACAAGTATTTCTGATCCTGATGATAAGGATATATACAAATATACAAATGTAACTAGACCCTGTGCAGCTGTCTCTCTCCCCCCCCCCCCCACCCCCCCCCCCAAAAAAAAAAAAACTTAAACATATGTACAGCAATGAATGTACAGCATCAGAATTATTTTTTTTTACAAATTCTGTACAGACAAGAACTCCCTCAGCCCTTAATGTTTCAAATGATCAGCCTTTGCATACAGCTCTTTAGCAATTTCTTTGTACTACACAAATTTATTTTATGCTCATTTGCAATTGTCAGCATGAATGTTTCTTTTTTCTTGTGTTTCTTGTTTTTACCGTGTGACTTCAGGACACTTTCTTCCATGGCAGTAATGTCTATCTTTTTTTACATACACTGCACCAAGCTTTCATGTTATTCTGGGTTCATTGACTCACTTATATTACTGACTTAAAGCCAGCCACGGCTGAATACACACTTTCCCGCAGGCATTGTCATCCGTTTATTACTACTATGTGCTTTTAATAAAAAAAACATTGGGTTTCCCCAGATGGTGTCACTAGTTCAGAACACAGGCAGCTGTTCAAATTCATTTAGTTTAAACAGTATTTTATTAAAAAATGTACATCATTTTAATACATATAACATTAATCACAATAACACGAGTACATATTGAAAGGGATGCAAAAGTGAGTCTATGACTTTTTTAGAATCTGTTTCCAGTGTTACATAACTTCTAAGTGAATAGTGACTCGACATTCTTCGATAACATACATTTTGACTAAAGATGAATCAAGTAGATTATGTAATTCGTTGTTATCATCATGGTATAAGTTTGTGAATAGCTATTTTAAATTATATAATACATGTACTTGTCTTAGAGATGGAGAATAATAAAAGAAAAATTGAGAGAGAGAAAGAGAGATGGGGAAATAGAGAAAGAGATAGAGAGAAAGGGGAGAATAATTTATTTGTCACGGTTTAGACAGTATGTACCGATAACCTGGCTGGTAAATGATTTCAATTTCAGAATGTCTTGTGGGCTGATATGCCTATTTACAATAGTACAAAATTCAGTAGACAATTATGCAAGCAATGCAGATTTTAAACACAATCATTTCTAGACAGGAGGGTGACAGTTGTAAGCTTCACGTGCAGTATACAACTAGGTGATACCGCATTTAATTTTAGATCGCTGACCTATTACCTTTAGTTGTGTACATAGTGTGACAAAATTCATAATGATGAATACCAGTTTACGAGTAAAAATAGGTATGTTTGATTTATATTTATCGTTGACCAACTAAATATTTGTCATAAATCAGTTTTAATATTTAACATATATAGACCGTGGCGTGGTCTAGTGGTAGAGCGTCTGCCTCGCATGCGGAAGGTCGCGGGTTCGATCCCTGGCCGGGTCATACCAAAGACTTTAAAAATGGTACTAGAAGCTTCCTCGCTTGACGCTCAGCATTTAGAGTAGAGTTCTAGGTCTGGTTGGCCCGGTGTCAGTATAATGTGACTGGGTGGGTATCATACCATACGTCTGCGGCATAATACTCCAGTGTGACAGCGCTCAGAATACTGTCTCAAGTAGACACCGTCGCGATATGACTGAAAAATTGTTGAAAGCTACGCTAAACACCATACAACAACATAACATATATATAGTTGACGATTTGTACTCAAATATTAATGCAATTCATTAAATACTTTATTTGAAGCGTTTACTTTTACTTATAAATTCCTGCATGATATGGAATATAGAATTATTTGTTTCAGTATTAAAATTTTGGTTTCCATACAAAATGATGTCAAGAGTTGGATTGCATATTTGACTTAATTTGTTAATAAAAACTTGTCGTTGTAATCTATAGTTATTACAATGGAAAAAATAGTGATTAATATCTTCAATGTCACCACAACTGCACTGAGGATCATTTATAATATTTTTTTGAAATAGTTTGTGGTTTAGGGAACTACAGCCAGTTCTTAGTCTAGTATGATAAGGTTGAGTTTTATGATTGTACGAAAAGTAATAATGCTCCGGAACCAAAGTAGAATTTCTTATTTTTTGTTTAAAAGAGTTGAGTGATGTTTCGTTACGAACAGAATTTGGAAATAAATTCCACTGACGAATTGTTGATGGTAAAAATGAGTGAAATATAGTTGGGAATGGCAGTCAATTGTCTGGATATCATTTGCATTTCTTAAGTTATACATTGATGAGTTTCCCACTGAGTTTGATATTGAGAATGCTAATGATTGAGGGACAAGATCATTTTTCATTTTATAAAACATGATTAATTTATGAGACTTACGTCGGCTTATTAGTGATTCCCAGCCTGTTTCATTATATAATTTTTTATGTTTAAGTGGAGGTATGTGTGATTTTGATGCGGGTTGTATGAACGACTTCAAGGTTTTCCACCAGTCCTTGCTATTTACATTGTTTGATTTTAGACTTTCCGCTACTTTGTCAAGATACTGTTGCTTATATTTCCGTACTAAATCAATAACTTCATTTCTCACTTTTTTGTATTTGTCCCATAGAAAATTATTATTTGTTTTTTTGGCTTTTTCTCATTTGTTTTAAAATATCATTATGCATCCATGGTGGTTCAGACTGTCTAACTGTTATACATTTGTTGGGAATACATTCATTAGATAATTTTAGAATTTGATTTGTAATGTTTGATGAGCAGATGTTTATATTTTCATTGTAGTTTGAATTCGTAGGTTTGTCCAATAAATACCGTGACAGAAGGACAGAAAAGAGCATATAAGCTGAAGAGAAAATGGAGAGTGAAAGCACAAAATATGTATAATAAAATGAAGGGTTACATATTATATATGGGTTATACATTATGAGGATTTTTTCCGAAGTGTAATTTTCAGACAAGCAACAAAAACAATATTTAAGAGATCAGAATTTTACGATTAACAGTTAAAAAACAGACAACAGACTAATTATTAAAAAAACCGAAAAAAACCGACATAATACAATTATAATACTATAATTAGTTATAACAAAAAAAAAAAATTTACAAAAGAAAATGAATAGAAAAAAAATGAAAAGAAAACACAAAAAAACACAATGAAATAAGCCCTAATAATTCTTAGAATTTTGGTAACTGATTACCAAATGAAAATCACTAGACGATAGGGGAATAACAATAAGATCAATATTAGATATTGCAATAAATAACATACTGGCAGACATGCAGTTTAAGAGAATAGGACTTGAAAAATTCGACTTCGAAAATAGTCGCTTTAAACTATCTTAGCTATTTAAAAAGCGTATTCGGTGAAAGAATTAATGATCAAGTACCCAATTGAAAAAACAAAAAAATACAAACAAATGTGAAAGCATGTTAAAGGATTTAGGCATGAGTTATAATACACAATATGGATGAAACTAATGTACAGTGGTGCATAATACCCTCATAACCAATTAGGATAAACAACAACAAAGAAAATGGAATGAAAAAAAAAAAGAAAGAAACATGAAAAAAAGTAACACACACGCACACACAGTTGTTAACATATATGAAAAACAAACTACCACATAAAGACATAAAATCATGCTCGATCAAATCCAGAGAACTGAACTGACTGTACCGGCGCATACAAGATATAAACTCATATAAATGCATGTTTTGTAAAACAAAACGAAAGCATAAGCATACACACATAAACACACGTAAGGGCACGCCAGAATTATACACATCTATATTTTATTTATTATAAACAGATGTAAATGTAAGTTATGTAAAACAAAATGAAAGCATATGTGTACAAGCATAAACACATGTAAAAGCACGCTAGAATTATACACTTCTATATTTATTTAACACACACGCACGAAGGCACGCACATACGCACGTACGCGTACATACACATATACAAATTCTCTCACACTATCACACACACATATACACATGTAGGTAAGGGTTTATGTACGCGTTCACACTATCACACACATATACACACATGTAGGTACGGGCATATATATATGTATGCGTTCACGCAAACACACACATATACACACATGTAGGTAAGGACGTATATATGTACGCGTTCACACTATCACACACATATACACACATGTAGGTACGGGCGTATATATGTACGCGTTCACGCAATCACACACATGCATTGTATTCACTGGTTCGTTTTTTAAATGAATTTTGCCATAGTAAGGCATGCGAGGATCGTTACCAGTGAGTAAATACAGATTAGACGTGACAACATTCCTGCCAAATAACCAGTCACTCAATAGTACTATAATACAATCCACGTCCGTGCTGTAAATATTTTGATAATTGGTTGAAAAAGGAAGTTTTATATTTAAATAAAAAACACTTTGCAACAGATATATTTGCTACAAGTAATCAGTAGTGCAGTACTTCCAAATGGTTTCCTACAGTGGTATAAATACAACTGGCTGGTGGATATAGGTAGCGGTAAAAAACACACACTCACACTCTCACAAGCTTTAGAGCTGTGACACTATATCATAATAGAGATGAGCTGTTACAGAGCTTAAGCTTTGTACTTGTCCAAATCACACAGTGACATGATTTTACACGATTCCCGATGTTGTCACTTATGAAGATATTGCCATCATAAGTCCAAGTCTTCTGAATTTTGTTGTAATTTATGAGCTTGAGACACTCATAAGCCATGTTCTCACGGACGTAAGTTAAATCTTCATTGATACAAACGTTCTTTTTTAGTGAGCGCAAGACAGCTCTACCCTTGAGAAGTCTCAGTCTAGCTTTGTAATTTGGAAGTTTCACTATTATTTCTCTCAGTCTCTGTGTGTTGGTTTTCGAAACAGGTTTGGGTCCAACTCGGTGGCTACGATCTATATCAATGGGTGCAATATCAGCCTTGATCTCTTTTGCAAGGTTCAGCAGAAGTTTGTCAGTATTTTCGCCGTCTGATTCACGTATACCAGCAATGAGTATGCAAGAGCGGCGACTGTACTTCTCCAGCTTGTCAGTTTTGAGTATGAACTTGGACTCTAGGTCCTCAAAGTTCTTATTAAGTTTAGAGTTTTCATACCGAAGCAGTTTTATTTCAGACTTAAAAACATTGGTTGCTTCATTAACTTTAACCAACACAATTTTTCAATTTCTTCATTGAGTATTGCTTTTACTTGTACAGGTATGCGCGATATATCACTGTTGATTAGTGGTGCTTGGGTTAATTTAGGAATTTGGTAATGCATTTCAGGGGTATGCACTGGTGTAGAGAAATATAACATCCTTGGAGGTTGAGATGGTATGGGCGTGCTACACTGGGAGATAGCTAGGTCAGTTGATAGTTGAGACATAATGATGTTCATGCCCTGTGATACTGACGCCATAATCTCAGTATTAAGAACCAGATTAGCAATGTTTTCTTCGGCGTCGACGAAACTGTCAGATTCTGAGTATATATTGTAAAATTGAGTAGTCTCCCTTCCCTTGCATATAGTAAAACACAGAGTAAAATTAATGGCAAATATGGACATTTCATATTCTCCGATACTATTTTTTAAATTCAAACTCTTTT
The DNA here is from genome assembly GCA_029582155.1 of Panopea generosa. Taxonomy (NCBI): domain Eukaryota; kingdom Metazoa; phylum Mollusca; class Bivalvia; order Adapedonta; family Hiatellidae; genus Panopea; species Panopea generosa. The sequence goes on along the minus strand of CM055894.1, from coordinate 18,868,765 downwards.
AAATTCAAACACATTTTCAATGATTTTGTTCATTTTCAAGCACTTTTCCCACTGACATTAAAAATAAGCACTGTTCAAGGAGGTTTTAAAGAAATAAGCACTTCTCATCTGAGAGGTTAAAAATCAAGCACTTTTCAAATCTGTGTGAACCTTGTTAAAATACCTGACAATGACACCGAGGGTAGATTTTCTGTCTTTTTGTACTATGTCTACTTGATGACTGCCGTAACTCCTCCCTCATTTTGTCTACTTCAGATTTTATCTGTAATTTTAATTGATAAAAGAACAACAAACTCCTTCATTACATATCATACACGTTAACTTATTGAGGAAATGAAAATTAGAAAAATACAGATTCAATATTTCTACTTAAATAATGATGTTGCAAATAATCGTTTTCTGACACCATAATCAAACATAAAAAATCTTTTACAATTATTGTTGTGACATTATATGGTCAGCTTTGACAATACAATTTATTTTATGATATGTAATATTCAATAGGCAATGTGACCCCTGTTTGCAGTTAGCTGGGCCCTGTTAGCTCTGTCGGTTGATGTATTGACTCTCAATCCAGGAATAGTGAGTTAGAATACCCGCCCAGTCACAGTCTCCGTGATAATTGGTATACGACATTGCGTCTCATTTTTATTCGTTTCTCACCGCTGATTCAAGTGGGAAAGTTATCAGCTATTTGTGAAGGTCGGTGTACTAGAGTACTAGTTAACCTTCCAGGATTCAAGGAAAAAAGTACTTAGGTTAAATGATTATCTGTTAGGCCTTGATTGCATGTGGTCCAATGGTAGAGCACCGGATTCAAGATCCAGGGTCATGGCTTCCATCCTCCGCCATGGCGACGTGTGGTGTCCTTAATGGAAGACACTTTATCCACATAGGCTTTAAGTACTGGTTCTACCCAGGAAGACTTCAAGTGTGATTTGTCTAAGTCTAAGAACTTCTTTCACAATCGATGCAAAATTAATAAGTTTTAAAATAAAGGCATCAAAATGACACTTTTAAAATATTCAATCAATCAACCTTTTGCAACTAAATGGAAAACCTAGTAGTAGTTATGGCACATAAAATCTGAATATTAATTATTAATCTGAGTATTTGAGCAGGGCTAATTCTAATTTTAGGTACATGAATTGAACAAAGCTGACACAAAAGTATTAGATGATACTACATACTTAATATCAAAGTTGCATTGTATTGTATTTTTCAGAGAACATTTTTGAAAAAAAGATATTCCCATTGGGGCAGGGCCATTTTTGACCCAATGGCCATGATTTTACCAAACCTGAGAGGACTTCATGTACAATTATGTGAAAATCTGTTCAGCGGCTTCAAAGAAGTCATTTGAAGTAAAAGTTACGACAGACGGACAGACAACTTCCGACGGTACGTCTTGTGAACATTCAGCTTAGATTAGCTAAAAATAAACAACAACAACAACAAGCTACTGTTTCTTTTCTATACGTATACATATTTTTTGTTTAAAAACACACACACAAAAAAAACTAACTTAAGTTTCTGCAGTGCATCGTCATTACATTTTCTTTTCACTGTTACGAACCAAACTGCATCACTTTAAAGTCTTAAATATGATGTGCTAATGTCTACTGACTTAAGTAATGTGGGAACCTTCACAAACTGACTGTTTCGGAAGTGCAAAGCGCACAATTTTCAATGTTTCGTTTGTTTGAACTTTTCCCTATGTCGCATCAACACATACTTTGAAAACGTTTCTGATCATTTAAAAGAAAATGGTACAGTCCTACTCCTGGTCCAACGCCTGAACTGTATCCATAAGCGGCACAAATAACCATTTTTATCTGAAGAAAACCCTACTTGTAAGGAATTAGGCAAATATGGGAGAGAAGGTGTGGCTAAACTATTGGTCTGCTCGCTCTTATCTTTTTGCATTTGTAAACATAAACATGTGATTTGGATTTATAGCTGTGTGAACTACTACTGATAGAATGAACGGTCAGTGTATGTAATAATCAACATTTTTGCAATGAATAAAAATTATATACTAATTGTTTGGTTCACTTTCATAAATTCAAGATTAAATCAGTTTGGATAAAATATTAATATTAATTCTTGCATTCAATTTCTAAAACATTTTATAATCAGTTAGTTGCTTCTTCTTTTGATATTCATATACTAAAATGCCTTAAAATAATATACTGAAGGATAATACAAATCTTGTACTGTTAGCTGAATAAGCAAAATCCCACAAAAAAAATTCACTGATCATTAAACGTTGTTCATTTTTCTTTAAAACAAAAAAACAACAAAAAAAACTGCCTAAATATTAGTTATAGGTCAATCAATTATACTAATGGTAGGCATAATTAAGTCACAGAAGGAACATTATGAAAATGTTTTCCAAATCAACACACTCTTTCTAAAGGGAAGAATAACAACATATGTACATGTACTTGATACAATGCATGTACTCCTACAACATTTGTCAATAAAACATTCACATCTAAACACCATGTATATAGCATTTATTATAAATTTTAGTTACCTGCCATATGTCAAAACGAAGTATGCACTGTGGCTTATCTCCATAGAAGCTGGACTGTAGTAGGCTGGAGAGTCGGGTCATGAACTCAGATCAGCTGTCAATCACAACTAGAAGAAAATTTGAATTTTACAACAGTCTGCAAAAAAGATTTTTTTGCACATGACACTAATAAAGTACAAATTGTTTTCATATTCACATGACATAAATACTATACATTCAAAAAACAGATCTGCCAAGTTTCAATTAAATCTGTTTCATATGACATTTGAAATTTAAAAAAATCCTCCAATGATGCGTTACTTCCAGTGAGTACAGAGAATTCAGTGTAAGTGGCCATTTTTCAGTGCTGCTGGCGTTTATACTGTGACTCTGGCCTTTAACCACCAACTGTCCCCGCCCCATCTCCAAATTTCTGAGCAATGCCAGCTGGTTTTAGTTCTGGTTGGTAATTTTTAGTTTCGTATCATGGGCTATCAGGCTTTTCCATCCAAGCCTTGCCCAAGCATGCTGACTCAGCTCAATATAACCAGACTTACTTTCATTTATCATTTTAAACCAGTCATGTATAATAATTATAATTATAAAGTTTTAGTTATTAAAGGGTAACTCAGGGGGGAAAATGCTATAATTGTCTAAGGCCATTATAAATTAATTGCTAGATTATCATCCAATTTTTTCTTAAAAATGGGGAGGGGGGGAGTGGAGGGAGGATTTGTTTTCTTTTTATTATTTTTTTATTTTATTTCATCTTATGAAATATACAAGAGCTGTTGGGACAGCATGCTAGACTTGTTCTATGCTGTTATAAAACAACAGCTTTTTCATTAAACTAGTGCCAAATGTAAGACAATTATAAAAAAATTAGGGGTGGTAAAATTAATTATTGCTAGTCTGTTACAAATGAATTAGCAAAATAATTCAACAATAAAATTTATTTTCATCAACAGTTTTGTATTTTTGAAAACAACAATGCGAATGGATGGCTTATATTGTCTTATATTATTTAATTCAGCATTTGTCATTTGTTACATTTGTCTTAAAATTTCTTTATAACTTTATTAACAATTGGTGACAAATAACCCAATAGTTGTGCCAACTTAACTTAACTTAAGGCACACCATGTACGTACAATAACCCTAAATGCTACAATTGCATGACTAAAATAATATAAGTTGATCAAGCATATCAACCCATACTAGTTAATCATTACCTGAAATAATTCCAGCAAGAATTTAAAATAAAGTTTAAGCTACAGTTACTGTTGAGATGCTCTTCTGTTTCAAAAGTCGTTATCAATGTTTTACATATACGATATAGTTATGCACTATTTTCAAATCATATGGTTATATACCAGTTCTTATAAATGGATCTATAGTCATATAATTTTTATAAATACATATACACACAGCTTATTAATGCTGAATATCCATCTACATTGTAAGTTGTTCAGTTTTATACACATATATATACAATACATGCCACTAACTTCACATCATAGGGCAATATATCGTTACCAGTTCATGAAGCAAGAAAGTGGATCTATAGTTGAAATAAACATGATATAATAACATGAAATATTTGTTTAAATTTTTCCTATATAATACTATTTAAAATTTTGACTCCTTAGTGTGGGTCAACTTTAACCCCAGGGTCATGGTTTTGAACAAATTTGATAGAGGACCACAATTTTACTGACCCTGTAAAAACTTTGTCAGACATCTAAGCTCAAGGCCTTGCACTACAAACTTTAACCCGCTAAAAAACTCTAACAAAATTTCTAAGTCTAAAAGGGAAATAATTCTGCCAAAATGCAATGAAGCGTTATGTTTCTTGTCTCTATGCGTTTACTAGATGATACTATACACATACGTGAAGTTACGTTCATGTCCAATGATAGGTTGATAAAATATGTACCAATTTTTAACCTGCTAAAATACTCTAACCAAATTTTCTAAGTATTAGACCATAAAATTCACAATTTTGATTCACCTTTAGGTATCAAAGCTGCATACAACATTTCATTACTATTGAACTGAAGTTTTTGAGAAGAAAACGAAAAATGTCAATTATTTACAAACGGACAACGCATGACGACGGACTAAAGGCAATCGCAAAAGTCTCAGGTGACCTAAAAATGAACAACACTTAAATAGTGCAATACAACCTTCACATCATCATTCAGACTTATTCTAAGATGAAACAATTTTACTACCTGTAAATCTGTACAATAGATTAAACTGAAATCAAAATGAAATCATTTGATCATTTAATACGTCACAAAATATTTTGCAATTTAAAGCGAAGAAGTCTATTTTAGTCTCATTAATCTAGGTGTGCAGCACATGTTAGGAAATCCCTAACCTTTTCAATATACAGTAAAACTTTGATGGTTCGAACTCAACAGGACTGGACCAATATAGTTCAAGTTAAGGGTTGTCCAAGCCAAAGTGTTGTTCACCAACATACCATACATGTACATGTTTATACATCGATATACAAATTCAGCGGGGAGACCAGATAAGTGGTTCGAGCTAAATGTGATGTTCCAACCTCGTAAAGAGCAATCAGAACAGGTTCTGCACTGTTTTCTGCTCTATCACAATAAAAAGGTAAAATGTATCTATTCATGTGAATTGACTATGTGTGGCTTTTGAGTTCAGAAGAGTCCAGTTAAAATGCATATGGAGTAAAGAGTTAAGAACACTCAGAATTTAAGTTCAGCTTGGTCTAAACAAAACTGAATATAAGCCTTGTCAGCTACATGTACTTGAAAAAAAAGTAACATGGTTCAACTATGATTTCTGTATATAATGAATACATTTCTAAGGTCATCGGACTTCCTCTCCAAAATAAACTGGATTTCATAATATAAGTTATGTGTTTAAAAATGATACAAATCCCGATTCATCTAAAGCAACTTTATATTAGACATATTTAAGTAATCTCCCTTTGAATGAATTCATATAAATAAACAGGAGCGCATGGTCCAGTAGTAGAGCACCAAACCCACCATCGGAGGGTTGTGGGTTCGATCCTCCACCACAGATATGTGTGGTGTCCTTGAACAAGACTTTTCCACATATGCTTAGTACTGGTTCTAACCAGGAAGACTCGTGATTTGCCTACCGGTAAGTTGTAAGAACTTGTTTCACAATCAAAGTAAAATAAATCAGTTTAAACTAACTAAACAGACCAGTACTGTTGGTCATTATAAAGGTATCCTGACTAATTGATGAAATTATTATATTAGATATATTCAAGTTATCTCCCTTTGAATGAATTTTTCTAACTAACCAGACTAGCTGGTCATTGTAAAGATATCCTGTCTAATTGATGAAATTGTTACATTAAAACATACTTGAGTTATCTCCCTTTGAATGAATTCATACTACTTACCAGACCAGTTGACCATAGTAAAGGAACACTGTACACTTGATGAAGGGGAACAATGACTCCAGAATGTTGATAAAACACTGTACTTGCAGGTAGGTATTCTTGTCTAGTGGTATACATCGATGATATCAGCTGCAGAGTTAGCAAATACTGCAAATACATAAAAGTACATGTTGTAACCAGACATATAAAATGAAAGGCCTTGATTGTTACTTTGGTTGATAAACTTTCATTTTTTTAATTTAAATAAATAAAGAATGTTTATGCTGTCAGACAGTTAATTGTTTTGTGATCATCTTATCTCATTTTAAAGATGACCGCTTTAGTTTTTGCCAAATTTTTGCTATGGATAGAATTCAATGAAACTTCCCAGTATTTAAGTTTACTGTATGTTCATGCAATATTAGAAATAATCAAACACTGTAGTGCTGAAGGGGCGGAGCATATAAGATGTAAAATGTCGCTATTGTTTTAGACAAACAGGTCAGTTTGCATACGTTGAAGTAGAATAATCCCGATTACCTTTGATTCTTATACATGGTACAGAATCAACATGTTATATGCTTAACGTTGACTCTTTTCTCGAATATGTCAGAAACGTAACTGAATGGTTTGCCTTTGAAAGTGTATTTCTGCTATAGTAAGAATATTAACTTTTAAATTTGGCAAATGTCCAACTTCAAGATATTAGTTCAACTCAATGATATGAGATTTGTATCTTCAACTCAACTCGTGATATTTTCAGAGATGTCATGCTTTCTATCATAAACAGTATATATATAATAGCAAAGTACTCTGAATCTAGCACGATGAATTCCACTTTGAGTCTTTATTGATTTTTCTAGCGCAAAAGTGAAACAATTCGTTTAAAAGACGAAAAGTAGAAATGTGTATGTCGACATTGATAATTGATATATATGCTCTCCTGTATGATTTGGAGGAAATTAAGATATATATATATATATATATATATTTATATTTTCTAGAGCCCTATATCACCCCGTAAACGGAACCGCACTAACCAAAATGTTATGGCGCCGATTTATAGACACATCTGGATGTTTGCGTATTTTCGCTACGGAAACACAAATGCTTTAACTCTTATCTGTTTAAGTAAAATTATCTACCGTTCCAATTATTGGAAATATGTGAAATATTTACTAAATAATAAAAAAACAGCACTGACATTATACATAACTCGATCAATCTCGAATTCTTGTTAGGAATACAAGTCTATTTTCAAACATTTGGGAGAAACCGCTAGTCACATGATCGACATTAGCATATCTCTATTTTTAGAACGAGTATTGATTGTTTATTGATATAAGCAAGGAGTATAGTTCCTTGGCATAAGGGACATATCTAGAAAAGTTTCGTTACCGTACACATTTTTAAGATGATAGAAAAGAGCGAAATCAAACTCCCGAATCAAGTACTTATTATCTGAAGTCCTTGCCGAAATATATGACTCTTTCAATGTGCATGTTGGCGATATAGTTCGTGACCTGGAATTTGATTTACAAGATGACGTAATCTTTTGGTTCAGCGCGTCTGTATTCATGCGCTTTCATTCCTTTGTGCTGATAAATGCTACAGAATATAAACTTGGAATTTATACGATACGTAATTGTTTATAGGTATAAATCGTCGCTGTATGTTCTTATATTAATATTTTCGTTGAAATAGGCGAATCTACTGTTTATAGTGAGTTCGAGAGCTTATCAGGTGGAACTATTTGATAAGTGGTTGTTAGGTCTGCATTAACACGAAACACGGTTGTAGATTTGCGGTATTGAAAATATAATCATGTTAGCTCTGAGAGCGGCTGCTAAAGCACCGCCCCCAAAAATCACATGTTACCATACAAATTTACCTCCCCATAAACATACCCTACCTTGAAAGTTGGAGATTTAACAAGCAATGTGAAAAAAAAAAATTAAAATTGTTTACATCTTGTATTTAATTAAAACTATTACATATATGCTTGCAAATTATTATAATATTAATTTTCATGGAAATGATAATTATAAGCTTGAACTTAACTGTTTAGGGGTTTTCAAAACAAAATCATTTCGGCAGAGTGTCAATTTTTGTAATAAAGATATAGCGTTTTTTAATATTTTGATGTAATGTATGGATAAATTTTGCTTAAATCCTCAAAAAATACTCTTAAAGTCCTATTCTAATGACAATCAAAATAAAATATACACTTTACTGCTTAATTTGAGAAAAAATAGCTCCTAAAGTATGCAATCGTTAAATAACTTTTTTTATACTAATTGAGCATATATATATATTAAAGCCTCATTAAATTTCTGAAATGCACACTTTTTGATAATAACAAAAATGATTGTAATTAAATGTATTTATAGTATTGCCAAAACCATTCATGTAGACCCCTTAGTGACTGTTTTTAAAACAGCGAGAAAATCAATACCTTCGATCGAAATGTGTATTTCTTAGATGAGCGGACCAAGCTTTTAACTTTTGTTTACATTTTTGTAATTATGTAATGACTCTGTTGCTTTCCAACTGCAGTGGTAGTGTGCAGATTAAGACTGTTAGATAAGGGGTTCATTAACAAGATTAGAAAAGTTATGGCTTCACTAATATTATGTATCGCTATTGGGTTTACTTTTTTTTTTTAAAATATATTGATGTCTGCAATAAAACTGTATCGAACGTAGTATGCATTATATTATTTATATGCACTGAAAAGCAATGAGTAAAGAATATTAGTTTTGTCTACTAACTCTTGCTCAGGATCCTTCCTTGCATGCGCTATTACATCAAAATCAATATTGTCAATATCAGTCAATATTGAATGAATGAATGAATTGGGTTTTACAGCATACCAACACATTATATGTTATTCGACGCCAACAGGAAAGAAGATTCTAGGTTCACTCTTCATGTACAAAAACAACAAATTAACATACAGATTAAAAAAAAATACATCAACAAATGAATATGCAGAATGAACCTAGAACCTTGATACCTGAAGAACTGCAGAGTTTCAGCAAATTCTATCGTATTACTCAATTTGTCGCTTCTTACGACATGCATAAGCCACAGTGGTCCTATTATTGCCATCACTCATGGCTCCCTGGAACCACATAGGTGTTGATAATTTAACCACAATAGTGAACATGACAAAAAATGATAAAATGAATATGACACCCATTCGGAGGATTCCTACACCTCTGCAGAGGTCAACAGTGATTCTATTCTTAGCCAGAACCACACGGGTTCAGTTAATATTGAGAGGCTATAAGGTGGTTGTTTAAGTACAGTTATTAAAAAATGTAATTTTACTTATAATTTTATATGAACAATACACTGAGGGGAATAAAAGGGATGTTCTTAACAAGACCAACAAGAGGGCCCTATATTGCTCAACTGACTGACCTTGAGTCACCCAACTTAAGTAGATTATATAATACATGTACACTCAAAATTCCAGAAAGACGAGATGGGCAAGTAGTTAGAATTTTGATTTGTTTTAAAGATGTAACAGATGCCTAAAATAGTCAAACTTAGTAGAGGTTCACCCATGGTAAATATCAGTGAAATTACATCGAAATCAGGTCAGTAGATTCTGACAAGAAGGCTTTTGTAGTTTTTACTTTAGCTGCCTATATAGTAAACTTGGTAGAGGGTCACCCAAGGAACATTTCTGTGAAATTATTTTAAAATTGAGCCAGAAGTTTCTGACAAGAAGATTTTTTAAGCTTTTATCTAATTAAACTTGCCCCGCCCCCTGGTGGCCATGTCTTTTGATGAATCAAGATGACTTGAACAAACTTGGTAGAGGGTCACTCAAGGAACATTTCTGTGAAGTTATATCAAAATTAGCCTGGTGATTTCATAGAAGTTGTTAGAAGCTAAAAGTTAATGACGGATGACAGACGACGGACAACAGACAACGGACACCAGGTAATCACAAAAGCTCACCTGTGAGCCTTTGGCTCATTTCAGCTTAAAACTATCTAACCGCAAGCGGTTACTTTTAATTCACTAATTACTAATTTACTAATTTTAACCGCATCCCCTACAGTTCCCCATTACTATGTTTCTCTCTGAAGTGACTTGATTGATGCGTTTCGGAACAAGCTTCCTAACTCCCCGTTTTCTGTTGAAGGTATTTATCGGAAAGAGACGAACATTGATTTGAAAACAAAATCCATTCTTAATTATGTACTAATTATATGCTTTATATTTATTTTTTTCATTTGCAAAATCTCTCAGTAATCAAATAAACATGTATTCTTTCATCTGGAAGAGTAAAACTGACTTAAATTAAAACTTAAAACGACCGTTTCGGAAGTTTAATGAGCCTTTAAGATTTCTATTTTATTTCATATTTAAGTTAAATTGCTATAAAAAATTATTTTATACCAGTATGCATATTTCATATATTGGACATAATATAAGAGACCAATATCAGGCGTATCCGTAAATGTATGTGACATCCGAAATAGGGTCAGTTGTAGTATAGCAGTATGTAGTGTCTCTGGCAGGTCTCGACAAAATTGCTTCCATTTGTGCACTGAGTTGGTGCACATGAAAAACTATAGCAATTGTCCTTAAGAAATGAGAAAAAATTCTTTAAATATCAATATAAAATTTTTGCCGCCCATGGACAACTTACTTCTTCTTACTTTAAATTTCTATTCATATGATGTGTGTAACAGTTAAAATGTTTTTGTTAAAACAAGCACCCTATCTTTTTGGTTAAAAAAAATGAATATATCATAAAAATTTCAACATTTTTCATTCTCAAACCAAAAAAAATTTAATTAAGAATAAAAATATTAAATTATTGATAATTGGAAAAGTCAATATCTTTATTGGCTTTACTTTGGTACCAAAATTATTAAATTCAGAAAAAGATTTGTTGAAGAAATAGTATTAATACGAAAAATGTCCCAAAAGTAATAGGACACATTTAGAAATATGCCTTTTAGTGTTTCAATCCAAACAAAACATGGCATGGACAATTTTCAATATCTAAACTATAAGCATGCAAAATTTTGATATTGTACACCACCATTTAACATTTATTTTGACAAGTCAAAATGTGTATGTTACAAAGTACGGGGTAGATTGACGTTATTTGTGCGACGTTAAATTGACATTCAAATGAAAGTCATTTCTTTTTTCGAAGTACAAATCGCTGTGCAAAACACATTTTTTGTGGTACTGCACCCACCTCTAGGACATATCACGATACTATGATGACTCATAGATCCTAACCACAGAATGTACACTCAGGTACATGGTCTGGAGGTACTGAAAGCACTTTTCACGATGATCTGACTTGAATCCCAAGAAAACAACACATCGCTGATGGTCAGTTACTTTCGTCTCACCATTGGAAACCCGTTAGTACCGCTAATAGATAAGACTCCAGGATATGCCTTCTGTTAAAGAGTTGTGTGAAATAAACTTCAGAGTATCCTGTGGGGTCATATTACACCCAACACAAAATTTTATCACACTCCAAATTTCTACTATAGGCGTGACGTTGTCCAATTTCTTTACTATTCAAATTTGCACTTGTTATTTTTAAAGTGCATACGATATTCAAATGTTTATCGATAACGTTGAATGTTAAAATGACATTCGCACATGATCTGAAATAACATTCACTGTTATTTCATATCATTTGGCATGATATTGGGGACGTTATCTATTTTTTATATGGCGTCTAATTTCAAAGAGTAAACTTCCAAACTCGAATTACTATGGTACCTTTTGCATGAACTTACCGATGACTGAAAGTTGATTTTAAGTTTTATGACAAAAGATGATGTGTCGCTCTTTCCATTGATACCATTGGTTTGCATGTAACGCCCTAAATACAAAAAAGACAGGGTCGTCCTATTACTTTTGGGACATACCTTGTATATATATATATGTTGAATTGATAATGATCTAGCAGTCTCTGCATTTAAGTCGCTGTTGTAATTATGAACAGGATGAGTTATTGTATCCTTTAAATTCCATTTACATAATGAGAATCTTACAGTTTGAGATTCAGAGAAAATATTCTTGCCTACCACATACCAGGTATGGATTTTGCATCCAACACCTCCTGAATGTATTTATCCTTTCCTCCTCATGCTATGACAAACACCTTTCACAAAATCCTCACACTATGACAATTTTTTGCAATATGACATATTCAATCAAAATATTATTTATGGTATCCTTGCGCTACTATGTCAAAACAAGAGTTGTCAGAAGACCAACAAAGCTCGCCTCTGAGCGTCTTAGTCCAAAAAGGGCCATAACTGTGCCAAAATGCAATCCAGAGTTATGGTTTTTGTCTGTGTGTGTTCCATTGATAATGGTGAACACACATGAAAAGTTTCATTCACATCCAATGAGTGGTTGCATAGATATCTTAAACTTAAACACAACTAAATGCAAAGTTTAACCTGGGTGTCTAAGTCCAAAAAGGGCCATAATAGTGCCAAAATGCAATCCAGAGTTATGGTTCTTATCTGTGTGTTCCATTGATGATGGTAAACACACATGCAAACTTTCATTGAAATCCAATGAGTGGTTGCATAGATAACTGAAACTTAAACGCAAAAGTTTAACCTGGGTGTCTACAGATGACACCGACGCCAGGGTCATGACAATAGCTCTCCTTGGACTTCGTCCTGGTGAGCTAAAAAATATCTTTCATAGGGGTTTTGTGTGTGGATAGAAAATACCATCACTCAGGATAGCTGTTTTGGTGGTAACGAGGCTCTATAGTTATCCCTCAAGACTGAATTTTTCATCCGCATCTCAAACCCATTAAAGATACATTTAGTACATCGGGAGGATAAATGTTTTGGCAGGAATAAACTTTAGTTCCAGCGAAAATAGTTATAACAGGTTACATAATTTCTAAACAATCAAAACGAACAAAAAAAATATGAATGATTCTTTTTCTTGTATATGAAACAAATTGAGTAATTGTTTTAATTTATCTAAACATTTAAGATTAAATCATAAAAGATACGTTATACATGTAATGTTTATAAAGATGTTTCAATGTCAGAGCAGGAGAATTTTGTCTTGTCTTTAGGGTAAAATAGAAATATTCAACCCCAGTAATAATGTAGATATCCTTAAATCCGGTATGCAAGAATTATTATTCTACACCAAGTCAGTGCTTCAGATACGCTGCATATTTGCGTATTTCACTCAAACAAATTTGTGGAAAATGCAAACAATCTTCTTTTTAAGTGTACCTGTTACGCAATTAATTTTACCTTTCACTGAAAACATAACTTATACCGGCAAATCCAAACATCTCATATTTCCTGTATAGCGGTAAACAGGTTGCAGCCAGATAAAGGTAACTAGTTCCTACCAGGTAAGTATGTTTTATACCTTGCTAGCTTAGTATAATTAGCAGAGTGGAAGTAGAGACAAATACCATTTTATCAGTCATCTTATACAGGAGTTTGCATATTATTTGTACATGGTATGGTTATGATAGTATCTAGATGATCAAGATCAAATGATAAAATGTTGAAGTGAGAAGAAAAATACCAGTTTGCAAAGGAAAAAACATGTTCTAACCCAAATCAAAGTACAATGTTTAGTTACTTTGTGCCCCCAAAACACATTTCTTCAATAAGTATTTTTGAAACAATATTATTTGACATTGCCAATGACAAATTAGCCAGAAATTCTGAGTTGCTGGCGCTGCATGGTGCAGGAAGCAACTAGTTTGATCATTTAAAAGTTGCAGGCATCAACAGTTGATACAATACTGAAACCGGTAATGCAGATCAAGAGCTGCAGGCAGCAACAATTTAACAATACTGTGCATTTACCATAGGCTAGTTTAATCAAGAAAAAACAAATTGATATGTTTCATTTAGACAATACTTCATGTTTCGCTCAATTATTGTAGACTTACTGAGTGAAAATCTCCCAATTAATTGTTTGATTATAAGATTTCACTCAATTGTTTTAATTTTGAATAATTTTCACCCTATTCAGTCAATTCTTATCTGGGGCATTGCAAGACAGAAAAACAAGTGTTCAAGTTGTGCCGCATGGTATAAATGGACTGATCCTTAAAACATATTGCAGTTCCAATAAAACTTTTATTATACAATTTACGATTTAATATAAGTCACAGATGTCAAGTGGTTACTAAATGAATAACATACAGAATAGAATATAACAAAATTACAAATAAACTAACTATCAATTGTTTTTTTCATCAATATCCAAGGTGACCAATCTCACATAAAAAAATGTAAATATTCTTAACAGTCTGTAGACTTTTTTTCTTAAAAGCAATACTTCAAATTAAACTGAAATTTAACAATTTAACCTCTTAAACAACTTATTTGAAAAGTTTGACGATTTCCACATTTCATCTTTATATACAAACAACCTAAACCTGGGTATATATCAGTGCTATTGTTGCAGCATACATTTGTTTTCACGGATGCTGTCTTCAAACTACAATATTGCTTTGCGGAAAATGATATAAAATATGTGATCATAATCATCTTTGAGATTGCATCAATAAAGCGTTAGTAACCAATTAAAGCGTTTACGTAACTTAGTAGAACCATGTGACCGGGGTTTCCCTGAATCAGACCATGTGATCTGTCAAACGGCTAGCATCGTAAAAACAACTCTGAAACCAGCTTGCAAAAACAAATTTGGTAGTTTGAATTTTTAAGGTTGCATCAGAGTGGACTCACTGAACAAACTTGATTGCATCAAATGAGATTTAATTGCATCAAAAATGCAAGAAACACACTCTGGAGAAAACACTGATATATTTTAAATTTCACCCTGTATACTTATTATGGTAGAACAAAGATTTATCTAAAACAAAATAATGTATATCTACATTAAAATTTCAAGAAAAGATCACTTACCTAAAAAGATAACTGCGAAAAAGGGGCATTTGCATCAAAATACTTAAATATTTAAACTTTGGACGATTTGTAAATTTTCAAAGTCTACAATATGACATAATTTTCATTTATTCAAAAAATAATTTGTTATTATATCGTCAATGAAATTTTACACCTTTTTCAGTAATTCAAAACAAAAATCATAAACAAATTTTAATTAAAGTTGCTACATAACACAAGCTCCCCCTTTATTCCTACAAAGCTGATAAAGAGACACAATTTATCTATATTAACCAAACGAGTTTTAGCAGAAAAGCAGGTAAGTAACTACAAGTGACTTGAGTTTTACAGTATTGTATCATACAAATCATGTAATACCACTACCAACAGCTTCAACAATAACTAGATTCTTGCATACCATCATGATTATATAAATTAATCTTGCATGACATAAAACATTGATTCTCTTTACTACTTGCCTCATGGTATTTGAAATTTCAAACATGTACTTATACCATTTATAGAACATGTAAACTAACAAAACTTATAAACTAGTCTAAGAATTAAATGAAAATACTAAGACACTCTGTCATTTCATGCACTGAACTATCCAATATACTATAAGGTTATTGTACAGTTCACTGTACAATATGGATTTATATTGTACTGTTCAATGTTGTGATGAAAACCTGTTTTGGACGAGACACCAGTACAGGTTTTCACCACAACATTGACGAGTACAATAAAATTCATATTGTACAGTGAACTGTATAATACCCTTTTTATTATTCACCTCAAGATCTTTTCATATGAAACACAATACAAGATTAAAATTTTATAAAATAATTTATTTTAACAAATGGTCATTTTCTTTAAAATACGGAAATAATAACAATGTAGTTGAGGTTTATGACATTGTTTGATAATATTAAAGTTAGCTCTTTTAAAAAAATATATCAATATTAATATAATTCCTTTATCACAGCTATTTTCTTACTTTTTTTTAAATTATATTTCTTTAAGTATCTACTTATATGTTTTGGAATAATATATACTTCAACTCCTCAAATAAACAAATGTTGCTTGTTGTTTCAAATGACACAATGTTCATTAAGAGTGCCTCAGTGATTTCTCTTACATGTTATATCTGAGATATGCGGAGTATTTATATAGTTAGAGTTACCATTCCTTAACATCCAATATGAAAAATCTATCCGGATTTTCGGGATGGTTGAACGGACCAATACGAAGAATCTATCCAGATTTTTGGGACGGTTGAACGGACCAATACAAAGAATCTATCCAGATTTTCGGGACGGTTGAACGGTCCAATACGAAAAATCTATCCGAATTTTCGGGCGGTTCAACGGTCCAATATGAAAAATCTATCCGGATTTTCGGGATGGTTCAACGGTTCAGTACGAAAAATCTATCCAGATCTTCAGGACGCTTTCGGTTTGAAGTGTACAATAATGATTTCTTATGTACAATCACATGGTACAAATGGTCAAAGCTCATTGGAATAGCAGCGAGTACTTTAGGTGGATAATAGATATATTAACATAACTCCGTATTTCGTGAAAGTGACTCAGAGTCTTTTTTCTGAATTGGGAAGAGGCCCAAGCCATCAAGATTGGAAAAAAAACTGCGATTTAGGGGAAATTATTTAAAGGCTTTATAGCAAATTGAAAAATAAAGCATAACACTGTCAAGATCATTCTAACCAATTATTATTAGATATTACAAATTGTGTTATATTACAGTTGTGTTATTGTATCCCTTAGTGTAAGAATTTTTTTTTGCCTCAATTGGGAAAAAGCACATGATTTTTGAATTGGGAACTAGCCACGGAATATCGGCATCTGTTTAACTGTGACTGCTTATAACTCGTAACTTGTAATTTTAATCTACTTTACTTCATGCAAATTTGTTTTCAGCGAATAACATAGTGTAGATTCAATATTTCCTGGTACTTATTATTCAGATATAATCAAAACTTCAGTCCATATGTACAAATATCCAACATTAGAACACAATACTGTAGTGTATAAAAGTTATTAACATTATAAAGATACCAAACAAGAGTTGTCAGAAGACAACAAAGCTCGCCGATGGGATAAAACTCACCACCAATGCAAAGATTGAAATTAGAGGCAAACACCAAAACTTAAACGCAACTAAACACAAAAGTTTAACTTTGGTGTCTACAGATGACACCGCTGCCACCGTCAATGACACTGTGGTCATGGCAATAGCTCTCCTGGACATTTGTCCTAGTGAGCTAAAAAACATTTGACTGAATGTACTTTAATTATCTGTATTATTCGTCACATATGTTTTTACATGCAAACTTAAACATATATAAAAAATGATCTTCTCTATTATCAACTGTCATTTAATTCTGTTCTATTTTGATCACTGCCCACACGATACAGTTGTAATGTGAAACGGCGACTGGTTTGCAACAAATGATTTTTTTTAATTGTAAATACACTGGTATTCAATTATAATTGAACAGTAACCCAGTCTACTTTCACTTAAAAGCTTGACGAACATAACACATAAAGCGTTTTTACGATCATTGAAAAAAAATATCGATACAGCAGAAGACACTTGAAAGTTTCTTTTCTTTAAAAGAACCAATACAAAGTACCGATATCCCTACAAAATATATTGTTAAACCAATTATAGATGACATTATTATAAGTACAGTCATCAAAGGCATAAAGGCACGAGTTTCTTGCATGAAAGTAACGGTGGAGGCATAGTGAGTCTCTTTCCCTTGGCTAAAAATTGAAACTGCCGATGGTTCAACGATCTTTAGATGTGCAGTATGTACAAAGCACAAGAGCTCGAGTGTTTGGGCAAATGTTGGTGCCCAGAATATTCAGAAATCAGCCCTTGATAGGTAAGTAAATTTGACTGCAGAATACAATTTTAAATACATTTCTCAAATTTTAAAAATAATGTTCAGATTTTATTAAAGTTGGTCGGTTAAATGGAAGAAGAAGAATTGTTATAATTTTACAAGTTTGACTTGAAGTGAAATTTTTAATATGTCCCATCCCCCAGGTTCAAGACTCGTTTTGCCACAGTATTATTTTGGGAGTGTCTGACTCCTTTGGCAACTGCCAAGCCTCCACTCTATGATGATTGACATAATACATTGTGTCCCATTGGGCGTAAACTACCCCCCAGATTACCGATGTCTTAAAAGGTTGGCTGTACAATGACAGTCTATAGTAGAAAGGTTGACTGTATCCTGACTGTCTATAGCAGAAATGTTGACTGTAAAATGACCATCTATAGCAGAAATGATGACTGTACACTGACTTTTTATAGCAGAAATGTTGACTGTATACTGTCTATAGCAGAGATGTTGACTTACACTGACTGACTATAGTAAAATGATGACTGTACGATGACTGTCTATAGCAGAAATGATGACTATACACTGACTGTCTATGGCAGAAATGATGACTGTACACTGAATGTCTATAGCAGAAAGATTGACTGTACAATGACAGTCTTAAGCAAAAATGTTGACTGTACAATGACTGTCTATAGCAGAAATGTTGACTAACAGAGACTGTCTATAGCAAAAATTAACACTGACTAGTTATAGCAAAAAGTGTGACTGAACCTTGACTGTCTACAGCAGAAATGATGACTGTACACTGACTGTGTATAGCAGAAATGTTGACTGTACAGTGACTGTCTACAGCAGAAATGATGACTGTACACTGACTGTCTATAGCAGAAAGGTTGACTGTACACTTACTGTCTATAGCAGAAATGATGACTGTACACTGACTGTCTATAGCAGAAATGATGACTGTACACTGACTGTTTACAGCAGAAATGTTGACTAACACTGACTGTCTATAGCAGAAATGATGAATGTACACTGACTGTCTATAGCAGAAAAGTTGACTGTACAATGACAGTCTAAAGCAGAATTGTTGACTGTACACTGACTGTCTATAGCAGAAATGATGACTGTACACTGACTGTTTATAGCAGAAAGGTTGAATGTATCCTGACTCTCTATAGCAGAAATGTTGACAGTACACCGACTGTTTACAGCAGAAATGTTGACTGTATACTGACTGTCTATAGCAAAAATGTTGACTTTAAAATGACATTCTATAGCAGAAAGGTTGACTGTACAATGACTGTCTATAGCAGAAAGATTGATTTACACTTACCATCTATAGCAGAAATGATGATTGTACACTGATTGTTTATATAAGAAAGGTGAAATGTATCTTGACTCTTTATAGCAGAAATGTTGACAGTACACCAACTGTCTACAGCAGAAATGATGACTGTACACTGACTGTCTATAGCATAAATGTTGACTGTATACTGACTGTCTTTAGCAAAATTGTTGACTTTAAAATGACAGTCTAAAGCAGAAAGGTTGACTGTACAATGACTGTCTATAGCAGAAAGATTGACTTACACTTACCATCTATAGCAGAAATGATGATTGTACACTGACTGTTTATAGCAGAAATGTTGACTTACACTGACTGTCTATAGCAGAAATGATGACTATACACTAACTATTTATAACAAAAATGTTAACTATATACTGACTGTCTATAGCAAAAATGTTGACTGTACAATGACAGTCTATAG
Organism: Panopea generosa; assembly: GCA_029582155.1. Lineage (NCBI taxonomy): Eukaryota > Metazoa > Mollusca > Bivalvia > Adapedonta > Hiatellidae > Panopea > Panopea generosa. The sequence continues at coordinate 18,849,301 of CM055894.1, read as the reverse complement.
CAGAAAGGTTGACTGTACAATAACTGTCTAAAGCAGAAAGGTTGACTGTATACTGACTGTCTATAGCAAAAATTATGACTGTACACAGACTGTTTAGAGCAGAAATGTTGACTTAAACTGACTGTCTATAGCAGAAATGATGACTGTACAATGACTGTCTACAGCAGAAAGGTTGACTGTACAATGACTGTCTATAGCAGAAATGTTGACTTACACTGACCGTCTATAGCAGAAATGTTGACTGTATACTGACTGTCTATAGCAAAAATGATGACTGTACAATGACAGTCTTTAACAGAAAGGTTGACTGTACAATGGCTGTCTATAGCAGAAATGTTGACTGTACCCTGACTGTCTATGGCAGAAATGTTGACTTACACTGACTTTCTATAGCAGAAATGATGACTGTACACTGACTGTCTATAGCAGAATGGTTGACTGTACAATGACAATCTAAAGCAGAAATGTTGACTGTACAATGACTGTTTATAGCAGAAAGGTTGACTTACACTCACTGTCTATAGCAGAAATGTTGACTGTACAATGACTGTCTATAGCAGAAATGTTGACTGTACACTGATTGTTTATAGCAGAAAGGTTGACTGTACACTGACTGTCTATAGCAGAAATGATGACTGTACCCTGACTGTCTATAGCAAAAAGGTTGAATGTATCCTGACTCTCTATAGCAGAAATGTTGACAGTACACCAACTGTCTACAGCAGAAATGATGACTGTACACTGACTGTCTATAGCAGAAATGTTGACTGTATACTGACTGTCTATAGCAAAAATGTTGACTGTAAAATTACATTTTATAGCAGAAAGGTTGACTGTACAATGACTGTCTATAGCAGAAAGGTTGACTTACACTTACCATCTATAGCAGAAATGATGATTGTACACTGACTGTTTATAGCAGAAATGTTGACTTACACTGACTGTCTATAGCAGAAATGATGACTGTACACTGACTGTCTATAGCAGAAATGTTGACTGTATACTGACTATCTATAGCAAAAATGTTTACTGTACAATGACAGTCTATAGCAGAAAGGTTGACTGTCGATAACTGTCCATAGCAGAAATGTTGACTGTATACTGACTGTCTATAGTAGAAAGGTTGACTTACACTGACTGTTTATAGCATAAATGTTGACTGTAGAATGACTGTCTATAGCAGAAATGTTTATTGTACACTGATTGTTTATAGCAGAAAGGTTGACTGTACACTGACTGTCTATAGCAGAAATGATGACTGTACACTGACTATAGCAGAAATTATGACTGTACACTGACTGTTTATAGCAGAAATGTTGACTTACACTGACTGTCAATAGCACAAAAGATGAATGTACACTGACTGTCTATAGCAGAAATGTTGACTGTATACTGACTGTCTATAGCAAAAATGTTGACTGTACAATGACAGTCTATAGCAGAAAGGTTGACTGTACAATAACTGTCTATAGCAGAAATGTTGATTTACACTTACCATCTATAGCAGAAATGATGACTGCACACTGAGTGTTTATAGCAGAAATGTTGACTTACACTGACTGTCTATAGCAGAAATGATGACTGTACACTGACTGTCTATAGCAGAAAGGTTGACTGTACAATGACATTCTAAAGCAGAAATGTTGACTGTACAATGACAGTCTATAGCAGAAAGGTTGACTTACACTGACTGTCTATAGCAGAAATGTTGACTGTACAATGACTGTCTATAGCAGAAATGTTGACTGTACAATGATTGTTTATAGCAAAAAAGTTGACTGTACACTGACTGTCTATAGCAGAAATGATGACTGCACACTGACTGTTTATAGCAGAAAGGTTAAATGTATCCTCACTCTTTATAGCAGAAATGTTGACAGTACACCAACTGTCTACAGCAGAAATGATGACTGTACACTGACTGTCTATAGCAGAAATGTTGACTGTATACTGACTATCTATAGCAAAAATGTTGACTTCAAAATGACAGTCTCTAGCAGAAAGGTTGACTGTACAATGACTGTCTATAGCAGAAAGATTGACTAACACTTACCATCTATAGCAGAAATGATGATTGTACACTGACTGTTTGTAGCTGAAATGTTGACTTACATTGACTGTCTATAGCAGAAATGTTGACTGTACAATGACAATCTAAAGCAGAAATGTTGACTGTACAATGACTGTCTATAGCAGAAAGGTTGACTTACACTGACTGTCTATAGCAGAAATGTTGACTGTACAATGACTGTCTATAGCAGAAATGTTGACTGTACACTGATTGTTTATAGCAGAAAGGTTGACTGTACACTGACTGTCTATAACAGAAATGTTGACTTACACTGACTGTCTATAGCAGAAATGATGACTGTACACTGACTGTCTATAGCAGAAAGGTTGACTGTACAATGACAGTCTAAAGCAGAAATGTTGACTGTACAATGACTGTCTATAGCAGAAAGGTTGACTTACACTGACTGTCTATAGCAGAAATGTTGACTGTACAATGACTGTCTATAGCAGAAATGTTGACTGTACACTGATTGTTTATAGCAGAAAGGTTGACTGTACACTGACTGTTTATAGCAGAAAGGTTAAATGTATCCTGACTCTTTATAGCAGAAATGTTGACAGTACACTAACTGTCTACAGCAGAAATGATGACTGTACACTGACTGTCTATAGCAGAAATGTTGACTGTATACTGACTGTCTATATCAAAAATGTTGACTTCAAAATGACAGTCTATAGCAGAAAGGTTGACTGTACAATGACTGTCTATAGCAGAAAGATTGACTTACACTTACCATCTATAGCAGAAATGATGATTGTACACTGACTGTTTATAGCAGAAATGTTGACTTACATTGACTGTCTATAGCAGAAATGTTGAATGAATACTGACTGTCTATAGCAAAAATGTTGACTGTACAATGACTGTCTATAGCAGAAAGGTTGACTGTACAATAACTGTCTATAGCAGAAAGGTTGACTTACACTTACAATCTATAGCAGAAATGATGACTGTACACTGAGTGTTTATAGCAGAAATGTTGACTTACACTGACTGTCTATAGCAGAAATGATGACTGTACACTGACTGTCTATAGCAGAAAGGTTGACTATACAATGACAGTCTATAGCAGAAATGTTGACTGTACAATGACTGTCTATAGCAGAAAGGTTGACTTACACTGACTGTCTATAGCAGAAATTTTGACTGTACAATGACTGTCTATAGTAGAAATGTTGACTGTACACTGATTGTTTATAGCAGAAAGGTTGACTGTACACTGACTGTTTATAGCAGAAATGATGACTGTACACTGACTGTTTATAGCAGAAATATTGACTTACACTGACTGTATAGCAGAAATGATGACTGTACACTGACTGCTTATAGCAGAAATATTGACTTACACTGACTGTCTATAGCAAAAATGTTGAATGTACACTGATTGTTTATAGCAGAAAGGTTGACTGTATACTGACTTTCTATAGCAGAAATGATGACTGTACACCGACTGTTTATAGCAGAAAGGTTGAATGCATCCTGACTCTCTATAGCAGAAATGTTGACAGTACGCTGACTGTCTACAGCAGAAATGATGACTGTACACTGACTGTCTATAGCAGAAATGTTGACTGTATATTGACTGTCTATAGCAAAAATGTTGACTGTACAATGACAGTCTATAGCAGAAAGGTTGACTGTACAATGACTGTCTATAGCAGAAAGGTTAACTTACACTGACCATCTATAGCAGAAATGATGACTGTACACTGACTGTTTATATCAGAAAGGTGAAATGTATCCTGACTCTTTATAGCAGAAATGTTGACAATACACCAACTGTCTACAGCAGAAATGATGACTGTACACTGACTGTCTATAGCATAAATATTGACTGTAAACTAAATGTCTTGAGCAAAAAAGTTGACTTTAAAATGACAGTCTATAGCAGAAAGGTTGACTGTACAATGACTGTCTATAGCAGAAAGGTTGACTTACACTGACTGCCTATAGCAGAAATGATGACTGTACACTGACTGTCTATAGCAGAAAGGTTGACTGTACAATGACAGTTTGAAGCAGAAATGTTGACTGTACAATGACTGTTTAAAGCAGAAATGATGACTAACACAGACTGTCTCTAGCAAAAATTACGACTGTTCACTGACTGTTTATACGAAAATTTTGACTGTACCCTGATTGTCTAAAGCAGAAATATTGACAGTACAATGACTGTCTATAGCAGAAATGATGACTGTACACTGATTGTCTCAAGCAGAAATGTTGATAGTACAATGACTATCTATAGCAGAAATGATGACTGTTCACTTACTGTCTATAGCAGAAATGATGACTGTACACTTGACAGTCTATAGCAGAAATGATGACTGTACACTGACTGTCTATAGCAGAAAGGTTGACTGTACAATGACAGTTTAAAGCAGAAATGTTGACTGTATAATGACTGTCTATTGTGGTTGTTGACTTCCACAAACTGGCTTTGCAAAAATTACGACTGTACACTAACTGGTTATAGCAGAAAGGTTGACTACCTGGACTGTCTACAGCAGAAATGATGACTGTACACTGACTGTATATAGCAAAAATGTTGACTGTAAAGTGACTGTCTATAGCAGAAATGATGACTGTACACTGACTGTCTACAGCAGAAAAGATGACTGTACAATGACTGTTTATAGCAGAAATTTGGACTGTACAATCACTGTTTATAGCAGAAAGGTTGACTGTTAACTGACTGTCTATAGCAGAAAGGTTGACTTTACAATGACTGTCTATAGCAGAATGGTTGACTGTACAATGAATGTCTATAGCAGAAATGATGACTGTATACTGACTGTCTATAGCAGAAAGATAGACTTACACTGACTGTCTATAGCAGAATGATGACTGTACACTGACTGTCTTTAGCAGAAATGATGACTGTACAATGACCGTCTAAAGCAGAAATGATGACTGTACACTGACCGTCTATAGCAGAAATGATGACTGTACACTGACCATCTATAGCAGAAATGTTGACTGTACACTGACCGCCTATAGAAGAAATGTTGACTGTACAATGACTGTTTTTTAGCAGAAATGATGACTGTACACTGACCGTCTATAGCAGAAATGTTGACTATACAATGACTGTCTATAGCAGAAATGATGACTGTACCCTGACTTCTATAGCAAATATGATGACTGTAAACTGACTGTCTATTGCAGAACTTTTGACAGTACAATGACTTTCTATAACAGAAAGGTTGACTGTACACTAACTGTCTAAAGCAGAAATATTGTCGTACACTTGCTGTCTATAGCAGAAATGTTGACAGTTCAATGACTATCAATTGCAGAAAGGTTGACTGTACACTGATTGTCTATAGCAGAAATGATGACTGTACACTGACTGTTTAAAGCAAAAATCATGACTGTACAATGACTGTCTATAGCAGAAATGATGACTGTACACTGACTGTCTATAGCAGAAATGTTGACTGTACTGCACTTAATGTCTATAGCAGAAATGTTAACTATAATGACTATCTATAGCAGAAATTATGACTGTACACTGACTGTCTGTAGCAGAAATGATGACTGTATACTGACTGTCTATAGCAGAAAGATTGACTTACACCGACTGTCTATAGCAGAAATGATGACTATATACTGACTGTCTATATCAGAAATGATGACTTACACTGACTGTCTATAGCAGAATGATGACTGTACACTGACCGTCTATGCAGAAATGATGACTGTACACTGACCGTCTATAGCAGAAATGTTGAATGAACACTGACCGTCTATAGCAGAAATGTTGACTATACAATGACTGTCTATAGCAGAAATGATGACTGTACACTGTTCGTCTATAGCAGAAATGTTGACTATACAATGACTGTCTATAGCAGAAATGATGACTGTACTATGACTTCTATAGCAAATATGATGACTGTAAACTTACTGTCTATAGCAGAAATGTTGACAGTACAATGACTTTCTATAGTAGAAAGGTTGACTGTACACTAACTGTCTAAAGCAGAAATGTTGTCGTACACTGGCTGTCTATCGCAGAAATGTTGACACTACAATGACTATCAATTGCAGAAAGGTTAACTGTACACTGACTGTCTATAGCAGAAATGATGACTGTACACTGACTGTTTAAAGCAAAAATGATGACTGTACAATGACTGTTTATAGCAGAAATGTTGCCTACAATAACTATCTATAGCAGAATGGTTGACTGTACACTGACTGTCAATAGCAGAAATGTTGACTACCCTGACTGTCTATAGCAGAAATGTTGACTGTATCCTGACTGTCTATGGCAGAAAGGTTGACTGTAAACTGACTGTCAATAGCAGAAATGTTGACTGTACCCTGACTGTCAATAGCAGAAATGTTGACTTTACCCTGACTGTCTATAGCAAAAATGTTAACTGTACCCTGACTGTCTATGGCAGAAAGGTTGACTACACTGACTGTCAATAGCAGAAATGTTGACTGTACCCTGACTGTCTATAGCAGAAAGGTTGACTGTACACTGACTGTCTATAGCAGAAATGTTGACTGTATCCTGACTGTCTATGGCAGAAAGGTTGACTGTAAACTGACTGTCAAAAGCAGAAATGTTGACTGTACCATGACTGTCTATAGCAAAAATGTTGACTGTACCCTGACTGTCTATGGCAGAAAGGTTGACTGTACACTGACTGTCAATAGCAGAAATGTAGACTGTACCCTGACTGTCTATAGCAGAAAGGTTGACTGTACACTGACTGTCTATAGCAGAAAGGTTGACTGTACACTGACTGTCTATAGCAGAAATGTTGACTGTACACTGACCGCCTATAGCAGAAATGTTGACTGTACAATGACTGTTTATAGCAGAAAGGTTGACTGTACCCTGACTGTCTATAGCAGAAATGTTGACTGTACCCTGACTGTCTATAGCAGAAAGGTTGACTGTACACTGACTGTTTATAGCAGAAAGGTTGACTGTACCCTGACTGTCTATAGCAGAAATGTTGACTGTACCCTTACTGTCTATAGCAGAAAGGTTGACTACACTGACTGTCTATAGCAGAAAGGTTGACTGTACCCTGACTGTCTATAGCAGAAAGGTTGACTGTACACTGACTGTCTATAGCAAAAATGTTGACTGTACTGCACTGACTGTCTTCAGCAGAAATGATGACTGTACAATGACCGTCTAAAGCAGAAATGATGACTGTACACTGACCGTCTATAGCAGAAATGATGACTGTACACTGACCATCTATAGCAGAAATGTTGACTGTACACTGACCGCCTATAGCAGAAATGTTGACTGTACAATGACTGTTTATAGCAGAAAGGTTGACTGTACCCTGACTGTCTATAGCAGAAATGTTGACTGTACCCTGACTGTCTATAGCAGAAAGGTTGACTGTACCCTGACTGTCTATAGCAGAAAGGTTGACTGTACACTGACTGTCTATAGCAGAAAGGTTGACTGTACCCTGACTGTCTATAGCAGAAAGGTTGACTGTACACTGACTGTCTATAGTAGAAAGGTTGACTGTGCCCTGACTGTCTATAGCAGAACTGTTGACTGGACACTTTCTTTGGCAAATAATGAAGCAGCAACAAACTGAATTTTCAGAAGACAACTACATGTGCCAAAAGGCACTATGATGAATTATTTATCATATCATGTGCAACTTTTAGCCAATGTCAAAGACTTGACCCCAGTTCCTTGATACATAAGCGACTCTCAAGAATAATCATGCATAGTACTTAATGAGTTATGGTCAATGATACACTTATCGGCTCCTAAAGCGGTATCAATCCATATTGCAATTGGAAAAATATTGCTATACTTCATCATGTATCTATGGGTTGAGTAATGTAGTGCTTTAAAGCACGATTCTGGGGTTAAAATTGGAAGACACATACGTAACACATTATTTCAAATCATCATTAGGCATTCACAATATATGAAACTTGTTTTACCTTTGGCTTACAACAAATCCCTTCTTAAACGGATATTTAATTTCAACATCAATTTTAATGTACTGTCAATAAGAAGTTCAAATTATTAAAATGATACACCCATGTATGACCAATATCAATAAATTTAAAACTAAACAATAAATTCCCCCAACAGGAGCTTACCATCATGTTATGTAAACGAAAATAAAAATTAAAAATGCTAAAAATGTAATAACAAAAAATGTCACTGGTAAGTGTCGCATGCCCCCCAAATGGTCATTGAAAAATACCAATACAATTATGTTATAATAGGAAGCGATGTATCCATGAATATAAAGAGTAATGGACTGATGTTTCAGACTATTTCATGTTTGTTTTTTTTACATTAAAGTGTGACCTTGACCTTTGTGTAACCTTGACCTTGACATCTGATGTAATGGTCTGGGTATTTCAACAGTTAAATGCTGCTGAAACATCATCATGACATGCTGATGTCAAGCTATTTTAAAATCCCTAAATGTAAGACAAAGTTACAGATCATTTGTTGATAAATTGAATCTCACAGACTCAAAGTGTTGTTAAACAAACTCAAATTGTGACCTTGACCTTTGAGGTGGGTATTACTCACTACATGTCGTCATGTTATTTTAATCATTTGTAGCAAGTATTTATAAAATCCATCTATGCATGACAAAGTTATAGACCGGACACGAAATCTCACACAAACTCGAAGTGTTGTCAAACAGTGACCTTGACCTTTGAGTTATGGGTGTGGGTCTTACTCGCGACACGTCGTCATGTTATGTTGATGATTTGTAGCAAGTATCATTAAAATCCGTCTATGCATGACAAAGTTACAGACCGGACACGAAATCTCACAGACTCAAAGTGTATTCAAACAAACTCAAATTGTGACCTTGACCTTTGAGGTACCGGTGTGGGTCATACCTGCAACACGTTGTCATGTTATGTTGATCATTTTTACCAAGTATCAACAAAATCCATCTATGCATGACAAAGATACAGGCCGGAAACGAAATACCGGACGGAAGGACAGACGGATGCACGCACACACTGAAGAAGCGGCGACTATATGCTTCCCCCTTTTTGGAGAGCATAAATACACCAAAAACCATTCAAATAGGTTATTTCAGTCATGAGAAATAACAGTTTTTTTCATTTTCTCTATATAGATTAAGCAAAGTAAGCCCACCCTAGGGCCAATTGGTGAGATCCTTGGGCATGGAATTCAAGTTTTGTAAAGAACCCATAGGCCTGAATAATTATGCTTACTTGTTTCACAGCACTTCCAATATCAAGAAGGAAGATTTTTTCAATCAGGCAAACAGTCTTTGAGCAGAAGTAAAGAATGTGAATTGTTTACAGACACTCTATAATAAGTCACCTCCATTTTGTAAAGTCCATCCATTTTTAATGTGAATTGTCGAAAATTTGAAGAAATAGTTATATAAGTCAAACCTGTCTTAAGCAGCTAGTAAATGGAAGGAGCAAACGTGGTCTTTTAAGACAGGTTGTTGTTTAATGCAGGTTAATTTGCCCTGAAAGCATATAAATGGGAAATAACAAATGTGGCTGCTTAAGACAAGTGGCTGCTTAAAAGAGGTGACTGCTTATACAGGTTTTACTGTATAGACATGTTATTTATATATTCTTTCTTATGGAGGATGTATATATATTCAATATATTACAACCATATGCTTATAATGTTTAAAGGTGTTAAGACTTGATTCGCAAACATGGGAAAAATCTGTTTCAACATCAATAGTGTACCCTGTTAGTATTGGCTGTTGTTACACCATACCTTGTAAACCTCCCTCTGTCTGTCCCTGCTAACTGTTTCTTCTACGATTTCTCCTTCACCTTTCACAAGTCTGCAAAAAGAAATGTTTAATATGACTTTTAACAAAAGTTTCAAAACATAATCACTTATACAATCAAATCTGTGTTAGTGGTCACCTTTATTAAGCAACCACTTGTCTTAAACAACTATATACAGTCACACCTGTCTAAAGCAGCTAATCAAAGGAAGGATTAAAAATGGCCTTTTAAAACAGGTTGTTGCTTAAGTTAATACAGGTGGATTTGCTCTTAAAGCATAGAATTGGGAAAAAGTAAATGTGGCTGTTTAAAACAATCGACTGCTTAATAGAGGTGACCGCTTATACAGGTTTGACTGTACCATTTTAATGATTTATGATTAAAGCATATAAGTATTAAGCAAGTCACCTGTCATTTTACTATTTCCGTTTAGTGGCTGCTCAACACAGTTTGACTATATACATGTTTTAGGTATATACAATGGTAACTTCCTCACTTGAATCAAGTGAGAGTTGAATAGCAATAAGATGCAATGTCATAATATATCAATCATCAAAGAGACTGTGGCACATAATATTATATAATCTGATGCTATGAAAATAATTTTTAAGCCTGTTGTAATTGATAGAATAATAGAATGAGAAAAATAACAAATTTTATGAGAAATAAAATATGATCTGAAAAAGTAATTTGTTTTGTTAAATCTTATTTTCCTGTTTAATGTAGTAAACAGTATACATGTAACACATATCATACATGTGATTTCTAATTTATGAACAAACTTTAATTGCCTAAATGTACACATGCTCAAAATAACATCCAAGATATCTGCAAATGTATATTTAAGTAATTTTTTATAAGAATGATTGAATTTCGCGCGCTAAAATATACTTTAAAAAACCTCACAGAATTTTACAAAAATTCACAGAAAATAATCACTGAATTCACAGGTTTGGGTCCAGAAAATATCACATGGCTGGGCAGAGATTTAAACTCATGACCCCTGGATTGATAGTCAGACGCACTACCGACTGAGCTAACCAGGTCCAGCTCTGTAATGCTGGTCTTACATAATTTTAAACACATATTACAGGTTGAATAATACATGGAATCCAGTTTTATTGGTGATGGAAAACCTCAAAATGAAATCCACTAGAACCACCGTACTTCTGCAAGTTTGAGAATTCAACTAGAACTACCGTACTTCTGCACGTTTGAGAATTCAACTAGAACCACCATACTTCTGCAAGATTGCAAAACTCAACTAGATTCACTGTACTTCTGCAAGATTGAAAACTCAACTAGAATCACCATACTTCTGCAAGATTGAAAACTCAACTAGAACCGCCGTACTTCTGCAAGATTGAAAACTCAACTAGAATCACTGTACTTCTGCAAGATTGAAAACTCAACTAGAATCACCGTACTTCTGCAAGATTGAAAACTCAACTAGAATCACCGTACTTCTGCAAGATTGCAAAACTCAACTAGAATCACCGTACTTCTGCAAGATTGAAAACTCAACTAGAATCACCATACTTCTGAAAGACTGAAAACTCAACTAGAACCACCGTACTTCTGCAAGATTGCAAAACTCAACTAGAACCGCCGTACTTCTGCAAGATTGAAAACTCAACTACAATCACCGTACTTCTGCAAGATTGAAAACTCAACTAGAATCACCGTACTTCTGCAAGATTGAGAACTCAACTAGAATCACCGTACTTCTTCAAGATTGCAAAACTCAACTAGAATCACCGTACTTCTGCAAGATTGAAAACTCAACTAGAATCACCGTACTTCTGCAAGATTGCAAAACTCAACTAGAATCACCGTACTTCTGCAAGATTGAAAACTCAGCTAGAACCAACATACTTCTGCAAGATTGAAAACTCAACTAGAATCACCGTAATTCTGCAAGATTGCAAAACTCAACTAGAATCACCGTACTTCTGCAAGTTTGAGAACTCAACAAGAACCACCGTACTTCTGCAAGATTGCCAAATTCAACTAGAATCACCGTACTTCTGCAAGATTGAAAACTCAACTAGAATCACCGTACTTCTGCAAGATTGAAAACTCAACTAGAACCAACATACTTCTGCAAGATTGAAAACTCAACTAGAATCACCGTAATTCTGCAAGATTGCAAAACTCAACTAGAATCACCGTACTTCTGCAAGTTTGAGAACTCAACAAGAACCACCGTACTTCTGCAAGATTGCCAAATTCAACTAGAATCACCGTACTTCTGCAAGATTGAAAACTCAACTAGAACCACCATACTTCTGCAAGATTGCAAAATTCAACTAGAATCACCGTACTTCTGCAAGATTGAAAACTCAACTAGAACCACCATACTTCTGCAAGATTGAAAACTCAACTAGAACCACCATACTTCTGCAAGATTACAAAATTCAACTAGAATCACCGTACTTCTGCAAGATTGAAAACTCAACTAGAACCACCGTACTTCTGCAAGATTGCAAAACTCAACTACGAATCACCGTACTTCTGCAAGATTGAAAACTCAACTACAATCACCGTACTTCTGCAAGATTGCAAAACTCAACTAGAATCACCATACTTCTGCAAGATTGAAAACTCAACTAGAATCACCGTAATTCTGCAAGATTGCAAAACTCAACTAGAATCACCATACTTCTGCAAGATTGCAAAACTCAACTAGAATCACCGTACTTCTGCAAGATTGCAAAACTCAACTAGAACCACCATACTTCTGCAAGATTGCAAAACTCAACTAGAATCACCGTACTTCTGCAAGATTGCAAAACTCAACTTGAACCACCATACTTCTGCAAGATTGAAAACTCAACTACAATCACCGTACTTCTGCAAGATTGCAAAACTCAACTAGAATCACCGTACTTCTGCAAGATTGCAAAACTCAACTAGAATCACCGTACTTCTGCAAGATTGAAAACTCAACTACAATCACCGTACTTCTGCAAGATTGCAAAACTCAACTAGAATCACCATACTTCTGCAAGATTGAAAACTCAACTAGAATCACCGTACTTCTGCAAGATTGAAAACTTAACTAGAATCACCGTACTTCTGCAAGATTGCAAAACTCAACTAGAATCACCGTACTTCTGCAAGATTGCAAAACTCAACTAGAACCGCCGTACTTCTGCAAGATTGAAAACTCAACTACAATCACCGTACTTCTGCAAGATTGAAAACTCAACTAGAATCACCGTACTTCTGCAAAATTGCAAAACTCAACTAGAACCGCCGTACTTCTGCAAGATTGAAAACTCAACTACAATCACCGTACTTCTGCAAGATTGAAAACTCAACTAGAATCACCGTACTTCTGCAAGATTGAAAACTCAACTAGAATCACCATACTTCTGCTAGATTGAAAACTCAAATAGAATCACCGTACTTCTGCAAGATTGCAAAACTCAACTAGAACCACCATACTTCTGCAAGATTGAAAACTCAACTACAATCACCATACTTCTGCAAGATTGAAAACTCAACTAGAACCACCATACTTCTGCAAGATTGAAAACTCAACTACAATCACCGTACTTCTGCAAGATTGCAAAACTCAACTAGAACCACCATACTTCTGCAAGATTGAAAACTCAACTACAATCACCGTACTTCTGCAAGATTGCAAAACTCAACTAGAATCACCGTACTTCTGCAAGATTGCAAAACTCAACTAGAATCACCGTACTTCTGCAAGATTGCAAAACTCAACTAGAACCACCATACTTCTGCAAGATTGAAAACTCAACTAGAATCACCGTACTTCTGCAAGATTGAAAACTCAACTACAATCACCGTACTTCTGCAAGATTGCAAAACTCAACTAGAATCACCGTACTTCTGCAAGATTGAAAACTCAACTACAATCACCGTACTTCTGCAAGATTGCAAAACTCAACTAGAATCACCATACTTCTGCAAGATTGAAAACTCAACTACAATCACCGTAATTCTGCAAGATTGCAAAACTCAACTAGAATCACCGTACTTCTGCAAGATTGAAAACTCAACTAGAATCACCGTACTTCTGCAAGATTGCAAAACTCAACTAGAATCACCGTACTTCTGCAAGATTGCAAAACTCAACTAGAACCGCCGTACTTCTGCAAGATTGAAAACTCAACTACAATCACCGTACTTCTGCAAGATTGAAAACTCAACTAGAATCACCGTACTTCTGCAAGATTGCAAAACTCAACTAGAACCGCCTTACTTCTGCAAGATTGAAAACTCAACTACAATCACCGTACTTCTGCAAGATTGAAAACTCAACTAGAATCACCGTACTTCTGCAAGATTGAAAACTCAACTAGAATCACCATACTTCTGCAAGATTGAAAACTCAAATAGAATCACCGTACTTCTGCAAGATTGCAAAACTCAACTAGAACCACCATACTTCTGCAAGATTGAAAACTCAACTAGAATCACCGTAATTCTTCAAGATTGCAAAACTCAACTAGAATCACCGTACTTCTGCAAGTTTGAGAACTCAACAAGAACCACCGTACTTCTGCAAGATTGCAAAACTCAACAAGAACCACTGTACTTCTGCAAGATTGAAAACTCAAATAGAATCACCGTACTTCTGCAAGATTGAAAACTCAACTAGAATCACCGTACTTCTGCAAGATTGAAAACTCAACTAGAATCACCGTACTTCTGCAAGATTGAAAACTCAACTAGAATCACCGTAATTCTGCAAGATTGCAAAACTCAACTAGAATCACCGTACTTCTGCAAGTTTGAGAACTCAACAAGAACCACCGTACTTCTGCAAGATTGCAAAACTCAACAAGAACCACTGTACTTCTGCAAGATTGAAAACTCAAATAGAATCACCGTACTTCTGCAAGATTGAAAACTCAACTAGAATCACCGTACTTCTGCAAGATTGCAAAACTCAACTAGAACCACCGTACTTCTGCAAGATTGAAAACTCAACTAGAATCACCGTACTTCTGCAAGATTGAGAACTCAACAAGAACCACCAAACTTCTGCAAGATTGCAAAATTCAACTAGAATCACTGTACTTCTGCAAGATTAAAAACTCAACTAGAACCACCGTACTTCTGCAAGATTGAAATCTCAACTACAATCACCGTACTTCTGCAAGATTGCAAAACTCAACTAGAATCACCATACTTCTGCAAGTTTGAGAACTCAACAAGAACCACCAAACTTCTGCAAGATTGCAAAATTCAACTAGAATCACTGTACTTCTGCAAGATTAAAAACTCAACTAGAACCACCGTACTTCTGCAAGATTGAAATCTCAACTACAATCACCGTACTTCTGCAAGATTGAAAAACTCAACTAGAATCACTGTACTTCTGCAAGTTTGAGAACTCAACAAGAACCACCGTACTTCTGCAAGATTACAAAACTCAACAAGAACCACTGTATTTCTGCAAGTTTGAAAACTCAACTAGAATCACCATACTTCTGCAAGATTGAAAACTCAACTAGAACCACAGTACTTCTGCAAGATTGCAAAATTCAACTAGAACCACCATACTTCTGCAATATTGCAAAATTCAACTAGAATCACCATACTTCTGAAAGATTGAAAACTCAACTAGAATGACCGTACTTCTGCAAGTTTGAAAACTCAACTAGAATCACCATACTTCTGCAAGATTGAAAACTCAACTAGAATCACCGTACTTCTGCAAGTTTGAAAACTCAACTAGAATCACCATACTTCTGCAAGATTGAAAACTCAACTAGAATCACCGTACTTCTGCAAGTTTGAAAACTCAACTAGAATCACCATACTTCTGCAAGATTGAAAACTCAACTAGAATCACCGTACTTCTGCAAGTTTGAGAATTCAACTAGAACCACCGTACTTCTGCAAGATTGAAAACTCGACTAGAACCACCGTACTTCTGCAAGATTGAAAACTCAACTAGAATCACCGTACTTCTGCAAGATTGAAAACTCAACTAGAATCACTGTACTTCTGCAAGATTGAAAACTCAACTAGAACCACCATACTTCTGAAAGACTAAAAACTCAACTAGAACCACCATACTTCTGCAAGATTGAAAACTCAACTAGAATCACTGTATTTCTGAAAGATTGAAAACTCAACTAGAATCACCGTACTTCTGAAAGACTGAGAACTCAACTAGAACCACCGTACTTCTGCAAGTTTGAGAGCTCAACTAGAATCACCGTACTTCTGCAAGATTGAGAACTCAACTAGAATCACCGTACTTCTTCAAGATTGCAAAACTCAACTAGAACCACCGTACTTCTGCAAGATTGAAAACTCAACTAGAATCACCGTACTTCTGGAAGTTTGAAAACTCAACTAGAATCACCATACTTCTGCAAGATTGAAAACTCAACTAGAATCACCGTACTTCTGCAAGTTTGAGAACTCAACTAGAACCACCGTACTTCTGCAAGATTGAAAACTCAACTAGAATCACTGTATTTCTGCAAGATTGAAAACTCAACTAGAATCACCGTACTTCGGAAAGACTGAGAACTCAACTAGAACCACCGTACTTCTGCAAGTTTGAAAACTCAACTATCCATGTATAACAAAGTTATAGACTGGACTTGAAATCTTAAACAGCCTAAAAGTGTTGTCAAACAAGCTCAAAGTGTGACCTTGACCTTTGAGGTGTAGGTCTGGGTCTTACGTGCAACACTTCATTATGTCATCATGATCAATAGAGCCAAGTTAAATCCCTCCATATAAGACAAAGTTACAGACCAGACATGAAAATATCAAAATTGAAATTTTGACCTTGACCTTTTGGGAAAGGTTCTGGGTCTTACAAGTGACACTTCTTCATGTCATGTTGATCAATTTAACAAAGTGGTTTTGAAATTCATCCATGTATGATAAAGGTAGAGATCGGATACAAAATCTCACACAGATTTAACGAGTTGTCAATCAAACTCAAAAGTGTGACCATGACCTTTGGGGTACAGGTTTGAGTATTAGACATGACATGTTGTCATGTCATGTTGATGAATTGAGTCGTGTTTTTGAAATTTATCCATAGACGACAAAGTTACAGACCAGATAAGAAAGCTCAAACAGACTGAAAGTGTCACCAAACAAAGTTAAATTGTGACCTTGTCCTTTGAAGTGGGAGTCTGGGTGTTACACATGACTTGTCACCATGTTATGTTGATCATTTTGTAGGCTATAAGAAAAAATCTGCATTTGATACAAGTTTGCTCATTGATATTAGAACCTCCATCTTTCATTACATAAGTAACCAATACACTCCGTGTGTCGCCTTCAATAGTTTCAATAAATATATTTTCACTGAATCATGAATGCTGTTCTTTGACTTTTCTATAAACATCAACAACTGATATTTTAAGCTGTCCTTAAAAATATTGGTTTGCCATGCTCCTACCTACTCACTCAAAGTTGTAGCTACCCAAATTTTTTAACTGACTTTCAAAGCATTTTTTTTTTCATGGTTTCTGTCCATTTTTATTAAAAAAATTAAAATCTGGCAAAAAAAAAAAAATTAGCTACCTACCTACCTACCCACATGAAAAATACTGGGTCAGAGCACAGCAAACAAACATTTTTATTAAGTATGGCATTAGCCTAAATATACATAGAAGATATATTGATGTCTTTTATCAGTGACTTAATTACATGTTTATATGTCTCTGCTTTTATTTCAACATGATTCTTTGGTATATAACATATGTACTATGTAGAACATTGTGTAATGTTCCTTGTTGTGGGTGTTTAATGATATTGTTTAATCACAAAGTTATATATTTATTATATGTTAACACATGAAGCTTTACAAACAAACTACCAGACTATAAACCGATTCAGCTATTTTGAAACTATGTCATTCTATTTTAAGATGGCACCTTCTGTCACGTTACCAGATCATTTTCTGAAATCTTCAACCACAGGAACGACAATTTCCTTGTTTCTATTGTTTGTTTTTTACTCTTTTTGGCCATCGTGCAATCTTTTATCTGACTTTACACATTCCTCTATCAATTCTTCTAATATTCCTTTCACTATTTTCTCAGAATTAATATTTTTCTTATCGCTTTCCAGTTTAAAAAAGTTAAAAATTGTTTCTTTTCCCAACATTTTTCTAGGAATCAATAAATGCTTGCTCCTATTTAGAAAGTCAACAGCCTTTATTTTCCAAGTGCTTATTGTATGTGAGGGCAAATGTAGACTGGTTTACTGCCATATTTTTATTATCAAGTATGCATTTTTCTGTCGTATTTTATCAACAATTAAACGAGGATACAGTTTAGCAGATGATAAAAAATGTTTATAAATACAAATGTGCGAAGTAGGAATCGGTATTGGCAGGAATACGCAAAAACGCAAGGAAATCTAGAAAAGTGCATGAAAGGGAAAAGGTCTATGCAGCATATCCAGAGCATTGATTAACAAAACCAGTCTAACAGAAAAAAGTTTATATTCTTGACAGTCTGTAGAATTTAAGTTCAAACTTATTTATTTTACATCGATTGTGAAACGCGTTATTATAACTTAGACGAATCTTGCTCGAAGTCTTCCATGGTAGAACCAGTTCTAAGTATTTGCAGAAATTGTCTTGCTAAAGGACACCATACTTAGCCCTCCGATAATCGGCCAGTGCTCTGCCACTGGACCACGCGACTGTTTTTTTTGTAAAAAGCACAATCCAAATTAAACTGACATTCAACACAAAAGCTAAATCATTTCAATTAATAACAATCTAAACTAATCGTATCTTACCATAAAATCCATTTCTCACCAATATAATAAGTTTAAATACAAAAACTTGTGACAATTTATAAATTTCGTGTAACTTTAATTTACGAGAGTACGTAATTTGGAACCTGGATAATCCGGCACCACTTCAAAAGGGCCATGGAGAATCCGGTCCAAAGATTATCGGCCCCTGGAGAATCCGGCCCCATTTAGCATGTCCATCCGGTCCCCCTTTTTATTTTTATTGCAATATCATGGTTATTTGTCATAAATTTATACTACATAAACAATATATATGATTGCACGCAGTTATTAATTCACGAAATAAACATAAATACGGATAACTTGATAATTTGTGTTGCACCTTGTACAAACAAATAAACGTTTTTATACATCATTGATTGATTGATTGATTGATTGATTGATTGATTGATTGATTGATTGAATATCTGTGGTCATTTAGTATGCCATCGAGGGCTAACAGACGATCAGTTAACCCAACCACTGTTTCCTAGGATCCTGAAAGGTTAACCAGTACTCGAGCACACTCCGCCATCTCCGCAAGTAACTGATAACTTTCCCACTTGAATCAGCGGCAAGAGAGGAATGATAATGAGACATAATAACGTATATCAATCATCAAGGTGACTTTTGCAGGGTAGGGATTCGAACACACGACCCCTGGATTGATAGTCATTTTAGCTGTTTCAGATAGACTATTCATATCCTTACTGATACAATACTACTGAATATGTCAGCGATCGTGTCAGATCCGGTCGAGTACGTGCAACCACGTTACGTAATCATCGCGCTAAATACGTTTTATTTTCACCAACGTAATCGTTTCTTACCTGCAACCCACAGTACTCCTTGGCGTTATGGTGTTCATGAACAGACGATAATAAACCGTTTGTTCTATTTGTGCTCGTACGAGTTTATGTTTAAATGGACATTTTCAACTTTCAGTAAATGTTCTTATTTCAATAGTTGCTTCAAATAGCAAACGTATCTGTAGAAATGAGAAAGAGACAAACACTGACCTGTACGAAGATAACATCAACGACAGTGTTCTTTTAGCTGGCAGATATTAACGTGTTTTCCAGATAATAATATTTCATACTAGAGGTGAATTCCCTGCATTTTCTTATTTAACAAATGTATTTACTGGGCTGTTCAGTTAAACATTTGCAATCGTTAGCTAACATATTTTCCTGGACACTGGTTCAATCTCATATTAGCACGCAGTAAGCGATAATTTAAGGGAACCAGGCATACTTTAACGGTTCTGAACGCAGCCGTTAGTTTGTCCAGAGACATAATACAGATGTCTAATATTCCAAACACTGAAGATAAAAATGTACTTTAAAGGGACATTTGCTGTTTATTAGTATGCAGTGTGTTAGTTTGTGTAAAATATAAAATACTTAGCAGAAGATAAAAATGTCCCTTAAATGGGTTTTTGCTGTTTGTTTGCTTTGATGTTAAGTCGTATCCTTTTTATTTGATTTCTGAACATTTTAAAAGGCACATGTTAACAAACGATATCATATTTCGGCCTTTTGTTAATTTCTGTTTGAGAGTAAATACAATACTATTACCAAATTAAAAATGTACCACCTCATTTATTTTGTTTACTCAAATGTATCATTGTTATATAATTTTATAACGTATGCCTGGTACTTCAGTGCGGACATTATTAATTGCCGTTTGTGTTGTAGGCCTATTGGTCATTGGTCAGTGCTGTATAACATGACTGCGTTACATAATGTGCATACATAGATCAGTTTGCCAGATGTCTATCAATACCACGAGGGTGAATCAATGTCACCTAATTTCTATGGAGGGATGTAAAGTCTCGAAGTAAAAGTGTCAGCTTTAGGTAACTGTTTTGCAGATAACTTTCTTAATATTTCATGCAAATTTACGAAAGAAAATCAAATGCCGTGTCTGTATAGAGATGAACCATAGGTGCTATTTATAAATGGCCATGCAGAACTAGTATTTTTCACAATAAGTGCAACGGTGTATTGTGCTTAATTGAAACAATTAAGGTAGGGATGAAAAGTACGCTGTTACTAACCTTGCAAAAAATAAGAGTTTGGCATAGCCACTTGATAAAGTGTAACATATTTGACGTTCACGAGATGATGCAAAACAGAATAGAACATTTTCTTTATTGAGGAAAACACAGATTACAGAATATATACATGTTTATATTTTGCAATAACAAGTGAACAGGTTATAAGAAGAATGACATTGGTGTATTTTCATAGACGTTATTTTTAAGACATTTGTTACAAATATAAACTTTTTCGTGTTTTATTAGGTGTTTATATAGACTATTTGCCAAATTAAACTAAAATATAGCCATTCTTAAAAGAATACCATAGTAACGCAACACTCAGATAAACTGCAATAAAACATTGAGTTCATTATCATTTTTAAAAAAAAAAAAAAATCTTTGATAATATAATATCTTTCTACCATTTCTGGAAAGTTTCGTCAAAATCTATTGCAATGATTACTACTTTTTGTTGATTTGAAACATACAACCATCGTAACATAAATTCACCAAAAAATGCAACACTGTTATTGTTTGTGTAATTTTGTTTAGAATTGGTTTATCTGTATTTTGATATTCAGATTTTGATTCAGTGGTATGTTATTTCAATTTCGCAGGAAAATTATTGAAATCAACGTTCAAATATTTCGTCAAACGCTTGTTAAAGAGTGGAACAACTTACTGCAAGCCCGGATTTCAAATAGCGTTCATTAAATGGGAAGTCGCTACCGTGCGTGCATCGATGTACAAGGAGGCTATAAAATACTGAGTGTGCGTGTTTCAAATCAATAAAAAGAAGTAATAAAGAAATAATAATCGCAACCGATTTTTATGAAACTTTCCCGCGAAGGTAGGAAGATACTATATTCTCAAATAAAATAAATTTCAAAAAGTCTTTCGGTGTATAAACTCAAAAAAGGGCTGCGAAAATAATACTCAATAAACCATTGAAAACACATTCTTAAGAAATGCTCAGTAAATTACAATGGCTTCCTATTCCAAAAGGTGATTAAATATTGTATTTTTCAGATTATATTTTAAAAACAAATTCCAGTTTGTATAAAGTATAAGTAACAAAACATAATCCTGAAACATATATATTACTGCCAGAACCCTTTATAAATAAAAATAAAACCAAAGCAGCCAATAAAATGCATATATTTGCAGAAAAACGCTCATTTTTTCTCTGATTTTGGCGACCATTTTGTCCCTTATTTCGACCTTTAGCACCTGAACCAACCATATTTCTACTTGGTTTTACCCCTAAAACATACAGTAAACATTAAATTCTAACATTTTACAGTGTTTGTTGATCATATTGATATATAATATAATATGAATTTCAATAAATGGCGGCCATTTTGGTGTCCATCTTGGAGCTGTGACCGAACGCCCTAACAGTCATTAGTAAGAAATGAATTTTCGGACCAAGCATACATTTTACCTATCTAGAAACAAGTCTCAAATCTATTGGACATAAAAAACACCTCCCTAGCTCTGGGACTATTTCTGGAGGAGGCGGTGGACGTTGGATGACGGTGGAATAGCGTTGAATAGTTGCGGAATCCGTGACCAGCGATAAGAAAACTTTGTTTACATTAATTTTGTTAATATTTTTTGGGAAATCTGAATCGAGCAAGATTATGTAATATTTCTGATCACTCGGCAACCATCGAACTTTTACAGACAGTAGACATTTTCTTGATAACAAGATATTTTCGGTAGTTACATTGTCCATAATTTTTGTTTTGCGGTCTGTTTTGTTTTATCTTTGTATCTTTATTAATTAATTCATTTCCTTTGAGTGGGGCGGTGCATTCTTTAATGGATGTGGGGTAGGTGTTAGTGGGGGCCTTGAACGTACCTTCTAATACACTATTTGTATTGGTACGCCGTAAAACTCGTCCAAAGTCGTCCGTTCGATCGCCCACTTCTACATTTTTGTATTGAAGGACAATTCTCATACACGTTTTTTACTGGTTTATATGGCCGTTACGGGACCATTCGTCCATTAACTGGTCACTCATTTAAAACGACTCAAAAATTGCCGGGCCTAGTTAGCAGTCGGTAGCACGTCTGACTTATCAATCCAGGGGTCGTAAGTTCGAATGCTCGCTAGGTCACAGCCTCCTTGATGATTGATACACGACATTGCGTCTCATTGTCATTCGTCTTTCACTTCTGATTCAAGTGGGAAAGTTATCAGTTACTTGCAAAGATAGGTGTGTTTGAAAACTGGTTAATCTGTCAGGATCCCAGGAAAGAGTGTTCAGACTAACTAGGCGTCTGTTAGCCCTCGATGACATAAAATGACGCTAAATATTCAAAGCAAAAAAATAAAGCGCACATTTTCTGGTTTTTGTTGTTGTTTTATGTTGTTGCATTTTTGTGATGGCGGTGGTGATGGTGTGTGCGTGTGTATTAGTGGTTGTAATGGTGTGGGGGGGGGGGGGGGGGGGGGAGTGGGGGTCATAGAAACAGGCGGAACTATTTCACTGTTAACTGAGGAAAATAACGGAGAAAGAAACAAAAAGAAAGAAAAACAACAGAAAAAAGATACCCTTCTTTATCCTGTACAATGTCCCTAGCCTGAATCTGCACCTGGTAAAAGATTATTTTCTTTTGTAATGTTTAAAGCATGGTGTGTTTTAATTTGGTATCATGTATCTCATTTTCATGGGTTGGCTAAAACAACACTGTATGTTTCTGAAAAAAACATGTGTAACAACAATCAATACGTGTAAGTTAGGCGACCTCGGAGGGTACGGCGATTGCACTTGGACCATTGGTGTAGGGGCGTTTCAGTTATCGGGGGCCAACCTGAGGAAAAGGCATATGACGATGTACTTCCAGGCTCCAAAGTATATGCTGAAACTAAATATTGTGGGGGAGGGGGTGCAATGGACTGTGTGGACTGAGTTACAATATGTACAAGGTGGTTTATTAAAATAACATAAAATGGCCTCTTCTAATAAACGATCGATATGTAAACGCTCCATTCTTAATCCTTTAAACGGCCCATTAAGCAATCAACATTGCATTGTAGCTTGCTATTTTTTAGACGTGTCAAAAAATCAATTCACTCACTCGCCAAAGAGCTACTTGCATCACGTGATACTTTTCGCGCGAAATCTTTCGACCAACCAAGAGCCTTCGTTATTTTCCGGATGCATCATGATTGGTTAAAGGTCACATGACAGTACACCCGAACATGGACGAGAAAAATATCCCGCTCATAAAGCACTTTGACTTCAAGCAGTAAAGACGTATTGTGTTATTGGATTTGGGATGGTAGCGTGAGTTAAAATGTCTTTTTGTCTGTTTTTTGTGATATTTTATTGCAATTTGTATTGCTTTCATTTCGATTAATAATGTTTTGTGAAATTTCCTAACGTATATGTAGTCATAAACGGAAATCCACACTTCGAACTTAGTCTGTTACGGCGGCCATTGTTTAAACACAATCGCATACATGCATTATTAATATTCATGAACACATTTAAAAGGCATTGATTTACCAGCTAAATTACATAGCTTGTTACCTGCAATTATATTCACTTTAAATTAGTTAACATTGGGAGGAAATCCGTTTAGCTGGTTGAAACTTTTTAAAACTGGCAATCTCGGTAGCCATGGCGGGCACATAAGCCCCAATCTATAGAATATCATTTAATGAAATAAGAAGCTGACTAAAACAACATCACAGTCGAATAGTACAGATAAAAAATAAACCAGAAAAGCAAAACTCAGTGGAAAAATCAACTCTCTCAATGTCAATATGAATGTGTTGTTAGTTCTCTTTTATATAAATACAAACCATTTACAGATCACCATCTACGGGTATATCCTTGGTTATGTCGTCTGCGGGGCAGGTTTTGTGTGATTGTCCAAGCAGACGCTCGAAGTTGCAGCACCAGTGGAAACTTAAAAAATTACATGTAAGTCAGATTTTTTATGTTATTCTTTCATCCGTATGCATGACACAAATTGGTTCTAATTGTAAAGTAAGTCGACCGTCTACGATTGATTATTTGGTTGTTGACAGTTCAAAACTAGATTGAAAAAGATTTTAAGTGACAAAATATTAAATTGATGTACTGGAATTGTATACATCTATATGTACTGAAGACAATACAACAACATAAACAACCTGCATGTGTACTTACAAAATTCTGGTTTAAGCAATATCCATTATGTATTTATCTTTTCTTATAGCTATATGGTTATGTTCCTATCTTTTGGTTGGTGGTTTACCTTTACCCCAATATATTTTAAATAACCAATGAAATGCAGGTTACTGATATTTTGTGAAATCTGGATCCCCACTTTAAAATGGTATTTGAAATTTGCTGAGCTATACTATATGTGTCAAATTAAAATATTTAAATAAACATTTTATTTTTAGAAGTTGTGAGGAAATAGCCCTGTGCTTTGTTGTATTGTTTGGTTAGCAGTAAAACAGAAATGGTTACAGTACCGAACTTCAGATGGTGAGTGGTACAATATCCTGTTCTCTACTCAGTCGTTTTGTCATGTTTATGACCAGCTGTCCGTTATCATTATTTTGTTCATAATAAGTAATTCACTTCGTATGTTTTACTGACGGTATGAAAATGAAACGTTTTAAATATTTAGCGTCATTTAATGCCATCGAGGTTAACAGACAATCAGTTAACATAACCACTCTTTTCTGGGATGCTAGAATGTTCATTAATTATTACTCGAGCTCACCAATCTCAGTGAGTAACTGATTACTTTCCCACTTGAATCAGTGGTGAAAGACGAATGACAGTTAAACTCAATGTCGTATATTCTTTACAACAGTCAGATTGGGATTCGAACTCACAACCCATGGGTTATATCTTTAAGTCTAATACTTATGTTATCAATTAATGATATATTGTTAACATGTTTTTTTAAAATTGTTATGCCATAATGACTTAAAATGCACAGAGTTCATGTTAATAACTCGTGCGTTTCTTGATTTTTTAACAGATCAGTGCCCAGTGGCAATGTGGTGATTGGTTCCCAGCAGTAATGTAATATTGACAGATTGGTATCCTGCAGACTGGTTGTCATAGAAGATGAATAGACTAGAAGATTAAAGTTAAGTACACTGTTGTCGTGTTAAATGTAATATTCACACACAATGCTATCCTTTTATCTATTGTATGGTCATCTTTAAACAATAGATACCAATATATATACTCTTGTTGCTTCTGTTTCACTGGAGCACTGGTTATAGTACAAGTCATTCTGACTTTGTCAAACTAAATAGACTTGTATACAAGTATTTAGAACAAATGTAAACTGCCATGTATACATGTAGTATGTCTGTCACATTTGCACCCCCAGCATCTGCTCTGTTCTACTGTAGCTTGTGCTGAGAATAAGTTCTTCAGTTATTGATTCTAGCCCATGTCAGGGATATATGCATCACAACGGAGATTAGCCAGACGGAGACTCGAACTCACCATATCTTATTATTGATTCTAGCCCATGTCAGGGATATATGCATCACAATGGAGATTAGCCAGACGGAAGACTCGAACTCACCATATCTTATTATTGATTCTAGCCCATGTCAGGGATATATGCATCACAACGGAAACTAGCCAGATGGGGACTCGAACTCACCATATCTTGTTATTGGTTCTAGCCCATGTCAGGGATATATCCATCACAACGGAGACTAGCCAGAAGGGGACTCGAACTCACCATATCTTATTATTGATTCTAGCCCATGTCAGGGATATATCCATCACAACGGAGACTAGCCAGAAGGGGACTCGAACTCGCGATATCTAGATATAATACTGGTGTTATCAATTAATGGTATCTTGTCAACATGTTTTTTTTTAAAATTGCTATGCCATAATGATTTAAATGCACAGAGTGCAGGTTGAATAACTCTGCTTTTCATATGCTGTCATCGTTGTCTCCCTCAATGAAATTTGTTATACTTTGGACATTTTAAATGTCCCTCTTCTCATGACTAATATTTCATGAATTATTTCTTAGCACTGTCCAAGCTGTTTATATAAAAAAACTCTTTATGACAATTTGATTTTTTACCAGATCAGTACCCAGTGTGGTGATGTGAGATTGGTTCCCAGCAGTAATGTGATATTGTCAGATTGGTATCCTGCAGGCTGGTTGTCATAGAAGATGAACAGACTAGAAGATTGAAGTTAAGTACACTGTTCTCGTGTAAAATGTAATATTTACACACAATGCTATCCCTTTATCTATTGTTTGGTCATCTTTAAACAATAGATACCAATATATATACTCTTATTGCTTCTGTTTCACTGGAGCACTGGTTATAGTATAAGTAATTCTGACTTTGTCAAACTGAATAGGCTTGTATACAAGTATTTAGAACAAATGTAAACTGCCATGTATACATGTAGTATGTCTGTCACATTTGCACCCCCAGCACCTGCTCTGTTCTACTGGGGATTCGAACTCGCAATATTTTGTTATTGATTCTAGCCCATGTCAGGGATATATCCATCACAACGGAGACTAGCCAGATGGGGACTCGAACTCACAATATCTTGTTATTGATTCTAACCCATATCAGGGATATATCCATCACAACGGAGACTAGCCAGATGGGGACTCGAACTCACAATATCTTGTTATTGGCTCTAGCCCATGTCAGGGATATATCCATCACAACGGAGACTAGCCAGATGGGGACTCGAACTCACAATATCTTGTTATTGATTCTAACCCATATCAGGGATATATCCATCACAACGGAGACTAGCCAGACGGGGACTCGAACTCACAATATCTTGTTATTGGCTCTAGCCCATGTCAGCGGGTGCCACCAGTGAATAAATATATGTATGCTTAAATTGCTATTATGTTTTATCTCACCAGAACCAAAGGTTCAAAGTGAGTTTTGTTTATATTTTAGCTCACCTGAGAGCATAATGCTCTAGGTGAGCTTTTGTGATCACTCTGTGTCTGTCGGCTATGTTTTTTTTCCATACACATCTTGACCAGAATTTAGACATTAATTATAAGAATCATTAAAGCTTAGTTCCTTTTATTAACCAGTTTGTTAATTATATATTATTAATTTAGATTCTAGTTGGTTTTAAACTTTTTTATAAAGTTACAATTCAGATTAGTAAAATTGTCAATATGAATCTTGTTTCTTTCATGTGAAGTTATGTCCCTTGGATTATTTAAAATATATATAAATATATTGAATATATTTTAAGCTGGAAATCAATCATTTACATTTTTGAGCAATGTTATAAGTTCATAATGTTTTTTCTTTTTGTAATCAAAGATTTCTAACATGTGTAAGAATATTTATTAAGTGGATAATGACACAGATAATTAGGATAAATAACAAATAAAATAATTAAGACCAATTAAAATATTAAATAATATAAAGTAAATAAACAGCTAGGATAAGTTATAAAATAATAAGACAATAAAATCGCTTAATTTTGAACAAATAAAACATTCGGTATAAGATAAAATATCAGACACATAAAAATAATTGTGGCAATATAGTTAGTAATTTGGATAATTAAAACATATACAATATGGGCAATTAACATGTAAAAATAACTAGGGCAATTAAAATATATACTCCTGTTAGGGTTAATAAAACAGATACAATCAGAATAGACAATTAAACAATAAACATTCAGTTGAGGCAAATAAAACAATATACATTAAGATTAAGGAATTAAAGAATATACATTCAGTTAGGGTATAAAAACCAATATACATTCAGTTAGGTATATAAAACAAAATACATTCAATTAAGGCAATTAAAACAATATACATTCAGATAAGGCAATTAAAGATTATACATTCAGCTAGTTTAAATAAAACAATAAACATTCAGTTAAGGCAATTAAAACACAATACAATCAGTTAGGGTTAATGAAACAATATACATCCAAATAAGATAAATAAAACAATATACATTCAGTTAGGGCAATTAAAACAATATACATCTAAATAAGGTAAATAAAACAATATACATTCAGTTAGGGTAAATAAAACCATATACATTCAGATAAGGTAAATAAAACCATATACATTCAGTTAGGGTAAATAAAACCATATACATTCAGATAAGGTAAATAAAACCATATACATTCAGTTAGGGTAAATAAAACAATATACATCTAAATAATGTAAATAAAACAATATACATTCAGTTAGGGTAAATAAAACAGTATGCATTCAGTTAAGGTAAATAAAACCATAAATGAACATACATTCAGTAAGGGTAAATAAAACGATATACATTCAGTTAAGGTAAATAAAACAATATACATTCAGTTAAGGTAAATAAAACAATATACATTCAGATAAGGCAATTAAAGATTATACATTCAGCTAGTTTAAATAAAACAATAAACATTCAGTTAAGGCAATTAAAACACAATACAATCAGTTAGGGTTAATGAAACAATATACATCCAAATAAGATAAATAAAACAATATACATTCAGTTAGGGCAATTAAAACAATATACATCTAAATAAGGTAAATAAAACAATATACATTCAGTTAGGGTAAATAAAACCATATACATTCAGATAAGGTAAATAAAACCATATACATTCAGTTAGGGTAAATAAAACCATATACATTCAGATAAGGTAAATAAAACCATATACATTCAGTTAGGGTAAATAAAACAATATACATCTAAATAAGGTATATAAAACAATATACATTCAGTGAGGGTAAATAAAACAATATACATTCAGATAAGGTAAATAAAACCATATACATTCAGTTAGGGTAAATAAAACAATATACATCTAAATAATGTAAATAAAACAATATACATTCAGTTAGGGTAAATAAAACAGTATGCATTCAGTTAAGGTAAATAAAACCATAAATGAACATACATTCAGTAAGGGTAAATAAAACGATATACATTCAGTTAAGGTAAATAAAACAATATACATTCAGTTAAGGTAAATAAAACAATATACATTCAGTAAGGGTTAATAAAACAATAAACATTCAGATAAGGTAAATAAAACCATATACATTCAGTTAAGGCAAATAAATCGACATGCATTCAGTTAGGGTAAATAAAACAATATACATTCAGTTAAGGTTAATTAAAAACATAGAATATCAGTAAAGTAGGGCTAAATGACACATATACAAATGGTTTAACAACTTTTACTAGAATATAGAGTTATTATTATGAATATAAATACAATTATTATTATTTTATTATTGAATTTAGTGGATATTTATTATTAGAAGTAATGCAAGTAGTATAAGAATTATTAACTGTTAGTATTATAAATAGTTGTATAGTATATAATAGTTTTTGTGCAGTTGTATTTGTATTGAATAGACTGGATATATCTAATATTTCAATGCATGGGGTTTGTTTAATTGATAAATCTAGGCCATTTATTAATCACAGAAAGGCTTCTCGAAATGACCTGCTGCTTACGCAAACTAACGCGCATTTAACAATTAACAACTCGGTGAAACACCAAACATTTCTGATCTTTAAAAAAATCATCACAGAAAATTATTCTTTCCTATCATTATTATCTGTCTTTATTTTTGTTTTATTTATTCTTAAGGATATTTTCATGATATTTCATATTCAATATTTTCATTCATATTCAATAAACATAGATTATTTATTTAACTCATGTGCATTTAATATAGTTAACATATTGCATGCTAGATGGGAAAAAGTTTTGAGCAATCTGTAACAATTATATTTATTACATTCTGCTCATATAAAACAGTCCCATGCAGTTGTTGACATCATGATCTGAAATTGGTTACCGCAGAAGAATAAACCATGATTATGTACGACCGTAATTGCTAATTATGTCCGTATATTAATCACTCTTCTGCAGTAATTGGGTGGTTTACTGGAGATGCATACTGGAGTTAAATAAACAACTATTGTATTGAACTGAATAAAATATTGGAACTGAAATATTATAAACAAAAATATCTTTAAAATTCAAAAGAAAGAATTTAATTAATATTTACTATCATAAGATATGTTTGGTATCCCACTGACTGACATAATATTTTCACTGTTGTTATTAACTAACATGCAATTCAGTTTTAAGAAGCATCTTCTGTGAATAAATAGAAAATATTGTAAAAGGGGATTGATTTGTCTATTCATGCAAGTTAGTATTTAAGTATTTGTAGCGTATTTAATTTAAAATAGTTTATTTATTAACTATAAATTTATATACTATCCTTAGTTTTAATTGTATTATCATATATTCATATAATGTATAATACAAAAATAATTCATATCTAAATATAAAATGTACTTATTGCACATATAAAACAGATACTCATGCAATTATATAAAATAATCATATAATCATAAAACAGATATGCATATAATTATATAAATCATATATTCACATAATTATATAAAATAATTACTCTGCTAATCATATAAAATAGAAACTCATATAATTATATAAAATAGATACTCTGATAATCACATAAAACATATACTCACATAATGATATAAAATAGATACTCACAAAATTATATAAAACAGATACTCACATAATCATATAAAATAGATACTCAAATAATCCTATAAAATAGATACTCACAAAATTATATAAAAAAGATACTCATATAATTATATCAAACAGATACTCTGATAATCATATAAAACAGATACTCACATTATTATATAAAACAGATACTCACATAATTATATAAACTAGATACTCAGATAATTATATAAAATAAATACTCAAATAATCCTATAAAACAGATACTCAAATAATTATATAAAACAGATACTCACATAATTATATAAAATAAATACTCTGATAATCATATTAAACAAATACTCATATAATCATATAAAATAGATACTCACATAGTTATATAAAACTCATACTCTGATAATCATATAAAACAGATACTCATATAGTCATATAAAATAGATACTCACAAAATTATATAAAATAGATTATCATATAATTATATAAAACAGATTACTCTAATATTCATATAAAGTATATACCCACAAAATTATATATAACAGATACTCACATAATTATATAAAATAGATACTCATATAATCCTATAAAACAGATATTCACATAATAATATAAAACAGATACTCATATAATTATATAAAATAGATACTCTGATAATTCATATAAAACAGATACTCATATTATCATATAAAATAGATACTCACATAATTATATAAAACAGATACTCTGATAATCATATGAAATAAGTACTCATATAATTATATAAAACAGATACTCACATAATTATATAAAACAGATACTCTGATAATCATATAAAACACTCACATAATTAAACAAAACAGATACTCACATAATTATATAAAATAGATACTCTGATAATCATATAAAACAGATGCTCATATAATTATATAAAATAGATACTCACAAAATTATATAAAACAGATACTCACATAATTATATAAAAGAAATACTCATAAAATCCTATAAAATATATACTCACATAATTATATAAAACAGATACTCACATAATTTTATATAAACTAGATATTCATATACATATATAAAACAGATACTCACATAATTATATAAAATAAATACTCTGATAATCATATAAAACAGATACCCATATAATCATATAAAATAGATACTGACATAGTTATATCAATCAGATACTCTGAAAATCATATATAATAGATACTCATATATTTATATAAAATAGATACTCTGATTATCATATATAACAGGTACTCACATAATTATATAAAATAGATACTCATATAGTCATATAAAATAGATACTCACAAAATTATATAAAATAGATACTCATATAATTATATAAAACAGATACTCTGATAATCATATAAAGCAGATACTCATATAATTATATAAAACAGATACTCACATAATTATATAAAACAGATACTCTGATAATCATATAAAACACTCACATAATTATACAAAACAGATACTCACATAATTATATAAAATAGATACTCTGATAATCATATAAAACAGATGCTCATATAATTATATAAAACAGATACTCACAAAATTATATAAAACAGATACTCACATAATTATATAAAAGAAATACTCATATTATCCTATAAAATATATACTCACATAATTATATAAAACAGATACTCACATAATTTTATATAAACTAGATATTCATATAAATATATAAAACAGATACTCACATAATTATATAAAATAGATACTCTGATAATCATATAAAACAGATACCCATATAATCATATAAAATAGATATTGACATAGTTATATCAATCAGATACTCTGAAAATCATATATAATAGATACTCATATATTTATATAAAATAGATACTCTGATTATCATATATAACAGGTACTCACATAATTATATAAAATAGATACTCATATATTCATATAAAATAGATACTCACAAAATTATATAAAATAGATACTCATATAATTATATAAAACAGATACTGTGATAATCATATAAAGCAGATACTCATATAATTATATAAAATAGATACTCACAAAATTATATAAAACAGATACTCACAAAATTATATAAACAGATACTCACATAATTATATAAAGCAGATACTCTGAAAATCATATAAAATAGATACTCATAAAATTATATAAAACAGATACTCATATAATCATATAAAATAGATACTTGTATAATTAGATAAATCAGATCCTACAAAATAGATATAAGTTCCAAATTAATTTCAAAATATATAAACGTGTAATGTTATAAAATGAATACATTATAAAATTCTACAAATTATATATAATTGAACATACTTAATTGTATAAGAGAAGCTCATATAAATTTTCCCCTTAAACAATTGTATTACAAAGATCCTTATATAATTTGCTCATATAAAAAAAACACAAAATGATACTCATAAATCATAAAATCATAAGCAGATACTCATATAAACACATAGCACTCGTACTTATAATACATAATATAAATTTAAAACTAATAAGATGACAATAATTAAATACAAACTCTGAATTATCCATAAACTCTTTAAAAATAAACAAAATTACTTTAAATATATTTTCATTAAAAAATACATGAAATTAACTAAAATATAAAAAAAACTGATTGAAAATTCAAAAGATTGAAATAGTTCACTCTTTTTAACATAAAAATATGGTCATAATTATCCACTTAAAAAATATCTTATTTTATTTTTTTTTCGAAACAGCTTGTGAAATGGTAAAAATATCAAGAAAATATCATTGTTTACTAAATTGGCATTGCTCAACACTTTATTAGGCTTTTTATGAACCTATCATTCGGCCTGCTTTATTATAAATACGTTGTACAAGAGGCACTCTTCTCAAAAAGATCTGCGCCTTGTAAATGTACGTGGTCTTTACACATATACATTGTATATGTATTATAAACGTACAGACGTATCCCCTCATCTATACATAGTTCTGATATGTAATGAATAATGTGCATCATTTGGCACTTGAAATTAAATAAATTTTACATTTTTTATTTCATTCCTTATTTTTAAAAAATAAGTTTTAGAATTTTAGAAATCAGAACTATGTATAAAGTCCCTTTATTCACACATGCACCACACATACAGACATAAGTATATATATAAGTATTTGGTTGATTTCCAGTTAAAAAAAATATAAATACATTGAACTTTGGCTGTCATGTTACTTTAATTGAAAGTTCTAAATAGTTTCCAAGGGGCATAACATTTACTGTTAATAGAATAGATGGCCACTTGCACAAGCTTTTATTCATTTTCAGAGACAGTAAGTAACCATGGTGCATGTACAAGATTTGTTAAAGAGCAGCTGAGACTACCGAAAGCAGATTACAGGTAAATTAACACAAAAATGAATTGTTTATCTGTGCAGCAACAAACCTTTTGGTTATCCCAATTTGATATAAATTGATAGATCATTTACCTGAATATTCAACTTATAATTGCCTAATTTCAACAAATCCTGTCTAATATATGGCATCTGGTTAAATTGACTAAGAAAGACCTTGGATCCAAGTGCAGCATCCTTGTTATGCAAGTAACTGACAAGAGACGTTCTCACTTGGCTCGAACACGCAACTGCAATGATATATAACAATGAAATGTTTACAAAAATGTAT
Source organism: Panopea generosa (assembly GCA_029582155.1). Lineage (NCBI taxonomy): Eukaryota > Metazoa > Mollusca > Bivalvia > Adapedonta > Hiatellidae > Panopea > Panopea generosa. The sequence continues at coordinate 18,814,505 of CM055894.1, read as the reverse complement.
TTCATTTAAACTTTGTCTTTAAGCTCATTTTGAGCATAGCTCAGTTGAGCTATTCTTGTAGCAAGCTCTTTGTCGTAGTCGTATATCAATCATCACAGAGACTGGCCGGGCGGGGATTCGAACTCACAACCACTGGATTGAGTCAGGCGTGCTACTGACTGAGCTAACCAGGCCTGGCCTTTCACATATATTAATGACATATCCAATTTAATTAAGCATAATTGTTAAAATGGTCTTTTCACTTTGTAGTATTGGACGAATAGTGCCAGCAAATATGGAGACCTCCAACAACAGGACGCTTACAGTTTACATTGTTTTTAAATGTACTTCTCAAACTTTGATAGGACTCTGTTATTTATTCCCATAGATTTTACATTTAAATGGTATATATTTATAGTTTTTAATAACAATTTTGGAGCTGCTCTGATACTTTATGCCAAAATAAGGCTAAATAGTAAATCAATACATGAAAACTAATTTTTTGACATTAAGAAGTTGTGATAGTGTAATGGATAGATTTTTGGCCACTCACGCCAGAGGTTGTGGGTTTGATCCTCAACTCGACCAGATGTTTCTGATATTACAACACTCAGTACTGATTCTACCCAGGAAGTGGACTTGAGCGCGGTTCATATAAGCTCTGAGCTTTCATCACAGTTGGTCTTAAATAAATTAGTACAAATCCCAATACATGAAAACTATTTTTATACTTTATTTTTTTTACAAATTTCAAAGGTTCAAGAAACAGTTTTCGATTAACTTTTCTATAGTTGTTCACAGTGCAGTTTGAATTTTAGTTCAGTAGAATCAATAAAGAGCATGGTCCTTGTCAAATTTTGAGAAGTACATGTATATTATTATTCAGATTTAAGTTGTGATAAAAAATTGTAAAGTGCTTCCACAACTTTAGAATAAATATTGAATGGACACCCAGATGCATATTTTAATGAACATAAATTGTCTGTATCAAAATTACCTTATGTAAAATCTAGATTATCATGATTAATAACATAGCCATCAATTTTCAACATTCTTATATTAAACTTTTCATTTTGCAAACTGTAAATTTTAAAGACAGAAATCTAAGAAGTGTTTTGTATTAAGAATTTAGTGAGTTGTTGGAAATTGATTTTTTCACATTTATTAAGTTTTGTGGCAGTCACTGCCCTTTTTTGAAACAATAACCAAAATAATGATGACTTTTATTTGTTATTTTTCTTTATTTTTTAACAATAAATACAAATAGTTTATTGAGTAATGTATATATGAAAAACTACAACAGACTTGATCTTTAAATTTGATTTAAACTCATAACATTGATTATAATAATTATTTTTTATATAAAAATTAAAAAAACAACAAAAATATCACAGATTATTCCAAGTTAACAAAAAAAATGGCATAAACAAAATATTCAAAACAATTTTATTTTGTTAACAGGTTTTAGAGAAAAAATAAGATTGGGTTTAATTGTTTATTATCTTTAATTGTATGAGAATATACATTTACAAACAAATCTGTATCGTTTTTTGACCTGTAACCAAATATCTATTTATAAAGGGAAGTAATAAAAAAAATTGAATTATGTCCCTTTAATGGTAACTGAAATTTTAATTTTATAAAAAAAAAGAACTTGCTAGTATTGCAAACTTGTTTCTTGATAATTATTCTATTGTAAATTCACAGAAAAAATGTTATAGGCATAAATAAATTTAAAAAGGTTTTGATAAATAATTGATATAATATTAATGATAAAGAAACTATTGACCCAATTTTAATTTATATAGGGAGGTAATAATAAACAAAATTGTTTCCCTTTATTGATAGCTGAATTTTACTTTTATTGAAAAAGAACTTGCTTGTATTGCAAAATTGTTTCTTGATAAACAATTCCTTTCTAAATTCACAGAAAATTTGTAAGGGACATAAATGAATTATTCAAATGAGGTTTTTATGAATAATTATTATTAATGACAATCTAGTACAGATAAAATGGGGTTTGGTGAATAATTATGTAAATGAACTAAATCACCGTTATCATGATTTTTTCCCCCCTTACCTTCGATATCTTTTTTTGTTCTCAATTAAACTTATCAGTTGCTTGTGCTCTAGTACTGATTAACCTTTCATGATCCCAGGAAACAATGGTTAGTTTAACTGATCATCTGTTAGCCCTCGATGGCATAAAAATGATGCTTAATAATCAATCAATCATATAAAAACAGTTTTATATACAATTTAACAGATCTCTAATTCTATTGACTATTTTTTAAATTTTGAAAATAGAAAAAAAATATCATTTTGAATATTTTTTATATGCTATTTCTGAGAATAGCTAAATTTGTCTAGAGTATCAGAGTAGCATTATTAAATTGTATGCATATTTTAATAAACATTAGGAACAGTTTTATTTAAGACAATTGTTTGATTATAAATATATATTTTTTTTTAAAATAGGAATTAATTAAAAAACAAACCTTCAGAAAACAATAAGCAAATTATTTATAACATTCCTTATAATCCGCCTTGTTCAATATGTGGAAGCACTATATTAAATATGTATTTTACAATATCTTGTGAAATGTACACATTGCTGCCCCCTCCACATGTCTTGTTTGTCACTGGTACTGGCAGCATGCAATCTTTGTCAATAAAAGATAATTGGCATGGCTGTTTTAGGATTCAAACCCAGGTTTGGTCCTATGGTCTCTCGAAAACAACATTCAGTACTGGTTCTACCCAAGAAATGGATTCATAAAAACTCTTTGCAATTGAGTTTAACTATTTAAGTATAAATTATAGATTTGGTATAGAATGTGAAATAGGCACCAGTATGTCATAATTAAAATACAGAATGTGAAACGGGCACCAGTATGTCATAATTAAAATTTTCATCTGCACATGTGCCTAATAAATTCATCAGACCTAAAATTCAACTTGAAATTGAAAATTTTCAGGATTTGTTTAAAAATACTGCATAGTTTTGTCTTATGGTAGTGCGTCTGCCTTGCATGCAGATGGCCATGGGTTCAATCACCGACCGGGTCATACAAAAATCAAGAAAAATGGTAATATAAGCTTTCTCGCTTGGCGCTCAGCATTTAGAGGATAGGTCTAGGTCTGGTTGGCCCAGTTTCAGTATGCGACTGGGTGGGGTATCAGACCCTGTGTTTGTTTCATGATATTCCAGTGTGCCAACATTCAGAATACTGTCTCAAGCAGACACTGCTGCAATATGACTGAAAAATGGTCAAAAGCTACACTAAAAACAACTATTTTAGTCAATAAGATACAATTATAGTGTTAAGTAGATATTTAATAACATTGAAATGACTGAATTTGAGTTGAAAATGATCTTTGATGAATTTAATTAGTCCCTTGGTCTTGCAGAGGAAAGTTTCATTCATTATATAATTATGAGAATTGAAATTGTGATACATTCAACATGTTTTTCATCAGGGTCAGATAAATGCATTTTCATTGTAACTAAAATCCATCTAAATAATAATCATCATTTGTGTTGGTGTTGTGGTGCCATGGGAATGATGGCTAGAATAGGACCATTTGTGTTTAATAAGAGATTGGTTATGTTACTTTAATGTAATTACTGGTTAATTAGCAATATCATTAAATAAAAGTATCAAAGACACTCAAATGATTTTTTTTTAAATTGAGTAAATAAGACATTGTTGTTTGTGTAAAAAATGCTGTAGATGAAATTCTTTGATTCTAAAATATATATTGGACAGATTTTAATTCAATATTTTTTTTTAATTTTGGCATAAATTCCATACTGGTCCTATTCTAGACTGACAAAGTTACAAATGTTTATATTATATACCCCTGCCTGGCATCAGTCTCCGTGATGGTTGATATATGAAATTATGTCTCATCTCTCACCGTTGATTCAAGTGGGGAAGTTATCAAATACTTGTGGAGGTTGGGTGTGCTCGAGTACTGGTTATCCTTTCAGGATCCAAGGAAACAGTGGTTAAGTTAACTGATCGTCTTTTATCCCTCGATGGCAAAACATTGACACTTAATATTCAATCAGTCAATCAATCTATTATATACAGATGTTCATTAATTCATTTAAACAATTTCTTGGAAGAAAAAAATCAAAATTGCTAAAATTTCCAAATATTCAGATTTTTAGATTATTATTAATGCTTTAGTTGATTAATTGAAATAAATCAATTGATAAAAATAATTATTAACCAAAGCAAGTTAATTTCAATGATTTATTATAAATGATAAAAATACATATCAATGAAAAATGCATTTAAAACACTGATGGAAATGGATTTATAGTGTGCTCTGTTTCAATAACAAATATTTTCATTTCATTTTCTTAATCAAACTGTAAATTGTATATTATTTAAAATAGATTTACATGAAGTATATACATAAAATAATTTGTTTTATATAATATATATACTTTATATATATTTTTTCGAGATATTGTAAATTTTATCACTGAAGAAATGCATTATGAACATTTGGTTGTCTGTCAGACGCGGCATAATTGTACAACTAGGCGACAAATATCACTAGTTGTACAATGATGTTATTCTTGTTGGTGACTGAAATATATTCATGATACATTTTTCAGTGACAATATTCACAAAACATTGATAACAGTGTTAGAATGAAATTTTGAAATTTAGTTCCTTATGTTTTGAAAATGATCCAATTAGGGCCTCATGGTAGATTAAGTCATTCAAGCATGATCAAATGAATTTTTATTATCATTGTTGCAAGTATTTAAATGTTTTTATTCTACACATATTACTTAAATTAACACACAAACACATTAATTAATTTTAATCCCGTAATAGAATGCAAGGATTTGATATTCGAATATTTTGCAAATTAAAATAACTTTGTTTAAATTAAGTAAGAGAAGAAATTGGCCTACTAGGGTTGTTTTTTTATAGAATTTGGGAATGTAATAGTTTAGAATAAATTTTTATGCATGAATGATCACTGTCAACTTTTCTTACTGCTAATAAGAAAAAAAACTAACCCTTAACTTGTAATATGCATCTAACATGCGTAACATGCATCTAACATGCAAGCTTGCATTACTGGGTGCGGATTCAGAAATTAACAAATATAAATTAATGTATACGACCTTACGACCTACATGATCTTACAGGACCTATATATACAGATAACTTATATGACCTATATATACAGATAACTTGATTTGACCTATATATACAGACATATTTGACTTGTGACCTATATACTTCTATATGCTGCATGTTCGGAATCCAAACCTCTACTCACTTAACCAAAATTAAGGGAAGTTGACAAATGATTTTACGTGCAAAATATAACATTTATTAATGGTCTTACTATTTTTATGTAAAGAGAACCAAAACAAAAGAGAAATGTTGTATACTTTTGTGTTTAGGGCACATTTACTTGTATAGTTTTTTTTAGGCTTCTGTTAGACGTATTGGTTGTTTTATTTCATTTCTCCAAAAACAAAAATATTTTGCAAGCAACATGTTTGAAGTAGGACGGAAGTGTACTAGTTTATATAGTTTTGTACATAGTTTAACATTTATTAAGCAGTATTTGAAATATGCTTTATATTGAAAGAAATTTGTACTTGGATAAAATATTTTGCAATATATTAAACTATAGTATTATTAAATATTTAATTACTGTCTTGTGCTTTTAAGTTTTAATTATTTGGTCTTTGTTAAATTTTAAATAAAATTAATTATTTAAGCATTTGGTCTTTGTTAAATTTGAAATAAAATTCACTATTAGTTATTTGATCTTTGTTAATTTTTAAATGAAATTAATTATTTATCTCATTACAGCTTTGGTTATTGTACGTTTTTATATAATTCATAAATTATTTGGTCTTTGTTGAATTTGAAATCAAATTATTTAGTAATTTAGTCTGTAAAATTTGAAATAAAATTAATTTATAATTATTTGGTCTGTTTATTTTTAAATGCATTTCATTATTTTTTAAAATAAAGAACATAAACCTATTAGAGCTTGGGTCTTTGTTTATTTTCAAATGAAATTCATTATCTTATCAAGTGGTCTTTGTTTTTTTTTAAATAAAATTCATTATCTAATTAGAGTTTTGGTCTTTGTTTATTTTGAAATAAAATTCATTGTCTAATCAAGTGGTCTTTGTTTTTTTTTAAATAAAATTCATTATCTAATTAGAGTTTTGGTCTTTGTTTATTTGAAATGAAATTCATTATCTAATCAAATGGTCTTTGTTTTTATTAAATAAAATTCATTATCTAATTAGAGTTTTGGTCTTTGTTTATTTTGAAATGAAATTCATTATCTAATCAAGTGGTCTTTGTTTTGTTTTTTAAAAAGTTCATTATCTAATTAGAGTTTTGGTCTTTATTGATTTTGAAATGAAATTCATTATCTAATTAAGTGTTCTTTGTTGTGTTTTTTTATATAAAATTCATTATCTAATTAGAGTTTTGGTCTTTGTTTATTTTGAAATGAAATTCATTATCTAATTAAGTGTTCTTTGTTGTGTATTTTTAAAATAAAAAACATTATGTAATTAGAGTTTTTGTCTTTGTAAAATTTGTCACTAATTTTTAATTATTTGATCTTAATTTATTTCAAAATGAAATTCATTATCTAATTAAGTGGTGTTTGTTGTTTTTTTTAAAATGAAATTCTTTATCTCATTAAAGCTTTGGTCTTTGTTTATTTTGAAATGAAATTTAATATTTAATTAATTGGTCTTTGTTTATTTCTAAATGAAATTCATAATTAAATTAATTGGTCTGTTGTTCTTTTTAAATAAAATTAATGATCTCATTACAGCTTTGGTCTTTGTTGATTTTGAAATGAAATTCATTATCAAATTAAGTGTTCTTTGGTTTTTTTTAAATAAAATACATTATTTCATTAAAGCTTTAGGTTTTGTTTATTTTGAAATGAAATTCATTATTTAATAAATTAGTCTTTCTTGGGTTTTTTTTAAATAAAATTCATTATCTCATTACAGCTTTGGTCATTGTTAGTTTTTATATAATTCATTAATTATTTGGTCTTTGTTAAATTTGAAATCAAATTATTTAATAATTTAGTCTGTAAAATTTGAAATAAAATTAATTTTTAATTATTTGGTCTGTTTATTTTTAAATGAAATTCATTATCTAATCAAGTGGACTTCATTATATCTAATCAAGTGTTATTTGTTGTGTTTTTTTAAATAAAATTCAGTTTCTAATTAGAGTTTTGGTCTTTGTTTATTTTAAAATGAAATTCATTATTTGATTATTTAGTCATTGTAAAATTTGAATTAGAATTATTTTTTAATTATTTGATCTTTGTTTATTTCTAAATGAAATTCATTATTTTATTAATTGTTCTTTGTTTATTTCTGAATGAAATTCATTATTTAATTAATTGGTCTTTGTTGTTGTTTTTAAATAAAATTCAGTCTCTCATTAAAGCTTTGGTCTTTGTTTATTTTGAAATGAAATTCATTTCTAATTAAGTGGTCTTCGTTTATTTCTGAATGAAATTCATTATTTAATTAATTGATCTTTGTTGTTTTTTTAAAATAAAATTAATGGTCTCATTACAGCTTTGGTCTTATTCATTATATCTAATTAGAGTTTTGGTATTTGTTTATTTCTTAATGAAATTCATTATATAATTAATTGGTCTGTTGTTTTTTTTAAATAAAATTCATTATCTAATTAAGTGTTCTTTGGTGTGTTTTTAAATGAAATTCATTGTTTATTTTTTCATTATTTAATTATTAGCATTGAAAAATTGAGATTGTTGTACGCCGTAAATTCATTCATTATTTATTTCTGTTTTTTCAAATAAAATTCATTGGTAAAAAAAATGTATTGGTTGTGTTTGTGTCCTTCTTTATGTCAAAAATCATAAATTTCAAGTCATAAATTTGAAAAATGATATTTTTCAAAAAATCATAAATTTGAAAAATCATATTTTTCATTAATCACAAATATGAAAAATCATAAATATGAAAAATCATAAATTTGAAAAATCATAATTTTGAAAAATCATATTTTTCGAAAATCATAATTTTGAAAATCATAATTTTGAAAAATCATATTTTTCGAAAATCATAATTTTGAAAAATCATAAATTTGAAAAATCATAAATATGAAAAATCATAATTTTGAAAAATCATATTTTTCGAAAATCATAATTTTGAAAAATCATATTTTTCAAAAATCATCAATTTGAAAATCATAATTTTGAAAAATCATAAATTTGAAAAATCATCAATATGAAAAATCATAAATATGAAAAATCATAAATTTGAAAATCATAATTTTGAAAAATCATATTTTTCGAAAATCATAATTTTGAAAATCATAATTTTGAAAAATCATATTTTTCGAAAATCATAATTTTGAAAAATCATATTTTTCGAAAATCATAATTTTGAAAATCATAATTTTGAAAAATCATATTTTTCAAAAATCATAAATTTGAAAAATCATAAATATGAAAAATCATAAATATGAAAAATCATAATTTTGAAAAATCATATTTTTCAAAAATCATAAATTTGAAAAATCATAATTTTGACAAATCATATTTTTCAAAAATCATAAATTTGAAAAATCATAAATATGAAAAATCATAATTTTGAAAAATCATAAATATGAAAAATCATAAATATGAAAAATCATAATTTTCGAAAATCATAATTTTGCAAAATCATATTTTTCAAAAATCATAAATTTGAAAAATCATAATTTTGAAAAATCATATTTTTCGAAAATCATATTTTTCAAAAATCATAAATTTGAAAAATCATAATTTTGACAAATCATATTTTTCAAAAATCATAATTTTGAAAAATCATAATTTTGACAAATCATATTTTTCAAAAATCATAAATTTGAAAAATCATAAATATGAAAAATCATAAATATGAAAAATCATAATTTTCGAAAATCATAATTTTGCAAAATCATATTTTTCAAAAATCATAAATTTGAAAAATCATAATTTTGAAAAATCATATTTTTCGAAAATCATATTTTTCAAAAATCATAAATTTGAAAAATCATAATTTTGACAAATCATATTTTTCAAAAATCATAAATTTGAAAAATCATAAATATGAAAAATCATAATTTTGAAAAATCATAAATATGAAAAATCATAAATATGAAAAATCATAATTTTCGAAAATCATAATTTTGAAAATCATAATTTTGAAAAATCATATTTTTCGAAAATCATAAATTTGAAAAATCATAATTTTGAAAAATCATATTTTTCGAAAATCATAATTTTGAAAATCATAATTTTGAAAATCATAATTTTGAAAAATCATATTTTTCGAAAATCATAAATTTGAAAAATCATAATTTTGAAAAATCATATTTTTCGAAAATCATAATTTTGAAAATCATAATTTTGAAAAATCATATTTTTCGAAAATCATAAATTTGAAAAATCATAATTTTGAAAAATCATATTTTTCGAAAATCATAATTTTGACAAATCATATTTTTCAAAAATCATAAATTTGAAAAATCATAAATATGAAAAATCATAATTTTGAAAAATCATAAATATGAAAAATTATAAATATGAAAAATCATAATTTTCGAAAATCATAATTTTGAAAAATCATATTTTTCAAAAATCATAAATTTGAAAAATCATAATTTTGAAAAATCATATTTTTCGAAAATCATAATTTTGAAAAATCATATTTTTCAAAAATTATAAATTTGAAAAATCATATTTTTCAAAAATCATAAATATGAAAAATCATAAATTTGAAAAATCATATTTTTCAAAAATCATAAATATGAAAAATCATAAATTTGAAAAATCATAAATTTGAAAAATAATATTTTTCATAAATCATAAATATGAAAAATCATAAATTTGAAAAATCATATTTTTCATAAATCATAAATATGAAAAAACATAAATTTGAAAACCCGTTCTCATAGTTACCAGATGTTTCATCAGATGTTTCATCTATGAAGCACAGATAGAGAAAACACTCATCCCTGCCTGGTTCCCTGTAAAATTGGAAACCAGCTAGAGTTAAAGCCATTATGCAAGACACAGCTGTACATATCTGTGTGCATTTCCACTACAGAGAACAAAAACTGCCCAATAGGTGGCGTTTGTAAAACAGTCCATCGTGCCATACTCTGTCCAATGACTATTGTTATTGGGTTGTAAGTACCGAGGTATTGTTTTGCTTCAGTGTGTCGGTTCTAACTTTCAGCGACTTAATCCGTAACATAACGACAATGCTCTGAAACTATATGCCAGACAGCCTCTGTACGAGACTCGAAGTGTAAATGGCAGTAATGGCGTAGGGTTGAACTATTCTACAATGTTAAAACTATCGACACTGAATCTGTGACATTAAAATAAGGTTCGACACGCCTCCGTTTCCCTGTTGTCACAAACCTGTGACATTTTAAAAATTTTAAACTTGAAGAAATATTCATAATCAGATGGTCAATTTGATCGTATTTTACTTATAATATACTACATTCCCCGGAATGTCTAATATATACTTCATACGTTTGATTATATTTACATATCAGCGATTATGTCCCCGCTATCGACTAGCAACTGTGATAAATTTACAAAACAATAGTACTGTCGACGTGAATCTGTGACAAACTGTCGACGCGAATCTCTCTACGTTGTGACAGAGTTCCCTGACCGTGTATTTGAAAAGAAATCGTGGTAGATTGAGAAAATGATCAAAATCAGGTGGTCAATTTGATCGTATTTTACTTATAATATACTACATTCCCCGGAATGTCTAATATATACTTCATACGTTTGATTATATTTACATATCAGCGATTATGTCCCCGCTATCGACTAGCAACTGTGATAAATTTACAAAACAATAGTACTGTCGACGTGAATCTGTGACAAACTGTCGACGCGAATCTCTCTACGTTGTGACAGAGTTCCCTGACCGTGTATTTGAAAAGAAATCGTGGTAGATTGAGAAAATGATCAAAATCAGGTGGTTCTCTCGATCAATAAATTACCGCCATCATAGCGACACATTTATCGCTGATTTTCTGTTTTGTTCAAAAGGATCAAAAGCTGTACCATGTGTAATCAACAGTATAGGTAGTTCCCTTCAGTAAACAACCAACATTGTTATTACTATGGTAAAAGCAAAATACAGATTGAAAATGGGACGTACCTTTTTGTTGATATCGTTGTCACCATCTTGGTTGTCTATGCCGGAACACGGAAAAGCTATACCGTATCACGATCACGACAGTGTCAAAGGCGCATTTACAGAATAGCTACATCGATTAGAAAAGTGCGTTCATGCTAAGGGAGAGTACATTTGAGGGATTACACTAGTCAATTTGTCAACAGGTAATCCCTTAAAACACTATCCGCCGCACTGATTAATATTTTTCAAATGAATCTCGTATGTACACTACCATTTATTGTAGGGTGTTTGTTTCGGACCAGGGGGTGGTGAATTAAACTGGACTCTATTGAACTAACAATTAGTTTGGTTGATTTTCTGTGTTATTTTGCATACATGCCATCATAAATCGACGCAAAAAAGAAGAAATTGTACTAAATTTATTTCTCCCTCAGAAAGTTTCATTGTGTTACATTCGATGCCTATGTCCACAGGCGTGTTATCCTGAAATCAAACAATAGAAACTGTTACAAAGAATAAAAACAGTTTGAGTATATCAAAAGCATTATCTTCATCTAATGCTGTTACTTTTTCTTTTTTTATTGTTCGTTCTTTAGATATCATTTTAACAAAAATAACTGATATACTAAAGGTATTTTCGTTATTCTTTATAATGAAAATAATCCAAGTATATCAGTTCAATACAAACACGTTCTTATATTTAACTTGTCCATTCCAATACAATGTTCATATTTTAAATGTATACATCGTTCACCCACCCACTCCCTTAATGCGTGACCATCACATGCGCAATCTGATAAAAGTCAAGTGCGGGTAGCATATGTCAACCGTTTTGTTATACATTTATGCTGTGACGACGGGGACAGGGGATAGGGGATTTACACGCAAGTTCGAATTTAAGCTTCCCATATGTAGTTTTGGCACTTCTTCAGTTTGATTGTATGTCGCAACATTTGATTAATTTATAAATTTATTTTCCTCGTTTATTTTCTTATTTATTTGTGCTGTTATGGTTACAATGCCTTAAAATACTACGTCTCCTAGTGGGAATATATTTTCATAATTATATATTTATATATATATATATATATATATATATATATATGATTGTGTGTATATATACATTCTATTTTTTGTATTATTCCTACTTTATATGACTCAATGAAGAAGAGTGACTTTTCTTTTAACCTGACCACGTACAATCTCGGAAATATTTTTTTGTCATCTTCGGGATTCGAACCCACAGCCCCTACGGCGTCAGCGTCTAGCATATTAATGACTGCACCACCGCAACAACACCATGACAATATATATATTATGTACATTACATAACAATAAGATAATAATTCTCAAAAGGAGGACACAGCATAAACTACATGTCCCTCTCAATACCTTAACAATACATTACATATTCACAATAAGAACTCTTCGAACACACAAAATAAATGACAATAGAGGTTATGCCTTAATACGGTCACTTTGATACGGTGAAAGAAAAATGATGATATCTTTGACATTGTATTAAACAACACATGATCGTTGCAAGAACCAATATTTAATCAATTTTTACCTTAGCAAATAGATAATTATGCATATTTTATAATATAGTAAGAGCAGATAATAAAGAACATCTCACCTATGATGGCTGGTCCACCATGTTGGTTACATACGGTATTACAGAAGTCGTCATGACAACAACTCTGGCATATTGGTGCAGACCTTGTAGTGGGCTGCGACCTTTTGCTACCACACTGGGAATACAGAAACATTGATTTCTTAAAACATGTTATTGTTTTATTGTGATGTAGATATTTAAAAAAATATTTTTATACGAAGGAACTTCCAACTTCTGTTTTTTAGTTCAAATGCATTTCAAAACTATGTGTTGCTGCGAGCCTGTAGGTGAGATTTTAACGTGGTAGGATTTGTAAGATGGATAAAATCCATGTCAATGATCGTTATTTAAATAATTACTGTGTTGCATTGTCCACACATTAATTGTACGTGTGTGTATATGTGATTCGCTGAGCGTATCTGTCACACATTACCTACTTGCAAGTTCATTAGTTTTGGCATTGCTCATAACATTGCTTAATAGCTTAATATAGTCGCTGTGCATTTCAACGTTATAACAAACGGGTACCTTTACTGATTTTCTTTTTTTTTAAAATTTGAACTGTGCTTAAATCAACTAAATTGGTCACCATAATGATTGAAGGCAATAATAAACCAAAATATTCTTATATCAGAATACTATGATATATGTCCTAGTAAGGTTTTGACAATTCACTGGTGATATTTCATATAATTCTACGTTATGCTAGCAACGTATGCATGTTAGCTTGACCTACCATTGTAATCATAGCCAAACAAAGACAAACACAGATATCGTCTTGCTAGTGAAATTGAGCAGTTGTTGTGAATGGTGAACGTTGTGTATATATTAATATTATATAATATGAATTGAAAATACGGACTCTCGAATAAAGTAATGCCGATATTTTACACCGACCGATGTTATAACGTTATTCTGAGATAGTTACCGTAGTTGACTGTCCGCAGCTCATCTTGTAATGTTCGTATATACCGCCCCAGGAAAACTTCTGAATGCTGCAAAACTGAAATAACAATTAGGCTTTAATTAAGGTCGCCGGAACTATTTTTGTATGTTTATATATTAGTATTGGTTTTGAAAATAAATTAGCAGAGCATTGCATGATTGGTGTTGACCATGTACTTGAATTGTGGATCAGTTCTCAAAACGTGTATAGGTGCATATGTGACTGGATGTCAATATTGTAAAATATTTTTTAAAGTTTTAAAATAGATGTTTAATGAACAAAAATTAACTAATGAAATGCTATCTCCTATGCCATAGTTGAGCGATTAAAGGCTACCGTGACCCCGATGTTTGTTGATTGCATTTTCACTTTTTTATTTGCTCAATTTCGAATCCCCGCTCGACAACAGTATTCATGATGATTGATATACGACAATGCGTCTCATTTTTATTCGTATCTCTCCGCTAATTCAAGAGGGAAAGTTATCAGTTACTTGCGGAGATTGGGTGTGCTCGAGTACTGGTTAACCTTCCAGGATCCCATGAAACAGTGGTTAGGTAAACTGATCGTCTGTTAGCCCTCGATGGCATAAAAGTGACTCTTAATATTCAATCAATCAATCAATCAATTGCTCAAAAGCAAGGCGTAGTATAGCATATTCTTCGATCATAACTTAATTGCATTGCTTTAGTTCATATTTTACATGTATCTAGGTCGTTTAGATAAATCAGTATTGGTATTGAATAGCGTCAAAATAATAGAAAGACAAAAAGAAACAACCTGCAAAATAACTGCTCGTCAACTATATCATTTACAATAATCTTTTCGTTGTTCATGTATTCCATATATAGTTCTACATACTCTTTATTGACTACTTAGACACATTTTATTTAAATATAGTTTATTTATTATGCTAAAATATTGCGTTTCGAACGTTTAGCGATCTTTAAAAAAGTGAATACTTCATCAACGGTTAGCAGGTAGTTCGCAGTTGGCAGTTGGGGATTCGAATAACCAATACCGACCTGTTGCCAGTTGGGGATTCGGATTCGTTATTATAATTACTATTAAATTTACATATTTTACTCGTGTTTATATGTTTAAAAATAAAATCAATAAAAATTTATATAAATTAATATAAAATCGGAATCCCCAACTGGCAACTGGTTGGTAGTTGGCAATACGCGGCGAACCCCAACTAGACATTTTGAATCGCCGTCTGGTGAGTATACTCGGTATATTGTGGAAACTACGCGGTTCTGGTGTTGTTTTATTATTTGAATCTGTTTTTCTATTCAATAGATTTGTTAAAACAATAAACAGCGGTTTAAACAAAAGATCCGAATCCCTAACTGCCAACTGGTCCGTAGTTGGTTATTCGTATTCCCAACTACCAACTGCCAACTACCTACTGACTTTACACTCATTACTTCACTAAGCTATATTTGAGTGCTCTATGATAAATGCGCGCATTTGTTAGGTCACGAGTTTAAAGCCAATATGTTGAGCATACACATTTCAGTATTCACTAGCGAATTTAAATACTTTGATTGAAACTAAGACGTCTTTCGTGATTAAATATATCAAAATAACCATGTAATAGCACAAAGCTAACAATTTAAAGTCACTAATGTTAGTCTTAAGTTAATCTACCCTAACCATGGTTTTTATCCCTAACTGACCATGTTATCCTAACCGAGATTTTTTCCTTGCTGCCCAACCAGACTCCCAAGGAGGCCTCAAGCTCTTTTCCCTGATTGGTCAATTCATTACTATCTGACTATTGGTCAGTTTTTTAATTACTAAGTCTTTTACACATGTCCATATCTTATCACAAAACAGACATGTCATCTCTACATCATGATATACCTAAGGTTATATCTTATCGTAACATATCCATCTGCCTGACATCTTATCTTCTTTAGATGTCATTTCACCTCAAAGTCATGGTTACTCTTAGATGTTATATACCTATGTATACAATCAATTTCTTAACTCTAATATTTAAACAATTTAAGAAATGTATACATTATAAGAACTTTTAACTACCATAATATAACAAATATTCAGTAAGAAGTGGACACCACCTTTTTTACATTTAACTTTACTAACATAATACAGCTAACTACTATTGGCATACTATTTTCAAAGCTGTATCATGCTGGAAGCCAGCACAACTTTTCCTATCATCTACTTTTTTTCAATCTAGAGTTAATGGTGTATTGGCAAGGCAATTTTGCGAATGAATGATTAGCTAAAGAAATATTTTAGAAACATTTAATACACATGGCAAACCCAAAACCACTGTAATATATAGTTCGATGAATCGAACTATTTCTTTACTGTAGGTGATTCGCCAGCACGAGATTTCGTTCTTTAAATTCATCCGCCAACTGCCGTATTTTATGCAATGACAAATATAAATTATTTCTACCTTTTAAACGAAAAGTGATGAAAACAAATAGCGTTTCATGATAAATAAACAGGATGTCATGATAAATAGATAGAGTCTTGGCTAATATAAGAAAAGAAGAAATAAATGCGAGCCTTTAACCAGACAATTCTTATATAATGACTTTGTTTACCTCGTTCTTGTTGCATAACGTAAATGAATTACACTCGCCTACATTCGTCACATAGTCACAGTCGTAGCACAATGGGCCCCGTACTGACAAAGCAGGAAGACCTGTAGAAAGACAACATCCGATGTTACTGCATACATTACTCTCACAAGTCACTGTGTATAAAATCAAGTGGGGTACGTATTCTATTTATAGTTTAACACACGTTTAATGATGTGATGATGGCGGAGAGTGAGGTTTGACAGACAGACAGACAGACAGACAGACAGACAGACAGACAGACAGACAGACAGACAGACAGACAGACAGACAGACAGACAGACAGACAGACAGACAGACAGACAGACAGACAGACAGATGTGCCATACTACTGTATCCGTATATTAAAACCAATAGTTGTTATTTCACCCGTTGGTGTGGGAATTGATGTAGCCTGCAGAGGAATCCATCCCTATGTTACGTATACGTGCATGTTGTTAAAGCACAGAAATGAAATCTAAAGCCTACCATGTTCACCGCAGCCTCGACTGTTACAGAAATAAAACCAGAAGCCTACCATGTTCATGTTCACCGCAGCCTCGACTGTTACAGAAATAAAACCAAAAGCCTACCATGTTCACCGTTGCCTCGACTGTTACAGAAATAAAACCAGACGCCTACCATGTTCACCGCAGCCTCGACTGTTACAGAAATAAAACCGGAAGCCTACCATGTTCACCGCAGCCTCGACTGTAACAGAAATAAAACCAGAAGCCTACCATGTTCACCGCAGCCTCGACTGTTACAGTAACTTCCAACGCAGCATTCCTTACATATCTGGGTCTCTGATGTACTCTTGGATTGTCTTGACCCTACCGTACAATCCTAGAATAATGCAGTTATTAATCATAGAATAGTGTTATTGGTGTAATGTTTTTTTTCTAGTCCATTCTTTTCTATTCCAGCACGCAACACATTTTCACCTTTATAGTTTTTTGCAGAATTAAATGAATGCAGTACTTAGAATAAACAGCCGTGTCCATAGTTTTCATAATTTACAATTATACTTATATGTTTTAGCTCAACGTAATATTAAATAATAATTTCACATATGCTAACGCACGCACACACGCATGCACGCAAACAAGAACATATTTTTACGTCGTTTTGGTACAACATGGTTGGGGTTTAAGACAGAAAGTATGTTTACTTTGCCATCTGTGTAGTGTTCCAAGTATATTTCCGTCTAACACAATATATATTAAATAACAGAATAAACATTATGTAAATTTACAAACGAATATTTTCATAGCTGTAAATTATAGCAAAAACCGATATTTAAGTTTGATGTGATAGCTGTGAATTATAGCAGAAACCGATATTTTTGTTTGATATGATAGCTGTGAATTATAGCAGACACCGATATTTTAATTCGATACGATAGCTGTTAATTATAGCAGAGACCGATATCTTAGTTTGATGTGATAGCTGAGAATTATAGCAGAAACTGATATTTAGTTTGATTTATAAGCTGTGATTTATAGCAGAAACCGATATTTTAGTTTGATATGATAGCTGTAAATTATAGCAGAAACCGATATTTTAGTTTGATATGAGAGCTGTAAATTAAAGCAGAAACCAATATGTTAGTTTGATATGATAGCTGTGAATTATAGCAGAAACCGATATTTTAGTTTGATATGATAGCTGTAAATTATAGCAGAAACTGATATCTAAGTTTAATATGATAGCTGTTAATTATAGCAGAAACAATACCTTAGTTTGATGTGATAGCTAAGAATTATAGCAGAAACCGATATTTTAGTTTGATGTACTTTTAGTTGTAGTATAAACGTTATGAAAAATGACATGCATTTGTTAGCTGCTGTCAAGTCATCAGATGATGTTTTATTATGTCTCTCCATGTCATGCAATAAGTAACAATGGCCAAAATAGAAATAAGAGATGGCAGGCGGGTATCCAGACATACGCACATACGCCAATGAGTACAATTCGACAGCAAAATTTGAAAACACAAAACATAATACATAAAAACCGAAGGCTGAGAGGGTTACGTGCTCATTTCCTCCGAGTATATTAGTGGTAATTTACCTTTTGTCCCCGCAGTAATTATTTCAATTATTTTAAAAGATAACATGAGAAAACATCACTTGTCTTCTAATTTATTAAATTTTCTTGCGGGACACCCCAAAACACACTCAATCAAACCACACACACACACACACACACACACACACACACACACACACACACACACATACTTGCAACATGTAAATAAATATCTGGCATTCAGTTCAAACCTGCTCAGGTACGCCACTTTATGATGTGTATCTCTTTTTGTGTTATCCTTAGTGTTGAAGTGCATGGTATGATATAATGTTCATGGATGTATTTTCAATTTTAATTATACAACATGCCTTTTATTCGTGAGCTCTAATAAATCTGTGTTAAGGTTTAAAATTGTATGCCAGAAGAAAAGTCTAAATGGTTTAGATGTTGATCTATTTTTCGTTCCTTGAGCGATTTCATTGGCTTATGGGTCATAAGCAGGTCAACATTTACTGACGGTCATGACATTCTATGTAAAAGCAATTTTATTGGCTGAGAAATTAGGACAGCATCGTATCTATTTATCGAACGTAAACGTCTAAGATGACGTAATATATAATGTATGATGATTGAGTGACGTTTAAACAAGACGGTATGTATACTAACGTTTTCCATACGAGCGGAGTCATACGGAAAACACCGATCAATATGAATTACTTACAGAAAGTGGAGCCACAGTGCAACCAGATCTAAATCGAACGTCTCCACCATGTATGCTATATTTTTCTAAATAGCAAACCTCGCCCTCATTGCACAATGTCACGTGATCACACAGTTCTATATGTACCATATCTGTGCAAGACAGGCATATCGTTCCTAAAATAAAAATACTGTTTACATGACCAAACATAGATATGTTTTTAATTGTTACTAACTTATGACATGTGTTTATGGTAAATTCACTTCAACTTAAATAACAGTTTTAACATATTCGGTTATTATAAAATAATTGCTAGATTATCATCCAATATTTTCTTTAAAACGGGGAGAGCGGGAGTATTTTATTTTCGTTTTTTTTTTTAAATTTCGATGATTATTTTTTTTTTTTATCATTATTATTTTTTTTATGTAAATAAAAAGGGTCGGGGCGGCATGAAAATTACGAGGCTGGCGGGGATGATAATCTAGCAATTAATTTATATTGGCCTTATCTGATAAAAATATTTTTGGAAGCAAAGTTACGAAAAGAAGTTAGAATAGTCTGTTCTATTGATCCTGTTCATGAATGAGGGATAATACAAATGTAATATCCCTCATACACCTTAATACGTCCCTCTGTTTATTGGTTTGAATAGTTAGTTTCGTTTTATGCAAGCGATGGCTAACAAACGAGCAATTCTCCTAACCACTCTTTCCTGGAATCCTTGAATGTTAACCATAATTCTCAAGCCCGACGCAAGTCACTAATAACTGTCCTACTTGAATCAGCGGCTGAAGACGAATGACAATGCGATGTCGTTTACCAATCATCACAAAGACTGTATTTATCTATTTAGTGTTTATTTGTTCAAATAGCCTACAAAAATAATTTAATTATTAAGTTCGTTCTTAATTATTAAGAAGTTCGTCATCATTGCGCACGCATAAATGACATTGCACAGACTCAGCCGTTGATTCAACTCTGAACGAGTCATGTACAAATTACAAAGCCGCGCGAGCTATGCTAAGAAACGGCCTTTGCAAATATCAACGTTCAAACGTCAATCATCTCAGATTTCATCGTAACTTCACCCAGAGTCAGTAAAATGACGTCAAACTGTCAGTGAAATGCGGTCGCTCCGTTCGGGGTTTTTTTAACTGTTAAATTTAAAGTTAAAGAACATTAACTATTTCTTAGTCTAGTATGCATTCATCCATACCTGTCGAGTTGGATCCGTGGATATTTGCACTACCGTGTGTCGGGACTGTGGTGGCTGTAGCTGCTGCCGTTGTTAGTGGTGGGTTGGTAGAATGAGTGCAGTCTAAATCAAACCAAAGGTATGCTCTTTATTATTTATAACTTCTATATATTTGTAACTCATAATCGAAGCGTAGAGGAAGAGCAGTGGACAGTGTATTTGTCTCTTATGCCAGAGGTCCGGATTCGATCCTCGGCTCCACTCAATGACCCCCTCAAAAACAATACTCAACACCGGTTCTAGCCAGGAAGCGGATTATTAAAAGTTCTGAGGTTAAATTGCAATCAATGAACAATAAATTGACACCCATGTAATGGACATATATGTTTCATTATATTACTGTGACATAAACTGGTCACTATATCTATAACCATGGAGCATGTTAATGGTGGTTCCAATATATGCAACCTGATTCACTTACACATAAGTGGGCTAAAAAGGGGGTACGGTGGACACAGAATCAGACAAGAAGGTGTCCTCCTCTCACATGAAAAACAAAATATTAGACCATAAAATAGAATAAGAAACAACTCGGATAGTTTGCAGAAGCAAGCGCCACAAGATATTAATCATTACGTCTTCTTACCTCCAGCAGAATTAAGTTTCATTCCCAAAGGATATCCGTATCCTTCAAACCATCCGTAGCCATAAAGAGATGCGCCGAACGTCGTCGTATGATCGAAAGAGTTACGGGTTAGTTTGTATTCCAAAGAGCCAACCTCAAGAGTGATGATAAGGAAAGTTCCTTCAGGCGTCATCAACGTTTGTCTCGTTCCATGAGGAAGTCCTAATCCATTTAATAACAATCCATGTGCCTTGCTTTCCAGAATGCTTATAACGAGGTAGTGGGCTAATCTATCTAATGACGCAGGCTTGAAATGGTATTGGCTGAGGTAATTACTTATCGGAGGTACGACAGTCATAAATGCGTCCCCATTGATACTTTTTGAATTTGCGCTTGTACCATACTGCACGATTTGCACTGGGCTGTCGGAATGGATGTACATCGGCTCAGAATGAAATATAATTTCTTTAAATTGATAAGCTGACACAAAAAGTGGTCTAGACGTTGTAGAATTTTTTATTGTTACGCCAACGGCGTTATCTTTTGCGTAAATACGAATGACATTTATTGCTTTGTTCACCAGTGGAGGCACGATATACGAGGTTCCCCATGATGAAGCCGGTGGAAGTTGTTGTAACAATGGCTGACATGAGGACGTGTCTTGAAGATGAATAAAAGCACAAATGGAGCCCGAAAATACGGAAACAGCTTTGCTGGCTTGAATAAAAGTTCCACTCGGGTCGTTTTCATATGTTCTGTACTGATATGTTTCGTATTTGTTAAGTTGAATCACACTTTCCGTGCCATTTGCTCGAATAGTCACTGAATTATTATCAAACATGCTTACTATCAAATACCCTTGCTCATATTTGTAAAACACCCATGGAGTGTAACTGGACGTCACAAAGCTGTATGGCCGGTCTTCTGTGATTGGCAATGCCAGAAACATCCCATCTATTGACGTTGATTCTCGAACGAGTATTCGCACACTTATATCTGTGTCTGATTGTAAGAGGAACCCTTTTGCACCCTTTCCGGTCCCGTGCATTATTATCCGTTTGTCGATTGTTAAGGTTGTTATACCAGCCTTAAGATCATACGTGTGATGTAGATGAAGATACGGAGCCGTTAATGTCACATGACCTGGTGAATTTGTAGCAACATTTATATCGATCGAATCTACTCTTGTATCATCAAACGGCTGTAAGATACCGAGCATGAATGTCCTGCCGACGCTTGCTGAAATCAGAAAAAAATGCCCTCATGGAAAAAAAACATTAAATTTGATAATAATGGCTGATAATGTTACTGTAGTTTATCTTATATATGAAAGCATCAGGTATAAAGGTCACTATGTTTATATTTTTACATATTGTAAAGACACAATACAACATACGCAAGATATACTGACATTGATAGTTTATAAAACAGTATATTGTTATTTAAATATGCCATTTAGCCGTTTATTGTCCATTGTTGATTTGCCAACTGAATGGCAGGTATAAATTTTGAAATCACAACTCAACGAAAATAAATATATTAATATTTATATTTTTGTAACATTAATTTTTGTATTATTAACCTAATGAAAGATTATACTGTCATAATTAATTTCATAATAAGTCTTTCAATACGTTTAATACATTTTAATAGATTTTTTTTTAATAGAAAATCTATAGGAAGTAAAATCATGTTTCTTCCATCGGCTGTTTTTTTTTTGGTCAATAAACTATTGAAAATGAAGTCAACCGTAGTGTTGGAAACCTTAATTTAGTTTAAATAGTCGCTTAACCTCCTGTGAAATTTGCGCTCATTTTACTTTTTTCAGGCATGTCTATATAGTGGTTGACTTGGATGCATGGGCTTATAGAATGCTCTTGGTTTTAACCAGGCTTTGTGAACTATATTATCAAGAACAAGTCCATATATGTGCTATTGCGCATGCTCGAACGACACTTTCGTATATCTTAGAAAAACACGTTTTCGTGGTTATAACGGCATTTTTAAAGTTTTTAAACAAACGAAAACTCTTTCTTCGAAATTATTCGAATAATAAGTAGAGATAATTGTTTTGTTTTTTTTATCAATATTTGATATAATGACAAATGAACATGGTAAATATGAAACTTACTTGAACATGAATCCGCCGACGCTAAGATGATTTGTGACGTTGATATCTAAAATTTAAAATAAAAATTTTCTATATATTTTTTGCAAATAATTATAATTTTAACCGATACGCTCTATAAATATTTATTTTACATCATGTTTGAAACAAATTCTTACATGTTCTTTTGTGCAAATAACGTTCAGTGCCATCGTGAATAGAAAGAGTAGTATGTATATGAAATTCGTTATTCATGGCATCGCCGGATACCCGCGCGTTATTCATTCCGATACATACATTTATCACCTGTGGGATATTACACTAGCTTTGCGTCATTTCTACCAAGCCACAATGCAACCATATGATTGGTTCCTTCACGATTTCATGACGGGAACGTTATCTAATCTCAACGCTAGTTTCAAGCAAACGTCGTTTTGATTAGACGTTTTAACGTTAGCTGTATTTTGTTCTGTTATATGTTCAAATAAAACGACGCAGAGCTAACGAATTTTCCGCGGGTGATGGATGAAGGGTATCGGAGGTGGCACTCGTGGGTATCCGGCAATGCATTTATGGACACAACGGTCCTACATTCCCTGAACTGTTGATCTTACGTCTTACACTGAATCACATGTTCCACAAGGTAAACACGGGAGGAAAGTGCGCAAGATTGGTACCCAGGAACGAAAAAGTAAATCTACATCTAAGCCGGTTAAAGTTACATGAAATGCTCTTCTGATTTAAAGCTACGTGTGTTGTTGGAGTGTGTGAAGTTATTATGTACTCTTTAACGAGTACCATTGACGTGATATGTTATAGTTAAAATATATTTAGTTTACATGGTACGATTTAAGGCGTGAAGTGTGTTTCCTTTGATAATATTGTAAATGCGTTGTATATATTCGCATATAGTCCAATAACTTCCCTTTTTATGTCATTTTTTTAATGGGTTTTAACGCCATTTTCAACACAGTTATATATGACATGTCCAGTTTTACTGGTGGAGGAAGTCATCAGTCTGAGTCAGACTGAGTAGAACCACCGTCGTTCCGCCAGATAGCGCCGTAGGCCACTCGGTCACGGAGAACCCCTTATCGTAATATAGCATATAACATTATAGCATTTAAACAAATTATATTTATCAGATTGTTTTATTTAGTCTTAGCATGATGTAATTGTCCGTAACATGCCTTCGATGTATGATCAGGGACTTTCGGACCGATAATTGCTTGCATCATTAAAATATTTAATAAAAACGCGCAGTATTACTTGTTTGCTTGAGTTTTATAACAATGACTTTAATTATAATATTAATGACATTAATTAAGGAAAGTAATCAAACCTGGATCGATTTTATTTTGATGTCGGACCGGAATTGTTTGCATTAGCCATAACGTTTGGAAAAAAAGTTGTCGACAGAGTACAGATCTGTGCATCATCAATGTAACTTGAACTAAATAATTAATATAAAATTTCCATTTCCATACCGTAACCGTTTATCCATTAATTTGATATATTTCCTCCATATTACTAACTTCGCAATCCAAAAACAAACTTAAATTTTCAAAAAGGAACGACATAAACATGTCACTTTCAAGGACTTGAAATCGTGTACGTTTCACCCTTACAGTACCACTTTGATGTTAGCCGACGCACGGTGACGTCACAGTCATCAAAGAGACGACAGCAAACGTGTTGTTTCATTCAATACATGTAATGAAATTGTGCAGTTCGTTTCCATATAAACTCTCTCCTTAGGTTACCCCCATAACAACTGAACCTACGCTCATGTGTATATGTCTGTTTTGGTAAAGTTTTATACCGGTCCTATTGAGCTTTCGAATACATTCAATGATTTCCTAAACCACACGAATTTAGACCGTATAATGTTATGCATGTACAGAAAAGGAATATAAATGCTGACATGCAGATAGTCATACTACCGGGAGCTTAATTATTTTACGCTGAGTTTTCGTTTCATTCAAATGATATTAGTTTTTGATAATCAAATATTTAATTAATTGAAAGTATTTACAATATGTTAAAATAATTCGCTTAAATGTTTGACAGTTTTCATTATTTCTTTCCTATTTGATCATATGCCGCAGGTTCATTCATCTGGCACGTGTTACAATCAAATATACATATCAGAAGCGGTGAACCGATAAGGCACCAGCTGACTTGCAATTTGACTGACACATGTGGCGATAATATGACTTAACACCACAGGGAGTCCATATTACTGAGTGCCATACAAGTAGCGATATAGCACATGGTGTTATATATATAATATAAACATAACCATAATTTCAGATTTTTTTGTACACATGCGATACGCGTATTACATAATGATATCGCATCAGAAAGATTTATGAAGCCACACATTCAAACCCCATCTGAGAAAAAACAAAGCATTAGGTCAACTTCTAGTGCATTTTTCAAAATATTTTTTTTGCATCTGTGTAAAAAAAACCATAACATAACAATAACGGGGAAAAAATAATGTCAGAAGTCAACTTCCAAGTTCCAGCGCACAGTTCATAATATAACTGTACTGATCCATGCATTGAATATAAAACCAATTTTATTTGAAAATTTACAAAACGATTTTCAATCCCCGATCGGGTCATACCAAAGACTTTAAAAATGGTACTAAAAACTTCCTCGCTTGACGCTCAGCATTTAGAGAAGAGTTCTAGGTCTGGTCGGCCCGGTGTCAGTATAATGTGACTGGGTAGGGTATCATACCACGTGTCTGCGGCATGATACTCCAGTGTGACAGCGCTTAGAATACTGTCTCAAGTAGACACCGTTGCGATATGACTGAAAAATTGTTAAAACCGATGCTACACACCATACAACAACAACAACTGTTTAGATTTTTGTTTCAAAATGATTGCCGACGACGATGTTATAATTTAATTACGTAATTTATAGGAGGGGAGTGGGGTGGGGTTATAAACAGCTACTATTAAAGCGGAAGATGAGTCTTCCAGACTTATAATTACTTGTCAAAACCAGTGACTTAATAAATTGTTTATACGTCTCTGCCTAAACCAAAGAGGACACTGAGCTCTAACATTTCAATATCGAAATGTCAAACATTTTAGCTTATAGGAACACACACGGCAATGTTGTTTCTATCATTAGTATCTGTAATTGAAGCTTAAACTTTTTTATAATACAAACTAGTTTTCAAAATATCAACAGACACTCAAACTATTAAGTCACTGATATCAGTAAAAAAAAAAAGTCTTAAGAAAATGTTATTTGATGAATTTTTTTCTGTCATAAATTGTTGAAAATGGAATATTTGTTACATTTGTTGTCATGTATGTCTTCGATATAATTTCCATAATACAAACGAAATTAAAAACCTTCATGTACATATACTGCGGTTCCTTATTCCATATAATTTGCATCATGTCGATATAATGTTATTAACCAGTTTTGAGTGTCCTTTAAATTTATCAGTTTAAAATATCGTAGAGATGTAAAATAGTTGACACATGAATAGATAGGTAGACGCGTGAAAGTGCTGTTATGTACGGTATGCGATAAGGTCATCATACTAGACATTGGATCTAAATATAGATCAACTATGGCTTTGTAGTAACGGTTTAATAAACAGGACAAACTGATGACCACACCGGCATCCGAGACGATGTACATGTAGACCTGAGCCACATATATTTATTAAATTTTTCAGATGCTTGTCGGTATTTTCTTTACTAATCAGACTGCAGTTTCGAATCTGAAAAAAAAATCAACTGCTTTAAATTATTTTATTGTCGTAAAACATTTAGCGGTATTACATATCATATTGTGCATATTATTACGAACTAATTACATACGAAACCCCCCAACAAGCGCAAACATTAAGGTCATTCATTATCATAACGGAATATGGGTATTTATCGTCTTCAACTGGTGTGCACAAATGACTTTTTTGTCAAACAAAAATATTTAAATTCCTTTTTATGGTTTCTTATATTGTACATAAAACGGCCTTTACACCGGATCATACAAGTGTGTTCAATTATGTAATATATAACTGATACCCATAAAACACATCCTTATCAGTATAAGATAATCCTTATAAGCAGAAGCGTGCCTACCGACGGGAAAGCCCCAGCTGGTGGTAGTGTTGGGAGAGTACCGTGAAAGTAGTCCTGCCGAAAAAAAGTAGTACCGAGTTTCATGAAAGTGGTCACGTGACAGTTTACTTAAATAACACATAATGATGAATTGGAAAGACAAACCTTAACTTTGAATTGAAATGCGGGCATATATCAAAGTCACAATCAGTTGATTCATTATTATGCCATCGGAGTCTAACAGACGATCAGTTAAACTAGCCACTATTTCCTGGGATCTTGGTAAGTAGACCTGTACTCAAGCAAATATATCTCCGCAAGTAACTGATAACCAGTCCAATTAAATCAGCGATGAGAGACAAAATGAAAATGGAACGCAATAATCGTATATCAACCATAACGAAGACACTGTGGCCGGGCGGCGATTCTAACTCACGACCTCTGCATCGATAATTAGACGCGCTACCCACTGAGTTAACCCTTTACTTCATATAGACGCCTTTGGACACCTCTAATATAGACGCCTTTATACACCTCTAATATAGAAGGCTTTTGAATTATTGGGTGAATTATGATTTTATTAACTGACAGAGTGGAAAACAGTGCAGGAGCAATCTGATCACTTCCTGCACTGTTTTCAAAGGCCTTCTGTGATTGGTGTAGGAAATTGCGTATCTATGGAGTAATGGGCTAACCGGGTTCGACAAAAATTAATTGACAATGAAAGCGACTCAACATATCGTTAAAATAGTAGTAATTAATCATGTGAATATTACTAGAAAAATACTTACGGCTATTATGATGCAAAGAATCGCATTGGCATAAAACGGCATGGTTGTAAAATACATGTGCCGGAGACTAAACATTACATTCCTGTTTGTTGTCGAAGTTTTATATACGTGTGATCACTGACCTTTGTCTGTCATGCGTTCTGATGACGTAAATTTCTGATAAGGAATTGTTTCCAAGGGCGTAGCGATACAATATTTTAGGGCGTTTTACTTTGAATTTCAAATAAGTAGTTTTAATACATCTTGTTGTTTTGCGATTGACGACGACAGGGGGTGATGTTGGACATATCTCGTTAATTAGGTTTTCACTCCCAGCCATTCATCGTTCTAAGACGAAAACCCCATTGGCTGCGTTCTGTAACAGGGTGTCACTCCCAGCCACTCATCGTTCTAAGGCGGAAACCCCTGGGCTGCGTTCTGTAATAGGGTGTCACTCCCAGTCGCTGTTTCGCTCTTCGTCGTTCCAAGACGGAACGCCCTGGGCTGCGTTCTGTAAAAAGGTGTCACTCCCAGAGGCTGTTTCGCCCTTCATCGCTCCAAGACGGAAACCCCTGGACTGCGTTCTGTAAAAGGGTGTCATTCCGAGTGACTGTTTTGCCTTTCATCGTTCCAAGCCGGAAACCCCATTGACTGCGTTCTGTAACAGAGTTTCACTCCCAGTGGCTGTTTCACCCTTCATCGCTCCAAGACGGAAACCCCTTGACTGCGTTCTGTAAAAGGATGTCACTCCGAGTGACTGTTTTGCCTTTCATCGTTCCAAGCCGGAAACGCACTTGGCTGCGTTCTGTAACACGGTTTCACTCCCAGTGGCTGTTTCGCCCTTTATCGTTCCAAGACGGAAACTCCCTGGACTGCGTTCTGTAACAGGGTGTCACTTCCAGAGGCTGTTTCGCCCTTCATCGCTCCAAGACGGAAACCCCTGGACTGCGTTCTGTAACAGGGTGTAACTCCCAGTGGCTGTTTCGGTCTTCATCGCTCTAAGACGAAACCTGCAGGACTGCGTTCTGTAGTAGGGTGTTACTCCCAGTGGCTGTTTCGGTCTTCATCGCTCTAAGACGAAACCTGCAGGACTGCGTTCTGTAGTAGGGTGTTACTCCCAGTGGCTGTTTCGCCACGGATCGTTCTAAGACGGACCCCCTCCCCCTGGACCGCGTTCAGTACTGTTCAACTTTTGCTAACAAAAAGTAATTTGGTTTACCGGGCATTGGTTCAACCTCGACTTGGCACGCATTATACCAATACTAAGGAAAACAGAAAAAGAGAATCACATCATCTCTTATTTCTTATTATACTGACAATGTGACATGGGGAGGCATAACGGAGATTATATAGCACAACGGTCTTAATAAAATTAATGCTTACATTAACTGAGCTCGTAAGAATTATCTAAGGAATAAGGAAATATTGAGCTTAAATGTATTAAACATGTATGTGATACTGGCGATGAGACCATATACAAAATCTGACTCAAAATTTGTCAAAAATGAATATCACAGACATATCTGAATAGCAAGTGGTAACCGATTCTTCTTATGATTGAGTGTTGTCCGTTTCATTCCGCCACATTCTAAAGTCAACCATCACAACCATACAAATCCGTCCAATCAGTCACAGTTGAAGTATGCAGCGATATAACACAAACCCATCAGATTTCCAGTAATAAGCGAAGTATGTTTGTATTTCACCTAAAAAAACTGGTTTCACTAAAAACGATCATGAATTATACTTGTTGAAAAACTAGCTTTTTAAACACACATATCTAGAAAATGACTAAAACAAATGATCAAACCTTCTTAATGTTACATGAAAATGTTTTAGACTGTTGGATCATTTCTTGAACATATAGGTGAGGCCATTTAAATACAAAAGTTGTCAGAAGACAACATAGCTCGCCTATAGGATAAAACTCACCACCCATGCAAAGATTGAGATTGGAGGCAAACAGCAAAACTTAAACGCAACGTAACGCAAAAGTTTAACCTGGGTGTCTACAAACGACGCTGACGACGACGCCGGGGTCATGGTAATAGGTCTCCTGGACATTCGTCCCGGCGAATTAAAAAATACATATAGTGACTTGGTGCATTATAGAAAATTAGATAACTAAGTAGATATTTTAACGAAATAATGTATCTACGTTATGATTTCTACGCATCGAAGAAAAACAGCTCATTTCTAACGGTAAGATACATAGATATCTTGGAGACAAAATTTAATGAATTTTAAGAGACATTTTTAACTATTCTAGGGTTCACCTCATCTGTATTTAACTTCTGCTTCTGCGTACGGTGAATTTACTAAATCAAAGCTAGAACAGTGATATTGATATATTTTTGGTAATAATACACATTTCGTGTATTTTTTCTTTCAGGTTTTGTTTTGTGTGAAAAAATATTGAATTGTGTGCCTTGCTGTTGTAGTTTGGCACGTGCCATGTCAACAAATGTACTACGGGAAGTGTTAAGATCTGTTAATTAGTGTCTGGTTTTATCTGATCCGTTTGGTCAAAAAACTAAAGGTTAATATATATACTTCTATCACATGGTTCTATTCTTTTGGTAGTACTAAGTAGGACCAGTCTATCAAACTTTGATTTTTGGATAGTCTGTAGAACGAACCCAGCTCGCCCGATTGGGCCCGTGAACTTATAATTGTTACAAGCACGCTGATTGGTCAGTTGCTTCATGGAACGTTTGAATGACGTCATCGTTTAGTACACATTCAGTTGCTATGAATTGTGGGACAGGCATAAAATTCCCGGTTTTTTCCATTGGTGGTTAATAAATCTGACTCGGGAGATATCAGGTTCTGAGATATCAGGTTCTGGGATAGACTAATTTTTTTTGGATTATGCTCATTTTGTACATGGTACGTAACTTATGAACGCGTACTTGATATAACTTTAATGAGATAGCACCAGCGAATTGTATAATTGAAAAGAAGCTAATACGAAAAGAATTGTTCAATACTTTATATTCTATAAAAACATAACATTCTAATTTCATTAATAAAAACATGAAGAGGTGACATATTTAAATCGATAAAGAATTTGACTGCAATGTTTCGGATGAAAATGGTGACACACCTGTTCTATAGTTCAAAGTAAACAATTCCAAATATCTTTTTTGATTTCAATTTCAGTTTCTAAATTAACCTAAACAATACAAAATGCAAATCGTCTTTACAAATGAGTCGTTAAATCATACACATATACATACACTTATATATTTTATGAGAAAATACTTACAATAATGCATTTACGCTCGGTAGATAAGAGCATGGATTATGGCACATATAGCATCTAATATATTTTGTAAACGTAACTTGGTTCAATGACGTGCTTTAAGTAAAAGTGTTAAAAAGAAAGAAAACTGTATAAAATGTACACAATGCAGTGAGATATTATCCCAGCTGAAACGTGTAAGACTGGCCGAGTTAATATGAAGTGGAACCTGTGTTAGCTGTCACCTGTATTAAGCTGTCACCTGTATTAAGCTGTCACCTGTATTAAGCAGTTGCTTGTCTAAAGCAGTCACATTTGTATTTTCCAATTTCTATGCTTTTAGAGAAAATTAACCTGTATTCTTGCTCCTTCTCACGACTGACTGCTTAACCCTTTACTCCATAGATACGCGTTTTCCCGCGCCAATCAAAGAAGGCGTTTAAAAACAGTGTAGGAAGAGTTCAGATTGCTCGTAACGAGCAATCTGAACACTTCCTGCACTGTTTTCCACTCTGTCAGTTAAAATAAACATAATTCACCCATTGCTGATATGTGGTGAAATAATGCTTTCAATATTAGAAGTGTCCAAAGGTGTCTATATGAAGTAAAGGGTTAAGACATGGTGTGCTGTAGTAATATATATATAAATAAACAACATGTTTTATATTCTGTTTATTGTTATCACGCTTGTAAATCGCTTAGCAGCGTACACATGATAAATAATTTATAATACATAATAAAATACAAAATACGGTTATAATTAATTATGGCGGTGCGGCTGTATTTGTTCACGCCGCTTTCTAAACGGTTAAATTAATGGGATATATTTATCATATGTCGAAAAATGGTAACATCTTGTTTGAAACAATAATATAAATATCAAATAATATATTTACATCATGCCATATTTATTCAGATAATTTAAAACGTATACACTATTTAGGTTGTACGTTTTTTCATATTCATATTTAGTTAGCTTGTAAAATATTTATTTGAACACTTAATCTCTTGAGTGATATTTCAAAGCCATTCTAATCGTGTTATTTGCATCCATATACTCTTACTTGTGATAGTATAATACAATGGTTGATTGGAAGAAAGGACTAGCGTTAGTGCTACTAACAGTAGCGTATACAGGTATGTTGCTTTATTTTTAAGTGATGGTTCTACTAAATGTACAGAATAGTTAATTTACAATATTTCGGACAGTCGTTTAATGTACCTTGACTTATACATTTTAAACGTATCGACATTGGTCCGCCGCTGACGAATGATCCAATGCATGTTTCAAAATCACTAACGTCTTAAAGCCATGTTTCATTTCGATGTTTTTCTCCACCAACATGATATGCTCTGTAATGTATTGAAATGGCGTTAAATCATTCCTTCCGTAGGTTTAATGGCATAACGACAACAAACAATTATATGTCACTTGTTATGACAAAATAATTGAACTGATTCAACATTATTAATTTTAAACATTAAATCAACTAGTCGAACGTCAGTTTTCTAATTAATTAAAAGAATGAGCACTTTGAGTTCTTTCTTAATGGCGTATTTTATCGAAACATTTACATTTATTTTATGTATTCTAATATTGCATCAATAGTTTCTATATGATTATATCATTGATAAAATGGCACATATTTGACTTGATCACATCGATGTAATTCATATAACTGTTATGGCACACGCGTGTCTTTATGGCAATCATAATAATATCCATGATTAAGTGTAGCGGAATGGACAATATAACAATGATAGGTTTATTTGCGATTTCATCATAGCTACACATACAGACATTTTATTTAGACTTGAGCATCATAGCTCATCATTATATAAAAACGTTTTCAGTGAAACCACGTGATTTTTACAATAGTATATATAGTTCTAAACCAATATTGGTGAAAGTTGTTTTTAACAAAATCTAGTACAAATAGTGTTTCGTCAAGCAATATAGTTTATAAATAATGATTATGTATTTATGTGA
The DNA here is from genome assembly GCA_029582155.1 of Panopea generosa. Lineage (NCBI taxonomy): Eukaryota > Metazoa > Mollusca > Bivalvia > Adapedonta > Hiatellidae > Panopea > Panopea generosa. The sequence continues at coordinate 18,781,400 of CM055894.1, read as the reverse complement.
AATGTTATACATTAATTATCAGAATATTTCTGCATTTAAAAAAATGATGCTAATTTTGTTAACAACGATTTTCGGTTTGTATTTAACAACTAAAAAACCTTTACCATTCTTGGCCGCTTGGTGTAATATGTTTGCATAAATTCATCACTTATTTGATTGTAGAATGGACAAACAATGATGAAATGATATTGTCTTCTATTTCATTTAAAGTACACGCTATACACTTACGGTCGTTTCTTGAGATATTTCGGTGGGTTGCACCCGGTTTCAATTAAAAAATGGTGTGATGAAAATCAAATCTTTGCAATACAGACACACACATAATTATATGTTAGTAAAGACAACCATAAGCCGGACTCAAACCAAACCTAAAACGGGACTCCCCAAGATAGAATTGTGCTTACCTTAAATAGTAGCCCCTACTACGTATTTTGAAGTTATGTATGCCAAATAGTGACAGTATGAAAAATTGACACATGAAATTTCATTACTGATTTGAAAGCGGTAGATGCTGTTGTCTCATTCTTTCATAGCAAAATAGTTGGACAGTTGCTTAATTTGATACATATACCCCAAACTTGCTGTTAGTGGTACATTATTGCATCATCCTCCTACTGTCCAGGCATACCTACAGCTGTGTTTGATTGATAGTACATGTACATATAATATCACTAATGTCCTGGAATATTTGTACAAAATTTACATTACCCCAGAAATTAATACACTTATTTGACAATGGGTATATGAATTTCGTTACATTATGACAAATATGTGCTTTACCTATATTGTATAACAGAACGGCTCACAATGTGACCAATTCATTACATACATTGTTTAGTTGTTTTCTACAAGCTTTATAAATAATAGCTGTTGGTTTCATATCGTATTTAATCTTTTGCACCATTGTCAGTGTTTATTTAGTCATCTGTTACCTCAAGCCGCTTCACACAGATATAATTAACTCTGTGTAATGCATCCAGTGTTTAGTTGTTGAATCTAACACTACACACGATTTATAAATTCAAAGCATATACTGTAAACTGTATACTAGTATTCGAGAATTACGGTATCAGTATATTACCTCATGTCAACCTACATAACTGTTGACCAGGCCATATGAACCATTGGGTGTTTGTGTTTTCCCTAAACTTTAACAGTATACATTGCTAAATCCGACAAAGTCTACTCACAATGCTAAAGTTTCGTCAGCCTGATCTACATAAAATGTTAATGTTAAAATCTACAGTTTTTTTTATTGTTTTTTTGTAAGCATATTTTAATATTATATTAATTTATTATCACACAGAGTGTTGGTGCCCCTCTTCTTTTGAGAATTTCAATCATGCGTGTTATTACTTTGGACAAACACCGGTTGCAAGTTCAACAGATGCCTTCTACGCATGTGTCAACCTTGGAGGATACCTGATCAACATCAACGCAGAAATGGAGAACAATTTCACCATGTCTAGACTATCAGATCAAAGAAGTAAGATTTCATTCAATTTGATGTAAATACCTTAAGCTGACATATAGAATTATGTGAGTATCTGGAAATATTTCCTAAGACTGCCAGAATGTCAAAGTGCAATACCTGTTACTTATTTTCGTATTGTACCAAGTTACTGAAACAGAATGTGTGTAAAGTGTTTACGTTCTGCTACTTCCACTATTTGACGTTTTGTTTGTGATAAAAAATGATTTAGCCGGAGTTAAGAAAGAGAAACATTAACTCTGGGTTCATAACCATTAAGCATCTGTATTTAAATAAGTCTCATATCATTTGAAAACTATTCTAAACTTATGGATTTTTGAACTACATTTAAAAAGCATTTAAAATTGTAAATTTATTCATAACGCACTTAGGGCAAAACTTAGCAAAAGCGTTATTAATCAACAAGTTCGATAACTTGGTGCCCCCTCTCACAAAATATAAAGAACCGTCAAACGCAATATATTAGTCAACTGAACGGCGTGTTTACTGTAAATATTTGCTTACATAAACAAACACATTTGATAGCTATTTCGTGTGTTTAAACACATGACTTACTGTGAAATAGAGGAAAAATGCCAATGTAATCCGGATATTCAGAAGAGAAACAGTAACGTTTATTTATAAATACATTACACATATTTAAGAGGACTGAACGCATTTTTGTTATACTGGTTGTTTGCTTGATTGTTTTAGCTCCGGACGGGTATTGGACTGGTGGTATATACAACCCAACCACAGGGAAATGGGTCTGGCAGAAAACGAACAGCAAAAACCAATACGACTACACCAACATGAACTTTGATTTAGCGAGAGAAAACTGGGGGCCACACCAGCCAGACGAGTATAGTGATTGGCAGGTTCCACAACACAACATGGCAATAATGTTGAGATACCGTCCACTCCCTTACAAATGGTATTCGGAGAACTCTAATCTTGTAACTCCGAACGGCATGAGCTACATATGTGAAGCGGATTGGAAGGAATAAAATTCATTTAGCCTACTCTATAAGAGTATTAACATGAAAATGAATACATTTTGAACTCAATATATATATATATAAATAATATTTCTTTCGTTTTCCGCTTTAATAAATCATGAACTTAAACTCTTTGATTAAAAAAAATGGACACAATGGACAATTATATGATAGAAAAAGAGGCAACTATTGAATACACTAATAACGTTTAAAATAACCATTCAGAGGAAATCGTACGTGCAGAAAAAAGGGAAGAAGAGGAAGGGAATAATGCTGTTTAAAGTAAAAAATAAAAATAAAATATATGTTAATTAATATACATTGTATAACTAAAAATAAGATTTTTTAATAATGAGTTCAATTATTTTAAGATCAATTGAAGGATGACCTACTCCGATCCTCATTCTCCTATTATGGGGCAAATACCTGAACCAACAATTGGTGGTTGAGATTAAAAATGGAATTCATTGTGTGATTCAGTTTGAGTCATCTAGTATATTAAATTTTGATAGGTAGTTCTAACAAAATTAAGAAAAATATTTGCCAAACAGGAGTATTCAAAGGACACAGCCATCACATCTTAAACAAAATATATAAAATAATTTTGAAAAACTACAATACCAACATAAACATGAAGAAAAACAAAGATTACCGCCTTGGATCTTTCAGTTAGTAAGGTCGCCCTTAAAGAGCTTAAAGATGACTTACGGTTACTTTAAATATCAGACTTCCCTAACATCGTCATATCTTCACACATCATTAGTGGGACAGTATAAATAAAAGTAGCCAGCACAAGACCTCCTTGGCAGTTACAGTAATCAAAAATAAAATACTACAATCCTAACGTTCGCGTTGTTTTTATTTTTTTCAAGACATTTATGTCAAAGCGTTGATTTTAATGAGATATAACTGAAAGCATGTTATATATATGTCATTAATTTCTTATTGCAAAAGAAAGATGTTACACGCATCTGTCTGAGTCTGAATAAAACAAACGTTCTTCCTCAACTACGCAGCTTGCTAACATAAAGTATTTAGACCGATCTTCAGACAACGACACAGGTAATCCTGACACGGATAACCTTGGTAAAATATCAGGACGACCTCAGACTAGTGTTTTACTGAACTGAGTGTACCTACATAGTATACTTATACTTATTACCTTAAATCTGAAAACGCAAGTATGTAATCATGATTTTAAAATGGATCAAGTAAATCTGCATGTGGTTTCACTAACAGTGATCACAGAATACCGAGGTATTCAGTCAAGGTTCGGTAAATGTTTAAAGTATTTAACTAAAACTTAGAAAGAACATTTTGATGAAAAAGAAGCCAGATTAGCATGTAGAGAATAATGATGGTTAATCAAAGGTTGAGATTGAATATTTTCAATTTTAAAACAGTATCGAAATACACAGACATAAATATATATCGATTAACAATTCAGTTGGATATACATTGTAATTTGGCAGTAACACAACTACGTAAAAAACAGCATCAGTTGCAGAGGGCCTGCATGTATGTACGACAGTTATATACAATCATGTATAAGATAGTAATAAACGTTAAGATCAACATTAGCTGACATTGTCTTTACAAGTTGATTATGTATTGCTGGCGTTTTATTAAAGGTTATAGAAGAAATAATTCCAATGGGTTACCGACGTACCTAATATACAATGTTTTATTTTTTAATCCATTACATTATCATATTGTATAAACGTATTCTCGTTATTGAGTATGATTAAGAACTATATCAAAAAAGAGTGGGCCCTGTACATAATTTGCAGAAGAAGATAACCTTCAATATTGAAAAGTTGTATTACTTGGCCACAAAAATACAACTAGAATAATAAACTAACTTCTATCCGCGCTAAATCACTTATTGAATAAAATATTGTTTAAACTAGTTTACTAATGACTGCTTTCCTAAACAGAACTCCAACATGGTACCTAGGTATGTTTGACACAGCCTACAAAATAATTAACATTACGATATAACGTAAATATATACTGACCGTCAAAAGTTTTGTTATATAAGTTTAGGAGTTCATAGATATGGTTGTTGTTGTATGGTGTTTAGCGTTGCTTTCAACATTTTTTCAGTCATATCGCGACGGTGTCTACTTGAGACAGTATTCACAGTATTCTGAGCGCTGTCGCACTGGAGTGTCATGCCGCAGACACATGGTGTGATACTCCACTCAGTCACATTATACTGACACCTGCCGACCAGACCTAGAACTCTCCTCTTAATGCTGAGCGTCAAGCATGGAAGGTTCTACTACCATATTTAAAGTCTTTGGTATGACCCGGTCGGGGACCGAACCTACGACCTTCCGCAAATGAAGCGGACTCATAAATATGGTTTAAATTGATAATTGAAATATTTTTTATTTTGAAACAAAAAACAAAATCTTCGGTGAATATTTATTTTGACAATATATTATTTTTTACGACAACGGTACAGATTATGGGCCCCTTGGGTAAAACAGTTCCTTATGCTTATAAAACAGGGATTTTTTTATATGTACTTAAAACCCATGAACATGAAAGGATATATTTCAACAATAAAAATTGTTCTTTAAAATCACACACTATTTTGGGAGTACCGAACGTTAAAGTTTTTATTTCTTCAATTTATCTCCCTTTACATTAAAATGCGCTTGATTTGAGAAGCATTTTCTGAATTCATCAAATGAAACAACATTTATGACATCTATTGTTTGGCGCCTACCATTTATTATAAAAACGAAAAAAACAGTAAAAATTCCAAGTTTTATGATGTACAGACATACTCATCTACTAACAATGGAAAGGTACAGCTTAAAAGTGTTGCGCAACTTTTGAGGTTCAGTATATAATTAATGCTATTTGATCGTGTTTCAGGATAGTCTCAGAGCAATACTGGTTAACTAATTATTACAACAGTCAGATAATGGTACAGCACCGTTCGCATGAGTGCCTGATTTTAAATTAATGGAAGCTACGTATACAGCTGTGACTATACTGCTACGCGTTACAACTGGCCACCAGGCATGCACATGGTGTCGTTTGACAAGGTAGCAGATGGAGACTGTTGACATTATACAACAAAGATACGTGTACTGTGTCATTTGTAATTAATAACGTCCAATGCACATCCGTGTTGCAATAATGCTTAACTGTGTTAAATATCATGACATGATTTAATAACCACTTATTTATTAGATATTATTTTACCTATTTTGTATAAATAAAGATTACCGAAAACACGAGTTTAAAGGTGTATTAACTGGTTAATATAGCAATTGTTTAAACTTGTTGATTAAATAAGTATCCAAGGTTAGACATAAAACAACACATTCTATTATAACAATATTTTGTGTATTCCGTTGCAGTTTTGAAAACAGTGGTAAATAACTACAATAAATTTTAAGAATAAAACCCATTATTTAATTAACACTTATTTGTACAGTCTATATGGCTCACTCTCGGTGCCGTTTTTTTGTGTGTAAAATCACACTTTATAGTGTGTTTTTAGGTCATTGACTCGATCTGAAATGACCACGTGGTCCTTGACGTGAGCGTCTACGATGGTTAGTGGTTGGAAGACTGATTTGGTGAAGCCGGATTATAGGTATTGCATATAAGCTTTTTTTTTCCAAAATGCCTGATTATATAAATCATTATTAAACTTCCATAGACAATGCATTTGTGTGCCATCTTCAGTCGCCATCTTATATATTGTAGTGTGATTGAATTGCGAGATCAGACGAGATGAAAAACTATTACCATTATTTGTTAGTTGATTTTTTTTCTAGGTGTTTAATGAGGGAAATTTAAATTTTTAACGAGAGTTTGTAAGGTTTTCGATTCAAATAAAACACATTTTGAAAAATAACGCTATCTTTCAATAAGAAAATTTAAAAAATATTGTTTTTTGTCGGATATCTTATTCTATCCAGTCCGCTTCACAAATATAACTCATCCCATTCGGTGTTATAAGGAATTCATTTTCAGAATACCATTTGTATGGTCGTGGTCGATATCGAACCATGATGGCCACGTAATGCTGCGGTACCCTGCCGATAAGTGCGTCGTCTGGCTGGTACCTGGCCCATTCGTAGTGTTTATCAGCCGGATTCATAAACGTTATCACGGAATTCCCGGTCCGATTAGTTTTCTGCCATACCCAGTACTTTCCATTATAGAAGCCTCCTGTCCAGTAACCATCAAAAGCTGTAAAACGAATTTGATAATATAGTAAATAGTTAGTGTGTCAGCGATAGATGTATGTGTTCTTTAAATCGACGGTTTAGTTTAAACTTATTCATTGCAGCTCAATTGCGGAGCAGGCTTATAACCTTATTTGAGGGCCATTTGATAAACAAATGTTGTAGTCGTATGGTGTTTAGCGTCGCTTTCAACAATTTTTCAGTCATATCGCAACGGTATCTACTTGAGACAGTATTCTAAGCGCTGTCACACTAGAGTATCATGCCGCAGACACATGATATGATACCCAACCCAGTCACATTATACTGACACCGGGCCGACCAGACCTAGAACTCTCCTCTAAATGCTGAGCGTCAAGCGAGGAAGCTTATAGTACCATTTTTAAAGTCTTTGGTATGACCCGGCCGGGGATTGAACCCACGACCTTCCGCATGCGAGGCGGACACTCTACCACTAGACCACGCCGCGGTCTTTGTTAAACATGTAGCTTCTGAGATGCATCCGGGCCGAGCCTAGTATAGTCTATCCCAGAACCCGATATCTGCCGAATCAGTTCTTTTAGCCACCAATGAAAAAAGCAAAGAATTTTATGCCTGTCCCACAATTCATGGCAGTTGAACGCTTACTAAACTGTGACGAGCTCAAAAGTGGCTTTTCTAACATTGCTATTGAACGGACCCAATCGGATGAGCTTGGTCCGTACTACAGAGCTTAGTATTAAACCCATGAAATATGGCGTGGTCGGCCGACGTTCACTGCCCTGTCGCACGTTATTCTAAATGCACCTTTGGGGTTTCAAAATTTAATGAATATACAGTCAAATCAGTCTCAAACAGCCAGTCAAGGGAATTAGCAAAACTGGCCTTTCAAGACAGGTTGTTGTCTTAATACAGGTTAATTGAGAAATGCGAAACTGCAAAATTTTAATGTGGCTGTTTAAGGCGAATAACTGCTCAATAGAGATAACCGCTTACACAGGTTCCGCTGTACATTTGAAGAATTAAAGGGTCACAGTCCAATATTGAAATCTAATTTTCATTATGTCCACGCATTCCCTTAAACTGTACACTATGGACGTGTTTCCATATAGGGAATATTAATCTCCAAGTCATGCTGTGGTACTTCATATTATAATAAACATTTTTAAAAAAAATAGCGTTACGCCTCCAATTTCGAAAATATGAATAAAATTCTTAAAAAAAAACAAACTGATCTTTGTCTAGACTTTTATCATACCGATAAAAAAATTAAACTAAAATATGGTTATGTTTTTCAGTTTGTTTGCATGCTAACTTATTTTAGCTTGATTGCACAGAAAGCTCAGAGCTTACATGAACCGTACTAGTCCGTTTCTTGTGTAAAACCATTACTGAGTGTTTCTGTGTTTTTTTTAGAGGAATCTGGTCGATTTTCGGATAGGACCTGAAACCATTGGCATGAGTGGCGAGCACTCTTCCACTACTTTATCTTCCGGTTTTTATCCTGTTTGTCATGTATTACCACAAAACATGCGATTTAGATGTCGCTTAACCAAACTTCCAAATATAAAACGTAATTAGAGTACACAAGCCGCGGTCCTCTTTAATAATTACATGACCTAGAAATTGGACAAAAACAACAATTTATCAAGCAGGATTGGAAACAATTAAATTCATTGCATAAGAGAACGAAAAAAGAATCGCACAGACGACCATTTGGACGATTGCTTTGAAAGATTCGTTCGTTCGTTCGTTCGTTCGTTATTTATTCTTCGTTCGTTCGTTCGTTCGTTCGTTCGTTCGTTCGTTCGTTCGTTCGTTCGTTCGTTCGTTCTTTGTTCATTCATACATTCATTCATACATTCATCCATCAGGTTTAACGGCGTATCGACACAAAGCTTTATAAAGCTAACAGGAATGAATACTACTACTACCCATCTATTTTATCCATCTTTCCATTTTGACATTTACGAAACGCTGTTTATCTTCAGTCTTTATCGTGTCTATATTGTTTACATGCTCATTAAGTAATGTTCAGACAATGTGTTTGTTTTTAAGCATTACCATTGTTTATAAATACACAGCTCTGTAATGACAGTTTAGCCATGTTTCATTTCTATGCACATGTAGTATTGTATTTAGGGAATGGTTGTAACAAACGTACCAAACCCATTTGTATACGAGTGTATATACAGCAATGGGTGTGTTTAAACGAACCTGTTTTAGATGCCAATGTAGACATTGTGTAGTTGTTCTCTAGCTCTGAGTTGATGTTGAGGAGATATCCGCCCATGTTGAAGCACGTAGCGAAGGCAGCATTGGCACTTACTACACGGTTGTTTCCAAAATAGTAGCACGCCATGTTGAAATTTTCGAAAAATGTTGGGCATTTAGCGTCTGTTTATAAATAAGAAAATAAAGTGTTAACATGTTAATTTATCCAAACACTGCGATTCTGTATTTAATAATTCATAAATATCAGAGCTGCTTTTTAACCTTTTTTTTCTTTTCTTTTTTCTTATTTTTCTCAAAATTAACATGAAGGAATTGAACAATCCTAAACGTCTCAAAATATAGAAATGATAAAAGATTATTTCGACGTTCTTAAGTTGTGTAATTTAATAAATTTTAGTTGTAATCAAATCACATAGTCTGTTATACCGCCATGTAAAAGTGTCTGTCCCATAAGTTATAGTACTTTAATGCGTTTACAAACTGTCACGTGGTTAATCACCCGCCAATCAGCATGCTCGTATGTCATTGCTATGTAAGCGAGTAGGCCTAGGAACATTTCTGCAGTCTACGTAACCAAACATTTTAAATCATTTATATTCTGAATCATATAAAACAACGCAATGGCGGATCCACTCTTTAAAATGACCGGCGCACACACCCGCACCCCTTCCCCCATCAACCCACTAAACTCGAATATTTTATTTAAATTCACTATATTTCTACTAAAAAAACATTTGTGCTCGTTCAGAATAAGTGTTGCTCACTAAGTGCGCCACATTCCCTAAACTTAAATCCTGGATCCGCCCCTGCAACGTATGTCACCGAAAATCTCATTGCCAAACATTCTTTGTAATAACACAATTGAAACCGAAAAACGTCACAGAAAAGAGTAACAACTAAGTATAATAAACGCCGGTGAAAATTACGAGCTATTATCTCCTCGTGAACTTACTTACCGACACAAGACAGCACCACAATCACCAATATCGTCGTCGTTAAACCTTTCATTACCATCTTCTCCTGATTGTTAAACCTAAATAAGTAATAGTGAAATGATAAATAAAGCATAGCTTTTCAGTGGAGCTTAAGTATGTTGGCCCGTCAAAATAAAGGTTATTCAAGATATTAATTTAATTCAGTTAAAAAACATATTTATTATTCTCTTAGATGAAACTGATTGCGAAAATGGTATGTTGCCGTGCTCGTTTTTGTGCTATTTCCTTTGGAAGATGATGTTATGTCAGAATCTAATATTTTGTTGCTGTTGTTTTTTCATAATAATGAGGTCATTGATATATTAGAATATAATATGTTAAAATAAGCATCATGCAAATATTTCAATTTTTGATAAAAATACACGGAAAAGTTTTCTATTTTATTTTTGCTTTAGAAAAAAATATCGGCTATACCATAACCATGTTTGTAATTGTTTATTCAACCAAAAACTCATAAACGATATCAGAATTTATAAAGACAATGATAGGCTGCGGTGTAACTAAAGAAATATTTTTCAAATTACATCAAATAGTGCATATTTTATTGTTAGTTTGATTGGATTGATCGATGATGCCCGGAAATTTCTGGACGTTTACGGATATAACTACTAAATCAGTAACATTATTCCACGCGTAAGCGGGTTTTGTTATTAGTTTAATCGGATTTTATCGATGATGCCCGGAATTTTCCGAACGTTTACGGATATAACTGCTAGATCATTAACATTATTCCACGCGTAAGGTTTAATTCAAATATCGGCAATACGAGTAATAGCGAGTTTAAATACATGATTTTGACGATAAACAATGCTAACACCAGACATTATCCATTTATACTAAATATTACAAGTATACCATATTTTGGTTTGTTTTTTATAAGGTCATAAATACTGGTTATGTCGCTTTAACATATAACTTGATGGTATTGTGCAAACTTTCTTCACATACATAAACTTATCATATATTTAACTAGAGTCGTCCCTTTCATGATATATAAGCAGTAACGTGGTATAAATGTACTTTGGAAAAGCAGCTAGATAAATACATATATATTGTATTCAGAATAATTCTATAATAAACAAGGAGAAATCCAGTGAGCGGAATGTAATAGAGATAACCGCACTAAACTTTAATTCAAGCAATATCTGATGAAAGTATTACTCGGAAACATAGAATGCAAGCAACGAAAGAAAATAGCTGTCTCGGTTCGATTTAGTTTGTTTACGGTGGGTAACAAAACTACATTTCTTTTCACGCACGGTTGAAGCAGTGTTCTATCTTCAAACAGCACCGAATGATATCCATGATTTATGAAAAACCATAAATAATAACAACACGTAAATATGACCAAAATAATATTGCTTTTTTTTCGTATAAAATATATTATATCTATTCATGCAGGCTTAGGTTACAATATTAGCTTAAATTTTACTTAAAGGCAGTATCTCAGGAAAATAACGCTATAATTATTTTAAAACTAAATTCTTTTTAAAATGGATAAAAACAATCCAGTATCAATAATAAATAAATTCCCAATGGTTTGGCATGACAAAATCACCAAAACGTATTTAAATTGGATTGGTAAACTTGAAACGAAATTCCCATTTTAAAAATAGACAGCACTTAAATACGTCTTCGCATTCGGACACTTTTTAATATAAATAATTATAACTACATACACGCCTGTGTAACGGTTCAAATTGAAATCAAAGAGAAATCACGTGACTCATTTAATACGTCACAAGTTATGTTGCATTTTTAAGCGGGAAATCTATTTTAGTTTAACCTAGGTGCGTAGCCCAAGTTAGGAAATACCTTTTCAATATATTATTTTAGCATGTTAAAATAGATAACCTTTTGGCATTTAGGGTCAGTGAGTATATATAGGAATGGTATAATGGCTAAAGGTGTTTTTAGGGAATTTTAAACTTTTGAAATATCCTGATATAATTCCTTCAAAAACGTCACTCAATTTTGACTGGTTATTTATTTTATTACAATCAATATCAACAAAAACATATGCAGTTTTACTGAAACCAGTCCGCTTAAATCTCATGACTAACTTTGCTTTTCTTATATTTAAATTTCTAAGTATTTGAGTATAAATTGTTTAAGTGTTGGTGAGACAGGAGGCAGTTGTGAATTCGGTTTATTTCTCTAATTTTAAGATTTCAGAAAATGACAGATGGCATAATTATACACGCATCAAAATTATGCAGACCATTTGGTAATGAATCTAAATTGTTTAAGACGAAATATCCTAAATATTAATACAAATGTAGTGTAAAAATCGAAATTGTGCAAAACTGAAGCAAGAAAAAAATAGAAAGAATTTTAAATATTTTGCATTATTTTTAATCAATTCATTACTAATATAATTTCAAACATTTTGTTGGACCTTTACCAATTTCAAGTGCTTTAATCGTGCACATGTTTTAAGCTGACAGTTGTATTTTAAGATAAATCACGTTCGACGTCTGCCTGTGAAGAACCAGTACTTAAGCGTAATTATGCGTGATTTGTATAAGTTGTAATAACTTGTTTCACAATCGAAGTAAAAGAAATATGTTTAAACTAGGTTGGCTCGTTATTCGTTGTTCTTCTTTCAATATTTTACTTAAAACTTACCCTATCAATAAGTTTGATAGCTCTAATATTGAAGAGCTGCACGCTTAAACATCGAAAGACGTAAAACGAACTTTTATTTGCTATTGTATTGTTTAATATAACTGATCTGTTTGTCATATTGATGTGTACAGTTGTATATACTCCATGTATTGAATAAAAATCTTACATAGCTAATGCTGGAATGCGTTGTAATGTTTAAGCCGAAACACTAGACAAATTTGTTCTGTTATGTAATAGTCACCAAGTGTCGTTTAGATAATATCAAACTATTGTTATGTGAACTTAAGAAAAGAAAAATAAGAAAATAATAACAACTGTTATTAAGTTTTGAATAAAATTTACTTACACTGTTTTAATTTTCCGGTATTTGATAGAAATTCGGTGATGAATACTAAACCTAATGCTGATGAACCATTCGTTGCTGCATTAAAACACTGTTCACTGACGGACACTGGTCAGTGTTTAACACTAGTATGGCACTGGTCAGTATTTATATATCACCATGAAGCAGGTGTTACATTAACATTTACGAGCGGTCAGCATATGTTTATACACGTGTTACCACCAAGCGGGCAATAATTAACGCTACAAAATAAACCTGTCCAACTAAACATGGTGTTATAGTTAATACAATGTGTTTCCATTGCATCCGAACACAAACAATATAGATATAAAAGTAAATTGTTTCTTTATTATAGTGTCACTCCGTATTGAAACGGACAGCAATATTGGGCTTATGGAACATCTTTATGCTGTACACAGTTACTTTCCGAAAGCTATCATTGCCAGGCGTCATGCTGTTAGACATTCGGTACCCCTCAATTTAACTAGCTGCTGGGTTAGCAACAGGCCGCATTAAAAAATACCTAAGTGCTTTCACCGGGATTCGAACCTTCGACCTCCCGCTTACGACGCGGACGCCTTAACAACAAGTCCACGGAAGATCTGTATTAAGCAAATTAACATAAGAGTTGGTATGTTTATAGCCTATATATGCACAAATAAACATATTAATCAAATATAACAAGCTAATGAAAGCTAATTAACATTTTACAAATATATACTCTCTTTATATTATATGTATGTTTAATAAACAGAGTTTTGCAATTTACTTTCGGTATATCAGCTACATACTTTAATTGTTATGTTATGTTGTATATTTTATTAATATTTATTGTTTTGTATTAACATAAACACGTAATTTGTTCTATTACATTCTGTAAACGTGTTACTTGTATGGGGAAGGACGAATCTTAGTTGGAGGTGTTGTGGACCTCAACATTTCAAAATATTTGAAATAACATATGTTAACACTAAACTTAACTAAACTGTTGTATATTACATGACCAAAAGTTAATGATGGAAATACTAATATGAAATATGTGAAACCTTGAGGCGAATGCATACTGGTATATGCATAACGAATAACAAGTGATTACCGCTGTCGTCACACGGAGGACAAGTTGCAGCTGTTACTCAGCATGCTGCAGGAAAGCCAATATACTTGTTTCAATAGCATAACAAATACTTTATTTTAAAATATTACAAAATCCTTATTCTGTCTTATATAAATAATGTTTGTTTGTTTAATTTCTTAGCTATTCACTATATAATTTTATCCTTGTGTGAAAACCTACTGTTTATCAGTTCATCCCAAATCTGATTTGAGGTGATATTCGATTTTTTAAATACCGTCATTTTGTAAGATACGCAATAGTGCCTTCTATATACATTTGTTAAAGTTTAGTAATTAAATTTTTCTAAAATTTCTAAGCGAAAGTCAAGATTATTAGTATTTTTTCAACTTTTATATTCTGTAAATAATTGTTTGTAAGTTAATTACTTTGGTATCTAAGCAACCATATTAAATGATATTTTGTATGGCTATTAGATAGCATAAGTTAAAGAAAGTGGCACCACAGTTGCCTGTCTATTTTCGTTTCTTATAATTCTTATATAGAATGGTATATATTGTATCATGTGATTTGTTTTATAAACTGTATAGTGCAATTGAACATATGACTGATGATGAGGGTTAATAAACTATTAAAAAATACACGTGTGGTGTTTGAAACGTAAAACAAACTTTTGTCATTTCTGTATTCTAGGTGTACTAAATACCTCAGAGTCTGTCTTTGTTTTTTTTCAAACATTGTTTGTGTCAATTCTCAATGGGTTATTTAATGTGTTCCTTCCCAGGTTTTAAATATACAATCTGTTTTTATGCAGCGTATTTATAATAAATAATGTGTCAAAAAACATGTTTGTTTATCAAATTAACAGCTATTTCGGTTATTCCAAGTTTTCCATTTTAATTCTTAACAAATTACTTTTGTTTGGGATTTTACAATTGCAAATTGCGCAAGCCTATATCTGGTATGTCAATTACTTTATTAAGTATAATCTCCAAGTTCGCTCAAACGGGTCGTATAATTTCGAAGCTAAAACAATTACTGAACAATAGTTTATCTTCCCCGTTTGCGTATATTACAAAGACCGTTAGATAATCGTATTTTTTTAAGTGTCGCGCTTTCAATATTTCAGCAATCCAATTTTGTTCAAATTTTATTTTTCTTCAATAAGTCATTTTTCAGTGTCAAAAAAGTTCCTGTCTGTTAAAATCCGATATGTTGGAAAATATCGTGATATTACTTTTTGAAAAAAAGATTGAAAGAAAAGTGTTGTTTTCTGAAGCAAATTTCATGATTTCCAAATATCAGTAGAATGTTTGCGCCATGCAAATATTTGGGCGCGAAAAATTGTTTAAAAGATGCCCAAAATGAAATGGTGTTTTTATAAAAAAAAAATCGGTATTTTTCTTTGAGTTGACCAATTAAGACCATCGAGTGCAGAGCAGATACATACAGAATATTGTTGATTATAAGTAGAGTCCTCTGTTTTTAAATGCAGTTTGACAATCGCATTCCAGTGGTCAGTGAATTGTCTTTATTTGCATACATCGTATGAAGCTATCATAGAACTGATTAGCAATAGTTTCATGGATAAATAAAATACAGCAACTAATTAAAAGAGGCCGGGCCCGATTAGCTCAGTCGGTTACTATCAATCCAGAGGTCTTGAGTTCGAATCCCCCACCGGCAACAGTCTCCGTGATAGTTGATAAACGACATTGTGTCTCATTATCATTCGTCTCTCACCACTGATTCAAGTGGGAAAGTTATCAGTTACTTGCGGAGATGGGGTGTGCTCGAATACTGGTTAATCCAACGAAACAGTGGTTAGGTTAACTAATCGTCTGTTAGCCCTCGATGGCATAAAAATGACGCTAAATATTCAATCAATCAATATATTTAAAAGAAAGTGTGTATTTCATGCAGTTTTGTCAGCGAATATCTCGTATTGCACAACAGTTTACTGTTATACTTCCACGATGCAGTTTAGTTTATTACATTTAAATGCCGTATTTCTGTCTCTGCCTATTTCTATGGGAAACCATTTCAGCCAATAAAGCTGTGAGGTTTATACCGTATTGGCTTATTTTAAGAGTCAGTTTATCATTCTCAACACTTGGAAAAAAATCTGTAACGTAAGAGCCATTTTAGACTGTTTATGTACTCCGTATATTTTCACTGTATGTCCAAAATGGAATCGGTTAAGCGAACCGGAGAAATAAGCAATTTCCCAAAGGTGTTCTTATAATATTTAGACTTGTTCTCGCGGACAGACTGAAGTTTCGTTGTTCGATATTTAACAGAAAATTAACCCCAACCCTTTTTTTTCAATCTCAAATATTGAAGAGTTAGACACTGAGAAACAAACAACGAATGCCAAAATAATGTCTTATTGTTCGTCTTAATAATTATATTTTTTGTTAATTTCTTACCAATTTGAGTTCAAAGGGATTTATCCTTTTTTGAAACTAAAAAGGCACAATTAAATAAGAATATCATTTTCATCGATATATTTTAAAAATATGATATTTTAAATATAAGTTATATTTCATCATTGACGTTTTATTGACATAACAAGTCCATCGTTTGCAATGGGCACCGTGTATGGTTGAATATTGTTTTAACAAAGGCAGCTGTCTTTGTTGTTAATTGAAAAATTGACCATCGTGTTTTAATGGAGTATTGATAGAGTATATTTCGTGTTTTCGCCAAGACTTAGTTTTCGGTATATTGCGTGAACAACGTTTTACGTTTTTAATAAGATGGGTGTATTGTTTTCACACGTCTTGGTTTAGAGAATTAACGTGTGTTTAACCAAAAATAAAGTGTTAAACAGTATCGTATATTTAGCCATAAATAAAGTGTTAAACAGTATCGTGTATTTGACCATAAATAAAGTGTTAAACAGTATCGGGTATTTAACCATAAATAAAGTGTTAAACAGTACCGTGTATTTAACCATAAATAAAGTGTTAAACATGCTCATTTTAAATTACATGAAATAAATTGGTATTTTTCAATAATCAGTCTGAAAAAAAAGTCTGCTTGTAAACATGATGACTTTGGCTAAAAATAAGATATAATAATTTGTATATTCTGATTATTATAAAGTATATTTACTTGTGTATAAACAGAATGCATGTAGTTTCTCCGTAAAACATAGCTGTATATTCCATGTTTGATTTTCTTACAAATGTTTAAAGTATTGATTTGATTAAATATAACTTCATAAATGAAACCAATCGATCAACATGTTTCTATTATGTATGTGTATATATATGTGTATATATGCATGCGCATTTCGTTATGCATATGTGATTTTTTTTCTTTATTTGCATGGTATTTTCTTTACACAATGTTGTACTATAAGATACAGTATGTGTTACGTTATGTATGTAAATCTATTCCTGTTTTGTATATGTTCACACTGGCCTATGTCCTATTGAATTACAAATAAACGTTTCTTTCTTTCTTTAATTACTTTTAGTATAGCGGTTTATCGTGTTTCTGATCACTTTTCGTATACTGAAATACCCCGCGTGTATTAGTTTATATTAACATAACAAATTAGTCAGAAATATATAAGAAAAGTTAATTTCAAATATATGTTTATAAATATATGTTTATGACAATCTATTTATTACCTTTTTTGTACATGTGATTATCGTGTATGTAATAACGGCTTAGTGTAATAAATTATCGTGAATTTCATCAATGTTTCTTATACAACAACAGCAGCAGCAGTAGCAACAACAACAACAACAGCAAACTTTTATTTAGCATAAAGCAAAAGTACAGTACTTCTAGCATGTTCAGATAATTTATGATATAATAGGTATATTGAATAAAAATTATTGACTTCAGTAAAGATATTATTAATGTTTACAATGTATTTACATGGATAAATACTTTTTATTTTATCACTTGATATTATTAGATATTATAGCTAAATTCATGTGCTTGTGTTAATTTATTTGAAAAGTAAATGAGTTTTGATATATTTAAATGATCTTTTTATTGGATAGCAATAATATATCAAATGTGTTTAGGATAGACCAACTACAGAAGTAAGGTTTTAAATATTTTCTACGAAGATCTCTGTATGTAGGGCATACTGAGAGAAAGAGATATTTGTTTTCGACAACATTTAAATGATAGAATTTGCAGTCTATTATTTCTAGGTGTATTACTTGTAGCGACCGCATTCTATTTGCAAATCATGTGACGATAACGAAATCAAGTTTGAATTTCTTTTCTTGAATAGTATCTATATATGATTCCAGAGTAAAAGAGTGTTTAAAACGACAGTTTGTACCAGCCATGACAAGTTATTTATGTTACTGTACCAAGTTTGGTGGTATTGGTCAATTATTCTTTGTTTTATTGAACCAATTGTATATCATAAGTAAGTTGATTGATTCAAACATTTGGTAATCCTAGGTTGTCAAGAATTTTTTTAATCTGATAGGCCCCGTTCAAGTCACTGTACGTAACATTGTTGTTTGTGTCATTGATAACATGGTATACACTCTTTTAGCAGCAGAATTATTATCAAATTTTAGAATACGAATCCAAAATACGAATACTAAATTTGTATATCGATTAACTATGAGATATTTTCGAATCGACAATATGTAGTATCATGGATAATTTTTATATCTTTACCTTCATTTTTTGCCCCATATCTCAGAACAGTGATTAAGTATGGATACAACTAATGTGTCAAATAGTTTACATTTTTCATATGTTTTAAAATCATATTGATTAGATACAGACACTAGACTGTACATGGCCTTTGACGCATGATTTGGCGATAAATGTTTGGGTTCTGTGCCAGTAACCATTTTTGAAAATATAAACACCTAAGTAATTAAATGACGTAACAATTTCAAGGCGTCCATTATACAGATAGAAATCGTGACTTGCATACCTTTCCTTCTCAAATATCATAACTTTAGTTTTATTTGTGTTTATTTTAGTCCTTACGCATTGCAGTATAATTCAATGTTGTGTAACATAAGTTCTAATGAGGTCGCAGATGTTGCCAATAAAATTTGGTTATCCGCAAATAAAATGAAATTTAGTTTTAGGTCTTCTAGAGTAAATATACCGTTAAGATCGGCGTTGATATTGTCCATCATATCTTATACGAACATCATGAATAAAATAGAAAAACTCAGATCCCCTTGTTTTACGCCAACTGTTGAGTGTACGTGTTCAGTTGTTGTTTTATTCGCATTGAACGGCGGCGTACATCGACTTAATTTCCTCTGTTATTTTCCTACTGACTTTTTCAGATAACAATTTTTGCCACAGAAAATATCTATTATTTTATCAAAACGTTTTTCATAGTCAATAAGGACGCTTTGTTACTTTTGACCTGAACTCAATACCTTACACATAATTGAATGGAAAATAACAATACCTTAGATGGAAAATAAATACAGTCTACCGTAGTTTCGACCTTTTGAAATCTTAATTGGGATTTTGTTATTTTTTTATAATTTTCTGACCATACAGCAAGACGGTTTAAAAGAATCTGCGAATAGATTTAGCTAAACTGTTGTTTAATGTGACACTGCGATTGGTTTTCGCATCATTTTGTTAACCACCTTTAAATATCCTAATCCCCAGCTTTATTTGTATTCTGATTTGTGAAATAATCTGTTACAAGAAATGATGAAGTAATACCATAAGCTGCTTTTATTACCTCTGCTGATATTTCATCAGGTCCATGTGATTTAAAAGCATAATTGTGCTTGAAAACTGCAGTACGTATTTCTGATTCTAATATGTGTGAGTCAAGTTTATTATCATTAATATTTGGTATATCGTCATTTTCTGTGTTTTCTATACAACTGTCCTAACTCGCACTGTCAGTCAAACAAGTCGATAATCGAATCAGCGATCGATAGTGTTTCCAGGTACGCCTTAGACGAGCTAACGGTCTCTAAGTAAATACTACGTGGTATTACATTGTATTTACTTGGACAAACATCACCACGTGGCCAGTGAGTGGAATGTCCACGTGCTATTCTATGGCTCTACTTGAGGTGCTGCAGATCTACGTAAAAAAATTCATCGTGACTGACCAAATATATAAAAATAGTACTATCTGTGACATAGGTATATATATATATCCTAAAAGTCAAGATCATAAAATAACAATTGTATCTTATTTTGTAACAAAAATCTTAAATGACATAACGTCTATGAAAATATGTATGATATTTATATGACACAACCATCCTCCCTTCAACTAGTAAAATTATCGGCATTGTAAACACCCATGTCATTTTTATAAACTGTTTATTTGAACACTTGTTATTGCAAAATATGTACATGTATATATTCTGTAATCTGTGTTCTCCTGAATAAAAAAATGTTCTATTATGTTCTTTTCTGTTCATGTTCTGTTCTGTTCTGTTCTGTTCATAAAGTCGCGCTCGGCCTGGTCAATTGGCATGTACAACATCCACGTTTCGTACAATGGATTTTTGTCCATACAGTTACGTCTTTTTTGATAAGTGGATTATCGTGTACTTACTTATGTTTTTCATTGGTGTATTGTCATGTTTTTAGCGTGTGCTTGGTAAACTAGATTTTCACTTTACTTGTATTGTATCACGTTTTAATATAATGGGTTATTGTGTATTTAATCGCTTTTGGTGCATTAGATTATTTAGTACTCGTATTTAATCGGAACATAGATTATCAAAAGTTTGTATTCTTTAATAGGGAGTGTAGAATCTTGTTTTCTGTACGTCGATTTTGAGTTTATTTGAACAATGGTATTTATCTGTTCCAATGCGGCAATAGTCTCAAAATTTCGTCTTGTCTCGATGATAAAACGTCTTTGTATTACATTGATGTATTCCACAGACAAGAGTTTATCTTATTTGAGATGTGATATATATATACATAGGACATTTATCTCCAGGACAATGAGCACAATATTAGAGAAAATGCAAAGATGGGATTGAAAATGGTTGTATGTATATATTGATTTGATAATTGCAGTAATGTCTGGATGGATACACCGTTATATGAAATCAATATGTCGACTAGACGTAATTATATAAAACAATGCACCGATAATGCTTATATTGATATACATGTGGTGGTCATTCTTGTGTATGTTTTTATTTTATATTTTATGATGCGCCGAATGCCTATACGTACGTGAATAAAATACCTACTTTCTTTGTTACTTAATTTCAGAAATCGGCAGGCTTATACACAACTGAAATTCTGGGTGACACCTTAAATATTTCTATAAAAGATATATGGATCTTTGCCTGATTTAATATTTGTAGTACCAAAGTAAAGACAAACTATTGATTATTTCTAGTTAACAATTGTTTACCACTTTTCTTCTGGATTGGACTGCGGCGTGGTCTTGTGGTAGAGCGTCCGCCTCGCATGCGGAAGGTTGTGGGTTCAATCCCCGACTGGGTCATACAAAAGACTTTAAAAATGGTACTAGAAGCTTCCTCGCTTTACGTTCAGCATTTAGAGGAGAGTTCTAGGTCTGGTCGGCAGGTGTCAGTATAATGTGACTGGGTGGGGTATCATACCATGTGTCTGCGGCATGATACTCCAGTGTGACAGCGCTTAGAATACTGTCTCAAGTAGACACCGTCGCGATATGACTGAAAAATTGTTGAAAGCGACGCTAAATACCATACAACAACAACAACAACAACAACAACCAACAACAACAACAACTTCTGGTTTGAAATACTATGGGTTGAAAATGAAAAATGTTAATTTTTTTACGAAATATACATTATTTAACAAAAGTGTAGTTTAATAGTTCGAACAAAACATTTCAGGACTCACACTACTATAATCTCCCTTGCGTACTCCGGACCTACAGATGAAAGGTAGAAATAAAACTTTAGTTCTCTTTTTCTTCTTTTTTTCAGGGCTTTGTACTATAGTGATTTTTTCCTAGCATGAGTTAAATGGTCAGTATTTTAGAAATCTCCACTGAAAATATGATGCTGACACCAGCTTTCTGGACAATTCTGTGTCATTTCAGAATTGTTGGTTCGATTCGCATTGTGGGCGAATAGTTAGGCATTTTATTACTCTGGAAAGGTCTCACAAAATTATAGCATATTTTTAAAAAAAAAACTGGTCAAGGTATGCTTTTTTCCCCTTTATAATTGCATATCTAGAACTTGATCCCAGATACATGCTGCAGATTTTGTTTTCCTCTTACTGTTTCGGGCATAAATGTTACAATGGAGCCCTATGGAAAATGTAATAGCGGTGTGAGACGTTGAACAGTACATCATTGAAATATGAATGTTATATAGAAAAATGAAGTAAAATGTCTATGAGTAGAAAAAAAATTCAAATCTACAATTATTCTTATTTCTTACGTTAAAAAGGGATAAAAATGTAAGCGCTAATTGTCTTCATTTCTTAACATCCAAAGGGAAAATTGACCACCCATAGTAACAATCAAGCCCTTAATCACAACCACCTGTTGGTTAGTTCAGGAGGAGCTGTGCTTGCAGAATTGGGAAAATGCCAAACGTTCCATCCAAAACTTGGACAAGCACCTGCAGCTGCTTACTCGTATTACAGTTTATATGTCTTTGTATACATATATATTTATATATATTCAACATAAAACCTGTCTGTTTTTATTACTCGTATAACAGTTTATATGTCTCTGTATACATATATATATATATATATATATATATATATATATTCAACACAAAACCAGTCTGTTCTTACTACTTGTATAACAGTTTATATGTCTCTGTAAACATATATATATATATATATATATATATATATTCAACACAAAACCAGTCTGTTCTTATTGTGAGCATTTACGGCTATGGCAATGAAATCAAACGTGCTTCTTAATAATATCTGTTATTAAAACAATTGAACGTTAAAATTAGATATTCATTATATATTATTTTATGATATAAGTTCATATAATGTCTGTTTATGTTCGGTTTCTGTTCGTTTTGATCTTTTTCCGACCTGTTTTTAGTTCAGTTATTTTCCAAAACTCTGACTCTTCAACAGTTTCTGAAAACCATATACCACATCATATAAAAAGGATTATTTGATGTCTTATACGACTCCTGTAGCAATAACGACTTTGATTAATGCTAAAAGACACGGTCACCACTATAACATACGGAAAACTGCAGTATTTGGTGCCGAATACTACTCCTGTACAATAACGACCATGCTTGCATGTCTCGGGATACCTTTTTCACACGCAACTTTGCATATACCATTTAAATACCAAAATATATATATAAATATATGTATAACAGGAGACCAATAAAACATTCGCCGCAGGAGTCCATTATTATTTATATAAAGTAAAGAAGGTCAAATCTTTAATTGGCTAAAGCTTATATCATTTCTAAAAGTACAAAATCTATCCTTGGAGCATCAAGGTGCTTTGTGCATATGATATATGAAGACAAATAACACATTTATGCTCTCAGAGGTCAAACTATAAATAGATATCATTTGCATGTTATGCAGTTTCCTACTTGTATGCCTCAGTTGAGAGACGTGGCGAACAAGAGATGTTCACCTCATTACCGATTTTCAGAAAATATTTATGGAATATTTTAACTTTTGAAATTAAATTTGATTTCTCAGACTTAACATGTCGAGTTAATGACTATGATTTCAGTGGAGCGCATGGTCCAGTAGTAGAGCACCAGACCCGTGATCGAAGGGTCGTGGGTTCGATCCTCTGCCACGGTTATGTATGGTGTCCTTGAGCAAGACACTTTGTTCCGCATATGCTTAGTACTGGTTCTAACCAGGAACACTTCGAACGTGATTTGGCTAAGTTGTATGACATTTTTTCACAATTGAAGTAAAATAAATAACTGACCACGGACAATTTCGGAAATATTTTGGATTAGTTGATCAGGGAATATACACATACCAATAAGTCTCTTGTAATTCTATAGAGAATTGGATGGCTTATTTGTTGTAAATTTGTTGAATTCTGGGTAAATATTGTGATAACAATGATAAAACTTAAATAAATATGAACACGACTAAACTACGTTCTAATGATTTCTGCTATTCAAGCATGCAGAGCGTTTGTGATAAGTATTGATTTTATATAAAACAGGGATATAAACTAACAGTTGTCTTGTTGGCCAGTGTTATGTTAAATTTCGCGGTATGTTATCCAAATTTGAAAGTGACCTGAGTGCTATATGATACGACATATGTATGTGGTATTAGGA
Organism: Panopea generosa; assembly: GCA_029582155.1. Lineage (NCBI taxonomy): Eukaryota > Metazoa > Mollusca > Bivalvia > Adapedonta > Hiatellidae > Panopea > Panopea generosa. The sequence continues at coordinate 18,757,209 of CM055894.1, read as the reverse complement.
CAAAGCAAAATCAATAAGGCATATATCATGTTCGAGAATCTATTATATATGAAACTGTGTCATTAATTTTTCTTTTTTAAATAAAAAGAAACAAATACGATAATCGCAAAACTTTGGCCATTGATTCCGTTGACGTGGCCGAGTGGTCTAAGGCGCTGTCTCATGATCACTCAAGTTACCTCTCATCGCTAAGGTCGTAGGTTCGAGTCCTGCTCGCTCCAATAACTTTATGTGTCAGTTACTTGCGGAAGGACGGGGGTTCTACTCAGTCTGAATCAGTCTGATGTCTTCCTCCACCAGTAAAACTGGATATGCTATATAAAACCTGTATTGAAAATGACGTTAAACCTCATTCAAAAAAAGAAAAAAAAGTTAACAATCACTGACATTAAGGACATACATCACTTTCTGCGGACAAGTTCATTTAAACAAATACATATCCTTCGGACAACTGTTTCAAAATTTGAATATTTAACATTGTAATATTAGATAAAATATTCCATTCATTTTTCTTTTTTTTGCATGAACAGAAACGAAAGATATGGACATAGTAGATTCCCTTTTACTCACTGCTTATGAGTGGTAATGATATGTGTAACGCCATTTAAAACCCCTATCACAGAGTTAAATGTTTTTGTTGTCGGTGTTGGTATTGGTGTTGGTGTTATATGGTCTTTATTGTCGCTTTTCGATTCATCAAATTGAAATAAACGTTAAAAACAGTTTGTTGGTTTAAATTACAATATAATATTTTCTTGGTTTCCCATATGGACTCATTTGTGTATTGATATACACATACTTTCGTTTATATAATAGTGTGAATATGTAAATAACTTTTTCTTGTTGTTGTTGTTGTTGTTGCTGCTGTTGCTGCTGTTGTTGTTGTTACTGCTGTTGCTGTTGCTGTTACATTTGTTGTTGTTGTTGTTGTTTTTATTGTTGTTGTTGTTTTTGTTGTTGTTTCTTCTGCTGCTGCTGTTGCTGTTGCTGTTGCTGTTGTTGTTGCTGTTGTTGTTGTTGTTGCTGCTGCTGCTGCTGCTGCTGCTGCTGCTGCTGCTGTTGTTGTTCTTCTTCCAGAACAACTTCTCTAGTCTTTGGTATGGCCCGGCTGGGGATCGAACCCACGACCCTCCACATGCAAGGCCAACGCTCTACAACAAGACCACCGATACGGTATACACAGCAAGCTGTGTTGTTGTAAACGCATTTATAAACAATCAGAAAAAGATTCATTAAAAGCACAGAATACTACCAATAAAAGAGAATAGCCGACTCCATTATATTGATCCTTCCATATATAGCCGACTCAATTATATTGATCCTTCCATATATAGCCGACTCAATTATATTGATACTTCCAAATACAGCCGACTCAATTATATTGATAATTCCATATAAAGCCGACTCAATTAAAATTACCCTTCTATATATAGCCCATTCAATTATTTTGATCCTTCCATATATAGCCGACTCAATTATATTGATAATTCCATATACAGCCGACTCAATTATATTGATCCTTCCATATATAACCGACTCAATTATATTGATAATTCCCTATACAGCCGACTCAATTAAAATGACCCTTCCATATATAGTCCATTCAATTATTTTGATCCTTCCATATATAGCCGACTCAATTTTATTGATAATTCCATATACAGCCGTCTCAATTATATTGATCCTTCAATATATAGCCGACTCAATTATATTGATAATTCCATATACAGCCTACTCAATTAAAATGACCCTTCCATATATAGCCCATTCAATTATTTTGATCCTTCCATATATAGCCCATTCAATTATATTTATCCTTCCATATACAGCCGATTCAATTATATTGATCCTTCCATTTATAGCCTACTCAATTGTATTGATCTTTCGATATACAGCCGACTCAATTATATAGATTCTTTCATATGCAGTCGACACATTTATATTAATCCTTCCATATACAGCCGACTCAATTATATTTATCCCTCCGTATACAGCCGACTCCATTATTTTGATCTTTCCATATATAACTGACCAAATTATATTGATTTTTCCATATATGGCCGACTCAATCATATTGATCCTTCCATATATAACTGACTCAGTTATATTGATCCTTCCATATACAGCCGACTCAAGTATATTGATCTTTCCATATATAACTGACTCAATCATATTGATCCTTCGATATATAGCCGACTCAAGTATATTGATCTTTCTATATATAACTGACTAAATTATATTGATCCTTCCATATACTACCAAGTCAATTATATTCATGGTTCCATATATGGCCGACTCAATTATATTGATCCTTCCATATAAAGCCGACTCAGTTATATTGATCTTTCCATATATAGCCGACTCAATTATATTGATTCTTCCATATACAGCCGACTCAATTATATTCATAGTTCCATATATGGCAGACTCAATTATATTGATCCTTCCATATAAAGCCGACTCAGTTATATTGATCCTTCCATATATAGCCGACTCAATTATATTGATTCTTCCATATACAGCCGACTCAATTATATTCATAGTTCCATATATGGCCGACTCAATTATATTGATCCTTCCTTATATAGCCGACTCAATTATATTAATAGTTCCATATATGGCCGACTCAATTATATTGATCCTTCCATATATGGCCTACTCAATTATATTGATTCTTCCATATACAGCCGACTCAGTTATATTGATCCTTCCATATATAGCCGACTCAATTATATTAATAGTTCCATATATGGCCGACATAATTATACTGATCCTTCCATATATGGCCTACTCAATTATATTGATTCATCCATATACAGCCGACTCAATTATATTGATCCTTCCATATATGGCCTACTCAATTATATTGTTTCTTCCATAAACAGCCGACTCAATTATATTCATAGTTCCATGTATGGCCGACTCAATTATATTGATCCTCCATATATAGCCGACTCAATTATATTGATCCTTCCATATATGGCCGACTCAATTATATTAATAGTTCCATATATGGCCGACTCAATTATATTGATCCTTCCATATACAGCCGACTCAATTATACTGATCCTTCCATATATGGCCTACTAAATTATATTGATTCTTCCATATACAGCCGACTCAATTATATTGATCCTTCCATATATGACAGACTCAATTATATTGATTCTTCCATATACAGCCGACTCAATTATATTAATAGTTCCATGTATGGCCAATTCAATTATATTGATTCTTCCATATACAGCCGACTCAATTATATTGATCCTTCCATATATGGCATACTCAATTATATTGATTCATCCATATACAGCCGACTCAATTATATTGATCCTTCCATATATGGCCTACTCAATTATATTGATTCTTCCATATACAGCCGACTCAATTATATTAATAGTTCCATATATGGCCGACTCAATTATATTGATCCTTCCCTATACAGCCGACTCAATAATACTGATCCTTCCATATATGGCATACTCAATTATATTGATTCTTCCATATACAGCCGACTCAATTATATTCATAGTTCCATGTATGGCCGACTTATTATATTGATCCTTCCATATATAACCGACTCAATTATATTGATTCTTCCATATATGGCCGACTCAATTATATTGATTCTTCCATATATAACTGACTCAATCATATTGATCCTTCGATATATAGCCGACTCAAGTATATTGATCTTTCTATATATAACTGACTAAATTATATTGATCCTTCCATATACTACCAAGTCAATTATATTCATGGTTCCATATATGGCCGACTCAATTATATTGATCCTTCCATATAAAGCCGACTCAGTTATATTGATCTTTCCATATATAGCCGACTCAATTATATTGATTCTTCCATATACAGCCGACTCAATTATATTCATAGTTCCATATATGGCAGACTCAATTATATTGATCCTTCCATATAAAGCCGACTCAGTTATATTGATCCTTCCATATATAGCCGACTCAATTATATTGATTCTTCCATATACAGCCGACTCAATTATATTCATAGTTCCATATATGGCCGACTCAATTATATTGATCCTTCCTTATATAGCCGACTCAATTATATTAATAGTTCCATATATGGCCGACTCAATTATATTGATCCTTCCATATATGGCCTACTCAATTATATTGATTCTTCCATATACAGCCGACTCAGTTATATTGATCCTTCCATATATAGCCGACTCAATTATATTAATAGTTCCATATATGGCCGACTCAATTATACTGATCCTTCCATATATGGCCTACTCAATTATATTGATTCATCCATATACAGCCGACTCAATTATATTGATCCTTCCATATATGGCCTACTCAATTATATTGTTTCTTCCATAAACTGCCGACTCAATTATATTCATAGTTCCATGTATGGCCGACTCAATTATATTGATCCTCCATATATAGCCGACTCAATTATATTGATCCTTCCATATATGGCCGACTCAATTATATTAATAGTTCCATATATGACCGACTCAATTATATTGATCCTTCCATATACAGCCGACTCAATTATACTGATCCTTCCATATATGGCCTACTAAATTATATTGATTCTTCCATATACAGCCGACTCAATTATATTGATCCTTCCATATATGACAGACTCAATTATATTGATTCTTCCATATACAGCCGACTCAATTATATTAATAGTTCCATGTATGGCCAATTCAATTATATTGATTCTTCCATATACAGCCGACTCAATTATATTCATCCTTCCATATATGGCATACTCAATTATATTGATTCATCCATATACAGCCGACTCAATTATATTGATCCTTCCATATATGGCCTACTCAATTATATTGATTCTTCCATATACAGCCGACTCAATTATATTAATAGTTCCATATATGGCCGACTCAATTATATTGATCCTTCCCTATACAGCCGACTCAATTATACTGATCCTTCCATATATGGCATACTCAATTATATTGATTCTTCCATATACAGCCGACTCAATTATATTCATTGTTCCATGTATGGCCGACTTATTATATTGATCCTTCCATATATAACCGACTCAATTATATTGATTCTTCCATATATGGCCGACTCAATTATATTGATTCTTCCATATATAGCCGACTCAGTTATATTGATCCTTCCATATATGGCCGACTCAATCATATTGATCCATCCATATATAGAAGACTCAATTTATCCTTCCATATACAGCCGACTCAATTATATTGATCCTTCCATATATGGCCGACTCAATTATATGGCCGACTCAATTATATTGATCATTCCATATATGGTCGACTCAATTATATTGATCCTTCCATATATAGCCGACTCAATTATATTGATCCTTCCATATATAGCCGACTCAGTTATATTGATCCTTCCATATATGGCCGAATCAATTATATGGCCGAATCAGTTATATTGATCATTCCATATATTGTCGACTCAATTATATTAATAATTCCATATATGGCTGACTCGATTATATTGACCCTTCCATATACAGCCGACTCAATTATATTCATAGTTCCATGTATGGTGTACTCAGTTATATTGATCCTTCCATATACAGCCGACTCAAGTATATTGATCCTTCCATATATAGTCGACTAAATTATATTGATCCTCTCATATACAGACGACTCAACTATATTGACCATTCAATATACAGCCGACTCAATTACATGGCAGACTCTTTTATATTGACCATTCCATATACAGCCGACTCAGTTATATTGACCATTCCATATACAGCCGACTCAATTATATTGATCCTTCCATATATTGCTGACTCAATTATATCAATCCTCTCATATACAGCCGACTCAATTATATGGCAGACTCTTTTATATTGACCATTCCATATACAGCCGACTCAGTTATATTAACCATTCCATATACAGCCGACTCAAGTATATTGATCCTTCCATATATTGCTGACTCAATTATATCAATCCTCTCATATACAGCCGACTCAAGTATATTGATCCTTCCATATACAGTAGACTCAGTTTTATTGATCCTTCCATATATAACCGACTCAATTATATTGATCTTTCCATATATGGCCGACTCAAGTATATTGATCCTTCAATATATAGCCTACTTAAGTATATTGATCCTTCCATATATGGCCGACTCAATTATATTGATATTTCCATATATAGCCTACTCAAGTATATTGATCCTTCCATATATAGCCTACTCAAGTATATTGATCCTTCCATATATAGCCTACTCAAGTATATTGATCCTCCTATATATGGCAGACTCAAGTATATTGATCCTCCCATATATAGCTGACTCAATTATATTGAACCTTCCATATACAGCCGACTCAATTATATTGAGCCTTCCATAAACAGCCGACTCAATTATATTGAACCTTCCATATACAGCCGACTTAATTATATTGATCCTTCCATAAATTTTAGTGTAAAAAGCATTTATAGCTGTTCTTGTCTTGCAAGCATACTCTGAATGAAAACAAGATCAGTTAAAACACAATAAGAGTGCTTAAATTATTAACTAAAATGCTGACATAAAAGTGAAATTGGTACAGAATGGCTGTAAAATATGTATATATTTCGATCTACCTTCTTCCTCCAAAGATACACAAACAATGCTCTATTTATAGATGTTAAATAACTGCAAAAAAAGAGGTTTGCAATGCATCGTTCCACAACACACTAACCTATTCGAGCCATCCCGTTATATCACACAATCACTGATGCGACTAGGTGAAACCACGAAGGATTGCCGACGCTTCTGGTTCCAAAACAAACGCGAACGGCTCAAATCAATACTAGTTAGCTATCGGAAAATATCAAAACTATACACGAAGCTCATAATTCCTGCCCATTTGCCATAGATTCAGATTTATAGCAAATAAAGCGTAGGCTTTAGATTGAATGGAGTTCGCAGATATACTTGGACCATTGGAAAGATTTATTTACTTGGACGCAGTGTATTGATCCATCCATATATGGGGGGAATGCGTTAATCCATTGCCAGAGACTCGATGCTAACAATGTGACGAAGCTGGCCTGAATCGATTATGGAAAAACGTGAATCGTGAATAGGTCGTCCTTGGCTTTTGGTGCTAAGCGATACGCGTGATAGCGGTAAGTCATTTACATTATTCAATTCATAACCTTTATTAGTGTTTGATTAATAATTAGTTAAATTATGTTGGATATTTAGTTAGCATTTCCTCAATTCAAATAGCGATAACAAAAAAAACAAAAAAACACTAAAGCTTTATGGTGTTAGTTTACTGAATACTGCATCTGATATAGATTTTACTATAATGCGATTAATTTCCGTGGTATTTTGGAGTCCGGTGCAAAACAAAACTCATATTAAACCGACACTTAATTTCAGAGTTAAGGGATTGATATAATATCAGTCACATGATGATGCGATTTATTTACATGGTTTAAATTTACTATTTATCGGTGTTGCGATTTATTAACATGGTTTAAATTTACTATTTATCGGTGATGCGATTTATTTATAGAGTTTAAATTTACTATTTATCGATGATGCGATTTATTTATACGGTTTAAATTTACTATTTATCGGTGATGCGATTTATTAACATGGTTTAAATTTACTATTTATCGGTTTTGCGATTTATTAACATGGTTTAAATTTACTATTTATCGGTGATGCGATTTATTTATAGGGTTTAAATTTACTATTTATCGATGATGCAATTTATTTATACGGTTTAAATTTACTATTTATCGGTGTTGCGATTTATTAACATGGTTTAAATTTATTATTTATCGATGATGCGATTTATTTATACGGTTTAAATTTACTATTTATCGGTGATGCGATTTAATTTGACTATCCATAAGCGATGCGATTTATTTACATGGTTTAATGTTGACTATCTATTGGTGATGCGATTTATTTACATGTTTAAATTGACTATTTATTGGTGATGCGATTTATTTACATGGTTAAATTGATTATTTATTGGTGATTCTACTTATTTACATGGTTTAATTTAACTATTCATGGTAATGCGATTTATTTTCACGATTTAATTTGACTATTCATTGGTGATGCTATTTATTTTCATGGTTTAATTTGACTTTTCATGGTGATGCAATGTCTTTACATGGTTTAATTTGACTATTCGTGGTGATGCGATTTACTATCATTATTAAATTGCATTGGTTTAAGTCGAACCTGATTAGCTCAGTCGGTAGCGTGTCTGGTTATAAATCCAGAGGTCGTGAGTCCGAATCCCTATTAGGCCACAGTGCCCGTGATGATTGATATACGACGATATTGTGTTTCATTATCATTCACCTCTGGTTAAAGTGGGAGGGTTATCAGTTATATACGGAGATGGGCTGTGCTCAAGTACTGGCTAACCGTCCAGGATCACAGGAAAGAGTTTAGGTTAACTGACAGTCTGTTAGCCTTCTGTGGCATTAGAATGACTATAAACAATTAATCATCCAATCGACTGACAGGTTTAGCCGACGTTCATGGTGAGACTATATGTATTTCAATGGGTTTAATCGAAGTATATTGGTATGCGATCTAATTTTATGGACTAAATTAGACTCGTATTAATTAGTAAAGTAAACCATTGTGATACGGTTTGTTGCCATGGTTAACTGGAACTGATATTACTGAAGCTCATGGTGATATTACTAACTGCAAAGTTTATCTACAAATTTTGTATAAACGAAATACATTCGTGATATTATCATGTTTTTGAAAATTGAAAATAAGCTTATGTTTATTTTCTTTTTTTTTGTAAAATATGGAAGACATGATAATGTATTTCAAGAGTCATGTTAAGATATTGATTCGTTTACATTTGGGACATTCAGCATATTTCGGACAATGAGCCCAGTTTTAGGGCATTAATCATATTTTGGGACATTGAGCATATTTCAAACATTTACCACATTTGGAACATTGGGCACGTTAAGGGACACTGCGCACATTTTGAGGCATTGGACACATTTAGGACAATTGAGCATACGTTGTGTTCTAAGTATTTATAAACTAAGTTTATATCAATTATAGTAAAATTTGCATTTAAAGCAGAAAATGTTATTAAAATTTGATCAAAATCTTGCAAATGAGTCAGATCAAAAATGACTTTACAAATATAGAGAACCGCACATCTTCTTTTAGATAAAAGTTAACAGGGATTGATATGACTGGTCTTTATAGTGCCACTGTGTATTTCTGTCAATAATCCATCCTTGCCGTTACTTTGATAAAATGACTTGTGGTGTTAGGCTGCAGAACGGACCCAACTCTCCCGATTTGGCCCGTTATCTAGCAACGAGATTTGTGCATGTTGATTGATCTATTGCTTCAGAAAAATGCTAAAAGTCGTCACACTTTAGTAAACGTTTAATAGCTACGAATTGTGGGACAGGCATGTGTGTACCTGCTTTTTCCTTTTGGGTAATTAGACCTGATTAGGGAGTGATCAGGGGCTGGGATTTACTACAGAGAAGTTGTATTTGGTGATATATTTTGTATCTTTAAATCATGTATTGTGTGACGGTTTCAAGATTTAAAACGGTTTGGCTAATCATAACTCATCATAATTAAATACTTGCCTTAACATTTGTTGAATTGTTCTAATCTTTGCATTTCACTGATGATAGCAAAATAAACATAAATAGATGATATCATTATACAGCATACATGTTCTATATAAAGATGATAGCATAATATAGCTAAACAATTCCATATGAATATGATAGCATAATAAAATATATACATTTTATATATTAGATTATAGCATAATTTAACATGAATATTTTATATAAAGATAATAGCAAAATATAAACATAAACACATTTTATATATAGATGATAGCATAGTATAACATAACTATTCTATATAAAGATGACAGCATCATATACTATAATAATTCCGTATACTGAAGATAGCATCATATCATACTAACATTATATATGTAGAGGATATCATAATAAAACATATTCATTCTTTGAGATAATAGCATATTATAGCATATACATTCTATATTTAAATAAATACATACTGTAGCATATACATTCTTCATATAGATGATTGCATAATAAAGCATATACATTCTATATATAGATGATAACATACTGTAGCATATACATTCTACATATAGATGATTGCATAATATAGCATATACATTCTATATAAAGATGATTACATACTGTAGCATATACATTCTACATATAGATGATTGCATAACATAGCATATACATTCTATATATAGATGATTACATACTGTAGCATATACATTCTACATATAGATGATTGCATAATATAGCATATACATTCTATATAAAGATGATTACATACTGTAGCATATACATTCTACGTATAGATGATTGCATAATATAGCATATACATTCTATATATAGATGATTGCATAATAAAGCATATACATTTTATATAAAGATGATAACATACTGTAGCATATACATTATATATATAGATAATTACAAACTGTAACTTATACATTCTATATGTAGATAACTACATACTATAGCATATACATATTATATATGTAGATGATTATATACTTTAGCACATTCATTCTATATAAACATGATTACATACTGTAGCATATACATTCTATATTTAGATGGTTACATACTATAGCATATAAATTCTATATTTAGATGGTTACATACTGTAGTATATTAGTTATATATTAAGATATCAGCATTATATAGCATGTACGTTGCGTACAATGCAGATTAATAGGACATTGCGTTCAAATGTCCAAACGGAACGTGAACGTGATATACAGATTAAAAATCATCACAAACTTACAAACACCACCAATATATAGTATAACTGCGACCACGACATGAAGCAGAATACAGACGATGTTTCCATGTTTATACTATATTCAATGTTTAAAAAAAAACTTTTTGCCGAGTCGACTCTGGTAGTTTATCTGTAAATATTGATTTTAACTAATTATCTATAGTCGCTTCCATGTGGAAGTGAATCAATTTCTGCTAAACTTCCGTGATATTGTAATTCTACAGAAGCCGTTTGTATTGAACTGGGACCATAGCGAGCAGCAAAAAAGTCGATATGGTATTCAATTAGTATTTTAAGAGGCCGTTTGTAGTGCTATGTTTGCACAATATTAATGTGATCACGTTACCAATGTTTTTATTGCAAACTCAAATTTGCCAATCACTGTTCATTTCGTTTTTTGACATTAAAACCATGTTTGGAACGTGAACGAGAATAGAAACGTGGTTTTGTTAAGTTATTGCGAAGTGTCGTTTAAGGAAAATTATATTGAAGACATGTAACCAAGAACCAGTCTAATAATAATGTGTATGTCCAACAGGAGCTTTAGAATTCTAAACAAACAGTTACCATAACAACACAAACAAAATTAACACATATGATTATCACAATAAGAACACTTACAAATACGGCAACATTTACATGTATATAAGGAAGATATCAATACTGATTTTTAGAAGCATGTTTCCATTACTTGTTTTCATTTTTGCAATGATATTTACATAGCACCGCAACGGTGGTCTTGTGGTAGAGCGTCCGTCTCGATACGGTGTTGTGGGTTCGCTCCCTTGTCGTGTCATATCAAATGCTTGAAAATTGGTACTAGAAACTTCTTCACTTGACGCACAGTGCCTAGAGGATCGCTCTAGGTCTGGTCGGCCCGGTGTCAGAATGGATAACATATCATGTGCCTGCGGCATGATTTTTCAGTGTGGCAGCGTTCAGAATATTGTCTCAAATAGTATAGACACCGTCGCGATATGACTGAATAATTTTTGAAAGCGCCGTTCATCTCTAGTCAAAGAAAAACTCTCTTGTGTATTGATATATCCTGCATTAGTGACATTGTGATCTTAAATTATGCAGTGATGAAGTTTGTAATTAAATAATGAACTTTATAACTGGAACGTTCGTTGGATATGAACTTATGTATAAAAGTGTGCAAGGTGGCTTTATGTGAAATGTCTTTCCCGTGCTACACTATGCATGTGAGTTTCTATTGTCCAGAACGTTATACTGCAAATGAATGTATTCGGCACCTCCATCCAGTTTTCTCCCCAAGTCGTATCGAGTCGCTATGAACATAATATCGTTTTGTCTCTGTTAGATGTTCACGTTGATAATCAGAAAAAAAGACAGAAAATCAGCGATAATAAAATGAAGCTATTCCTGGAGAAAGTATTAAAATTTCCATAAAACGGGATGGTTCATTCGATAAGAATTTCAAGTTTTTAGAAATAGTTGATGAAGCAACTGGAGATAGATTACAACGATTGTCATGACAATATTATTATATTTCTCTTTCAATAGCCTGGTGATTCATACTTGTTTCTAAAGATTTCATGAAACTTTCCAGTATTTAAGTTTAATGTATGTTTATGCAATATCAGATTTCCCAGTAATTAAGTTTAATGTATGTTTATGCAATATCCGGCTTCTCAGTATTTAAGTTTAATGCATGTTTATGCAATATCAGACTTCCCAGTATTTAAGATTAATCTATATTTATGCAATATCAGACTTCATAATATTTAAGTTGATTGTATATTTATGCAATATCAGACTTCCTAGTATTGAAGTTGATTGTATATTTATGCAATATCCGACTTTCCAGTATTTAAGATTAATGTATATTTATGCAATATCAGACTTCCCAGTATTTAAGTTTAATGCATGTTAATGCAATATCAGACTTCCTAGTATTTAAGTTTAATTTATGTTTATGCAATATCAAAATTCCTAGTATTTAAATTTAATGTATGTTTATGCAATATCAGACTTCCCAGTATTTAAGTTTAATACATGTTTATGCAATATCAGACTTCCCAGTATTTAAGTTTAATGTATGTTTATGCAATATCAGATTTTCTAGTATTTAAGTTAAATGTATGTTTATGCAATATCAGATTTTCCCAGTATTTAAGTTTAATGCATGTTAATGCAATATCAGACTTCCCAGTATTTAAGTTTAATGCATGTTTATGCAATATCAGACTTCCTAGTATTTAAGTTTAATGTATGTTTATGCAATATCAGAATTTCTAGTATTTAAGTTTAATGCATGTTTATGCAATATCAGATTTCCCAGTATTTAAATTTAATGTATGTTAATGCAATATCAGACTTCCTAGTATTTAAGTTTAATTTATGTTTATGCAATATCAGACTTCCTAGTATTTAAATTTAATTGATATTTATGCAATATCAGACTTCCCAGTATTTAAGTTTAATGCATGTTTATGCAATATCAGACTTCCCAGTATTTAAGTTTAATGTATGTTTATGCAATATCAGATTTTCTAATATTTAAGTTAAATGTATGTTTATGCAATATCAGACTTCCCAGTATTTAAGTTTAATGCATGTTTATGCAATATCAGACTTCCCAGTATTTAAGTTAAATGTATCTTTATGCAATATCAGACTTCCCAGTATTTAAGTTTAATGCATGTTTATGCAATATCAGACTTCCCAGTATTTAAGTTTAATGTATGTTAATGCAATATCAGACTTCCCAGTATTTAAGTTTAATGCATGTTTATGCAATATCAGACTTCCCATTATTTAAGTTTAATGTATGTTTATGCAATATCAGAATTTCTAGTATTTAAGTTTAATGCATGTTTATGCAATATCAGATTTCCCAGTATTTAAATTTAATGTATGTTAATGCAATATCAGACTTCCTAGTATTTAAGTTTAATTTATGTTTATGCAATATCAGACTTCCTGGTATTTAAATTTAATGTATGTTTATGCAATATCAGACTTCCTAGTATTTAAGTTTAATTGATATTTATGCAATATCAGACTTCCCAGTATTTAAGTTTAATGCATGTTTATGCAATATCAGCCTTCCTAGTATTTAAGTTTGATACATGTTTATGCAATATCATACTTCCCAGTATTTAAGTTTAATGTATGTTTATGCAATATCAGACTTCCCAGTATTTAAGTTTAATGTATGTTTATGCAATATCAGATTTTCTAATATTTAAGTTAAATGTATGTTTATGCAATATCAGACTTCCCAGTATTTAAGTTTAATGCATGTTTATGCAATATCAGACTTTCCAGTATTTAAGTTAAATGTATCTTTATGCAATATCAGACTTCCCAGTATTTAAGTTTAATGCATGTTTATGCAATATCAGACTTCCCAGTATTTAAGTTTAATGTATGTTTATGCAATATCAGATTTTTCTAGTATTTAAGTTAAATGTTTGTTTATGCAATATCAGACTTCCCAGTATTTAAGTTGATTGTATATTTATGCAATATCAGGTTTCCCAGTATTTAAGATTAATGTTTATTTATGCAATATCAGAAAACATAAATTAATTGCCTGATAGTTGTTTTGTTATGACCTCCTTGACAACGTACCCGTTTTTGAATATTTGTGCAAAAATATAGGCTTTACAAAAAAATCCAAAAAAACATTGAACATTGTTCACATCCGGTATTTAATTAAAACTACTACAGAGATACATGCAGATAATAATAAATGTCATGGAAATGGTAAGTATAACCTTAAATTTAACTGTTTGGGATTTTTTTAAAACAAAAACAATCCGGCCGACAGTCATTTATTTGGCAATTTCACAATAAAAAAAAAAGGTTTTTGGATATTTTTTACATTTTTCAGATTTGTTTTATCTTATTGTAGTCTGTCGAAGAAAACATACACCAATTCCAAGATTGCAGCAAGCGATATATTACAAATCCTACACATATGATACTAAATTACTAAATTGTCTCGTATTTTGTATCTTTAATTTGTCTTCACCCGCCGGCCTGAGCCATCTTAGTCCTCCGTAATAAAACACGCTGCTGAATAAAGATTTCCGGTATCATTAACATCATTATCAGTGTCTGAATCTGCAAACATGTTAACGTAAAGAAAAGAAAAATGTTCTTACAACACAGAATATATCAACATAAAACAAATTGATAGCCAATACTTATTTTAAACGATGCCAATAGGGGAATGTTGTCCAAAAATTTATTAGTAAATAAGACCACATTCTTAATTAATGTTTACTACTTAATTGCTATTACGGTCGACAATCAATTAAGAAGCATTTATAACTGAGAGACTGAGATTTACGTGAAGAACGTTTGAGTTTTGGGTTCGTTAAATCAAGGAATTATATAGAGACGGAAAGGCAACTGATTGAGATTTTGTGAACGCTCGCGTATTCATGCAAAATCTCGCAATATCTCGTTTTTAATTAACTTCACTTCCATTCATCTCAGGAACACAAATCAAAATTTTTACACTGCAGAATGAAATATCATCAAAATAATATCATTCCCAGAAATTTGTGTTTAAAATTGTTGAAGTACTTGTGATTGCAAAATGTGTAAACTACAGCTAAAATAACGACAAATTACGATAAATTTTCCTTTAAACCTCAATATCTTTAATTCAAGAGCATTTTGCGTGATCGAAACATGTTTACACATCTAAGATCACATACAACTTACATTTTATGTACAAGAAATCAGTTGCCTGTGAATCATGAATGATTAATTTGCAAATTATTAATCCTTCGTGTGCTGTTTCATCAACATTTAGTCAGAATATGCAAATTACCTATCCTTCTATACAAGTCCTTGGTTAAATGTATGTACTGGATGTAATATATCGATCCTTACGATATATAACATAGTATATAATTTATGTTCGAAAAGTGCCAAAAAAGTTTAATTTCGATCTTTTCCAAATGTTTCAAGCTGTCTTCATCAGGGTGTAAATGATTATAAAGTCAACTTGTAAAATTGACGCCAGTGCGTGCGTGCGTGCGTGCGTGCGTGCGTGCGTGCGTGGTATTTTACATATAAACTAAAACTTTTGCATTTACAAGAAAATTAAACATTCACGACTCTTTAATAAACTGGTTCATTAACATACCGTTATGAAAATACTCAAATGTACCGAGAATTACTTGTTTGTAGTGTTGAAGTGTAGTCGGGCCTGCTTAATTCAGTCGGTAACGCGCCTGGCTATCAATCCAGGGATTCTGAGCTCGAATCTCCGCCCGGCTACAGTCTCCGTGAGTGATATACGACATTGCGTCTCAATGGCATTCGTCTTTCGCCGCTTATTCAAGCGAGAAAGGTATCAGTTACTTGCGGGAATTATTGTACTTGAGTACTGGTTTATCTTTTAAGAATCCAGGAAAGAATGGTTAGGTTAAATTATCGTCTGTTAGTCGTCGATGACATAAAAAAATGCTAAGTATTCAATCAATCAATCAATTTGAAGTGTATTAACAAAGGCCATATTGCAAGATCGTTTCATATACACACAAGATCTTGTTAGAAACGTTTGCATCAGTGCGGAATAAACTTTCCCCAGCAAATATCTAGTTTAATTGCATTTAAATTTAATGAGCTGTCTCAAGATAAAATGTAATCCAGTTGAACTTGGAAGGAGTTGTTAGGGTAATGGATGCATTAACACTTCAGCGTCGCAATGCTCACACGGAGTTACAGGAAACTATAAAGGAACATGCAGGTCCATATGTTTTTAGTCTCGTTAAATCTGGCATCGTAGCAATACGTCGATATATTAATAAAGGTCTATTTCAACGCGTAGATATATAGTTATACTGAAAGGAACAGCCAACACACCTTTTTATTTCCAATATCGTCGCCAAAATGTTAAATAGCGTTAGTAACATTTACATACAGCATTAACCGACAAATATCTATTACTAAAACAGACTTGGCCATTGTTATCCTAAATGTTCTTTCTTGAATATTTCAAGGAAATTGCTTTTAAGAAAATACAAGTTGGGTGGCGACCGGCTGTTCCGTTCAACGTATTAACATACCGTATATAGCTTACTGGAAAAAGCAGTGTGTAACCTCCATACGTGATGTACAAGCGACGTGATAATGTAGTGGATAGAATGTTGACCGCTCACGTCTGATGTTGCGGGTTCGATTAACAGCTCAATCAGATGTCTTTTTAACAACAACACTCAATACTGGTTATGCCCAGGAAGCGAAGCGGACTCAAGAGTGGTTTAAATTTTCTTGCCGGGCCCGATTAGCTCAGTCGGTTACGCATCTGACTATCAATCCAGGGGTCGTGAGTTCGAATCCCCGCCCTGCAACAGTCTCCGTGATGATTGATTTACAACATTGTGACTCATTATCATTGAATTACGTCTGTCACCGCTGATCAAAGTGGGAAAGTTATCAGTTACTTGCGGAGATGGGGTGTGCTCGAGTACTGGTTAACCTTTCCGAATCCCAGGAAGCAGTAGTTAGGTTAACTGATCGTCTGTTAGCCCTCAATGGCATAAAAATGACGCTAAATATTCAATTAATCTATCAATCAATTAAATAATCTTTAAGCTTTCTTCGATGAAGAGCTAACATAAATAAAGATAAACTAAATTATGCTCGACTTTCAATTATACAGTATGTAAATAAACTCACCACTTGCTTTGATGAGTGTATGTTATCCAGAGCTTGGTTAAATGTATACATATTGACAATCTATGAAAAGAATAATAAATATACCCTAAAGACAGCTTGATACGAATGAAAGACGTACAAAATAGGCTGTAATTTACCATATGATATATACGATATCTTATTGGAAAATGGTCATTTCGTAGAGAACCTACTGCAGTATGGTAATGATGTGTCTACCCTGCAGGGGAAGACCATTCAGAGTCTTTATTGCCTATTTTGGCATTTCTTTTAATGTTAGCGTAATAGATATCTGGTCATAAAGTGATAGGCTAAATTAAACCTGAACTGAACGTGTAGTTCCTATGTAGGAGAAAATGAAGATTATTGGATGTCAAACAGCAGTTACATCTATTTAAAAGGACAAAAACAATAAGAAAACAGAAACATACATACAGTCCTGCATATCCTAAACTCATATCGAGTCGATACCGAATGGAATAAGGCATGTACGGAGGATCTTACATGTGTATTCATTTATATCGATATGTCATGTGATCAAAGTATAAAAGGTAAAAGGGATTGATTGATTGATTGATTGATTGATTGATTGATTGATTGATTGATTGATTGATTAATTCATTGATTGATTATTTAGTGTCATTTTATGCCATCGAGGGCTAACAGACGATCAGTTAACCTAACCACTGTTTCCTGGGATTAACCAGTACCCGAGCACAACCCATCTCCGCAAGTAACTGATAACTTTCCCACTTGAATCAGTGGTGAGAGACGAATGATAATGAGACACAATGTCGTATATCAATCATCACGGAGATAGGTAAAAGGGAATAGCCGTATCTAATGTTGAAAGAACTTGTGGCCAGGCCCTTCTGCCTGAAATTGTATTTGAGTTATATGCATGATATATATCGTAATATGTGTTTCGATGGCAATACATTATGTTTAAATTATGTGATAAAAGTCAAGAAGTTCTTTCGGTAAATCGTTACCAAATACTGTATTATGATAGCAGTAAAGCTCATATTACCATACGGTTATTTTGTCCTCAGCGAAATGATTTCTTTCAGTCTTATTTGAAATAGTAATAGTAGTACTGCTTTACTGATTAATTCATTGATGTATTGACTAGTTAACCGGTCCATTAATTGATATATTAATTGTTTGAATAATAAGTTTGCCTGTTGTGGATACATTGGTGTTGTATGTCACGTTGGTGACTGAACCCACGTGACTTACTATTATGGCGTGGTGTAAAATACGGAGGAAAAGTGTCCGCTTCATGAAACATTTTTAGTATAACTTGAAATTAATATATCACGAAACAAAAGGCAAACGCTGTCTCTGTACAGAGATATATTCACCCGGGTTATACATCACGAAACAAAAGGCAAACGCTGTCTCTGTACAGAAATATACACGCCCGGGTTATATATCACGAAACAAAAGGCAAACGCTGTCTCTGTATAGAGATATATACAGACGGGTTTTCAAGCAGCCATGCAAAACGCGTACACAGTGCAACGGCGTATTTTGCACAATTAAAAAGGTTCTGCTACGGAGTGGTGCAATTTACAAAAAGGTATACCATTACACGTTTAGCAAATATTACTTGTTTTTCTTAACCCTTTACTTCATATAGACGCCTTTGGACACCTCTAATATAGACGCATTTGAACACCTCTAATATAGAAGGTTTTTGAATTATTGGCTGAATTATGTTTACATTAACTTACAGAGTAGAAAACAGTGCAGGAAATGTTCAGAATGCTCGTTGCTCGCAATCTGAACTCTTCCTCCACTGTTTTCAAAAGCCTTCTGTGATTGGTGCGGGGAAACGTGTATCTATATAGTAAAGGGATAAACACTTTGTAGCACCGATGTGTCATCTCTATACACAGATGGCGCTCGTCTTTGTTTCGTCTTTGTTTCGTGAATTTTCACCATAAGAATGCTGTATGCGAAAATGTTACCTGCAGCGGACATTCCTTCGATATTTCCTACATTCTTTAGAACTAGGTCACATGGGTTCGCCACCATGTTGTGTGTTAGTTGGTTTAATGCTACATTGTTTGATTTTGTTCTGCCTCAACGGTTGCTTGACAAAGGAGAATACACATTCAGTTGTTGTGTATTCTTTTGCCGAGTCGGGAACAGAACAATGTTGTAAATTTACCAAATTTAGGTAGAAGTTTAGAGGAATAGTTAGAGAAAAACACCATCAACCCATCAACATATCAAGCATCAAGCTATCATATTGTTCTAATAAGTATCTTATAAATATTTATCTGAAATAAAAGGCAATCAAACATATCGTTGTCACTTTACTTAACCACAAAACAAAACACAAAAAAGACAAACCAAATACGATTACAATAGTAAATTGTAGAACTTATTTACTCTAAATCCTAGACGCTGAAGCTTGTTATGATGATAAAACATTGCAAGGAACTGCGGAATGTGACCTTGCAAATGGAATTGCGTACCCTTAAATGTCGAACTAGTATTGTTCTGTCATAAATGTGTCTAGCCTATTTTGTTCTGGGATCAAATTTTATTGTTTCCAGACATGTTAAGTCCAGTTTGTTATATCCAACTTTGTCATAAATTCAAAGAAACTTTGGATGTTTTTTCAATAATTAACACTTCTACGGAAAGAAGAATTCTAAATAAAATCTAAATCAGCCATTTTCTCTATTTCCTAATTATGTCTACATACACAAATACCTCGGCTGAGAGTTACACACGTCCTTTATTGCAATATAAGTAATCCTAAAAGAAGTATTGATCTAGAAAAATCTCAATAATTATAAATATCTACTCGTATATACCATAGCCAAGACATTTATGATTGGATTCACACGGCGTATTTTATAGTGATACATTTAAGTATGTCATTGTGCAAGGTATAGGTAAATGTATATCTTCAATAACATTAATGTTATAACTAGATGTGGAAATGTGTTAAAATGAAAATAACCTTAGAATGTCAATTAAGTATCATCTTAAAACTTAATTACAGTCAAACCTGTATAAGTGGTCACCTCTATTAAGCAGCCACTTGTCTTAAGCAGCCACATTCGCTATTTCCCAATTCTTGTTTTCAGAACAAATTGTCCTGTATTGAGCAACAACCTGTCTTAAAATGCCACTTTTGCTCCTTCCTTTGACTGGCTGCTTAAGACAGGTTTGACTGTATATACGCTACAAATGCGCACGACCACGCGCCTATATCCCACGTAACGGTAATTTTCCCATTTTGATGTTTCTAAAAAGATAGGAACAAATAAGTTTTTAGTCGTAATATTACAGTAGATTTTTCAGTCTGTCTGCAGTATCCTCATCAAGTCATTTCATTATTGTAAACAGAAAATTGTTTGATTTTGGGGGTTGGGGGAGGGGTCGTCCTTTTTACGCATGTACACTCACACGCACACACGAACACACGCTCGCACGCGCACAGGCGCCAAATTATAAATAGATACAAGACATGACTATTGCTGTTAACGTATCAACTGCTTTTAGACAGAATCTATTCTATGTAATGTATAAAGATTCCGATTAATATTCTGTCTCGGTTTAGTGTTAGTCTCCATCGATTTATCTTGAAAGGGTTGCCACAAGATTATAAGGTTGGCATCGTTTCTAGCTGTATTGACCCCGAATCCATTAGGTCTCGTATAAATCAAGCGAGTAGTTTCGAATGTCGTTATTAGCTTTGTTTGAAATCTCAATCATTAAAAATATTCGTTTAGCAAGATTTTTTTTGTAACAATGATGCTATGCAATGTATAAGAAAGAAAACAGGAAATAAAAAACCTCTCCCCCTCTCTCTCTCTCTCTCTCTCTCTCTCTCTCTCTCTCTCTCTCTCTCTCTCTCTCTCTCTCTCTCATCTTTCTCTCTCTCTCTCTCTTTAAAACGTTATATATAATAAATTATTTTTGTAGAACCATCGTTCTTACGCAAACAGTAATTGACAGGTTCTTGACTACGCTCGGTTCGAACCCAAGACATCGACTGCTGTCGGGGTTCACTTAAACTTTACTCATTTCACAGAAAGTCATGTCAGATGGCACCAGTCTTCACGTCTAAAATGAGCATGATTCAGAATTAAGCTTAGAGAAATAAGTAGTGTTGAGACTTGCCGTTTTGTATCTTTAAAACGTTAAGCCTGATTTAAAAAAAATGGTTGGGTGTATTTAGAAGAGAAAGAATTACATTCTTCAGCGGTGTTTATTTTATAAATCGTGTATACCAACTTAAGAAATTATAAAGAAAGTCTACAAACATATCAGACACCCCTCGTATAATATGTAACTTAAACCCCCAACCAGTCAGTCAAGTTATCAATTTCCGCAAGGCCCGACGTGATAAATCATAAAAGTTTGAGTCCGACTTGCAATAAAAATGATAACGCTATTGTGTAAATCTCAATTAGATACATTCGAGGATTGCAGTGAGCCATATTGGAAGTTGCAGATATGAACGCAAGAACATTTCCATTCTTAAATTGACACTGCTTGATGTATTAAAATTGAAAACACAATTTGCAATTTTGTGGAAAATGGTGTAGATTAAAAATGATAGCGCAGATCTGAAGCTCTTGGATTGGAGTTAGAGATTTACATGTCAAATGTCTAATTAACATCGAGTTACGGGGAATGTATTGATTCAGAAATTGAATTTCAAGGTTACCGACACTATTCCTAGAAATCTAAAACCCTTCAATTTCCTAAATTAATTATTTTGAATTTGCCAATTAAAGAAATAGATCGAGTATTCTCACTTTCGAGTTAGGAAGGCAACACTTTAAGAAATACATCTCAGTTATCGTTAATAGGAATATATCAGACACACAGGATAAGTTGAATAGAAAGAACCTAGCCATCATAAGGCGCTCGCGAACGAACGAACGAACGAACACACGCACTGAATACACGGACTTATCATAACCGTCACTGGAGAGTTTAAACCAGCACGCTTCCTCGCTCTTCTCGCGTTATCACATATTAACCACGTAATCAGCAATCATGTTTGGAAAACAGATTTAACACACTCATATTATTAAGTACGGCACATACAAATGCTATAAAATAGCAATTTACATTACTTAAATGTCATGCTTCAAACGTTATGTTGAATTGCTACCTTAATCTGATCAAAAGAAAAATGTATATAATAATTTTGTTTTACTTTTTGTTATTTTATATAATTATTAAATACGTGATTTTTTTTGTTATATTTATATAGAAATAAGACGAACTATATATCAATATGACGCTGGACCGGAGGGTCGTGGGTTTGATCCCCCGGTACGGCTCTGTGTTGTGTCCTTGAGTATGACACTTTATCTGCATATGCTTAGAAATGGTTCTACCCAGGGAGACATTTTTATGCTGTAAGAACTTATTTCAAAATCTATGTGAAAAAAGCAAGTTTAAACCAAAATGAAGTTCTAATCTGCCTTCTCCGTATTATACTTTTTAAACCAGTTCTTGCAATTTAAGTTACATTTGTCAATGTGCTAGCACTTAACAGCAAGCCCCCTCCCCCCCCCCCCCCCCCCCCCCACACACACACACACACACACACACCACCACCACGTTCTGATTTAGATATAGCTATATAATCAACTCCCCCACGTTGCTTATTTTTTGAGGAAGATATTGCTATATTGATATTTTCAGTCATGGAATAAAGTGTGAACATTACTGAATACCAAAGTTTACAAAAGAACAAACAGAAACGGCAATAATTATCCACAGGGAGTAATTGTAAAATATCTGTTCATTAAATAAATAAAATAACCGTTCAAATGAACTATAACGTAGTCATTGAAGCACTGGGGTAATATGAAAATTCAATCAATTGTGATTTTTGCAACCCCACTAGCATAACAGAAACAAGTATTTACATAATTG
Source organism: Panopea generosa (assembly GCA_029582155.1). Taxonomy (NCBI): domain Eukaryota; kingdom Metazoa; phylum Mollusca; class Bivalvia; order Adapedonta; family Hiatellidae; genus Panopea; species Panopea generosa. The sequence goes on along the minus strand of CM055894.1, from coordinate 18,733,786 downwards.
TTAAGTCTCTTAAGTTTAAAGAGGTAGAATGGGCATAAAACACTTTTTCGGAAATGTTAAGAACGCACGCACGCACGCACGCACGCACGCACGCACGTACATATATAAACTGAAATCACTTAAAATACTTTTCTATCAATTTCCCTACAAATATAAATATAATATGCATTTTCATATCAATATTCTTACGAATATAGAATATATATATATATTTATATTTGTCCATTAATTTCATTCTCTTTTTTACCTTTTTTTTTCTTCTTTCTTCTTTCTTTTTTTTTTTCTTTTTTTTTTTTTTTTGTCATGTTCAAGTCAACCAGTTAGACCACTAAATTAATGTAAACTGTGTTTTGTAAGATAATTTTATTTTTATTTCTAAAATATTTGATTTTTAAATTGTATGACTACAATTGTATACATGTATTAGCCAGGTTATAAAACTCCAAAAACGTGTTTTCCATTTTGCATCATGATTCATGGTTTAGGCATCTCCGATATGTCGATAAATTACCTCCCTTTTCATTAAAATGAGGACGTTTAAAATCGGAATCAATTTTTAGCTATAATGTACTAATAACTAAAAATCAACTAATTTTAATTGAACGAAATTTATCAAATGAGAAAAATGATATTAAATATCATGATTTTAAGCGTTTCCTAAATATTATGGGCGCCGCCATTTTATAGCTCTTTTATGTTGGAGGTATTCGGCGACGTCATAGCAACACTTCTGTTCTAGTTCTCGCGCAAATGATATTGTGTCGTTAGTAACTGCTCTCTACTGAAACTCTTATGTATATACACTTATTTACGTAAACAGTTTAACTGGTGGAATAGATAATCATCATATATCAAAATGGGTAGTAACTCAATTTGAATAACCAAAAGACAGTGCCAGTTATGTAAAACAACAACAACAAAAACTCATCCATGCTTCATCTAATTTTACTAAAAAGGGTATGAAATTAAAATTTGATCAGCCATTTCTCAGTGTGCAACAATGGCCGTACCAGCTAAACACGACAAGAAAAGAGATATACAATTATTTTTTTATTCTCTCTTAAACAGATAAATATATGTAATAAACTATTTCCCTTAAATTCCATTCCTGGTCTAAATAGTGTTTTTGATAATTTATTGACTGAGTAGCAAACAGTATATACCATGATAGTACAGCATGAATTTGCAGGCTCGCCTGGATCTACATCAACACTGACTGAGTGTCAGTGTAGAAAGGAGCATGGCAAACATTTTATTTGTTCGGGACCGCCTCACATGATTTCATCCTTAATACTGGTTTAGTTTATGCATTATACATAAATAATGTTTATAAATAATTATTGAGGGTCCTCAGTGTTTGAATGGTTTTATGGTGTCATCTCAAGATAACTTCACTGCTAAGTTTGTAGGTTCGAGTCCCACTTGCTCGAAAAACTTTATGTGAGAAAATTTTCCAGTTACTTGCAGAAGGACGGTGGTTCTACTCAGATTCATTTGAGGTCTTCCTCCACCAATAAAACTGGATATGCTACTTATATATCCTTACATATGTTGAAAATGGCGTTCAAAATCATTAAAAATACTGTTACATGTTAGAAAAAGAATCTAAATGACGATGTGAAAGCGATTAAATAGTATTACTGTTGCTCTCTATTTTTAGAATGGGAATTTCATTTCAAGTTTACCACTCCGATATAGTACTATAATAGATGAAAAAGGAGAGGAACCAAAATGCTCAGCAAATATATTGATCTTTAAGTGTATAAACAGATAACACATATATATTGGATTTCATAATATGAATAATTTAATTTTGCAAATCTGTGATTGTATGAAATCTGTGAGTGTATCATGAGAATGTAATTGATATAAATGTAAAAAGGTATAAATATTACATTCAGCATGTGTCATATAAAACTTTTCATATCTACATGTGTGAACGACTGTGCCGTCTCACTTTTTCTCTCGTTTTCTAATTCATTTAACTCTGCTTCCGAAAATTCTGGTTCAAAGTTGTAGGCCACAAGTCCTTCTCCGTTATTAGAATCCATTTTATCATTCTTGCGAGTAATTTTGCCGGTGACTATAATTGCCTTATCAGCTGAAGCGTATAAATTGATTTAGTGTTAAACCGGAAGTGCAGTTGTGATGTCACGCAGGTGTCCAATATGGCGACTTCAACCGCAAAGTCGATGTGCGAAAATGACCGTTACAAAACGAGCTGATATATCTTTATTGACTCGAATTTATGCATATTGATACTATTAATAGAAAGCTGACCTCATAGCTATTCATATTATCCTGTTTTATATACGGTTGCGTTTCTTTTTAAGTTTTAGTTAATTGCTTTTGTTGCCGACTCATATTGCATTTAAAGGGATTAAACAATAATAGATAATAAAAAAAAACACCATCTCATTATCATTTATAAATATAAACCGAATAGATTAGTATGTCAAATCAACAAAAAACGTGACAAACTCGATATGAATATTAGAGTAATAAACTTGGAACGAAATCCCCATTCTAAAAATAGACATCATTTGAATACTGCTTGACGACCTTCGCATCGTCATTCTGACTCTTTCTAAGATGAAACATTGTTTTCTACGTGTAAACCCGTATAACGGATCAAATTGAACTCAAAATGTTATAACGTGACTCATTTAATACGGCACAGACGATGTTGCCATTTTAAGCGGGAAATCTATTTTAGTTCAACCTAGGCGCGTAGCCCAAGTTAGGAATGCTCTTTTCAATATATTATATAAGCATGTTTAATTTTATATCTTTTTGACAATACGGGGTAAGTAAGCATCTATAGGCATAATATATCAAAAACAATTTACCCAATTTTAATTGTTTCCCTTAGCATATGATTTGTACATGTATTGACATTTGATTATAAAATGGGTTCACTTAAGCGGCTGTCAAACTGGATTGTATGTTTTCTGGATCGTGCGATTGGTGGCAATTTCACTGAGATACGACCAATCGGCAATGTTTGCTACGATCTTCATTTGCGATTGCATACTGCGATTGCTCTTAAAATTGGTTGTAGGTCATCGTACGAAAGGAGACGATTGGAGAAGATCATGTCAGCATTAGTAGTCACATAGCTCTCAAAGAAAACTCTTCGTCGAAATTTTCAACTGAAACTTTATTTTGCTATGCCACCCAAGGAAAAAAAGGGCCGTGGGAAGAGGACCCAGCAAAAAACCAGAATCTGCTATCGGTGATATTTTGGCTGAGATTCACCCGATACCGACCACACAGGATGACCCCGCCAGGGACATGCCAACCGAACAACAGGATGCCGGTTACGACTCATTTAATTGACGCAATCTATGTGGCCGGAGTGGTCAGGAAGCCGAATACCTCGTCTTCGTAATTGGCCACGATGGCAGCACGCCGAAGATGGTGTTGTGGGTCACCCGGAAGGAGTAAGAGGCTGTGGTTGCTGTTTCATATGGCCGTAAGGTGATGATGGCGAGCTTGAGCCCCAGTTCGAGAGGCCTTCGGATATCACTTGGAGAAGTAGTTTATGGAATATGCACGGTTCCATGCACATGTAGTTGCTGAAATCGCCCTGTGACTCCCTCTCCAGTTCCCGCATCTGGTTGGCGAAGTTGCCGTGTAAGGGCCGCTTCCCGATCCAGGGATGCAACCATAACTTGTGCTTTCTTCTCTCTTGGTCTGGTTTCTTTGTCAGAGAAGTACTGACACATCACCCAGATGTTGTTGTTGTTCCATCTGCAGTCGGGCCAACACAAGTTCGAGTCTTCTCGGCAGCCGTGGTACACCCGCCATAGCGATATACTTTCTTCGGGTGATGTAGTGGAGAGAGTGACCTGAACCCAAAAACCATTCCAAATACACTTGTCTGTAAGCTAAAGAATGGAAGTACCTCTGATCGTAAGATCGTGCAACCAACCATTCTCAAGAATATTCTTAGACTTGAACTCAAGAATAAATTTTGAAAAACACACTTAGAGACCACTATCTGAGGCCAAAGTTTTCAAGCATGTAGGGACACCTAATATATAATCAAACAACTCTCACAATTCTCAAGAATGGTTGGTGAATACGACCCCTGAACTGGAGATGAGAATATCTGAGGTGGCACGAGGTAGTTGTACATTTCGTGACCACTCATGAACAGATGCTATAACCGAGTCTGCTCAGTTGTTCTGTTGTCTGCATTCTGTACTAATATTTTTTCTTGTATGACATTTATTTAGCAGGATAAATTTGAATATGCAAAGCGTCAAATCCTGTGCTTAATATCATAACCAAGTGGTTAAATATACTTTTTAATAATTATACATATACATCGACGCATTTTGTTTAATTTGTTTTGTTTAAATTTGTTATAAATATAAGCGTCGAATGAGAATAAAATATATGATATGCCCGAATGTTCCTGTTTATGTGAAGCAGAATGAAATAATTTAGGTACTGGTATAAATAGTCTAAACAAGTCGGTTTTGTTTTTACAATGCAATTACGTCTATAGTTTAAAATTACTTTCATCAATTATGTGAAAGTAATGGACGTTTGACGTTCGCAGTCAAATCAATGCAGCAGAGATTGCATCTAATGTAATAAACCAGTCGATTACTTTACAGAATAGACACAACCGCTAGCGTCGTGATACGAAGTTTAATTGAATCTAATAAAATTTAAGATGAATGTAGTTTACGGGGTTAACGTACGAAGTGTGTTAAAATACGTGGACCCTTGTAATATTTTCAACATTTGATATAGCACTTGGATTCAAATAAATAAATAGTAATATTTCTTCTATGCAATTGCCAAATTTCATAATGATATTGAATACTGTAACGTAGCAACAGCGCTAGAAAATATACATATAATGGCTATGGCCGAGCCGTCCAGTGACGTCACAAAGACGTCAAGTATTTGCACAATATTTAACCAGACAAATCTACATGAACTTGAGTTTCAAATGCATTGCATCATTGCACAACTCAAGGAAAAATGATATAGAGATATGTATGATAAATGCGAGAAAACATATGTATAAAAAGCACCCAAGAGCCTTGTAGATACTTTAACAATATGTAATTTGGCCAGTCAAACGTCATGCTGAAAGTTGACGCCGTTGACGTCATCAGACTGCTCCGGGTAGCCATTACATGCATATTCCTGAAAAACAAATGAAAATAAGTGACATTAAAAGCATTTGAAAATACACAAGTAAAAAGGTTTATGTCATTCTAAATTAAATAAATAAAATATAATAACATATTGTAACTTATAATTATTGACTTAGTTGTGATTTATCATGTAAACTGTATCTGAGTAATATATGCAATAAAATATTGAGATTCAAATGTTTAGTTTAACGTTAGTAAACACAATAGTAATAGTTAAGTGCTTTTCAAGCTATGTTAAAGTGACGTAATGCCCATTTTTTCACTATAAAATTAAGCGGGAAAAGGCGTATAGTTCTAAAGGTTATGCTAGCAACCCATTATTCCCAACTCCACCTGCTACGAGTTCGAAATAATAATCTTCCAAAATATTTTTTTTTTTTGTCTGACCCAGTGAAATAAGAAAAACGATGGTTCCGTTAATTGCCGATATGAATTGAAGACGGGTTTTGTATTTAATCACGCCACACATTATCACGGCGTAATGCACTGGATACTTACTCGTTTTTCATCATTCTCTTTCACGATAAGACGGTCAACTTTATTGACTAAAATGCTCAATTATGCCATTTTTGTTCCCTTTTTGCGTAGAATTGTTGACATAAGAGTTGTTTTGACAATGTAACTTCAACTTCCGGAACATTGCTTGAGCATAAATTGCGGAAGCTAGATCGTGCAAGCGTTTACGGAACTGACCGAGTCACGACGTACTTTTTGAAACCGATCCCGAAACGTTTTTTTATTTTTCGTATTTCTCTGTTTCTAATACATTTTTCTCAAGTTTTTATGCGACAATAACAGTTTTAACTGCACAGGTACCGACCAGCGCGAAATTAGCTCTCGGTAAACACGTAGAATGTTGTAAGATGGGCAGAACGTCACTTTAATTCTTACCACTTGTTAAACGAGCTTGTAAAAATGAGTTCGTTTTGGTTTGTGAAACATTCAGAAGAAATTCTAAATTAATAACGTACGACCCCTGTGTGAGAGAGTGTGTGAGATAGAGGCAGAGAGAGAAAGAAAGTGAAATGGAGAAATATGTATAAACATTATGTATATTTTATTTTTGCCTTAGTTCACTCTTCATGACGTTCACCAGCGGTGTTAATTACATTCATATACATACAATACGTGTACACATTTTGATATACAAATTTATAAATTTAATATTTCCGCCACCGACAAGTATGCCGTATGTAGCATGTTACGTGTTAAAAATGACATTAAACCCACATTCACAACATTCCTTGAAGTTTCCAGTTTGTAAGATTTTTCTTACCAATCGTTGGAATGCTGGGAAACATCATAATGTTTGTTCTCTTTTAGTTGCGAGGGCAACAATACATTATACATGTAATACAACATATCCCGATTCTTATTACATTTTATACAGTTGATGTTGTAATAAAAATTAAAAAAAATATATATCTAATGAGAAATATAATATAAAAGAACAGACTTAATATTAAACTTCAATCTGACAGTAGTTGTTTGTAACATCTTCTTTGATATTTTTTTCTATTAAACTTTTGTCAAGATGAATATGTTTCATCGATCGGCTGGTGAAACTGTTTTACTGTAACAGCTTTGTCGTACATATTATGGCTAGTAGGACATCGATTTATTGCTTCTCTAAGGAATTAAATGTTATCAGCTCAACTGTTAGGCAAATTTAATTTCTTTTGATGTTAAGTGTGATAGTTATTTGTCAGATAACAAAGGTAAACTATTACAGTTATCGCCGGTTTCATCAGTGAGATATAGTTCAATGCGTTTTACTCATATTAATTGAAAAATGTTCACATATAAGTAAAACGCATGTTCTTATAATTTGAAAATTTTTATGAATATAAATTTCATAAGAAGATGTATTTCTTTTGGTTGTTATGTTGGATAGGATATGCTGTTGGGCATTAAATATATCAAATACTGATAGCAACCTTGGATGGCAGTAGCTCACGTTTTGGTCCAAGAATTTTTTTTTTCTTCAATCCATTAACGAACATATTTAGAAGAACGCATTATCTTTAATATGTCTCTAACAAAATGACACCGTTTATGATTTGCATTTTTTTTAGATAGTAAGTCCCGACATCTTATGAAAAGGACATTGGTTTCAGTTTAGAGGTCCCCATTGCTAGGTGTGCAAATAAGTATATAAACCAAATCGTGTGAAATAGGGTAAAAAAGATATAACCAAGAAAAGAGACAATCAATAATAGATGAACACTTTTGTAAAATCCTCCATTTACGACATATCAAATTCGTTTTCGACTCGGTAGGAGTTTGGGATAATCAGGATTTATTGCGTGTTTGTCTTTTTGAAGTTGTTTTCTGTCCTTATAAAAGACGTAACTGCTCTGTGAATTACAATAGTCATCTTCTAGGAACTACACGTCAGGACCAGATATCGATTACGTCAACATTAAAAAGAAATATCAAAATAGCGTTAACGAAGATTAATTTCTTTTCCTCTACAGAGTAGACACATTACTTTGTTGCTGTAGCCTCTCTAGGTCTCACTGAACAATTATCTCCCTTACATGACGGTAGCAAGATTATTACGCCAAAGAAATTAGAGCTGTGTAAAGCGGTTGGACAATTTTTTTGTTAAAAATCCATATAATGTCATATTTCTTTGTGCATATAGGAACATTGGAACATTTTCATGATTTCTGCAAAGTCAGGGTGACATTGGGAACTATTTGATGATGCTATAACAGTTTAAAGATGCGTAGTGATACACTGCAACAAATGGGCAGAATTGTCAAAAATGAAGGGGTGTCATCAAAACATCGAAATTGTAAAAAAGCAACCTGGTCACCTCCATGTTTTTTTCTACATATTTGGACCAACAGAAGACTATCTATGGGAATAAGGCACCTTTAAAACCATTGGTAATGTATCCAGCGTTCAAGAATTGCATGTCTTTATATGTAGAACAGTACAAAATTAATTGGTATGTGAGACGTCTAGTCACTGGCCATTTTGATATTATATATACATTACGGGGAATTATTGCCTATTTTGTATGTCTATCTTATATGTAACGCTGTCTTGAATGTAGACCAATAATTCGGTTCATAAGTTGTTGACATGTCTACATAGGACTTAGGTTTGAATAATATGTAAACATTGCAACAAAGGGTGAGTTTATTTGAACTGTATACCTAAAGACAAAGCATGTTTTAATTACCTTTAACAGAAAAAAACACGCGTCTGTTTTATTTTTTAAGACAAACACTAACATTAAATAGACACACGGCAGTGTAGAAAAGGGACTTTCATTTATGTTCACATCGTTCTTGCAGTGTGTTCCATGAAGGTACATTATAATTTGTGACTTAAATACAAGCCAGCTTATATCTTCACCCGCATACAAACTATAAACTTAGACGCTGTGCTCCCTTAATTGTAACTTTTAGAAAGAGAAAATGTCACTTGCCAAAAGTGCCACCGGACATTCTGGCGCTGTGCTGAAATAATGATTACTTCGATATTTTTCAAAGACAGTTGTTCTGGTAAATGATTGCGTCCAAGATGAGACACACCCTTGTCTTTTAAACAATGAATACAACTATTCTATAGCGTGAACTGAAACGATAAAGATTCGCCGGGTGAATTTCAGGTCAATATTATCAAAGTATTACTAGCGGTATTTACAGTTTTTTAATATCTACATTTATGTTAATCATTAACGAAACACCTTTTCATACATACTATTGTTTACACTAGTTTGATAATGTAGGTCTGAATATCACACGGCATATTTTTTAAACCGTTCAGTATATTTACTGTTCCTTTTGTTTTAGTATACACGTGAATCACACTTTTAATAGACGGATTGCGCCCCATCACTTTCAGAACAAAATATTCATTACATGAGCATGAAACGAACTATCGAAACCCCAACTTACAATTACTCTAAATCTTTCCTCCTACTAGATCGGCATGGCATTGCAAAGTTGCATTAGCTTCTCTGTATATCGATCTCATTCCATCATGATATTATATAGATAGATAGATGGAGATAATTATATATATATATATATATATATATATATATATATATATATATATATATATATATATATATATATAGATAGATATATGGAGATAATTATTTGTGAAAAACCAAGACATAAATGTACAGACCAGACTACGGCGAGTGCGCCTAGCTACAATGCAAACCATAGATACAATATCAAGGCATCTGCCAAACCAATAAATTTGGTGTCAACCATGACTAATATACTATGAAATTACATGCAACACATCTGGACAGGTTGGACAAATTTACATACATGAAGTGATAGCTTTATATGAGTAGGATCCAGTTAAGGATTCATGACTACTCACATGCTATATAAAGGACAGATTTATAAACCCGTTGGATCATATAGATACAGTGAATTCATATATAATTTAATTTCATAAAGGGAGATAATTGAATATATGTATATATATATATATATATATATATATCACAGTGGATTATATATATTATCTAGGTAATCCACTGTGATATATATATATATATATATATATCAAAGTGGATTACCTAGATAATATTTCTTTTATCCAATCAACGCTGTTGTGCGTGTTGACTTATAGTTTGTTTGTTTTTTGTAGACAAAAAGCATGATTGATAACATATACTTAGGGTCACGTGTGGCAGAGTAGTCTAAGCCACCGCCTTAAAAACACATACCTGTCATCGCGGAGGTCGTAGGTTCGTTTATGTGAAAAGATTAGCTAATATTTATACTCGGACTTATTCTAAGGCGCTCCTCAACCTGTACAACAGGATATACCATATATAAGCTGAGAAATGTTGAAAATGACGTTTACCCCATTCCAAAAAAGATATCTTTAATTGAATACCTCAACTTGAAGTTGTGGTCATTGCAAACTATGTAAATGTATTTGCAGATCGTTCCTACTCTGATAACTTTAAGATATACACGCTTCTTCTACAAACATAAAGGTATCATAATTGTCATCGACCGACAAAAGACAATGGACGTACCAAGTATCATGAATTATGCAGGAACATTCCCCCAGTAACTTTAGCAGCCATTTATGACCTAAAACGTGTTACAAATGGCGGTAAATCTCATTCTAAGCAAAATAAACATGTCAATGTAGGACCTATCTCCTCTCGTTTAGGATCGCTTAACGTGTGTTATATATCTGTATAAAGGATATATTCTGTAAAGATTGTTAGTAACTACCAAATCAATACGAGAACATTTGTGATAAGAAAGGCATTCAAATACTGGGCGCATGATATTTAGTTTAACCTTTAAAGAATTGAAAATCAATGAATCCTTAATCAAATTGACAGTCATCATTGAAACTATCATTAGTTTAACATAGACGTCACGCAATGTCTTACTATTTTATATTCTAATTCAATGTCAGTTTAGTTCACTTTAAAGCAGCTGTGTACTTCGAGATTAGCGATTGTTTTTATTTCTTGGAATAATTGATAACTTGGTGTATACTTTTACGTCAGGTGTATATCGTTTTAATTGATTCTATCGACATCTCTCTATATTGTGGTAATCATAATTACCAGTGTGCCATACGTGTAATCAAAACATAATGAAAGTATTGTGTAGTGTGATACACAGGATCCTTGAAAACTATAAATATAGATGCTCCACTGGAGACCACATAGACTACATAAGAACTACACGTTCAATAAGGTTTATGAAGCCTAGTTCGTTAGTACCAGATATCGATTACGTCAACAAAACAAGAAATGCAAAACAACCAATAAAGACTCTAAACTGATTTCCACTACAGTGTGGACACATCATTACAAGGTTGCAGTAGTATCTCTGTACAATGACCCAACTTTCCATTGTGATACCGTATATATTATACCGGAAATTCTTGCCTATTTTGTATGTTTGTCATTCATATAATGCTGTCTGTTAGGTAGATTTGTATTGCTTTTCGTATATTGTTTATATGTCTACATTAAACTTAGGTTTTGATAGCATATAAATATCGAAGAAAGAAAGGGTTAATTTGTACTGTATACTGGAAGGCAAATCATGTTTTAATTACGTTTAACATAAAAGAAGCACGTTTCTGTTTGACGTTTTAAGACAAAAACTAACATTAAAAAGACAAACGGCATTGTAGAAATTGAACTTTCATTTATATTTACATTGTTCCGTTAAAGTAAATGTAGTTGTTGGTGACTTAAATACATGCCATCATTAATATCCACCCGTATTGCCAACTATAACTTAAACATTATTTCCCATTAATTGTATAGCAAGTACAATAAAGTACAATGTAGTTGTTGGTGACTTAAATACATGCCATCATTAATATCCACCCGTATTGCCAACTATAACTTAAACATTATTTCCCATTAATTGTATAGCAAGTACAATAAAGTACAATGTAGTTGTTGGTGACTTAAATACATGCCATCATTAATATCCACCCGTATTGCCAACTATAACTTAAACATTATTTCCCATTAATTGTATAGCAAGTACAATAAAGTACAATGTAGTTGTTGGTGACTTAAATACATGCCATCATTAATATCCACCCGTATTGCCAACTATAACTTAAACATTATTTCCCATTAATTGTATAGCAAGTACAAAAAAGTACAATGTAGTTGTTGATGACTGAAAAACATGCCTTCATTTATATCCATCCGTCTTGCAAACTATTACTTAAACATTATTTCCCATTAATTGTATATCTAGTACAATAAATTACAATATAGTTGTTGGTGACTTAAATACATGTTTTCATTTATATCCGCCAGTTTTGCCAACTATAACTTAAACATTATTTCCCATTAATTGTAAATCTAGTAAAAAGAAATTGTCGTGAAGGTTTCCTGTTAACATTGCAATAATAGAAGCTAGCGCTGTGTAAACATAATGGTTACTTTGATGTTTTAAACGTCTGTTGTTTAAATTCAGTAACAGCACAACCGTAAACATTTCCTCCATTTCGAGACACATTTCTTCCTTTCCTTTAAACAATGAATAATTCGTTACCTTAAAGCACCAAGGGCTATGTGTATATGAAATACGAAGGTACATAGAACCGTGATGCTCTAAGGAATCGAACTGGTTTATCCCGTTTTACTTCCTAATTTTCTATTCAATTTGGTTACTTTGCAGGGGTAACTCTTTTTAATAGACTGATTTAGCAAATCACTTTCAGAACAACATATTGATTACATGAGCATAAAACTAGATACCGAGACCCAAACGTACAGATACTATAAATCTATCCTCCTTCTAGACAGGCAGGACATATACAATGTTGTTTTAGCTTCTCTATATATCGATCTCTTTCCATCATGATATCGTATATCATAGAGGGATTACCTAGGTTATATTTCTTTCATCCAAACAACGAAGTTGTGCGTGTTGATTTATAGTTTTGTTATGGTAGATAAAATATATCAATATACACTTAAATTTATATTGAGTAATAAATACATACCGAAGTAAATTGTAAGAGTCGAGTTTAAGTTTTATTTTTGATTGGAAACCAAAGCATTATTTATAACATATATTTAGGGTCGCGTGCGGCAGAGTAGACTAAGTCACCGCCTTAAAGTCAGTCAATGAATAATAAATAAACATCGACTTAAGATATGATTGATTTATTTTTCTTTATAAATGGCAACGAAATCATGATATATATTTATATCACATTGGGAATGAGCATCTGAAAAGATCCCGAAAATTGGAAATTTCGTTGTTTGTGAATTTAATTATCTCCCTTTATGAAATAAAAAAAAAACATGTTAATTCATTGTTTCTTCGTGATCAAACGGGTTTCTAAATTTGTCCTTTATATAGCATGTGAGTAGTCATGAATCCTTAACTGGACCGTACTCATATAAAGCTATCAGTTCATGTATGTAAAGTGTCCGTCCAGACCGGATGTGTTGCATGTAAATCCATAGTTTATAAGTCATGGTTGACCCCAAATTTATTGGTTTGGCAGAGACCTTGATATTGTATCTATGGTTTGCATTGTAGCTAGGCGCACTCGCCGTAGTCTGGTCTGTACATTTATGTCTTGGTTATTTACAAATAATTATCTCCATATATATAAAGGGAGATAATAGCACTGAACATCGATGTATGCTTAATGAAATAGAATGCATTAATGTGATTGTGAACATTGGAACTATCGTTAGTTCGACTAAGATGTGTTTTTCTTATAGTCCACTTCAAAGTAAGTTTAATTAATACTGAACGACACAGCTAACACGCCACCTGATATTTTATCTGTTTTCTTAGAAAGTATCAAAGCAATTTCCTTGACATAGAAAATCCAAGTCAGTATAATTAAATTTGAATGTAATTGGAATTACTTTTATAAATATAGAAATTGGTAAGCTACTAAATGTTTGATGATATTGGAATTACAAAAGTGGCTGGTTAGCTGATTCGTTCAGTATATATTGAAGCAGAGTGTTTTTCGAAATAACCGTATTTTGATCATGTTTGAATTTTTAATTTAGAAAAAAGTGATGCTTAGAAATTGAGGTATAAATACATGATTTCTAACATTTACTTCAAATTTATCAGCAATGTAAACACTGAGCAGAATAAAATCTCTACATGGCCACTTCTTTTTTCATCATATGTTGGTAGTGCTTTGGTTGACGAACAATAAAATGTTAGTTTCACTTCTTTCTTTGGGTTCTTTAATGAAAGAAATCTCAACGGTAGGCTCACACCAGCATGCTTGCTCGGGTATATGTATAGTGTAAAAAATTATGAAAGTCCTATATGGAATATATTCAGAATTTTGTATTTCATTTCCCATGAACGCACACCAGTACGGTTCATTTTCCTTTGTTTCTGGCATTTTATTAGCGGAGAAAACCTTTACACGAAATGTAACGATATATTAGGCCGTCAGATAAATATTAGATTAACGTGTCATTGATGTTGCGCGGATGACTGCAAGTAAGAGCTGCGTTAGTCTCCTCACACCCACGGATACCATAGTTTGCCAGTACGGAGGTGCTAGGTGTATTGACAAACGTGACAGCTTGGTATGTATTGGTTGTATAAGGATTAAGCATCATTTATTTCACAATTAATGAATAAAAATCAATTACCTAAATGTAAAAGAAGTGACATTATACGTTATACACAGACGTACTCGATGATGACTTTTCAGAATTCAGGACTTTAAGTGCATGCTATATAAGGGTACGAAAAAAACATACACAACTATCCACAGCTTCCGTCTATCTAGGTCTTTATGACCAATTTGCGGTCAGTTTTCAGTTCTTCCGGTCGTCACAAATCAAAATGGACAGGCTGATCGCCAGCTGTAAAAGGGTCAAATACCAAGCAAACGAAAAGTTGTAAAATTTAATGGTTATAGTTATAATAAGTTCATAGTTGATGGAGTTCAGGATATGTTTAAAAAACAAGGTTTTAAATTAATAATAGCCCTGATTATGATTATTAAGCTTGTAAATCACATCAATATGCAGAGACAGACAGACAGACAGACAGACAGACAGACAGACAGACAGACAGACAGACAGACAGACAGACAGACAGACAGACAGACAGACAGACAGACAGACAGACAGACAGACAGACAGACAGACAGACAGACAGACAGACAGACAGACAGACAGACAGACAGACAGACAGACAGACAGACAGACAGGCAGGCAGGCAGGCAGGCAGGCAGGCAGGCAGGCAGGCAGGCAGGCAGGCAGGCAGACAGACAGACAGACAGACAGTGACACAAACTGTGAATCACAACTATTGTAATCGGTGCTGCAGTTGTAATTGAAAGAATAACGACAGTAAATGAATTTAGAAAGTACTTGACGCTATATCTGATAAGTATAGCTTTGTTTTAAAAGTAATCAAAATATTACATTTATTGAAAGAAGAGAGAACAAGTGGAGCAGTTCAGGAATGTTTAAATAATAAGGGGTTAGGGGTAACCCTTCGTCTTAAATGAGGAAACCAAAAGTATTTGTTTGTTCATATAATATATTGGTAGTTTAACCCATTGTATTATATATGCAAATCAAAGCTACAACTTAAGGATTTGGAATGTAAGCTTTGTAGGAAAACTAATTGCATGCATATATATATATATGCGTGCGTGCGTGCGTGCGTGCCTGCGTGACAGGTCAAACGTTGTAATATTGTACAACTCTTTTTCTTGTTCAAACATAACATTTGTGTTGTTAAATATAGCTCATATATATTCTAATGGTAAATTTTAGTATTTCGCCGCATTGATACAAAAATGCAAGTTTTATTTTATATATACTTGGTACTTTGTTGCTCTAATGGGAATAATTATTTTGGTCGAAACATGGGATGTCGTACTTTATCTAGCATATACCCGTATTGTTGTTGGCTTCCCTCTAATTTAAACACATGGTTAAATGTGTGCAATGTTAGATAGTAGTACACATTTAGGTACCTACCGCTAAAACCCAGTATTGTCTGTAACGTTATTATTTTAGAATTTCTTCTGAATGTTTCACAAAACTAAACGAACTCATTTTAGAAGTCCCGTGTTCCTTATCACAAGCTCGTTTAACAAGCGGTAAGACGTTCTGTCCATCTTACAGCATTCTATGTGTTTACCGAGAGCTAATTTCGCGCTAGTCGGTACTTGTGCTGTTAAAACTGTTATTGTCGCATAAACACTTGAGAAAAATGTATTAGAAACAGAGAAATACGAAAAATAAAAAAAACGTTTCGGTGTCGGTTTTAAACGAGTACGTCGCGACTCGGTCAGTTCCGTAAACGCTTGCACGATCTAGCTTCCATAATTTATGCTCAAGCAATGTTCCGGAAGTTGAAGTAACATTGTCAAAACAACTCTTATGTCAACAATTATACGCAAAAAGGGAACAGAAATGGCACAATTGAGCATTTTAGTCAATAAAGGTGACCGTCTTTTTTGTGAAAGAGTGTAGATGTAAATGAAAAACGATGAGAAACGAGTAAGTATCCAGCGTATTACGCCGCGATAATGTGTGGCGTGATTAAGTGCAAAAAACGTCTTCGATTCATATCGGCAATTAACGGAACCATTGTTTTTCTTATTTCGCTTTAAAAAGTATTATTTTGGAAAATTATTATTTTGAACTCGTAGCAGGTGGAGTTAGGAATAATGGGTTGTTAGCATAACCTTTAGACTTATACGCATTTTCTTGCTTAATTTTATAGTGAAAAATAGGCATAACGTCACTTTAACATAACTTAAAAAGCACTTTACTATTAGGATTGTGTTTAATAACGCTAAACTAAACATTTTAATCTCAATATTTTATTATCAGATACAGTTTACATGATAAATCACAACTAAGTCAATGATTATTAGTTGCAATTTGTTATTATATTTTATCTATTTAATTTAGAATGACATAAACCTTTTCACTTGATGTGTATTTCCAAATTCTTTTATGGTCAGTTATTTTTATTTTTTTTTTTCAGGAATATACATGGACTTTTGTAACAGTTTCAACGTTTAATACAGAACATTGATTAAAATTATATTAACGTACATAGACTCTATGCAATTGCCGAATTCCGTATCTATAATGAATATTTATGCAACAGCGGTAAAAATATGCATGTAATGGCTACCCGGAGCAATCTGATGACGTCAACGGCGTCAAATTTCTGCATGACGTTTAACCGGTTAAATTACATATTGTTAAAGTATCTACAAGGCTCTTGGGTGCTTTTTATACATATGTTTTCACACATTTATCATACATATCTCTATATCACTTTCCCTTGAGTTGTGCAATGATGCAATGCATTTGAAACTCAAGTTCATGTAGATTTGTCTGGTTAAAATATTGTGCAAATACTTGACGTGTTTGTGGCGTCACTGGACTGCTCAGGGTAGCCATTACATGCATATTTTTAGCGCTGTTGCTACGTTACAGTATTCAATATCATTATGAAATTTGGCAATTGCATAGAAGAAATATAACTCTTTATGCTAATATAATTTGAATCCAAGTGTTATATCAAATGTTGAAAATATTACAAAGGTCCACGTATTTTAACACACCTCGTACGTTAACCCCGTAAACTACATTCATCTTAAATTTTATTAGATTCAATTACACTTCGTATCACGACGCTAGCGGTTGTGTCTATTCTGTAAAGTAATCGACTGGTTTATTACATTAGATGCAATCTCTGCTGCATTGATTTGACTGCGAACGTCAAACGTCCATTACTTTCACATAATTGATGAAAGTAATTTTAAACTATAGACGTAATTGCATTGTAAAAACAAAACCGACTTGTTTAGACTATTTACAACAGTACCTAAATTATTTCATTCTGCTTCACATAAACAAAAACATTTAGACATATCATATAATTTATTCTCATTCGACGCTGATATTTACAACAAATTAAATAAACAAATTAAACAAAATGCGTCGATGTACGAGGGTTGTCCCAAAAGTAATAGGACGACCCTGTTATATTTGTATTTAGGGCGTTACATGCAAACCAATGGTATCAATGGATAGATCGACACATCTTCTATTGTCATAAAACAGACGGGTTTCCAATGGTGAGACAAAAGAAACTGACCATGGACCATCTGGACGACCGAAATCGTGTGTGTTTTTCCTGGGATTAAAGACAGACTTTCGTGAAAAGCGCTTTTCAGTACCTCCGGGCCATGTGCCAGAGTGTACATTCTGTGGATAGGATCTACGAGTCATCATAGTATATGGTGACATGTACCAGAAGTGGGTGCAGTACCACAAAAAATGTGTTTTGCACAGCGGTTCATACTTCGAAAAAAGAATGACTTTCATTTGAATGTCAATTTGACGTTGCACAAATAACGTCAACACCCCCCCCCCCCCCTCCCCCCCCCCCCCCCCCCCCCCCATGTTTATACATTAGATATTGAAAATTATCCATGCCAAGTTCAAGTTTTGTTTGAATCGAAACACTGAAAGGCATTTTTCAAAATGCGTCTTATTGCTTTTGGGACATACCTTGTATATGTATAATAAATAAAAAGTATATTTAACCACTTGGGTTATGATATTTAGCACAGGATTTGACGCGCTTTACATGTTCAAATTTAATCTGTAAATTAAATGATGTCATATTAGAAAAAAAAATTGGTACAGAACGCAGACAACAGAAAAACTGAGCAGATTCGGTTTCATAGCATCTGTTCATGAGTGGTCACGAAATGTACAACTACCTCGTCATGGTAAACTAGTCAGATAGAATAATTGTGAGAGTGTATTTGATTATGTATCAGGTTTTTCTACATGCTTGAAAATTTTGGCCTCAGTTAAGTGTCTCTTAAGTGTGTTTTTCAAAATTTATTCTCGAGTTCAAATCTAAGAATATTCTTGAGAATGGTTGGTGAATACCTCTCCAGGAATCAGAAATTATAACAACACTGATGTTTTTGAACGGCCATACTATCAAGGATGAAATTTCTGTAAAACACATCTTAAATGGAAGCTCTTTTCTTAGTATATTTTAGCTGAAAGATCCGTAGCGTGGCCAAGTGGTCTAAGGCACTATCGTTTACTGACTGCTTATCTCTCACCGCCGAGGTCTTGGGTTTAAGTCGCGTTCGCTCAAAAAACAAAAAATGTGAGAAAAAGTTTGCCAGTTTCTTGCAGAAGGACGATGGTTCTACTCAGATTCATTCTGAGATCTGGTTACCACCAAATGAAAATTTGATATGCCGTATATAACCTTTCATTTATTAAAAATGGCATTAATAATAATAAATGTATATTTCTATCAATGACGTTGTTATAAGAGAATGATGCAATGTATATTTCTATCAATGACATTGTTATTAGAGAATAATAAAATGTATATTTCTATCAATGACATTGTTATTAGAGAATAATAAAATGTATATTTCTATCAATGACATTGTTATAAGAGAATAATGAAATGCATATTTCTATCAATTATATTGACAAGATGTTAATGCTTCCTATATATTTAAACCATTCTGATACAAGGACATGGTCCAGTGGCAGAGCATTGAATCCAGGATCGGAAGGCCGCGGATTCGATCTTCCCTCCACAGCCATTTGTGGTGTCATTGACTGACACAATTTTTTCCGCATATGCTTAGTAGAAATGTTCTACTAAAGAAGACTTAGATCGTAATTTTTGTAAATTGTAATAATTTGATTCGCCATTGAAGTAAAAAATAAAGATGGCAAAGAAAAGTTTAAACTAAGGATTTAAAGCGGGGTGGAAGTGTAATGGATAGAGTGTTGGTCGCTTACAACAGAGGTTGCGGGCTCGATACCCTAGCCGACACGATACCTCTCATAAAACAACACTCAGTACTGGTTCTACTCAGGAAGCGGACTCGTGAGCGGTTCATATAAGCTCTGAGCTTTCATTGCAATCGAGCTAAAGTTAATTAGTATAAACTAAGACTTTCAGAAATGATAATCACTCACAAAACAACTAAACTGTCATGTTTTCACTCTGTCTTTACTAATCATTCTTTTATTCTTATTACATTTAGATATGCTCCATTTCTTTGGTGTCAATACAATCCCAGACGCTTACATTTTTAATATCGTCAAAACCGCTGTATCTGGCAGAATTGCTTGATTTATACTTTGTTAAACATTCTTTTCGCATGTAAAATAAATTATCAGCTAGTAGGAATAGTCTAGTCTGGTACAATCAAAGTGTCTTGGTGTCACATTTCAGGTTATTCTTAATTAAGTACGGATGTAGATCTACTCTGTTATTGTTATTGCCGTTTATCCGGTGTTCCATGTCTGGTATTTGTAGCAACAACAATTGTAGGTGGATCAATCATGGTCTCACATGGAGAAGTATTCACATCCTTAAAGTTGATCAGAATACTTTATTACATTTTACAGAAATCGGAGAATACACTTTTGCTTTATAATTGGGGAGGAGTGGGGATCGGAGACATGTGATTTTTTAAACCTTTTTAAGGTATATTTCAACGTCAGTTTGGTGGGGTACATATTTTTGTTACTTGGGGATTTGAACCTGATGCTTAAATTCAAAAGAAATTATATATTGACCATTAACGATTTACTGGCTCCAATAATGGTGAAATACTTCATAGAAGTTTCAACAGAGATATATGATTGCTTTTTTCAGCATCTATCGACGGAGTATTTTTATGCATAGCTTACACTCTGGTGTTGATTATAAGTAGAAGAAAATTGCCTTGAGATGATTAGTAAAGAAAGTTTTAGACGTTGCTATGAAGATCTTGACTAGTTCATGTAACACATTGGAAACAAGTTATGCTCAATTGCAACATGTTTTCTATAAAATTCAAAACACGCTTTTAAACGTCAGTACAGTACAATAGGGCTTGTTTGCGTTGCATGTTAAATTGCCATACAAGAACACAAACTTGATGAAGCCCTGTGTACAAACTTGATAAAATCAAGTCTCCTTTGTTTCCTTTTGTCTTTTGCTGGCTGTATGCTGTGCTATTACGTGTCCTTTTGATTATTCTGTTAACCATTTGGCACCTCTTCTTAAGGCATATGTATTTGTATTTAAGTAGGCGTTGTCTCTTATTTAGTAGTTTTTATGTTTTTATCAGTATTTTATTATTATTATAAAGAAAAGATAAAATTCGAACGTATGACAATATGCCTCTTGCCATGTATACTGGATACGCTAGATTTAGTGCTGGGCTGATAAGCTTATACACCACTACTGTAAACACTTACATGACAATGTCTTCTGGGAAATGTGTTTGTTTACATGTATCATCCAACTAAGTATGCTTAGTTTTCGAAAGGAAAATAAAAATAAGACCGGGCCGTGTTAGCCCAGTCAGTAGGGCGTCTGACCATCAATCCAGGGGTCTTAAGTTCGAATCATCGTCCTTCCAGTCATCACTGATTCGTGTCAGAACATTATCGGGCCCTTGCTGATATAAGTTTACTCCAGTACTGGTTAACATTCAAGGAGATCCCAGTAAAGAGTGGTTATGTTAACCGATCGTCTGTCAGCTCTCGATGGGGGTAAATGGCACTGTATATTCAAACAAAACAGTTAAGATTAGTCCAACATGGTCACGTTTTTTTCTTATACAAAGAGCAATGAAAGGACTAATTGACAGATATATATCTTGATAATTGCTTCGTTCACCTCCACAAGGAACAATAACAAAACGACTAAGTGATTGGATTATTATCTTACAGGAAACATAAAGGGAGAAATGGTTATGTTATTCTTATATAAGGAACATGAGAAAGGAAGGTACAAATAGTCACGTTCTTCATTTTACAAAGGAGAATGGAATCAGAATATATACATTACGTATATATGTTGCATATTAGGTATCATACCAAGACATACTTTAATGTTCATCTATATCATATAGTTATGTACAAAGGGAGGTTTTGAATGGGGTTTTACGTCATTTTGAACACATTTCATGTAATATATGGCATATCCAGACTGAGTAGAACTACCGTCCTTCCGCAATTAACTGCAAGTAACTGGAAACTTTCTCACATAAAGTTTTTGGAGCGAGTGGAACTCGAACCTATGACATTAGCGGTGAGAGGTAAGTGATCTTGAGATGACGCCTTAGATCACTCGTCCACGGAGAACCCCCTTATAGGGAGGTATTAGCGCGATCGATACCTTACTTACAATATGAGTTTAACAAAGATCTTATGTTTAGAAATAAATCGCTTATTGTCAATGATTGAAGAAGCAGAAAATTACATGCCAGACGCTCTTCGTCTGTCACCTAGACGTAATTTTCCAACAAATGCTTTTGTACGGCCGCTACAACTTCGTAAATCAATATCCTCAAAAATAAAAGTCGTTATTGGAATCAATTACCAGTAAATACACTACTCAAATAACGTCTATCAACCGTAAAGCAATTATTTGTCGTGCAAACACAAATTTTAAGATTGTTGTTTACATTGCAATTCAGCTAAGTCCTCAGATCTTTCGAAATAAAATGGTTAAGCATGTGAGTTTGATATAACAAAATGGCCCCTAATCAAAGGGTTGGGTTTCACCGACACTTTTCCGACAGTAACCGGAAATCGTAAATGCTACCGAGACAACTTTACATACATTGTCTGTGTTGAAATGATTGTATATTCTATATATACATGCACTCCATTAGTGAAATGGACGGACTTTAGAAACAAAAGAAATGTATTTAGGATGTATCTATGTTATGTTGTGTTTAGGGAAGGGTCGTAACTAACGTTGTAAGGACTTGTGATCCAACCCAAGTGTATACATATGGCAATAAAATACCGTAGAACTTCGTTGACTCGATCACGGATGGCTCTAACACCATCTATAGCTCGAACCACTTATCTGGTCCAGGCCGAATTCCTATTTCGTTGTATATACATGTACTTGTACGGTATGATGTTGAACAATACTTGGCTCGAACAACCCTTAACTCGAATTTGTGTGTCCAGCCCCGTCAGGTTCGAGCCATTGAAGTTCTATTGTATGTTTAGACCAAACCAAAAGCAGTTATTTGTAAACTGATATTAACGAAAGTTATAACAAAGTATGCGCCACGGTGTCTGTTCCTAATTTACAAGGCGGAATGATTATAACTCATCCGATTTCTTATAATTAATTAATGATTCGTAAAGCCATTCGGAACACGCAAAAATACTATTATTTGTGTTTTAACAAGTCATATCAATTTCATAATGAAGTTTTGTGTCGATCACGTCTTTTGTTATATGTGTACGGGTTTTTTCGTCGTTTTCCAACAGTATTATAGATATTTAACGGCGGTCAATTACCTGAGCGTTGAAACAGTACGAAACGCATCTTATATCTGCAAACCGCTGCCTACTTCCCACATATATAGTGGTGGAATACTCATTGCTTTATAACAATGTTCATGTCCAAGACTGTGATCTCAGGAGAATTTGATCTCTTGACCCCTAGATTGACATTCAAGCGCTTTACTGATTGAGTTAGCCTGGCTTGACGTGTTGATCATGTAGATACATTCGTTTGCATTGATTATCAGTTTACAATGGACAGTTTCTATTTTATGTATTTGACAATCGTAGCATTATTGTGTGTATGTTGACATTTTTTTTATTTGACTTATCTTATATCACTGGCATTCTGATATATTGTATTATTAATCCCGAACTGTCGGGCCCGGCTAGCTGTATATATTGAATTGAATGTGTAATGCGACGCGAGCGTGTCAGGTGTTTCCATTCTTACACCGTTTGTTTCTATTTTATTACTTTATGATCTATTTATACAAATTATCATGACAATGTATCATAATGCAATAAAACATAAATGATTAAGCAGGCAAATAATCAGGTAAACAAGAAATGATAGAACTTTAATTTCTACGGATATTGATTTCCTTCGATTTCAATCAATCAAAAAGAATATATCAAACAAAAACAAATGTTTTTTTCTAAATTAGTGCTCCTTTAACTTTTTCGGTGTTTCGTGATATTTATGTTGCTTTATTAAGGATATTGGTGTTGTTATATGATGTTTGTAGCATTTAAAAAGACACAGCCACCATAACAACTAAAACATTATCAATACATTGATTAACACGTAACCTATGATACATGGCATCACTTCATCGCCAAGATTTTGGTTAAGGAAGTGAGAGTGAGAGCAGATAAATGAATTTTATCACATGTTCGTGACTGCGTAAATACGTGGTTGTTAATCAAGGAGGCTTTCAGAACAAACTTAGTTACGATTATACTGTGTAGTTTTTATGTCTTAAAACGTAGTTGCAAATTAAGCATTCATTCAAAGCTAACTTAGTTATAATACGTACTTTTCCGCTACCAAATGAAATGCTAAGATGAAATGCTTAATAATCAATATCATACAAAGTGAGGGGCGATTCAAATATCGTAGATGAAACACATTTGGGTCAGCCCTCATATTATTCTTGGTAATTTACTATGTGTTTAACACTTACGGACTGAATGCGAGGCTACTGTAGTCAAATTGTTGAAAGACGCGGTCACGTGATTTCAAGTGTGCTCGAGAGCCAGTTTATAAAAACAACGCACAGACCACGAAAAGACGAAATAATTGCAGGGGAAGTGTACGTACCGAAACTTAACCTAAATCAGCAATTTAGCACACATAGATTATTAACAGACTTAACGTATTTAATGTAGTAACTAAATAAACATTTAAGAATATACGTGTACATGTGTAAGTAAAAATAATATTATTTAAAAGAGATTTTTTAAGTTTCGAAATCAGGAAGAAGTTAATAGTAACACTATTTTATCATTTAACATACCGTTATTTATTTTTATTGACACTTTTTGATTGTCGAATCAATTACAAAAGAAAGGTTTATTAACCTCTAATTAAAATATGTTTTCCTCCAAAGATAGGGTCAAACAAGCATAACAAATATATTCGGCGCCTCCTAGTGGCAAATAATCATAATGAGTGTACACACATAAGCAGTGACACATCGGTCACCACATAATAACGTCCCGTGTCATAACCGTCACCGAGGAGCATATATATTGCTTGCTCTTCACCCGACATCACATAAGCAGTGACAACATCGGTCACCACATAATAACGTCCCGTGTCATAACCGTCACCGGAGAGCATATATATTGCTTGCTCTTCCCCCGACATTACATAAGCAGTGACAACATCGGTCACCACATAATAACGTCCCGTGTCATAACCGTCACCGGGGAGCATATATATTGCTTGCTCTTCCCCCGACATCACATAAGCAGTGACAACATCGGTCACCACATAATAACGTCCCGTGTCATAACTGTCACCAGGGAGCATATATATTGCTTGCTCTTCCCCCGACATTACATAAGCAGTGACAACATCGGTCACCACATAATAACGTCCCGTGTCATAACCGTCACCGGGGAGCATATATATTGCTTGCTCTTCCCCCGACATTACATAAGCAGTGACAACATCGGTCACCACATAATAACGTCCCGTGTCATAACCGTCACCGGGGAGCATATATATTGCTTGCTCTTCCCCCCGACATCACATAAGCAGTGACAACATCGGTCACCACATAATAACGTCCCGTGTCATAACTGTCACCAGGGAGCATATATATTGCTTGCTCTTCCCCCGACATCACATAAGCAGTGACAACATCGGTCACCACATAATAACGTCCCGTGTCATAACCGTCACCGGGGAGCATATATATTGCTTGCTCTTCCCCCGACATCACATAAGCAGTGACAACCGGTCACCACATTATAACCTCCCGTGTCATAACCGTCACCAGGGAGCATATATATTGCTTGCTCTTCCCCCGACATCACACAATAAAATTATTTTACAAGTACTGCAGCATGTATGTGTGTATGGTGCAAATGCCAGAACAAACCATTCTGTATTCTTATTAAAATGGCATATAATTGATTGGAAAGCATGTTTTGAAGACACAGTGTCCTTGGTGAATAAACAGTCAAGAGTGCATTATCTCTAAGTGTGTCACTAAACCCCTTGTGAAGTTTTATTAAATAATCGAAGGTACACCAGAGGCAAGTTCAAGTTGGTTTAAACATGCAATCTAGTTTTAACAAACAGATATTTCAATGTTTATCTACACAATACCTTAAACA
This sequence comes from Panopea generosa, assembly GCA_029582155.1. Classification (NCBI taxonomy): domain Eukaryota; kingdom Metazoa; phylum Mollusca; class Bivalvia; order Adapedonta; family Hiatellidae; genus Panopea; species Panopea generosa. The sequence continues at coordinate 18,707,938 of CM055894.1, read as the reverse complement.
GTCCATTTACGCGTGTGTTGATCCAGACATTGAGACGTAACCTAACAGAACATTAACGTTAAATAAGCATCCAAATAACATCGAATAAACATCTTCATTAAATTATTCAGAATGTTATTTATGAGTTGTTAGAACAGCATTTTAATGCGAACTTTCCAAGTTCCAGAACATTAGTATGTGGCAAATAAACTATTTAATGTCCGTTTTTATTCGTCAAGTGATAGTGTAAAGAGTAAGTCTCTCATGAATATCACCCACACACGTTCTGGTAATAAGAGAAACTTGAAACTATTACGTGCAATTAGCAATACAAATGTTTGACGAACTCGTCTAATAGTGGGTGCTCTTCCGATTGGATCAGTTTTATATCAAATTTGAATGAGACTTGAGCACATCTGGGCGCGGTGATTGGTCAGTTGCTTTAAGGAAAGTTTATATGATGTCACAGTTTAGTAAGTATTCAATAGCTATGAATAGTGGGACAGCATTAGAATACCCTGTTTTTCATTTGAGGGGGGGGGGGGGGGGGGGTATGAGGGATAAGGATAGACTAGAGAAACTAATCAATTTAGGTACAAAGGAGTTGGTGCCGTAAAAAAGAATGAACGTTAACCAGTTATTATTTTACTAGATAATTCGTTGACTGACATTAACTGACAAATCACCGCACGAGTATCTTTGCAACTGAATAACAACTCGAAACATTGGTTAGTCATGCGTCTATTGATATTGCCAGATTCAGAAAGATCAATATTTTATTGTATGAGCCATTCTGACCCAAATCTCGGCTCCTAACGCATCACATTATCTCGATGAAATCATGGTAAGATCTGCCAAAGTATGACATTTGATAAATGCAACAAAACGGCATCTCGACCATTATAATCAATATAATGCTAACTGCCTCTGAACGTCACAAGAACATCTCAAGTTGTAGTCTGATCTCATGAGTGACTTGTACAATTACGTTGATTGAGAAGTTAGGTTGATAGACAAATAGTTGATCTAATCGACTAAAGACTAAATAATAATGGCATAAATGTCCGACAAGAGACATGTCATTCAACGTCGCAGACATAATCAATATATGAAATAATTAATATGATATTAAGGCCAATACAAACACATATAACAGATTACCTGGGGATCCTTGCACTAAAATCATCAAATTGATGAGTGTAAAACCTGAACACTCAAACTCGGCTGGGCCCGATCAGCTCAGTCGGTTAGGCGTCAATCTAGGGGTCGTGAGTTCAAATCATCGCCAGGCAACAGTCTCCGTGATGATATACGACATTTTGTCTCATTGTCATTCGTCTCTCATCGCTTATTCAAGTGGGAAAGTTATCAGTTACTTGCGGAAAAGTGGTGTGCTAGAGTACTGGTTAACCTTTCAGGATTCCACAATACAGCGGTTATGCTTACTGATCGCCTGTTAGCCCCCGATGGCATAAACATGACGCTAAATATTTAATTAATCAATCAATTAATCAAACTAGAAAGCTAAAATTGTGTAATTTTCTTTTAAAAAAAAGTGTCCAAGGAATGAACAACATTTTTAAAAACGGCAATTCTAAGTTGGAGTCTGGGATTTAGACTCAAACGTTTAGTGAAACTTAGGTTTATGAGTTAATCCAACATCGTTTTTTGTCCCATGGTCACATCACAATATCTCACGGCAGTATTGTTCAATAATACAAGCAAATCATTTACAAACAAGATAAAATGATAGTTTATACTTCATCTTAAATAATAAATGTATTATATTGATTTCGCATTATTTAAATTTCATACGCCAAGCGGAAGAACAAACCCGATAAGCAGAAGTTTAAATTTTAAACCAAATCTAAAATAACGCGGCTTGTACCAACTAACACTTGTTTAATTCAAACGTTCCCAACCTGTGTAGGTATTGATACATGTGAGTAGGTATGATTACCATAAAAATATAATGACGTAAATGATATTGACTAGACAAAGAAATGCAATTTCTTTCAAATAAGCACGACAAGAGCAATGCTGTAAGGAAAATATGATAGACACTAGATGGTTGAAATACGAATCGGGAATTTGCTTTGTCAATTTAAGTCTCAATAATGCATGTAATAGTTCAACTTATACTGCATTTGTGATGTCTAAAGGAAAAAGTAGTTTTCATTTCAACATCACACATAACTAACACAGAAAGCAGGACTTTCTATATATATTTATTTCTTACATTGTTTCAACTATCATTTAAACTTTAATAAATTCTATTAACACATAAGCATGTTTCTAAATATAGTTCAAAACACGTTCCCATTTTAGTATCAGTTCTTATTTAAACACCAACCATTATCTCAATCAAACCCTGCAACTTAACCCCCTTACCTTCAAAAATAATCTCCCTTAACTAAAACTCGACTTTCAATCTTGCCTGCAGAAGTCTAACTGATCTAAACTAAAACCCGACCTTTCATCTCGCCTGCCCAAAGTTAACTGACCTTTTTCCTCGCTCCTTCAGAGCCACCCCCCTAAATTCCTGTCATAAGTCATTATTTATCAGGTATACTTCCTGCATAGATGTCGACTCTAGTCGCTAAAATGCCCGTAATACATGTTAACTATCCCTATGTTTAGCCTGCTGTACGCGAACTTTTGACAGTGTAATATATCAAAAGTTTAAACTAATTAGGACCTCCAAAGCTTAATGACTAAATGCATGTACTTATAGCATATCTCACACCAGTATTATATTCGGTTTAATTTTTTCATTATCAAAATAATAAAATACAATAATTAATAAGTGAAGTGACTGCCAACAACACACTTTTTCGAGTGCACTCACATCATTTATTATCTATTTTACAGAATAACTTTTATCAAAAAACAATTACCAGGGATATGTATATACGTGTAACAACTGGGTTATACATAAAAAACAAAACAAAACTTTTTTTTATCAAATACACCTAAGTGCGATTGTCTTATAATAACAAAAGATACATCAGGTAAATGCCCACCACTGATAAAATGGGAACTCTATTCTGAATCTGGAAAATTAATTTTAGTTTTATACTTCTTTATATTCACTTAACAGGGTAAATGTAAATTGTCATCAATCCATAACGGCTTGGACGCCATTCCGCGACCCAGTGAAGTTAATATATTATCAAACAATGCACTATGTATATACATTTAAAGTTCATTGACTTTATGGATATTGGTCCGTCAGTTTTTACCTGGCTCTCATAAATATTCGCCAATATGTTTGGGCGTTTAAACTCCGTCTCCGTGCAGATATTCATGAATGTGTTATGAGTAATGATGCAGATTTAATAATGTATTGATAGCGGTTGAGCAACAGTAATATCACTATTTGCGTTCGGACACCGAAGGGTATTAATTACATGCAATATTCATGAGTGCGAGGTCAATCATTACTAGCAATATAGTTTACTGTTGAAGATAAAACCTATTTACGATTATGTTTCCGCATGTACTGTCTGACGTTAAATATGGCAGTAAGGTGTCCGTTTAGCGCCGTCATTGTCGTAATCGCTTTCACTAATGTAGCCACGAATCGGAGCTGAGAAAGTTAGAAGGCGCAGTAGTCATCAACTTGAAAACATTCTGAATGTCCCCCTTTGTTTTTCCTTTTCATATATTCGTACAGTACCGCCTTCATCCTCCATGTGGCACTATAAAGGTGTATTTCCCAGGTTTGAGAGATTATTTATTGAAGATTATATGTGACTGATAGTCGTCAACTATGGTGTACTTTTGTATATTACTTGCACAAGAATGACAGGCACGTTTACAGTTCCATACACCAATCACTATGTTACAGAGCAGAATCGACTGGTAGTGTATAAATGACCTGGCTCTTTCCTCTGGGGATGGTCACGTGGCAGTGACATACGTTGTACTAGCATGCTGATTCGTAACCTGCTTTAACGGAAGTTGAATTGCGTCACATATTGTTAAATGTGTTAAACAATCATGAAACATCGGGTATTTCCGTATCCTCCGTATAATACACCTCGTGAATAGCTCTAGAATGCACCAACGCTATCGCCTGTGTTACAAATCTGTGTTCATTTGCGTGAAAGTAACACATTATGTATCCGTCATTAATTTGAATATATGGCGTTATTATATCGATTTTTTTATTTATACACTCGACATTGGTCATGTTTATAGGGAAATTCAAAATATAAGTCTTGATTAACCAACGTTTATATTTTCAACGTACATGTATATAAGGTGGCATAAGGTGGCTGCCATTTTATTTTATCATGAGACTGAAAGTAGTTCTAAAATGGCGCCTTATTATGTCAGAGGTTTATTGCGTAGCATAAAGGCCGAGGTTATTAGATTGATGCATTAAAGTGCAATGAACTGTGAGACAGACAGGGAATTCCGTGCTTTAACATTATGATATAACAGCCTGAATATGAAGATGAAGAGAAGATAATGATCAAGCCTGTGATTTAAAGAATGTTTCTTTAAAGAAAATCAATCTTTACGGTTTTTGATTTCTCTTAAGTTCAAAAATAACGAAACAGAGCAAATGCTAACCATTATTTATATTGTCATTTGAAGCTCTTAGCTGTTTTCATGTTTTAAAATATTGGGTAAATGCATGTTTTAGTTTTTGAAAATCAGCTGTTTGCCTGAATATTAAACAATAATAACAGTTTTAAAGAGTTGAAATGCATATCAAATCATTGGTATATTGACACACACTTTATGTTTTAGTGAATGGTATCGTTTCATATATTCAATTCATCTCATTGAAACATTTTTTTTTTTCAAAATTCATAAAGAAAACTGTATACTGAAGTAGTATTGTCACTGATGTTTAAATGTCACTGAAGTGTTACTTTCATTGCAGTGTAATTGTCACTGAAGTATTATTGTCAATGAAGTGTTACTATCATTGCAGTGTTATTGTCATTGAAGTGTTATTGTAACTGAAGTGTTATTGTCACTGAAGTGTTATTTCACGTGTTATTGTCACTGAAGTGTTATTTCACTAAGTGTTATTGTCACTGAAGTACGATTGTCACTGAAGTGTCATATCATTGAAGTGCGATTGTCACTGAAATGTCATTGTCACGGTGCTGAAACTATGTGTGAGCGTACGCATTACAGTGCTTATGAGTGCATTTATTTTAGGACAGGAAAACAGTGAAAATACCATTTATTTCAGAAGAAAAGCTCATGGATCTTTATCAATCTAGTTTCTTGTTTAATATACCAATAAAGTAAGCAATATTTATATTTATTTAGATGATATTTGTTTGTTTTGGTGTAAAATCAAATTGTATTTCATCAACTGATCACTTAAAGTCATATATATATATAAGAATATCATATTTGGTGATCACGAGACGAAATATCATTTGATTTTACACCAAAACAAACAAAATTTCTATTTATTTGATGCATTTGCATATGTTTTGTTTATTTTTACCTCAATTCGCCATTAGATATTATTGGATTAATAAAAAAAATTAAAGTACTTTTTGTTTAAATATTTTTTTAAAATCAAAATGCAAGGACAAAACATTTTTTTTTATAATTTCACTGTTGGAAAAAGTGGATTACCTCCAACAGTGGATTACCATAAGCAAATCTCTGTGAAATCTCTATATTCATCAAAAAGCATAAAATAAATTTCCTTAATGACAAAACGATATTTGGAAAAGCTCTGTGTCATGTAAGTTCTCTTTTAAAGAAAAGACTGAATAAAACGAATGACTAAATAAATAACTAGATGTCACAACATACGTAACATTCAAAGGAAACATCAATCACAAAATAACACATCGATATATATAAATTGTGTTACATATTGCAACAATGTGTCACGTATAGTGTTACAATTGTTACACTAAGTGTTTTTGTTATACAAAGTTTCCACAAAGCTCCGACAACAGCGGTCATCACTTCCGGACCTAAAGTAGCAATTTTACTACGTAGTATCGGATGCTCTAACCTTGCTCTTTTCCCCGTTGTCACATTTTAAAATATAAATTAAAGCAAAAATGAAGGACGCTACATACTCGTACATACGAAGTAATCTACTTAGTAATCGACTTAGTTGTCGTCAAATAAAAGAAATGATGAGTCAATATGTAACCTTATGTTAAATAAAGTATCATTGTATTTTTAGGTTGTTTCAAATAGAGCACAGAGTGGCGAGTAACACTTTAATAGTTCTTCAAGAGATACGTCTGACACAGAGCTCTACAAGAGATACGTCTGACACAGGAATACATAGAGGCTTCAACAGCTCGCTTCGTCTATTGGATTATAAACAGTTTCCAGACATGGATAGTATATAAAAGACCTAATCGATTATGATTTGTTCATACTTCTTGGAGTGGTATTCAAATGTAGAAGATTGTTAACTGAAATGTGTTAGATTTTCATAAAAAATTGGATTACCATTCAAATATGGAGGGATACAAATCAAAGGGGGTGCGTCGAGATATGATTGATTCAATGTTGACGTACGTCAACAAGGATTTATTGATTTGCAAACTGTTCTACTTCTTCTTTTTTGCAGCTTTTGGGTCCTTATACCCTCTTCTTGCTATTTACTTTAAACAGCTAGGAATGAACCCTACACAGAGCGGTATTTTAATCGGGTTTCGACCATTCATTGAATTCTGCAGTGCCCCATTTTGGGGCGGAATCGCAGACAAGCTAAGGAGGTGGAGACAACTCCAGTTGTTTTCTCTATTTTGTTGGATAGTGTTTACACTGGCAATGGCGTTTGTAAAACCACCGCCCATGTCTTGTTTTGGAGAAGTTAATATTACATCATCCGTTCATATCGAAAAGGATCTAATAAAGCCTGAATATAGTACAGTCTATTATGAGAGAGAAGCCGTTAAAGATGCCTTCTTTGCATTGCTTCTGATTGTAGTGATTGGAGAGTTCTTCAGCGCCCCCGCTATCACCTTTGCAGACACGGTTACTCTTTCTTACCTAGGCGAGGATACTGACAACTACGGTCGTCAGCGAATGTTTGGATCACTTGGGTGGGGTCTATCGATGTTTTTCGTTGGAATGGCTTTAGATCATTCGACAACTTTTCCAACGCACCCCTGTGAAAAGCAACACCATAAAGAGAAGAACTATATTGTATGTTTTGCAGTCTTCTCTGTCTTGATGAGCTGTGCGTTTATTACTGCGACACAATTTAAATTTCCGGGTCAAGATGATGGACGCGACCAAACTTTGCCAAACGTTGTTTTGGCTTTGAAAGATAAGGTTACTGAAAAAATAACTGGCAAGAAGAAAATTGATAGAGAGCAATTAGTAGAAGAGGACGACGAGTTTCAATTTGGACAACCAAGAAACACAATTGCTGCAACAGACGCAGCGGACAAAACTCAGTCAAAACTAACTGAAAATGGGAAACCGTTACACATATCACTAGAATCTAAAACTGACATGGTAACGGATGTGATTAATAGTCCAGGAGCAGTTCCCATGGCGCCTCCAGATCCGGAAGAACCATTCCTTGGTCGATGGATAACAGTTCTGAAACTCCTTGCCCAGTTAAAATTCGTATCTGTGTTATTTGTGTCCTGGTTTATGGGTTTCGGAATTGGACTCATATTTACGTTCCTGTTCTGGCATCTGCAGGATCTAGGCGGCAGCCCGACCTTATTTGGAGTGGCTTCCGTTGTAAACCATATATCAGAACTTCTAGCATACTTTTTGTGTTCAAGATTTATAGCTGCATTTGGTAAGTACGGGGCTATGTTGTCACAATGTTTTATTTATTAACATAACACAATGGTGACCCCGTTTACTCAGGTTATATGACAGGTACCATATCAATGAATTTTCGTTCAGGCAACCTCAGATTTCTATCTTCAAATGACGTCCAAGATACTGCAATTAAATCTGGAACAATGCCTTGTGTTTTCCAAGTTAAATTCCATAGATTTGTAGGGAAACATTCATCCTAGTATTCTCAATAAACGTTGTTAATGTAAGAAACCAGTTAAAAAAACACTCAACAAATCTCACCATCTCTCCTTGATGCAAATATCTGAAATTATCGAATCAGTAAGTCGGTAGGAAATCTTGTATTATGAAAGTGAGTACATTTCGTCCAATATGAGCATACAAATAGCATGACAAGTATTCTACGTATGATTATGCTCTCTTTCAAAGATGTCTATTTGTTGTTGTTTTTTTTTGTTTTTACAAAAAACTTTTTCAGCAAAATCTGATGACTTTTCAATCGTTTGACTATTTTAAGTTTTAATATTAACCTCATCTATTTGATTCTATTTTTTTCAAAAACAACTCATTGAAACATTTTTAACACTTTCATTGTAAAGAAAGCCATGCTATCTGCGGATAACTCATTATGTATTTGGATCAGTGCTGATGCTATCTGTGGATAACTAATTATGCATTTGGATCACAGCTGTAGCTATCTGTGGATAACATGTATGTATTTGCATAAGTGCTTATGCTGTCTGCAGATAACTAATTATGTATTTGGATCAGTGCTGATGCTATCTGCGGATAACTAATTATGTATTTGATTCGGTGCTGAAGCTATCTGTAGATAACACATATGTATTTGGATAAGTGCTGATGCTATCTGCAGATAACTAATTATGTATTTGGATCAGTGCTGATGCTATCTGCAGATAACTAATTTTGTATTTGGATCAGTGCTAAGGCTATCTGCGGATAACTAATTATTCATTTGGATCAGTGCTGATGCTATCTGCAGATAACTAATTATGTATTTGGACCAGTGCTAAGGCTATCTGTGGATTACATGTTTGTATTTGGATCAGTGCTGATGCTATTTGCGGATAATTAATTATGTATTTGGATCAGTGCTGATGCTATCTGCGGATAACTAATTATGTATTTGATTCAGTGCTGAAGCTATCTGTGGATAACATATATGTATTTGGATCAGTGCTGATGCTATCTGCTGATAACTAATTATGCATTTGGATCAGTGCTGATGCTATTTGCGGATAACATGTATGTATTTGGATAAGTGCTAAGGCTATATACATATTGTATTGTATGTATTTGGATAAATGTCGATGCTATCTGTGGATAACATGCATGTATGACCAAGGGCCGACAACTCACGAGGGCAGAATACAGGATACTCAAAATAAAATTTACAATTTACAATTTTACATGAATAAAACTACGAATATACAATTATACAATATATACAATTTAAAGCAAATGACTCAACAAAATAACACAGCTAGTTTAAAAATGTTCTATGATGGAAATAACACATTTTTATACAGTTCTTTCTCCTTCACGTACCGTATATCTATATCGCGATCCAAACTGCTTACAATGTAGGAATGTTAAAACTGTTATAAAAATACACTAATATTGTATTTAAGATACTACTACCGCGTCCGGCTTATCGTAGATTTAGTGTCAAACGTCCCTCGTGGCGATGGCTATATAAACAGGGTTATCTTCCCTGGAACTTTGTACTGAGTTTCTCTGGCTTTACGTCTCCTCGTACCGATTATCTTCGATCGTACTTTATATATATATAAACTCAGATTTACTATTTACTTAATACGTAATGACATGATGTCTATAATTTACCATCTATCAATTTCATGGAATTGTTATCAATATATGATAACAGCGCATTCAATTATTACCATCTGACAGTTTCATGGTAGATTTATCAACATATCATAACAGTGCATTCATTTCTTACCATCTAACAGTTTCATGGTAGCTTTATCAATATATGATAACAGTTCAACCGATTCTTACTATCTGCAGTTTCGTGGTAGTTTAAACAACATCTCATATATGGCATTACGTCAATCCCAAAGTAGCAATTAAATCCCTACATCATTTTTCATTTATTATATAAACAATTACAGACCAATTCTGTATTTATTCACTTTGTGTATATCAGAATAAGCATCCACAAGATTTAATTACACATATCAATTAAGTCTAACGTGATGAATTTCAATACTTCATCGTAAACACGATATCAATAGCTCAAAATACGTTCTCAGATTCATTGGCTTATATTCTTACAAAATAACTCTCAATACCGCGGATGTAAAATTGAATTACAGACATTCTCGTCGGAATGGATATAAACAATTTATACAACTTTACTTAGATCTGATTACGTCAAAATATATATATATATCAGACATTTAAGTAACTTAACCATATACAACATAATATAAAATTCACAAACCCATCTGCCGATATGTATTGGAACAGTAACATTCTCAATCTTTTCGTCACGACAACTCAAAAAGATGTTTCTGCTAGACTGGACAGTATTTCCATAATACAGTCAAATATATATAGCAAAACACTCCACATACCACATATATAGTTAATTTCGTGCAAATTATGAAACAACAAACTTTCAAAATATCGTTCGATATGGTGCGATGCGGATTTTACGCTATTAGGCCGAATGTAAAATTGAATTAGTTTAATGAAAAATAAACCCGTTTAATTATTCTGTCTTTATTAATACTAAATGGAATTTGATAAACAGAACTGCCAAAATGATTTATTATTTAATCAAAGAATGAATATGTAAAAAGATCTAAAAAAAAAAATCCTACCGAGCTATCGATACGTTTCACTATTCCAAGCTACCTGTTCTAAATGTAGCCTTTATCATACCAATAGACACGTAATAGCTGACACTACTAAATTAGGCCACAGCAACCTAACTTTTTTTGTAATAATAACTCATCATGTACGAGGTATGAGGACGTATTAAGAAATATGCATTTTAGTGTTTGAATCACAACACTTGGCATGAAGAAATTTCCATTTTTAAACTATAAACATGCACACTTTCAATATTGTACACCATCTTCTAACATTAAATTTGACGAGTAAAAACTTATATGTAACGAAGTACGAGAGAGTCTGACCATATTTATGCGGTCATATTTTTTAAAATTGCTTAAATCATATTGAGTGCTGTCCCAAATTACACAGTATAAGCAAGACAGGGTTGTTTAGATTTGAGATGAAACAAGGATGAGTAAGTGTAATGTAGCAACAAGACTGTTGGAAGTTCACGTCAAGAGTAGCGCGTTCCCTTCCAATCCAGACCCGATTGCCTCTCAAAACAAACACTCTGCTTCTATCTAGGAAACGGATAAGCTTGGCAATGTAGCTAAAATAAATTGACACAAACTAAAGACCATGTCGCTTTGGTTAATTCTACACGATTTATATTACTAATAAATGGAAAGCGGTTGGCCAGACGAAAAATGTTGGACATTGGTATTTAACGTCATTTTAATAATAAAATATGTTATATGGCATCCTTTGTGTGTTTAAGGATTAAAAACCGAATTTTGAGTTTTCATCGGGTGAAGAAAAATATAAGGCTTGTTTAATGTTACCGGGAATGGCTTCCCGGTAACATTAAACAAGCCTTATATTTTCCATCGGGTCTTCCCGGTAACATTAAACAAGCCTTATATTTTTCTTCACCCGATGAAAACTCAAAATTTCAAAAATAACGTAACAGTTTTATCTAAAATAGCTGAAAAATTTAATGTTAATATAAGGATTTAAAATCGAATTTGGAGTTTTTATCGGGTGAATGAAAAAAAAAATAGGTCCGTTTAATGTTCGTGAAGCCCAAAGGGCTTCCCCGTAACATTAAACAAGCCTTATGTTTTTCTTCACCCGATGAAAACTCAAAATTCGATTTTAAATCCTTATATTAATGTTATATTCTCCAGCTATTTTAGATAAAACTGTTACGTTATTTTTGTAATTTTGATATTAAAAAAGCAAATTATACGCATTAAACCGCAAAGCCAATGTCATAATTGTATCGGCGACGTTGTCAACATACTGAATAAGTGCACGCATTTGTATGGCAACTTACGGCAAACGTCACGTGAACCTACTGGCAACGAGTCGTCTCACGAGCAAAACAAAGTCGTGCAACCATGAAATACAAACTGGTCCTTTAAGCTCCGCCCAGCTACAGATGTTTTTCATTGGTGAATAAAACGCACTTTATCTATATAGTTCATTTAGGTCGAATGCAGTAAAAATTTAAATAATTCATTTTGGAAGTACTTGACCCTTTACGTGTATGTGTAACAGAAATATCTGATTAAATACTTTAACTATTATTCATTTTATTGCAGGCAAAGTTTTGTTAAATCAATTAAATTTTAAACATTTTTAACTCCTGATAGAAATCCTACCGACATCGTTATTTATAGTATTTTACATGTGAACACAATTAACGTTTTCTGAATACAACAGTGTTATCTGATTTCGAACTCTATTCCCATTTTATAATCTCATTAAATATAATATTCATGTCATGTATTGTTTAATGTGATATACATGTTATATATTTATTATTATTACATGTTGTCTTTGCCATATTTCTTTGTAAAACTTTTAAAATAGAAAATGACATAAATTGCCGATTGCTGAATATATTTGATTGATCGATTAATTGATTGATTGATCAAATGATTAAGTTATTGATTGATTGATTGATTGATTGATTGATTGATTGATTGATTGATTAAAATATTCAATACAGTATGTCTCTAACTATAAGTGATGGTTAGAGAATGTCTATAGCATGAGGTAGAGTAATAATTTCGTATTTCATTGTATTTTATGTAAATGTCTCTTTTTGCCACAGATTGATAAAAGCAAAAGTAGAAATTGTCACGCTATTTATTCTGTAATTGGGTTTTACAATTTAGCCGGCAGTCATTTGATTGATTTTCCTTACTGGTGAAAAAAAACTGTCGACATTTTCACATTATTTATTCAGCACGATCGCGTGTATAACTGTATATGTACATATTACCTCGGTCTGTATTTTCATTAACCATTGCGTACAAAACCTAGACGCCAAGATTAAATAAGTTACCCGGATGACGCGGAAAATACGTTAGTATGGTGGCAATGTACGAGGGAATAGTCTGTAAAACTATTTGCTCTATTACACGGCAAAGATATTCAAACAGATCTGATAAACTGATTGGTCATTTGCTTCAAGAAATAATTGAATGACGTCACAGTTTAGTAAGCGTCCAATAGCTAAAATCTTGATACAGGCATGGATTTTCCTGCTTTTTATAGGAGTAAGCGATCTGTTTATGAAGATATCAGGGACTGGGATAGACTAACTAACCAAATAGACCAAGAAAGTAACATGCACGTGATTGTATACGTCACCAAGCTCTTATATCTGTAGAGAAGATACTAAACTACAATTTTATCATAATTAAGAGAAATAAAATTCTAAATACACTAGCCGAAAAAGTCCTAAATATTGATGTAAATACAGTGTGAACGTGTAAAAAATCGAAAACTGGGGAAACGGAGTTAAATAATAAAATAACTTTTCAAAATTACGTATTAACCAACCTAGAAAAGTTAGACAAATATTTTTTCCGCTAATAACGACGTCATAGTTATCAATTTCGATAATTACTGTTATTTATAAACGTTCAAGAATGCTGGTAATACAACTACGAATATACTGTTATATGATAAAATGTTTTCGAAAAGGAGCCCGTTGTCCTTATATGTGTTTTTTTGTTGTTATTTATTTCATACTATTTTAGAAATACTACCCATAGTCATATTAGTATTCGTAATATATTTCATTTCCCACATTGTCAAGGTATTAAAAATAAATGAAAAAACGTCTGTTACATTTGCTAATATAATTTAACATATTTAACACCAATTCCAAGGGTCCTCCGTGGCCGAGTGGTCTAAGACGCCGTCTCAAGATCACTTAATGTCTTGAGCTGAGTCATGCTTGCTCAATAAACTTATGTGAGAAAGTTTTCCAGTTACTTGTGGAAGAACGTTGGTCTTTCTCAGACTCATTCTGAGGTTTTCTCCACCAAAGTCCAATAACACCTAATATGCCATATAAGTTACCTGAAATGTGTTGAAACGGGCGTTAAACCCTATAGAAATATTCCAATTACCATATTGGCAAAACCCTGTCTAGTTGTATTGCGTGACGACACCCGACAATTTGACAGATTGTTGCCTGTGTATCATCAATATGAATTGTTTGCAAACATTATTGTGTTAAGCGACCATACATAGAAATGCGCTTATGGTAATGTCTCTTTTTCAGTGTCCTTGTTGCTGCGCATGTTCATTTTGGTACTCAAGTGTGTCTATAAATTTGAACAAAAACTCAAAACAAGATGATGCGGTTTGTTCTTAACTTGGCGAATAAGTCGCATATTGGACCTAGCTATATCTTAACTGGTTACCTGCTGAAAAAAAAAATCTTTTCCATGTTTTAAAGTTTAAATCAGGATCTGCAAACATGAGTAAGCATTTTTCTCCAATCTGTTCAGTGCATGATCGTTGTACGAGGTTCCGCGTGACTGCCTGTTTCATAACTGGTTCCCTGTCTAGTGTTATTTTTAATTGAAAATCGGTATTACTCCTTACCTAAAGTCATAGGGTTTGGCAAAAATACATTTGCCTATTTGGTTGTATTGTTTGAAATGAGTTGCCACAACACGTCAAACACATTGGTGCTCCCATGGTATTCAATGGTGCTGTTAAATCATAGCCTGTTGGGAGTGTTGGAAAATTAATGTTTTAATGAGCATAAACAATTATATGGTAACACTAATCATGTTTAATCTCATAATGTAGATATAACGACGTTGTTTCATGCCATGCCAACAGTAACAACGACCACAATGTCAATAAGGGAAAACAATTCCCCCTTGTTTGTGTAATCCTTGTTATTGGTGTGCACGGCCTGGTTTATGTGTGTATTTGTATTAATTATGCATCATATTGATTTTAACAATGTTTTGTGAATCCGTTACACCGAATAAATCTTTCCATCTGTTTGAGTTATATTTATGTCAGTTGTCAAATCAGTAGTTGTGGTACTGCAATGTGTAAAGTGCTTGTCGATCATGTCAGATGTCGCGGGTTCGATCCCATTTTGATCAATTCGATGTCTTCTTTAGAACAATACTCAGTACTGGTTGGACCTGATGCCTTGTTGAGAGCAATACTCAGTACTGGTTGAACCTGATGCCTTGTTAAGAGCAATACTCAGGACTGGTTGGACCTGATGCCGTGTCTAGATCAATACTCAGTATTGGTTGGACCTGATGCCTTGTTGAGAGCAATACTCAGTAGTGGTTGAACCTGATGCCTTGTTGAGAGCAATATTCAGTACTGTTGGACCTGATGCCTTGTTAAGAGCAATACTCAGTACTGTTGGACCTGATGACTTGTTAAGAGCAATACTCAGTACTGGTTCGACCTGATGCCTTGTTAAGAGCAATACTCAGTACTGTTGGACCTGATGACTTGTTTAGAACAATACTCAGTACTGGTTGGACCTGATGCCTTGTTAAGAGCAATACTCAGGACTGGTTGGACCTGATGCCGTGTCTAGATCAATACTCAGTATTGGTTGGACCTGATGCCTTGTTGAGAGCAATACTCAGTAGTGGTTGAACCTGATGCCTTGTTGAGAGCAATATTCAGTACTGTTGGACCTGATGACTTGTTAAGAGCAATACTCAGTACTGGTTCGACCTGATGCCTTGTTAAGAGCAATACTCAGTACTGTTGGACCTGATGACTTGTTTAGAACAATACTCAGTACTGGTTGGACCTGATGCCTTGTTAAGAGCAATACTCAGGACTGGTTGGACCTGATGCCGTGTTTAGATCAATACTCAGTATTGGTTGGACCTGATGCCTTGTTGAGAGCAATACTCAGTACTGGTTGAACCTGATGCCTTGTTTAGGGCAATACTCAGTACTGGTTGGACCTGATGCCTTGTTAAGAGCAATACTCAGTACTGTTGGACCTGATGACTTGTTAAGAGCAATACTCAGTACTGGTTCGACCTGATGCCTTGTTAAGAGCAATACTCAGTACTGGTTGGACCTGATGCCTTGTTAAGAGCAATACTCAGGACTGGTTGGATCTGATGCCTTGTTAAGAGCAATACTCAGTACTGATTCAACCTGATGCCTTGTTAAAAGCAATACTCAGTACTGGTTCGACCTGATGTCTTGTTAAGAGCAATATTCAGTACTGGTTCGACCTGATGCCTTGTTAAGAGCAATACTCAGTACTGGTTCGACCTGATACCTTGTTAAGAGCAATACTCAGTACTGGTTGTTAAGAGCAATATTCAGGACTGGTTGGACCTGATGCCTTGTTAAGAGCAATACTCAGGACTGGTTGGATCTGATGCCTTGTTAAGAGCAATACTCAGTACTGGTTGTTAAGAGCAATACTCAGTACTGGTTGTTAAGAGCAATACTCAGGACTGGTTGGACCTGATGCCTTGTTAAGAGCAATACTCAGTATTGATTCGACCTGATGCCTTGTTAAGAGCAATATTCAGTACTGGTTGGACTTGATGCCTTGTTAAGAGCAATACTCAGTACTGGTTGGACCTGAAGCCTTGTTAAGAGCAATACTCAGTACTGGTTGGACCTGATGCCTTGTTAAGAGCAATACTCAGTACTGGTTCGATCTGATGCCTTGTTAAGAGCAATACTCAGTACTGGTTGGACCTGATGCCTTGTTAAGAGCAATACTCAGGACTGGTTCGACCTGATGCCTTGTTTAGATCAATACTCAGTACTGGTTGGACCTGATGCCTTGTTAAGAGCAATACTCAGTACTGGTTGGACCTGATGCCTTGTTAAGAGCAATACTCAGTACTGTTGGACCTGATGACTTGTTAAGAGCAATACTCAGTACTGGTTCGACCTGATGCCTTGTTTAGATCAATACTCAGTACTGGTTGGACCTGATGCCTTGTTAAGAGCAATACTCAGTACTGGTTGGACCTGATGCCTTGTTAAGAGCAATACTCAGTACTGTTGGACCTGATGCCTTGTTAAGAGCAATACTCAGTACTGGTTGGACCTGATGCCTTGTTAAGAGCAATACTCAGGACTGGTTGGATCTGATGCCTTGTTAAGAGCAATACTCAGTACTGATTCAACCTGATGCCTTGTTAAAAGCAATACTCAGTACTGGTTCGACCTGATGTCTTGTTAAGAGCAATATTCAGTACTGGTTCGACCTGATGCCTTGTTAAGAGCAATACTCAGTACTGGTTCGACCTGATACCTTGTTAAGAGCAATACTCAGTACTGGTTGTTAAGAGCAATATTCAGGACTGGTTGGACCTGATGCCTTGTTAAGAGCAATACTCAGGACTGGTTGGATCTGATGCCTTGTTAAGAGCAATACTCAGTACTGGTTGTTAAGAGCAATACTCAGGACTGGTTGGACCTGATGCCTTGTTAAGAGCAATACTCAGTATTAATTCGACCTGATGCCTTGTTAAGAGCAATATTCAGTACTGGTTGGACTTGATGCCTTGTTAAGAGCAATACTCAGTACTGGTTGGACCTGAAGCCTTGTTAAGAGCAATACTCAGTACTGGTTGGACCTGATGCCTTGTTAAGAGCAATACTCAGTACTGGTTCGATCTGATGCCTTGTTAAGAGCAATACTCAGTACTGGTTGGACCTGATGCCTTGTTAAGAGCAATACTCAGGACTGGTTCGACCTGATGCCTTGTTAAGAGTAATACTCAGTACTGGGTCGACCTGATGCCTTGTTGAGAACAATTCTCAGTACTATTTCCATCTGCTGCCTTGTAAATACCAATACTCAGTACTGGTTCGACCTGATGCCTTGTTAAAACCAATACTCAGTACTGGTTCGACCTGATGCCTGGTTAGACCGGATGTCTTGTTAAGACCAATTCTCAGTACTGGTTCGACTTGATGCCATGTTAAGATCCAGACTCAGGACTGGTTCGACCTGATGCCTTGTTAAGAACAATAACCGTACTGGTTCCATCTGCTGCCTTGTAAAGACCAATACTCAGTACTTGTTCGACCTCATGCCTTATAAAGACCAATACTCAGTACTGGTTCGATCTGCTGCCTTGTTAAGACCAATACTCAGTACTGTTTCGACCTGCTGGATTGTTAAGACCAATCCTCAGTACTGGTTCGACCTGATGCATTGTTAAGACCAATACTCAGTACTGGTTCCACTTGATGCATTGTTAAGACCAATCCTCAGTACTGGTTCGACCTGCTGCATCGTTAAGACCAATCCTCAGTACTGGTTCGACCTGCTGCCTTGTTAAGACCAATACTCAGTACTGGTTCGACCTGCTGCCTTGTTAAGACCAATACTCAGTAGTGGTTCGACCTGATGAATTGTTAAGACCAATACTAAGTACTGGTTCGAATACTCAGTACTGGTTCCATCTGATGAATTGTTAAGACCAATACTCTGTATTGGTTCGACCTGATGCCTTTTTAAGACCAATACTCAGTACTGGTTCGACCTGATGCCTTGTTAAGACCTGGTCTTAAGTGGGATACACACTCAGTACTGGTTCGACTTGATGCCTTATTCAAAACAATATTCTGTACTGATTCGACCTAGAAAGATGACCCGAAAGTGATTGATATAAGACCCGAGCTAACTTCGCAATCAAGTTAAATAGATAAATATAAACTAAATAATGATATATGGTGACTATTCACATAGAATGGTTTAGATAATAGTTTTATTACAAAACGAATGAATGCACTTTGTACAGAAAGTATACGTTTCCGTTTTCAGGTCATATCAAGGTGCTGTATGCTGGGCTGGTAGGAAACATAGCCCGGTTTATGTATATATCGTGGCTGAAGAATCCATACTGGGTGCTGCCGTTTGAATGTTTGCAAGGTATGTCCAATTGGCAAAGTTGCATTCTATTGTTAGAAGTGTTACTTATTCTATATAATATTTTAATACTACACCAAAACTAAGTATCTTAATGAAAACAAATTCGTATCACTAATTAAATCATTTCGCCAAACAAATTTAAAAAAAAAGACAATTTTAGTAAAAAATATTTTAATCATTATAACCTTTAATTTGAATTAAAATAAACTAGCCATATATATATATTGAGAATGGCAATTTCAAGATAAGTTGATTATATACACGTACCGCAGGTAGACAATAATGTTTAACATCAACGCAACTGTGATGTAAAAATGTCTTGCAATATATACTGTAAAATACATGTTTGACCTTTGACTGTAAACTAATTTCTTGTAAATCGGTTATGAAAAGTATTCTGTATATTATTTAATGCGTGCGTGCGTGCGTGCGTGCGTGCGTGCGTGCGTGCGTGCGTGCGTGCGTGCGTGCGTGCGTGAACGTATCCGGCATTCAATTGCTTTTTTAAAAACTCTAAAACCTCTGTATGAATTATATTAACGACACAAAGAATTTATCTTAACTTTATTCGTTTCGATATGTGAGTGGGAAGTTTTCATTTGTCATAACAGAGTCATTTACCAAAGCAGCAAGTGTCCTCCCACGTGAAGTGGAAACGCATTCATTTCATTTCCCATATGTTACAAACAATATTTGTTTAAAAGGTCACGCAACAAAACAAGTTTTTCGATAAAGTCTAAAAGATGCGTGTCTTTGTATAAAATCGCTCTAAGATTGAACCAAACAATCGTTTAGTAGCAATTCCCCGTGTCATACCATTGGTTTATCCTTCTGATCTTATCATTCTAGAGAGTTTATTCAACTGTTGTTTTCCGTTAATGGTCCGCTACCACTGTTAATACGAACACCCTGATTGCCTGAAAAAATTGTAGAGTTGTTCAAAGCATATATTTTGAGAGTAAGCTTATTTCTAGTTTGATGAAATTGTCAAACTGGAAAATGAACACAATAAATGTATACAGAGGTATTGACCAAATTTTAGAAAAAGCTTTTGATTTAGTTCACCATTGAAACTGTATAAATGCAGTGAAAACACAAAAATGGTTTGAATCTGTATGTAAGGACCTCTCTTGTTTTTTATATTTATAAATGATCTCCCTCTCATTTATGTCAAATACAGATATGTATGCAGATTATACAACAGTATTTGACATAATTAATCAAAGGCTGTTGTACAAAAATATCTCCAATCATCTCCAATCATCTTTAAATATTTAAATGGATGGTGTTTAAACAATAAAATGGTTATAAACACATCAAAAACAAAAGTTCTATTTGTTACTAGACCACAACGGCGTGCAAGGCTTATTGATAAAAAAAAATACCATTAACGTATAATGATATTTCATTAATGTTTACATCTGTTATAAAAATTCTTGAAATGAATATAAATAATAACCTTAAGTGGGATACACACAAGTTCATAAGGAAGAAAAATACAACCTACTTGTGGCTATAATCAAGAATAAAAACCTATATTCCATTAAATTACAGAATTATTGTCTATAAAGCTTATATTCAACCCCATCTAGATTATTGTAACGTAATTTGGGGTTATATAAAAAAGATAAACATCAATTGTCTCCTAATATTGCAAAAGAGTGCGCGCCGCATTATCCCAGGAGATCAATATTCAACATTTGCAGACGCTATGAAGTTAATAAATGCACTTTCCATTTATCAAATAATATTTCTCCAAAAAGCAAAATGTATGTACAGAATTTCAAAAAAACAATGCACCTTCGTGTATAACAGATATGTTTAATACCCATGATAATGTTCGTAGAAATCTACGTTTAAACTTTATCACACTAAAACCCAACACAAACTAGTCAAAGGTAGGTTGTCCTATTCTGAAACTTTAATATGGAACAGTAAACCGCTTAATATCAGAAACTGTACTAACAGTTTTACAACAAATTGTCTTAAATGGTTACACACAGAATGAACTACTTCATATGTCCCGAAGATAATATTTGGTAATAATTAAACAATTAATATCGCAAGTGCTACAAATAAGTCACCACCTCCAATGTACACACATATATTATTAGCTGTAAACAATTATACATGTTGTTGTTGTTGTTGTTGTTGTTGTTGTTGTTGTTGTTGTTGTTGTTGTTGTTGTTGTTGTTGTTGTTGTTGTTGTTGTTGTTGTTGTTGTTGTTGTTGTTGTTGTTGTTGTTGTTGTTGTTGTTGTTGTTGTTGTTGTTGTTGTTGTTGTTGTTGTTGCTTATTTTGTTGTTGTAACAGATGTAGTGATATTCACTTTCTTGATTAATTTTGTACATATATATGTATATATATATATTTTTTTTAATCAAAGAGACTTTCAAATGTTTGCTTAAAAACATAAATAAGTATATATATATATATATGTTGTTATCATATTTCATGTACAATCGATTTGCTTGCAATGCTCAAATGTTTTTATTTTGTTTTTTTCTGTTGTATTTTGTTAATAACAAGTAAATGTATCATTAGAGGGCCCAAGGAAGATTAGTTTCAAACAAATTGGGCTACCCTTTTTTAAATAAAAACTTCCATTCCAAATTCATTGTATTAAGGTAACTATATGGCAAGTAAAATTGGTGACAGTTATTTTTCATGCTCAAAGTGGTACCCACCTTTTTCATTTCAATCTAGGATAGTACTTTAATATGATATAGAATGCTTCGGTTAGCGAATGTTATAACCATTGATAGTAAGTAATGGAAAACGTTGTAAAGTCTATGGAAAACGCAATGGTGGTAGATGACCAAATGAAAAATAAATCACTTTTCGCAAATATGGTGTCACGGGTAACGTCTGTCAGGAGTGAGTCTTAAAGGAAAAGGAAATTATTTTCAGTAACAGAAAACAGCTGAATATTAGTATGACATTTCATTATCACATTTATAGAGGATCTTACATGAGTACTTAATTTTCATTGAATTTTTTAAACGAATTGGAAAAAAAATATATTACGGGAGGCTCTGCCGAGCAATATATTATTTTTCCCAGCGAGTTTAATAAATTCAATTATAATTTCACTCAAAATTGTTTTATTTACATATGTATATTATGCAAATATGGAAATAAAAAAAAACATTTTTTTATATTTTGGAATTGGACATCACTTTCATAAATCCTTGAACGTAATCATGTTTCGCAGATTGTTTGTCATTTGTGATAGAAAATATTAAAAATATTTCAATTTCGTTAGTGTTAATTAATTCTATATAAAAACAGAAGTTACAGAGATATCTTTTTTTTTTATTTAGTGATTTTTACTCATATTTCTAAAACTAGAGTGATATCTCTAGTTTTTTTTAAAAAAATGTTCAATATTTCTTAAATATAACATTTTTGAGATGGAAATACGTAACACAGATTTCAATACGGTTATACCTTCGTGTGTGTAAAGATGTATTTAATGTGTGAGCAGTGAAAGTACTGAAATTAATTTTGCCACGCTTCCCTTAAAGGGTATATATCAGGATTTTTCAAAATTTTAAAATTGGCTTAAATATTTTTTAATAATATGGCATGCCTGTGTATACTCACTGTCCCGTAGTTGCCAGAGCAATATCTATATAAACATACCAAAATAATATATGGAAAAGGGATTTTCTAACTTAGGCTACGCGCCTAGGTTGGATAAAATAGATTTCCCGCTGGCGACGTATTTTGTGACGTATTATATGAGTCGCGTGGTTTCATTTTGATTCCAGTTTGATTCGTTATACAGGGTTACACGTAGTAAACATGGTTTCATCTTAAAAATAGTCTAAATGACGATGCAAAGGTCGTCAAACAGTATTTAAGTGTTATCTATGAATTGGGGTTTCATTTCAAGTTTACCACTCCAATTACATATCGATATTGTCACCTTTTGGTTTGACATACTAAACCATTCAGTCTATATGTGTTAATGATAATGAGATACTTTTTATCTATTCTGGTAATTATTTTTAAAACATTTACAGTATTTTATCCTGATACACTCCCTTTAAAACTAATATGTAATTATAGACAAATATATATCTAAGCTATGACGCTTAGTCACGAAATCAAACAAATAAATGTCATATAAAATAGAGATCGCAGTCGTTTAGACAATTCGTGACAATCTAATCTGGACAAAAATAGAACGTGAAATCTCCTCAATTTACTTTACTTTTGCTTTTAGCTCATTAACAATACCCTGGTAAAAGCAATATCTGTTTTAATGAAGATAATCTATCTCGCATTTATTATCTTTTACTTGGTTAACACAATATTTTTTTAACAAACACAAAATGTATACTATACAAAAGCGTATATACATTGTATGTTCATAAAAATTAACAAACAATTATAAGAATAGACTTTTTAACAAAAACTGTTTTTGATGATATAGAGATCTCTATCGAGGATCTTACATGGGTACTCATTTATTATTGAATTTATAAAGCGAGTTTGAAAACATATACTATGCGAGGCTCTGTCGAGAAATATACCATTGTCCCAACGAGTTTGATGAATTCAGTAATAAATGAACACGAATGTAAGATTCGTTTTATCACATAACTCGGAAAAGTTTACGTTTACCATTTTTTTAACATATCTTCTCCATAAGGAACGAGAACAAAATATTTGGTTTCGTGAGTCATCGTGTGACGTAACGTCTCAGAATAACGTCATTTAACCAAGTCAAATCTACGTAATTTATATATTCGAGCAAGTCAAAAATAAATTCGGCAATTTACGGACGAGAGCCTAGTTATACGGAAAACACCGAGCGATTAATCGGAAGTAATATAAGATTAGATTTATACAAAATTATGTCATGGGTTTATTACACCCCCGCACCGTAAATTATGTGATAAATATAAATAATACATAGTAAGTGCAAATGAAGAGTTTGATTTTAAAACTTGCATTGATACATAAATCCAGATAAATTCAGTAAAAGCCATGACATGTCCTTGAAATTTATAGTTTAGAATATCATATCTACAAACCATTCAATAAATACAAGTATTTTACTAAAATGAAGATAAAGATGATTCCTATATGATTAAATTACACCTCGGTCCTCTGAATTACTGTAGTTCCATTTTTATTCGATTTCTGAAGGTGTTGTTCGATCCCCGGCTTCGGCAGTCGAACATCATAATACTGGTTGCATATGTCACCAAGTAGCTGAAGGTTGGTTTAAACGCTGGTCAGTCAACTGTCAGAATAACACAACTGGCTTTGTTATAAGTAGTCCAGGGATATCAAACAGAAATGTATATTGGAAGACGTATGCAAACAAATAACTTATATTAAAAAATATTTGCAAGTGGTTGACTGCAGTCGATGGTATCTCCAGACATGAAAGTATGCACAAATCATACTTACTAAGACAAATATTATACGCAAATTGTGGTCAATAAAGACAGAAATAGATGAATGTGAAGTTGTAAAGACGCACAGTTCTCGTTCAGTTCATGTGATCTCAAGATTGCAACAATAAAGAAGATCAATGAAGAAGATTAGAATATATATTATCAATATGTAGAGTTGCTCGCAGCTCTGTTATCTTAACGCTCGGTAAGGTGAAATATTTGTTTGTTCACTGTCTTTGAAATTGATTTTTTCCTATCAAGTACAACGGGTTAAAGTAGCAGAATTGCATTTGCTTATGATTGCCAGTAAAGTGTTACGCTGAATGTAATCAATATCAATAAAACACAATTCAAAAATTCCTGTTAACACTGTGTTTAGCTAACGAGGCTCCGTACGTTTTCCTTAATGATACTATATTGTGTAGTTTTATGACTTTGGACAATGAAAGCACGAGATCACTTTGTATAATCGTGCTTTTGCTAAGTATACAATGACTAGATGATTCTGCTATCATATTATAAACTATCTTTAATGCGGTAGGTTCCATCTAAAAATGGAATGACGTAGTTTCACCAATAGTGTATTAGATTTAGAAAACGTTATTTTTTATTTACAGGTTTAACCCATGCTGCCGTTTGGGCAACTACATGTTCATATGTGATGCAGACCGTCCCGCTTGGTCTTCGTTCATCTGCCCAGGGTATACTACAGGGTATTCACCACGGACTGGGTCGCGGGTGTGGCGCCGTCTTTGGTGGTATCTTGGTCTACTATCTAAGTAAGTCCATAACTGCTAGAAGCTTTGTCCATATGGATTGAACGAAAAAAAGCAACAAGAGTTTTTAAAGGTTATATATATGCATGTAATTATGTGATGTTTCTTTTTACATATAATGTAAATCAGTATTTCAATTAATAGATTATGACGAAATTTCCATTCAAGCTAATCGAAGTAGATATTACCGCTTTGAAGTTCTTTTTTCTCTCATGTTTTGCATTTTTATTATTTTGCTATAGAGTCGTAACGTTAATGTCAAAAGAAGGTCATTCCAAAGGTCATAATCTAATTATTAAAAATCATTAACCTTCAGAATCAGGTATATTTTCCAAATAAACAAGTATATGTTCTCTATGGTATAATTATGTTATTGTTTATGAAGCTGACAATTTATCATTTGTAGAGGATAATATAAACTCTTTCTAAAGATATTTTATCATTGATTTGATAAAAAGTTCTTCCAAGGCCAAGTGGACAAAATTATATGATAAATTGCTGAAATAGCTAAATAACAAACGCCTCTTACAACGTGTTTCGACTTAATTTTGTTTTCATCGGGTGAAAATTATTTTGAAATAACAATGTTTTGACTTTATATTGCATAACATTATCATATGACATTCCATTTTGGCGTATTTAACGTTACGGTATGTCGTTACGTTTTGGCGTACTAATTTTGTCAAAATATATGCGTGAAATACATTAAACAGTTAAAACAAAGGCTTTATGATGGTTAATAGCAGAACAGTGTCACATTGATACTAAATTGTTAGGGTAGACAGCTAAAATGGCAAAACATGCAAACATATGGAATATTAGGTTTAGTTCCATTTTCTACAAGAGTTATAAGACGAGTCTTAGAAAACGCAACAAGGTTTAGCCGAGAAATTACTGCATTTTTTTGTATTGAACCAAATACATTTTATAGGAAACGCACACATATTGAATTATTCATTTTAATTAAAAAACAATCGTTGGGCAGGATCTTTCTCATTTATTGAAATATCTAAATATTTCAAATAACAGTCAATTCCAGTACCTGGCAATACATTTGAATTATTATTTCAAATAATGCCTGCCGTTTGGATAAAATACACGTGTTTACTCAAATTTGATCTGATTAATGTCCATGTATGTATAAAAATATGCCTTCATCTTTACAGCTCATCATATTACATATCCAAGACTCTTCCCAGCCTTCCTAATGTGCAAACTTATACATACATTCGCCCAGTTAGATAACAGTCTGCGTTAAAGAACCTAATAAAGCCAAAACGATTTATCACTTCAAAAAAAAAAATTAAAAGCTAAAATAAACTATCGATTGCATCTAGTAATCTGTCTTAGTGTCGTCTACGAAGTATTATATTCAAACAATCAGACTGAACATGCAAAATATAAATAAATCATCCAATTTTTATGGCATATGGTTATTTATGAAATGTTACTGAAATGATGGCAATGAATAACGTGTCCAAGATACTTTGACATTTTCCGAAATTGGTCTTACATCGTTATAAAAGTGGTCTATGATAATAATATGTGTACACATTTATGACAAATGACACAGAGAAATAAACAAATAACACGATTAATAGAGTTTTACTGACCGTGCAATGAATTAATATTAGTTCTTCTCTGTAGATCACCGACGGCATCATGTTGCTGAACGTTTCACGACGGTAACCCCTACTATCTTAATTCTTCATTTATCCGGTGGTGGTTTTGCTATCGATCTTCAGAGGTTTTCATTCACTTCTTTTATGAGCTTCTGGTGGAGGTTTGATTTAAGCTATACTAAGGCGGAATCCTTGTAATTTTGTATTTTGTCGATGAAGGTTTAACCTGACCATTGAAAAGTGTATATCTCTGGTGGTCAGTTTTCTGTTGACCATTTAATTGCGGTATACCTAGTTGTTATTTCTTTTGTATCTATCCGATGGTGTGTTTCTATTGACCATTCCAGTGCGGTAACTCCAGTTGTTACTCCTTCTGTATCTCTCCGGTAATGGTTTTTCTATTGACCTTTCCGTTATGGTAACCCTAGTTGTTACTTCTCTATTTCTCCAGTGGTGGGTTTTCTATTGACATTTACAGTGTGGTTACCTTAGTTGATACTTCGTCTGTATCTCTCTGTTAACGGGTTTTCTATTGACCATTCCACTGCCGTAACCCTAGTTGATTCTTCGTCTGTATCTCTCTGTTGATAGGTTTTCTATTGACCATTCCAGTGCGGTAGCCCTAGTTGATACTTCTTCTATATCTCTCTGTTGATAGGTTTTCTATTGACCATGCCAGTGTGGTAAACCCAGTTCAAATTCTTATCTATCTTTCCGGTGACGGGTTTTCTATTGACCATTCCAGTGTGGTAAACCCAGTTCAAATTCTTCTCTATCTCTCCGGTGACGGGTTTTCTTTTGACCATGACAGTGCGTTGCCCCAGCTTCACTTCGTCTGTATCTCTCCGATGGCGGGTTTTCTATTGACCATTCCAGTGCGGTAGCCCTAGTTGATACTTCTTCTATATCTTTCTGTTGATAGGTTTTCTATTGACCATTCCACTGCGGTAACCCTAGTTGATACTTCATCTATATCTCTCTGTTGATAGGTTTTCTATTGACCATTCCAGTGCGGTAACCCTAGTTGATACTTCTTCTATATCTCTCTGTTGACAGGTTTTCTATTGACCATTCCAGTGCGGTAGCCCTAGTTGATACTTCTTCTATATCTTTTTGTTGATAGGTTTTCTATTGACCATTCCAGTGCGGTAGCCCTAGTTGATACTTCTTCTATATCTCTCTGTTGATAGGTTTTCTATTGACCATTCCAGTGCGGTAGCCCTAGTTGATACTTCTTCTATATCTCTCTGTTGATAGGTTTTCTATTGACCATTCCAGTGCGGTAGCCCTAGTTGATACTTCTTCTATATCTCTCTGTTGATAGGTTTTCTATTGACCATTCCAGTGTGGTAGCCCTAGTTGATACTTCATCTATATCTCTCTGTTGATAGGTTTTCTATTGACCATTCCAGTGTGGTAGCCCTAGTTGATACTTCATCTATATCTCTCTGTTGATAGGTTTTCTATTGACCATTCCAGTGTGGTGAACCCAGTTCCACTTCTTTTCTATCTCTCCGGTGGCGGGTTTTTTATTGACCATGACAGTGCGGTAACCCCAATTGTTATTTCTTCTGTATTTATCCGATGGTATGTCTCTATTGACCATTCAAATGGGTATCCCTAGTTGTTATTTCTTCTGTATCTATCCGATGGTGTGTTTCTATTGACCATTCAAATGCGGTATCCCTAGTTGTTATTTCTTCTGTATCTATGGTGTGTTTCTATTGACCATTCCAGTGCGGTAACTCCAGTTGTTACTCCTTCTGTATCTCTCCAATGGTGGGCTTTCTATTAACCATTCCAGTGCGGTAACCTTAGTTGTTACTTTGTCTGTATCTCTCCGGTAATGGACCATTCCGTATTGACCATATTTACCATTCTGGTATGGTAACCCTAGTTGTAACTTCTCTATTTTTCCAGTGGTGGGTTTTCTATTGGCATTTACAGTGTGGTTACCTTAGTTGATACTTCGTCTGTATCTCTCTGTTATCTTTCCGGTAATGGGCTTTCTATTGATCATTCATGTATGGTAACCCCAGTTTCACTTCTTCTGTACCTCACCGGTGGTGCTTTTTCTAAACTTAGTTTCCTTCGTTAATCCTTCAGTACATTATGTTATATGTGTTGTTTCGTTGTGCTGTGTATCCAAAAGACATGTCTTTTTGTTTCTATTTAATGTTTATTAATAAGAAAATGTTTACTTGTGGTGACAGTTTAGTTTCAATAGATACTTAAAAGGCGTGCATTCATCTATTAGTTTTTATTTTATCTAAATAGGATCAAAAAACTACACCAATTGTTTGGTTTTGAATTACTTTAAAGATCTGATCTGTTTCTATGTTCTTATAATAATATTCGACAGCATTTATATTAACGAGAACACAGTATCCGTGAAGCATGTAATAAAATTCTGTATCCGTTTTTTTTTTCTACAGAAAGTGACGTCACGTTCCGTGTCTATGGTGTGTCGTGTATATTTGTTCTGGCTGGATTTTTTGGCGTGAATTATTACTTAAAACGCCAAGGTATAACAGTGGAAAGTCACGTGCCACATTCAACGCTAGAGGAAGATCCACAGATGCACTTTGACCCTCACGGAGTACCATCCGGCTTAGTGCGTGACCTCTCTAACAGTAAACTGAAACAACAAGAGGGTATGTTGATTTAGACACTATTTATCAAAGCGACACAGGGTTATATTGACATTGAATATACACATGTTCACACATCAAACCAACCTTAACGATGCAAGTACAATCACGTTGATAATGTGTATCTCTTCATGAAACATCCTACTGAAATCATTACAATATTTGTACATATAAAACTAGTGGCGGCAGAACAGTTTTGAAAATATGAGTACAAAATTCAATTTAACGTTCCTTATTTTATAGTTTACCGATAGTAACATGTTGATGAAGATAGAGTTACATTATAACACAAATGTGGGAAATAAGATGCTGCTCAAACATATTTCCTTACCAAGATGGACACGATAGTCCAAGGAGATCGTATAAGTACTGAATTGTTTTCATATCATATTTGCATAATATATTATATTTTACTTATTTTAGAAATAGTGTTAAGTAAAAGTCAATCACAAATGTAGTGTGCCACTTTAAGCATAATAGTATCAAATAGTAGATATAAAAGCGACTTATCAATGTTTATAGTTAGAAAAAGGAATTAACAGTAAACTATATTATAAACACAAAACATAGCAGGGGTGTTAGCGGTAAAGGTTCAACACAAGCTTAAGAATAGACGCTGTAAACGTTGGTTGTAGTAATACTAGCACTATTTCAAATAAAAATGGCGATACAACGTTAAAGTAAGTGGTATCTACTTGCACTTAAACTAACAGTGACACCAGTTGGTGCAGTGAAAAAATATAGAGTAGCTTAAACGAGTGCTCAAAGAGTTTTATAAATCAAACCATAAATGAGAAAGAATGTAAAAAAAGAATGGTACATTTACCATTTATGTATCAGGTCATTTCTCTAAGAAAGAGGGGAAAAAAACAATTTTCTGTAAATAACAGTTGGTATATATCAAATTTCGTCAGTCATTATATGACGTAACGTCTCAAAATGACATCATTTTACCGTGACAAATCGACGTTTAGAGGTCCTGGCAAATCCGCAAGTGACAATAGTAGCATTACAATAGTGTTGTTTTGTTATTTTCCTGGTGAAGGCATAAGTCAAAAACAGAGTTAAAATATACATTATTATGTGTTGTCATTTTTGTGTATAACAAATTGCTTCAAAACTATAATTCCGCGCCCGAATAGCTCAGTCGGTTACACGTCTGACTATCAATCCAGGGGTCGTGAGTTCAAAACCCGCCCGGCAACAGTCTCCGTGATGATTGATATACGACAATGTGTCTCATTTTCATTCGTCTCTCACTGCTGACGCAAATGAGAAAGTTATCATTTACTGGCGGAGATGGGGTGTGCTAGAGTACTGGTTTACCTTTCAGGATCCCAGGAAAGGTTAACTGATCGTCTGTTAGCCCTCGATGGCATAAAAATGACGCTAAATATCCAATCAATCTATTTTCGTTTAGTCAAATGTGTGTAGTTTGAACATAATATCATACTGTACTGAGTAAACGTGAGTAAACATTATTATGGTAAGACAACAAATATCTGTAGTTTGAACATAATATCATATTGTACTGAGTAAACGTGAGTAAACATCATAATAGTAAGACAACAAATGTCTGTAGTTTGAACATAATATCGTATTGTACTGAGTAAACGTGAGTAAACATTATAATGGCAAGACAACAAATGTGTGTAGTTTGAACATAATATCATATTTTACTCAGTAAACGTGAGTAAACATTATAATGGCAAGACAACAAATATCTGTAGTTTGAACATAATATCATATTGTACTTTGTAAACGTGAGTAAACATTATAATGGCAAGACAACAAATGTCTGTAGTTTGAACATAATATCATATTATACTGAGTAAACGTGAGTAAACATTATTATGGTAAGACAACAAATATCTGTAGTTTGAACATATCTTATTGTACTGAGTAAACGTGAGTGAACATTATTATGGCAAGACAACAACTGTCTGTAGTTTGAACATAATATCATATTTTACTGAGTAAACGTGAGTAAACATTATAATGGCAAGACAACAAATGTGTGTAGTTTGAACATAATATCATATTATACTGAGTAAACGTGAGTAAACATTATTATGGTAGGACAACAAATGTCTGTAGTTTGAACGTTATATCATATTGTACTGAGTAAACGTGAGTAAACATTATTATGGCAAGACAAAACAGGGTGTTGTTGTTTTTTAAATCAAAGACAGCTTACATACATTGACATTAATGCTACTGATATCATACCAGAGTGGTGTGAAGCTTCCCCAGGTGTAAAACATACACTAGAGGACGTAACAAAGAGCAGGGTGGTTAAACTTGTATTGTGTATCTATATTCTAGAACCAGTTACTAGTTATGGGGCGACGCTTGGAACAGACAGTGCAAGAAAGAACCTTGAAAAGGCTTTTAACGGTATGTGTAGTAATATAATAAGTCTAAATTGATCAAATGATAAATCTTACAACTATATCAATTATCAAATTTTAAGGAATACACTTAATAATCTTGTCTGATGTTTTTTGTTTAAAGACTCATATTTTTTTCGCCGTTATTTCTGCGTTTTCATGACGTTTTGGGAAACGGTTGTTTTTATAAACACCACACTCGCAATGTTAGCCTCATTGAAATTAACAAAATGTCTTGTGTACTATTTCCTTTGTCTGTATGTACATTTTAAGCTCGCAAGTTGGTGATAATAGATATACCATTCATTTAAAACAATATTTATATTTCATGTGAAAAGCAGCCCCTACAGAAGAGAAACAAGCACCTGCATATCAACCACAAGATGATGATTTTAACCCACGTGGTGACAGCTACGGTACACACGAAAGTACATTTAATGCGCATGACAATATTGATACTAATCAGAGGGGATTTGCTGGGAAACAACAAGAACAACATCAGAATCAACAACAACAGCAACAACATCAACAACAACAACAAAACAACGGCCAAGCTAGGGAAAGTAAGAGAACGGCACGTGAATCGGTTGATAGATCACGCGATGATTATAACCAACGTTCAAGCTCTAGGTCAAACAGAGAAGGATCTAGTCAAGGATACGATCAGCAAGGAGGCTATGATCAACAGGACGCTCCACGTGACACACGTCGCGATGGATCGCAGGAATATCGGGATGCCTCTCGTCGCCGCGCAAGTGACGAATCTCCTCGACGTCATAGTATGGACCATAGCGACGGTCGCGAACCAAAAAGGGAGAGGCGCAGACGACAAAGCGGTGACATCGAGGGATTACGAGAAAGAGAAGATATGTTGGCACAACGTGAAGAACGCGAAAAACGAGAGAGTAGGCGACACCATGGCGACAGGCATGACAGCCGACAAGGGGATGAATCTCGTGGCCACAAACGACAACACAAGAAGAGAAGGTCCATAGAGGGCGGTAGCCAATTTCAAGATGTAAGTTGCTATTCTCAGTTGTTAGTGTTTTTCATAATTGACCCTTATTGTATTCCCTGTTTGTCTTACCTTGAAATTAACAAGCTGTTGTGCATTTGCAACTGATGGTTTTATTATCTCAAGTGTTTTGTTTTATAACTACATGTATAATGTTCAATTCAAGTAGAAATTAACTTAGTCTTGCCTCCTTTGGGCAAATAAAAGCTTCGTGATTTCGCTGTTTTGATATAAAGTATCAACATTGTAAAGTATTTAAACACTTACATATATGTGACTTTTAAATAAAAGTGACCACAAGAATTGCCATTATTCCAACCTACAAATTGTATTCCATCGAACTTAAAGGATCACCAATACCATACCTTCAAAAACATTAACAACTGTTTTATCGCAATAACCTTAAAGACATGGTCATGTTGGCATTGCTATTTTTCAGCACGATCCCAATCCTCGAGAGCAGATCGTGTTTGAGAAGTTGCCGGACCTGACTACCCGCTATCAAAACCCTCGAGGTGATGATTCATACAGACAATATTGACACTCCGCACACCACGAGTTTCAGTCACCCTAGAAACGTAGTGTAAACATAAACCACGTGCAGTATTGTTTATGAAGAACATGTTGATGGCATTGTATACATACATGAGTGCTGACACAAGATGTCGCCACGTGAGGAGTTCAAATCAAGGATGAAGATTCATTCTATGAATAACTAAGAAAATATTCAAAATCGGAATTATTTAAATTGAGCTTACTACATGTAATGAACATCTTATTTTAAGTGTAAGTTGACATAGGTAAACTGTTAAGCCAATATTTAGGACAATGGTTGATAGTTCTTAGTATTTTCGTGGTGTATTTTTGTTGGTTTTGTAAACTCTTAACTAACAAAAGGTAGTGTATGTAGAAAATAGTATACCAATTTCCAGTAGCTCATTTTAATAACGAAATAGGAATATATTCAATTTCAACTTTTTAAATCAATTTCAATATTTATTAAAGAACCTTTTAGCTAGACAAAATTTAAATTGATTTATATGTCTGTACAAATGTTTATCGCCATAAGCTGGTATAAGAATCAAGATTTGCTAATATCAACTTTTCAATCAATACTGTCTAATAGGTAGTTATAATTCAAAAAATGTTGTACAAGTCTATGAGGGAAGTTTAAAATCCGTTGAAAATACATACAATTTTGGGAAGAAAATCCTTTAACATAACGTAGAAAAAGTGTACAAACGTAAATTTGCATTGACGTTAAAATGCTGTTTAACTTCACAACACCCTGTTTTATAAGAACAAAATCGTTTATACACATATATCATCAGTCTCTCTAAAAGTAGTTTTAAATTCATCCTAAGTTAATCGAAAAATAATTATCATATAGTTTATTTTTCACGAAATATGGATAACTTAAAAATAACCAAGAAAATATGGTTTTATAAGCAATCAAGTTTGTGATGTGGACAAATTTGCGAAGTGTTATAATATGTATTGCTATTCAAGGTTTAAGGAAATGTTGCCAAAATGAAACATGGATGTTTAGGTGTTACATAACAGAAATATTGACGTTAAACATATTAGAATAGTCCGATGTTGTATTACACTGAGTTTTATTGACAATTCCTTTCAAATGAGAGAAACATTGATCAACAACATAAACTTTCAAATTTAGTGTTATGTTGGTTTAATAAAAATCAAAGTGTTTGTTCCTTTTTCTTTATGTTTTTTTGCAACATATGCTTTTGGTGGACATGTCCTTTAAATGTCACGTCCACAGTCGGTTATATGTTTTAATATTTATTTAAAGTCGTTACATCGTCATATACAATCGTATTTACATCTTTTACATATGCATATATGCACGTATACTGAACGGAACAGCTAACCCGCCGCCTGACGTTTTATGTAGTTTCTTAAATAGTATCAAAGCATGTGCAAAATCAGCATTTCGTGCCAAATAGATGCGCACGAGGAATTGTATAGAATTTTGTAATCTGCTTATGTAAAATCAATACATAATTTTCAGTTAATGTCGCATACAAATTTTAATAATGCTCCTTAATATTTTGGCGAAATACAAATGTGACGGGTTAGCTGTTCCGTTCAGCACATATGTATATATAAAATATCAGATATATTTAAGGTACATGTCCCCTCATATCGCACAACAGCTATATGTCATGTTTACCGCATCATATCATCATTCCGAGTGAATTGCAATACTCGTACTGTGTCTATTGCTTTAAGTTTGTTGGTAATATGCTATGAGTTTTTTTATAATTAAGTTTTCCTAGTTCAACCTAAACGTAATTTGTTACAATTTTACAACACTTATTTACACCCTACATTTCTTTTAAACATGTCTTACCTTTTTAACCAACATGGTCTCTAATATATAAAAGATCTTAAAAGACATTTTAACTCATTTTTATTTAATGCAGAATAAATTTCTTGTTAAAAAAATGTAGTTAAAATGTTCATTTTCATTTTTATAATATTTTTCACCAATATATTGAAAACATTTGTGACTTGCGCACTCATGTTGTCATCATCATGTCACGTTTTACTTTTAGATATCCATGTATAAATACATTGGACAGTCAAATTTGTTTAAAACTTTGCGTCGGCCTCTGCAAGCAGTCACCTGTATTCAGTAGTTACTGCAATGTCATTTGAGCATTGTTTGCGATATATCTTCGAGTACTGAGTCATTGTTTCTGTAATTCTCAGCACTTCAGGACCCAGATTTAAGATTTTTGATAACGCCAAAATTATAAGTGATTTAATAATCAGAGTAGGTATATAATAGAGAAGAATGAAGCCTTGCATGCTTGTCAATAAATATACACACACCCTCTCCAGTTTTGTTATACGTTGTTTTAAATGATGACTTATTAAATATGAAAAATGGTCGTTAAAGCGTTATTGAAAGATAAATATTAATTGGGCAAGGAGTAACTGTGTTGTCTTATGACACAAAGAATTTAACCCTTAACTTCATATAGACGCCTTTGGACACCTCTTATATAGACGCCGTTGGACACCTAATATAGACGGCTTTTGAATTATTGGGTGAACTATGTTTAAATTAACTGACAGAGTGGAAAACAGTGCAAGAAGTGTTCAGATTTACGAGCAATCTGTACTCTTCCAGCACTGTTTTCAAAGGCCTTCTGTGATTGGTCCGGGAAAACGCGTATCTATGGAGTAAAGAATTTAAAGAAAAACATATCATGGATATAAGCTGTTATCGAGGTGATTCGGAGTATACGATAATGGTGTGAATGCCTTTTAAAGGAAATTTTTCTACCAATTTTAGAGTTTTTATATGAACACTTGTCTCTGTAAGCATCTAAACGGATGAGGGTGTAGTTTTCTGTTTTCATATTGCTTGTTTTTTTGTTGTTTTCTTTTTTTCTAAATGTATTTTTATGTTCCCTGGTGTGTGTAACTATGATGACCCACTCGTTATTAACTTAATAACATTTGTATCGGCTTATCCGATAGATATCGATACATACATGTATATTGATAAGTCCTGACTTTAATGGTACTTGTATATTATAAAAAGGAATGGAGAGCGAAATGATATATACTGAACGACAAAACCAAAAACATATTTCCAAGGGACACAACGCCATACCAAGTCCGTAGTGGGACATAATATCGACCAATTATTTACTCTTGGACGGAAAAACTACGTGCAAAATGTTTCATATGCACACGTTGTTAATAATCTGACACAATCATTTAGTTAAATAATTGATATTGTTCGTAAGCATTTAAGTGAGTCATTTCAATTTTGAACTTTTAACTTTGTGATTGTGTATACCGTATACTGCCCTACAGTAAATAATCGGTCGATATAACTTCCCTCCATGGACTTGATATGGTTGTATTGCCCTTAGAAATATGTTGGGGATATCGTTCAGTATAGAATCAAAAGGAAAAAAACAACAAAAAACAGATAGGTTTATCAAAATGATTCTATATTTAATAAAAATACCATATGTTATTATATGTTATCTATAAATTTCTGCAATTCATACAAAAATCGTTTCTGTCACTTTAAGTAACTTTTTTTCAGACTATAACACTTGTTGCAAGTTTTAATCATTCGTTGTTGAAAATTGTGGCTGATCTGTGTCACCATACCGCTTGCAGTTGATATTGGACGTTTTACAAACGGAAAGATTTTATACAGGAAATGTGTTGGCGGATGGACGCTTGCTGTTATATGAATGTCATATTATTAATGTTATGTTTTTGTGTGTTATATATATATATATAACATGATGTTGCTCTTGTACATATTTGTTAGTTAAATGTTATTTTTTGGACACAGCTATAGGGTTTGTTTTGTCTAAAAAACGAGCATTGTAGTAGGTAGTCATAGCAACCAATCGTTAGTGTTAATGTAATATTGGAATATTAGACAGTAAAATTAAACATAAATTGAAATGTCAGTTTTTTTTCTATCATTGACAAATTACATTAAATGTTCGGTTTTCGTCATTGAGTGATTTCTCTTGTTGAACTTTTGTACCTCCGTGACGGCTGTGTACTTTGCATTTTTAGTTGACCTGGTTATAATGATTATATGTTGCTGTATTTTTTTAGCTTCGCTTTCAACATCTTTCAGTTTTTAGTCATATCCCAACGGTGTTTACAATATTCCACGCTGGAGTATCACATGGTATGCATTTTTTTTCATTTTTTCGAAGCTACCCCCAAAAAAGAAATTTCACAGGCGTCAATATTGAGTGTATTTATCTAGGCGAATGGTTCATAAACTCGTTATTGACGCCTGTGAATTTTCACTTTTGTGGATAGCTTAAAGAAATGGTGGAAAAATCAAAAAAAAAATGAGTCTCAGTCAAGTAGTTTTGACAGTAAAGACAGAGATGTCACTCAAAACAAAACGTTGATATTTTTAAAGTAATTATTCATATCACTTAAAGTTATGCTAAATAGAAAACGTTGAGATTTTTAAATAATTATTCGTATCACATAAAGTTATGCTAAACAGAAAACGTTGAGATTTTCAAATAATTATTCGTATTACATTAAGTTATGCTAAACAGAAAACGTTGAGATTTTTTAATAATTATTCGTATCACATAAAGTTATGCTAAACAGAAAACGTTGAGATTTTTAAATAATTATTCGTATTACATAAAGTTATGCTAAACAGAAAACGTTGAGATTTTTAAATAATTATTCGTATTACATAAAGTTATGCTAAACAGAAAACGTTGAGATTTTTTAATAATTATTCGTATTACATAAAGTTATGCTAAACAGAAAACGTTGAGATTTTTAAATAATTATTCGTATCACATAAAGTTATGCTAAATAGAAAACGTTGAGATTTTTAAATAATTAAAATCAAAAAAAATTTGAGTCTCAGTCATGTATTTTTGACAGTTAAGACAGAGGTGGCACTCTTAACTTATATAAACTTTCTTTGAAATCGGAGGATATTTTTTACACTAAAACTACCTTCTATGTAAGTTGTGCGTTTTCTGTCCCTGAGTGCACTGTAGAAATAGTGTAGAACTAATATTAAGGATATAACAGATATAATACATTAAAGTTATCCCGAGCTTAAGTTGATGTCTCTTAAAAATAAGAAGTACTTAAAGCAGAGCTTTAATATATATTCAATACTCCTTCCTAGTTTGATTGGTATTATTGTAACGTTAGCCAAAACAATGATATATACAATGTCTACAATATATTGTTCATTTGTTTCTGTTTAAAATATATATAAAAAAAGAAATTTGAGTTATAAAAAATAGCCCGTCTCGCGTTTGATCATTTTGGCGTTGATCAACACTTCAAAGCTTGATTGCGACGGTATAAGCACGGCTGTGTAGTTGGCATAAAGTCCGGCCAAAACAACACTCAGTACTTTTTCTACCCAGGAGGTGGACTCAAGAGCGGTTCAAGTCAGCTCTGAGCTTTCTTCGCAATCGAGCTAAAGTAGATTAGCATTTTAAGCTAATCACCGGACTAGTATTAGAATAATGTCATTAGGCTATGCCATGGTATGTAAATAATTTCACAATTAAAAAATATTTATAATACAATTCTATTTATCACAGATAGTGAAAGTTATCACGTAAACCAACTAAACAAAATAAATTACTTTAAAATCTGTAGTTTATAACAGTACATAAACCGTTAGTATAGCGGTGAGAATTTTTAAATAAGTATTCATATCTCATAAAGTTATGCTAAACAGAACAGAAAACGTTGATGTTTGTAAATAATTATTTATATCACATAAAGTTATGCTAAACAGAAAAAGTTGAGATTTGTAAATGATTATTGTATTACATAAAGTTATGCTATACAGAAAACGTTGAGATTTTTTAAATAAGTATTTATATCACATAAAGTGATGCTAAACAGAAAACGTTGAGATTTTTAGATAATTATTTATATCACATAAAGTAATGCTAAACAGAAAACGTTGAGGTTTTAAATAATTATTTATATCACATAAAGTTATGCTAAACAGAAAACGTTGAGATTTTTAGATAATTATTTATATCACATAAAGTAATGCTAAACAGAAAACGTTGAGATTTTTAAATAAGTATTTATATCACATAAAGTTATGCTAAACAGAAAACGTTGAGATTTTTAGATAATTATTTATATCACATAAAGTAATGCTAAACAGAAAACGTTGAGGTTTTAAATAATTATTTATATCACATAAAGTTATGCTAAACAGAAAACGTTGAGATTTGTAAATGATTATTCGTATTACATAAAGTAATGCTAAACAGGCAACGTTGAGATTTTTTAATAATTATTCGTATAAATAAAGTGATGCTAAACATAAAACGTTAAGATTTTTAGATAATTATTTTATATCACATAAAGTAATGCTAAACAGAAAACGTTGAGGTTTTAAATAATTATTTATATCACATAAAGTTATGCTAAACAGAAAACGTTGATATTTTAAAATAATTATTCATATCGTATAAAGTAATGCTAAACAGAAAACGTTGATATTTTAAAATTATTATTCATATCGTATAAAGTAATGCTAAACAGAAAACGTTGATATTTTAAAATAATTATTTATACATTTATCACATAAAACTACTAAAAACAGAAACTGACATTGTAAAAAATCCAAATAAAATCTACTTTTTTTTAAAAATAATATATAATATCATAGATCTTCCTGTAATAGGTAAGTAAACAACTGGACCCAGGTTAACTTGACCACCTGTTAAGTGAAATTTTGTAACTGCAATATTTTCTATACTTAATGATTTTATAGCAATTTAAATGCATTTTTAGAAACAAAATGGCATATTTTCATAATTTTTAATAAAATAATAATCTAAAATGCTGTAAATGAAATTCATTAAAGAAATGTATTATTTCTTGAAAACATGTTCACAGTCTGTTTCGTGAAAGACATGCTTTTCGAAAATGTCTCCAATTTTGAAAAATAAGATGTTCATAGTGTTTAAAAATTAACAGGTACTAATGGCATCACAGTTGATAAGCGTTATCGGCCACTAAGTAGCTAGGAAGTGTGGGGCATGCATAGCATTTCCTGCTTTTTGTGGTTGAACAAACCTGATTCCGGATATACTAACCTGCTTTACTATTAAAACTCTAGTCTATAAGATCTGCTTAAAAACAGAAAAGATGGTGACGAAGGATTTTGATAAGAGCTCGATCTCAAACAGCTCACTTAACCAGGCTATGCTGTCGACTGCAAAGGTCAACAACGTATGTCAACTTAAAGATGCTATGTTGAACCGGCTTATAAACCGGTGTGTGATTTACACCAAATAACATGTAGACAACATATTGAGTCTTGAATGGTATTTGTCTATAACTATTCGACATGGATCTAACTATAGCCCTAATCCTACCTTCTCAGCCTCCAATATTGAAGAGTTAAGTAGTTGGTGGCGAAAAAAGAATATCAAACTAAATTCGAAATGATCACGTGGACAGCCATTATAGATTACAGAAAAATAGTGTGTAAGTATGAATTGCATCGGAGATCTTTTTAACAGATCTAATGCAAGAGCAATACAAAGTTGTCAGCCAATATATGGATTATAACAAGGGGTCGTATTAACCAACCATTCTTGAGAATATTCTTACACTTAAGTTTGAAAATCATACTTTCGACCTTAGATATCTAGTTTACCACGACAGATAGAATAATTGGGAGAGTGTATTTGACTATATATTAGGTTTTTCTGCATGCTTGCCGTTTTTGGTCTCAAAAAATGACCTCTAAGTGTGTTTTCCAAAATTCATTCTTGAGTTCAAGTCTAAGAATATTCTTAAGATTGGTTGGTGACTACCAACCCAGGACGCGTGGTCGACTATACAGTTTTAAGATAGATAACAATATATTTGTACTTCATTTATGACACCCAATGAAATCAAGATACCCGTCTTTTCAACAACATTGCAGTGATATTGATAAATTTAATGAAAACAAAAGTGAAATTTGCATACCACGTGACCATCTCATATCTGTTTTTCGTATACCAAAATATCAAAGACACGTAATGCCAATATTCAAAACAGTAGTATAAATAATAAATGGAAAAATGAGATTTATCACGTGATCAGAGGTTTTTTGTCAAAGTTGTTGTTTGAAACGGTCTTCTTCACTGTTTTATTCTTCACGCATGCGCAGAGGCATAAACACATAACTAAACACGTGATCGATGCAAGAATGACTCCTCCGCGAATTACAACCTGCAGGAAACCCCGGAGGAAACAACCTAAAATCAAAAACAAAGTCATTTATTTGATGTGTAGTATTATCTTTACTTTCGTCTCATCTATGTACATATCACATAATAATAACACATACACATGAACGTTTTAACTTGTACATAGCCATTCTAAAATAATTATAAGAGACATTTTAAACATAAAATATGCATACCAAACAAAGTACAATTATTTAACACGGTAAAGCTATGTAAAATATTGCTTATCTTTATACTAAAAACTGCAATAAACCAAGTTTTTAATTAAAAAGCTGAAGAAGAAAAACAGCACTATTGCACATATCAAAAAAATATCTTACTATTTACATAGGTAAAAAGTACGACGTTGAAATATTTTAAAACAGGTTTTGGCACATACTCGAATCAATGCTGGATGAGTAAATAAAGTGACTAGTTTATCAAGCTTTCGCATTGTAAAAAAGTTGTCACAGACATTATGGGCTTTTTATAATTAAAGTTGTCTTAAATCATCATACTTGGTACATTCTAAAATAACATGACTTTCATCCTCCACAACAATACAAAACGGGCATTTATGATCATCTTTAAGATGTTCATATTTACCAGTTTCAATGTGTATTGGAGCTACTCCACATCTGAATTTACTGAAAGCTAAACGATGTCTTAATGGTAAAATCAAAGTGCAATACAATTCGGTTTTTAATTCATGTTTAAACAGACGATATGTTCTTAACTTATTTCGACCCTTTCCAGAAGCACTACTATCTCTCTGAATAGAATATTGCCATTCCATTAAAAACCGATTTGAACATCTTCCCTCAAAATATTGACAAAACTTTGCTTATTTATACGTGTATCTATAGTTTTGAATTGTTGAAGACCAAGTGAGCCTAACATCTGTTTAACATAAAAAAAATTTTTTATTTAATGTGTGCACCGTATAGAACAATTAAATTGGGTCCCAAATGTAAAGAAACAAAAAACGAATATCCGTTAGTACTCGACAAATAATTGACTTGTGCTGAAGTTATCGGTGATATTCGACAAACGAGTATGAATATCTGAGCTGAATACGAAGCAAGAACCATTTTTTCTTGCAAACCGGGGAAGGATTTCCGCGTATTTTACCGGGTACGGAATTTTCATCTAACCTGTTGTGACGTTCAAAAAAAAATTATGAGGTGACGTATTAAAACATATAAATGTTAAATATATCTATTTTTACTTCTTAAAAGCAATCGTGGTAAAAAGAATTATAATATAAATGAGGTATTCTAATATGTTTGGTATGCAAGAAAAAAAATTTAGTATTCGTGGTTTGATTGGTTCCAATAGAAAATCCCCTCTTCTGGGAACACTTTTTTTTGCGGGAACATTCCCTAAAAAACATTTATCCCTCGGGACGGAATTTTTAATCAGTACCTCAAACCTATGTAAGATTCTATTAGTCATGATGACAGTATCCCGGGAGTAGGGGACCGCATATATCTTAGCTAGTACATATGTGCCGTGATTTTGTCCCCTCGTTTTGAACAGATGACGTAGAGTTTTGACCCCTCGTTTTGAACATATGACGTAGAGTTTTGACCCCTATTTCTTTGTAGAGCTTTGATCCTCCTTATGGACATAATGTAAACTTTTGATCCCTTGTTCAAACCGGGCATGTTGACCTAACGCCGTAGTTTATATACAATATTAATTTCACCATCATGAACCGTTACATTATTGAGTAATTTTTATCATAACGTGTTGACATAATGACGTATTTTACATAGTATATTGATGTAGACAAAAGCGTTAACCTTTATACAGACAAAATTTTATTTAGCTTAAATATAATTTTGACCCTATATATAATTGGTTTGAATGTAACGTTTTGGCCAACAAATGTCAGGCTGTAATATAGAGCTTGTGCCTATGTTTGCCTAAGTAAAAGGGCACACATGTACCTTTTGAACCATTTTCAGGTCAAGTGCCCCCACCCGTCGAGCAGTATCATACCCTGTAGATTTGACAAAAATATACATATCACATGTAGCCATGTAAATATATCTACGTATATATAGTCACGGATAATCTCTGATGTCCGGGTAAGCTTCAATCTCGCCATTACATTTCTTATTTCTGTAGTGAATGAAACAGTAATAAAGGCTGGTCAAAGACCCAAATCAAAGATGAAATACTTATTTTGTATTTCTTGGTGACGTTTGCAGTGCTAAATTTTTAAAATAGTAGAGATCATGTTTCATCAAAGATTCTTTTTCTGTTCAGTGTGTGCATTATTGACAAAGTGAAAATAGACTTGAGTAACAATTTAAGCATACCCCAATTTCCATCCATCATTTATTTTCTAAATTCAAAATTAAAACATGGCAATGATTTTAAAATGTTCTAAATACATCAGTATTCCATTCAAATAAAAAATGAGCATAAAAAATAAAGAAATGCACTTTTAAAAACAAAGAAACAAAAATAATTTAACACCGCAATTGTGGAAACACTTCCTTTTTCAATGGGTGCATTATGCCTTTAGAATGTATCCTGTTAATGCTTTTAATTTTCAAATAAAAATGAATTAGTTCAAAAACAAAAAGGGCTGATGATGTCAC
Organism: Panopea generosa; assembly: GCA_029582155.1. NCBI lineage: Eukaryota > Metazoa > Mollusca > Bivalvia > Adapedonta > Hiatellidae > Panopea > Panopea generosa. Next base: position 18,663,903 of record CM055894.1, on the reverse strand, counting down.
GAAACAACATCACTATGATTAAAAATTAAAGTAGAATTTTAGAATTTAACAAATTTAACTATTTAAAATATATTTAGTTATTAGTTCAATATCTTTGGGCGATTTTAGCGGGACTGTGGAAACATTTACGATTTTGCAATGGATGTACTATATATGTATACACACACACATATATATATGCCGTTCAAAACGGGCGTACACCATGGTAACAGTTCCGTCTAAGTCACTTATTTGACTATTCTTGTCAAATTTTTATTCCGCCCCCACCCCCATCCCACACTCTTACTGGATCAGCTTGTGGAGCAGACTAATGACATTTGATAATAGACTTACGTGCGCTGTGTTCAGTTACTGCACATTCGGGACAAGACAGCTCCCAACATACCATTGGCTGAAATAGAGAAACGCATCGAAGATATACCGACAATAATATAAAACGTTCAATAAAAGGAATTAAATATAATGAACTGTATTGTTTTGTTAGTGGTGGATGTGGTGGTGGTGGTGGTGGTGGTGGTGGTGCTGCTGCTGCTGCTGCTGCTGCTTCTTCTTCTGTTGTTGTTGTTGTTGTTGTTGTTGTTGTTGTTGTTGTTGTTGTTGTTGTTGTTGTTGTTGTTGTTGCTGTTATTTTTGGTGTCATAGAAATAGTTGTTGTTGTAGAAATAATTGTTGTTGTTGTTGATGTTGTAGAAATAGTTGTTGTTTTAGTTGTTTAAGCTGTTGTTGTTATTGTTGTTGCTGTTGATGTTGCTGCTGTTGCTGCTGCTGCTGCTACTGTTGCTGCTGCTGCTGCTGCTGCTGCTGCTGCTGTGGTAGTAGTAAAAGGATAAGTAGTTGTTTTTATTATTGTTAAAGCTGTTGTTGTTGTTGTTGTTGTTGTTGTTGTTGTTGTTGTTGTTGTTGTTGTTGTTGTTGTTGTTGTTGTTGTTGTTGTTGTTGTTGTTGTTGTTGTAGGAGTAGTTGTAGTAGTATATGTAGTTGTTGTTGCTGCTGCTGCTGCAGCTGCTGTTGCTGCTGATGATGCTGCTGCTGATGCTGTGGTAGTAGTAAAAGGATAAGTAGTTGTTTTTATTATTGTTAATGCTGTTGTTGTTGTTTTTTTTATTGTTATAGAAATAGTTGTTGTTGTTGTTGTTGTTGTTGTTGTTGTTGTTGTTGTAGATGTTGTTGTTGTTGTTGTTGTTGTTGTTGTTGTTGTTGTTGTTGTTGTTGTTGTTGTAGAAATAATTGTTGTTGTTGTTGGAGAAATGGTTCTTGCTGCTGTTGCAGAAATAGTTGTCGTTTTTTGTTGTTTTTGTTGCTGTTGCTGTTGCTGTTGCTGTTGGTGGTGGTGGTGGTGGTGGTGGTGGTGGCGGCGGCGGTGCTGCTGCTGCTGCTGCTGTTGCTGTTGCTGTTGCTGTTGCTGTTGTTGTTGTTGTTGTTGTTGTTGTTGTTGAGGTTGAGGTTGATGATTGCATTATACAATGTGTGTACTTATTTGAAGACCAATATAGAAAATGTAGAAAATAGAAAATATGATATGGCTTTTTTAAAGTGATTATTGTTTTACAGCCTTATAAAACATTAATAGGTGTTGGTGTATTATGTCTGAATATTCATAGGCATTATTGATTGATCAACACCTACACATTAGAATGTGTTAACGCCATGTATAACAAAATATCATCTTATTTATGGCAGCGGTTTTTATTGTCACAGGAAGACCTCAGATTGATTAAGAATCATTTCCTTTCCGCAAGTAAATGTCACCGGGCAAACGTTGTCGCATATAGGTTTTAAACCAGGCTGGGCTCCAACTCACGACCTCAGCAGTTTGAGGTAAGTGACCTCGAGACAGCGCCTTAGATCACCTTTGACTCATTTTTTGGTGGACGCACTGGCCTGTGGTAGAGCATCTGATCGATGATCGGAGGGTCGTGGGCTCAATCCTCTGCCATGGCTTTGTGTGGTGTCCTTGAGCAAGTCACTTTCCCGGCAAATGCTTTGTACTGGTTCTTACCTAGGAAAACTTCGAGTGTAATTTGTCTCAGTTGCAATAACTTGTTTTACACTCGGAAAAAAAATAAGTGTAAGCTAGAAACCTTTTTTAAAAACGTGAAGAACGAAGTTGGAAAAAATGCTTTAGTCCATAACACTAACACCATGAACGCTAATCAGAAAGCGGATAATCACAATTACCGAACATCTTTAGTTATTTAAAAAAAAACAATAGTCGTATTCAGTTTTCATTCAAAATATTGTATATTTCTCGTATCGAGACTGATTTCCTTTGTTTGAAATCAAGAGCCATTTGGAACTCCTCGGGCACGGCTCGCACTTTTTGTACTTTCGAATTCGGAGAATTGAGCGAGGTGTTCCGAATGATCCAGAGCGTGATAAGCATGTAAATTATTGTGCATCGGACTTCGTGTAAAATGTAGGCGATGATCATGGAAAATTATGATAGTTGTTGTTGTATGGTGTTTAGCGTCACTTTCAACAATTTTTCAGTCATATTGCGACGGTGTCTACTTGAGACAGTATTCTGAGCGCTGTCACACTGGAGTATCATGCCGCAGACACATAGTATGATACCCCACCCAGTCACATTATACTGACAACAGGCCGACCAGACCTAGAACTTTCCTCTAAATGCTGAGCGTCAAACGAGGAAACTTCTAGTACCATATTTAATGTCTTTGGTATGACCCGGTCGGAGATCGAACCAACGACCTTCCGCGTGCGAGGCCACCGACGCTCTACCACGCTGCGGTCAAAAATATGATAGGATTACCAATCGGAAATATACAAGGTGCTACGACAAAGCTATCTTGTAAGTAACCATCGTTGTCTATCAAACATAAACCACGTCAAAACAACTTAGGTGATGACAAACCGCCAATAACAATTAACTTTAAAGAGAGTATGTCAGAAAAAAAACCGCAATAAATGTCTTAAAAAATAAGGTTATTTTTGAAATAGATAAAAGGCATCTCATTATCAACAAGATTTAGAACTCAAAGAAGTTTGGTATGTCAAATCCACAAAAACTGTGACATAATCAATATTTCAATTGGAGGGAAAAACCTGAAACGAAATCCCCATTCTTAAAATAGACAGCCTTAAATAGTTTCACATCGACATTCGATCTCTTTCTAAGATGGAATATAAGATGAAGTTTTAATACATGTCAACCTTTATAATGGATCATATTGAAATCAAAACGTAATCACGTCACTCATTTATTACGTCACAAAATATGATGCAATTTTAAGCGGGAAACTTATCTTTAGTCTAATCTAGGCGCGTAACCCAAGTTAGGAAATCCCTTTTCAATATAATTATTGGGCATGTTTAAAAATATATCCTTTTGGCAAAAATGGGTCAGTGAGTATATATAGACATGATGTATAAGAAAATGTTTTAGCTAATTCTGAAATGTTGAAAAATCCTGATAATTTCCCTTTAAAACTCATTACCAGATATAAGCAAACTGACTTCTAAATCAAACAAATGTGGTTTTTATTTTGCCTTGATGGTTGCAAACACCTTTGAAGATGAATCGGTAATCAAAACGTTTCTGACCTACCTGCTACTGCCAGCCAATCAATCGGCAATAGCTGCGCCGATAGTCTCTTTCAATGAGTCTTAGGCTCAACCAACCTTTGATGCAAACCAAAAACCACTTCAAACAATAAAATCACAAGATGAAATTTAATCTTATCAGAGCGACATCTTTGAACAAAAAATCAAATGTATCCACAGAAGTTGACAGTAAGTTATCTTCGCTTCGTTCTAGATATACAGATTTAAACTATAAATAATTACTGATCTTTGACAATACGACTGCTAAAATTCAATTGCACTAAACATAAATGTGTCATCTGATCCCGGAGTAACAGAAGCCGAAATCACGACACACAATACCGTCCTGAAGGGAGATAATCCCATCTCCGTCGACGACGTTGAACGCTGCCATCCCACGGGACAGACTGTTGTCAAATTCACCAGATGCCGTGTAAAGACATTAGTGCTTGTGTCGAGGCAAAAATCCCAACAGAGTGTTAATAACAGACGACGTCACGCGCCCTTTAACGTTGAAGCAGTCAGACGTTTTCTTACTGTCTGGACGAAAAAGGAAATCAATGTTTTTTTTTGACACGAACCGGCAAAAAGTTTGCAATTAAACTGGTAACTAATTCACTAATGCGTCTTCGGACCCAGAATCAAGTGAGTAATTCCATCAATGCGTAGTTAGCAGACGTTTTACTAAGAGTAATTGTGTGTGATTTGATGATTACAACAGACACTATGTGTCTTCTGGCAATACATTTTTTACAGCCGATTTAAATCCGTTCATTGCAATGTAATTCCGCGCTTTTGTTGTTGTTGTTTTTGTACCTCAAACTATTCTTTTGTTGTCAAACAAACATGGAAAGTCTTCTTGCTCACAATATTTTGAACTGTTTACACTAAACCCCGCCTTATTTCCAAGCAGATATCACTCCGCCAAAACGGGCGAAATCACAGAGAATACAGTAAAATACTAATTAACTAATGGAAAACGTGCGCGGCACATGAAAAATCTTTGCAATTTTACACAATTACAAACGTGACCTCAGTGGGGTGAGCTTGAACTCTAAGCCAACATTTCACATGTAGGGGAAACATGGACCCAAAAGCCTTATACGCGGTTGCAGAAAGTATTTTCTTGGAATTTTTCGCTCGTTATACAGGCACAGAAAGATCTGTCTGTCAATTTTGTCATGCGTTGTAGTTCTTTATTTACTTTATTTTATTTGTTTACTTTGTGTGTTTTTTTTACTAGACACTTGTATTGTTAAAATATGCACATACCATGTACACACTCTGTGCTCACGCTGCTTGGTACGTAAGTGACAACAGGTACCTTTAGGCAAACTTTGCAAAGACAGTTCAAAAGAAAAAAGGAAATATTAAATTTATCTATAACCGTTCCTGAATATTTGAAATGCATTTTAGTGATATATTTCATTTAAGGAAAATATGTACTGTTAAACCTACAACTACAATTTTAAAATCGAAACAACTCTCTGCTAAGATTCAATAAACTTAAAACATGTGTTCATGAATGGAAACTATATATTGGACTGAAAGCTTGTCTCTTGGGTGAATGAACAGTTGTTATCTGGCAAACTTAAGTTAAGATTTACCAATACTGAGAGAAACTTAAACGTTTCCGTGGTGAAACGTTAACTGCATTCGTTTTGGCTCTGATACCTGTCTTCGTAAGAAACACTTCACCGCGTAACGGAGTTTTGAAGGAATGGTAATACTTTTAAATAGCCTTATAAAAAACATAATTCCGAAATAAAGTTAAACAAACCAAAGCAAAAAACGTATGATTGTAGATCAACTAGTATGTGTGTATATATATATATATGTGTATGTTCTATCTAAAATATGTCATTGTTGTAAATTATACATGCAAAACTTTCTAGATGTTTGATGTGAATAAAAACATAGTTTTAAAAAAAAGTTTAAGATCTATAAAGATTCAAAAAATAAAGTTAAATTAAATAACCAAAGCAGATACATTTCCTATACCCCATCGTCATTTATAACTTGTAAAATCAAAATATGCATCCCTATCATAACACTGAAATGTTATTAATTAACAATGTATTTAATTTTATTTTGAAACTGGGCCACAATCGGCCATTGATGCACCTATGCCTAAATGTTGCCCAGCAATACTTAGGCTCGATATATCCGGATGTTTTATATTCTGATGTTTTTTATAACATATTTATTTAAGAATTATTGAAATCAAACTGGTGAATGTTTAAGCACTCACCGGGTTTCCGCTGACAACTGTGTTAGTTTCCAGTTCGTCTTCCGCAGATGTAAACTCGATATAATCACTATCTAGATGTGTCGTCTGCGTGACATCTATGACATCTATTTCGCTTTCATCAACCACATGTCTTCCGTAAACAGCGCAGGTGCAAATAAACAATAAAATTGCCATTAAATTCATTTTAGGCGAGGGGTTAGCAAAACACGTGAATGAAGTCGTGATAACCGCTGTACTGATAGCAACTTCCTCTCTTAACGACAATTAACATAAACGGTGTTGCCGTCGAATTCAAATACTTTTGTTTCTGAAAAATAAAATATAACGGAAACTGTCAATTTTATATAGAAATAAATGTTTTCATTGCAAATTTAATTTTTTACATAATATTTTTCATAAAAACAAAGTCACTTTGAATATTTTACTAACATAAATCGTATTGGTCGTTGTAGAAGTCCTATTCTAAAGTTAGAATCGTCATCAATATAAGTTTTATTCAAAATTTAGCAATATAAATATAAGTCGTATGTGGTAATCCTAATCGTTTCATAGCAACGATTAATTACGCGGTAAAAGTCGTAATTATAGTCGTTATAGTATTCTAATGTCGTATTCGTATCTTCTCGTAATTGTAATCGTTATCGAAGCAGTTGTCGTAGTCAGCCCGTAAAGTCATACTTTCAATAGTCACCGTAGTCGTTGTCAAAGTCTTGGTTGTAACGGATCACGTGGTTGAGCACCGAACCAATGATCGGAGGGTCCTGGGTTCGATCCTCCGTCACGGCTATGTGTGGTATCCATGAAAAAGACATTTATTTCGCATATACTTAGTACTGGTTCTTCCCAGGAAGACTCGAGCGTGACTTGCCTAAGTTGTAAAATATTGTTTCACAATCGATGTAAAATAAGTTTTAATTTATTAGCTGTAGTCTACATTATATCCGTAGTTGTAATCGAAGTATAACTAGTATATTGTATTTGTTGTATGGTGTTGAGCATCGCTTTCAACGACATATCAGTTATATCGCAATGGTTGTCTAAGCGGCGCTGTCAAACTAGAACATCATGCCGCAGACACATGGTGTCATTACCGTTATCGTTACCGTTATCGTTATCATTATCATTATCGTTATATTTAAGGTTATCGTTACCGTTACCGTTATCGATATCGTTATCGTTATCGGCATCATTATCATTACCGTTATCGTTATCGTTATCTTTAACGTTATCGTTATCATTATCATTACCGTAATCATTATCGTTTTTGAAGTTATTATCTTAACCGTTATCGTTATCGTTATCGTTATTGAAATCGTTATCGTTATCGTTATCTTTACCGTTATCGTTATAGTTATTGTTATCGTTAGCATTATCTTTGTTGTTATCGTTATCATATTCATATTTACAGTTGTAATTCGTATAGCATTGATTATGATTATGAATATCATTATCATCATCATTATTATTATTATTACATTTATAATTTTATTTCTATTATTCTATTATAAATATTACTTTTTTTTAGTAACTAGCATTTGAGGTAATATTTCTGTTGTTATTGTTGCTGTTGTTGTCTTTTCATTTCTAAAATCTTTTTTCTTTTTTATAAAGTAGTAAACATTTACATTACCTCTCTTCAATTGTTATTTACTTTCCATTCGAAAAAATATCCAAAAACATGATAAGATCATTTAACCATTGAAATAAAATCCCGGTAAGTTTTATAACACATGCATCTGACGGCGACAAACAGAATGAATACCTGCCCGATGTTTGCATTTAAAAACGAAACTTGGAGTCTCTACACATTAACAACTACGTATTAAACATGGCAAGCTGCCAGTAGCATGGTCCAAAGTCGAAAATACCTGAAGATCGAATATCAATGTAACGTCAAAATTTAAAAACATAACTCCTAAATGTACATGTTAATAGATTTGCCATTAATATTCGCTGCATGACTTGTTTTGAAGTCTAACTCTTTATTATGCTATATACGAATTTATTCCGTTTTTTATTACATCAGAAAAATCATATTGTTTAGAAATATACAAAGACCATTTAATTATTAATTGGAACTTTCTTGGAAATCGTCACTCTAGTATTAAACTACGGTAATACATATTAAATGACAATAGGTGTACATTGGGAAATGAACATTTAATATTTTATACGAAATTAACAATGAGACCATGCTATATAAAACTTTGAATAAACTTCATATCTAATTCATTAATAATATTGTTTACAACTATACGGGATGCGGTAATGTTTTGTTGTTTTTTTTGAAAACAATTTTTCTGGGAATTCTTCGTGGTGTCAATTTAACATATTTTATAAGTTATGTCTGCATGACCACTGATATGTTTTCAACCAGAATTGAGAGAGAAAGAGAAAGAGAGAGAGAGAGAGAGAGAGAGAGAGAGAGAGAGAGAGAGAGAGAGAGAGAGAGAGAGAGAGAGAGAGAGAGAGAGTATATGTAGAGAGAGAGAGAGAGAGAGAGAGTATATGTAGAGAGAGAGAGAGAGAGAGAGAGAGAGAGAGAGAGAGAGAGTATATGTAGAGAGAGAGAGAGTATATGTAGAGAGAGAGAGAGAGAGAGAGTATATGTAGAGAGAGAGAGAGAGAGAGAGAGAGAGAGAGAGAGAGAGAGAGAGAGAGAGAGAGTATATGTAGATATATGTAGATATATACACAACTGGCGATTTCACCCATACTCAACCCCTCGTGTAGGATGGAAAACAATGAGACACATCTGCAGTTTATATCCTATACACATCTGTTAAAAATTAGGATACAAATATTAATTGAATAATTTATGTTGTACATTTAAATAATAAAAGGATATTAACAACTGGACCCATACGGAAGCATGAATACTATAATAAACATTTAATATAATTAAAACAATTTCAGAACAAAAAAAATATTAATATCAACATGTTTGCGAGTATAAACCAGTTGAATGCAGTTAGTATTATCTATTGTAATAAATCAGGGTATTTCGTAAGATATAAACAATAGTATGAATAAAACGTGGCTATTTTAAGCGTTAATATGTTTTTATTAATAAAGCTTACACAATTGCCAAACTTAAGTCGCAGTAACACTCAATATATGTGTATCTATTTTTAAATTCAGCCGAAAGTGAAACAGCTATGCAGGAACCCAACTTTATCTCTTTATCTCCGTGGTCGAAGGCGCCGTCTCAAAATCACTTACCTCTCACCGCTAAGGTCGTAGGTTCGAGTCCCGCTCGCTCCAAAAAAATTAAGTGAGTAAGTTTCCAGTTACTTGCGGAATGACGATGGTTCTACTCAGTCTGACTCAGTCTGAGGTCTTCCTCCACCAGTAAAACTGGATATGACATATATAACCTGAAATGTGTTGAAAATGGTGTTAAACCCCATTAAAAAATCACTTCGGTGATGTTTCGATGATCACTATGTAAATATATTGAGGCCATTCGTTGTCAGAAATACAAAGATGTAATTCTCATGTATACACGGTGACATTTAATGTAAGTCACAGTCATGAATCTTTAAATTAAAACAGTGTATATTTGTCAGTCTTAAGTTTATGTATCAGTATTTCACAAAAGAACGTCTGCATTACGTCTGATGTCATTCTCAACCATTCATTTTAAAGATACAGACTTCGCGGCGAGAAATGCCAACGTCCATTTACAGAGCCTACAACGCAAAGTGGAACCGTTACCCCGATTGTTTATTTATTAATTAGGGTTTAACATCATTTTCAGCGCATTGCAGTTTATATATGGTATCAAGTTTTTCTGGTAAATAAAGACCCCAGTAGAATCACTGTTCGTCCGTCAGTAAGCGGCTCAATATCACACATATAGGCTAGTGATTGTTGACCGGGATGCACCCCAATCCACTACATAAGCGGTTAGAGACAACGTAGTAAGTTATATAGATATGACTATCACTCGCCGCTATCAAGTGTTGAAAATGACGTTAAACCACAAACACTCAAAAACATTAGATCACTCAGTTACGATAGACAAACATTGGTTCGATGACTGAACGTTACAGTTCCAAAGACATCGAACACGGTATTACAGCTGAGGCTTGAAGCATATATAATACATAGTTTTAGTGGGACTGGTCCGCAAGTTTTATGTCGATCGGCCAGCCACCTCACGTGTCTTCGATATGATGCAGCTGTGTGTCTAGTGCATACCAAAGCACGTTTTCGAACGATTTTTATATTTTTTTATTTGATCGTCCTCTACGTGCATACTCCATTCGCTTTATTATGGGTGGATTTTCCGCACCGATTTCAGTGCGGAAGCCAAAACACTCATATTGATTAAAATATGTAATATCATTAGCAAAAACTCTTACCGGTTGTTAAATAAACACTTTATATATGTCCATAACGTAAAAAATATCCACAAAACAGCACATTTAACACTTTAATAACTTAGTTTAAATACAATCCTACTTTCGAATCGTTTTTGACAGTTATCACAGCGATTTGAATAGAACACTGTGATGGAAGCTCTACGCGGTAAATTTGAAAGGCAATATTTATTATGTTCCGAGAAAGTAACATTTCCTGTCACAGTGTGTATTCAAATTATACAAACCAATACAAAAATATATTCATCCCTTTTAAAGTTTAATAAATATTATGTGTGTAGCAGAAGTGTTACTTGTACTTTATAAGTAGAAAACGGATAATAAGATAGTATAGCGTTCTTAAGGATCTTTTTCACTTGTAATTGAATGTATGACTAACATGTTCACTGTGAACAAAATAGTGTTTAAACTAAATGCTTCCTGTACACTTCTTTTGGCAAATAATGCAGCCACACACATGCCATTGTCTTTCTCCGCATTGCTTCGACTTTGGAATATCCGTTATTTTCATATTTTTTTTAATCGTCTGCTACCTTTTTCATAATTGATCTTTTGTAAGTGTATTAAGAGATCGACATAATGTTGTCCAGTACGGCCACCCATTCCTACCTCCTGCCAATATATCCTAAAACACTTTAAGGAGCTCATCAGTTAATGATGGTTTATATACTTCCATGCCGAAAGCGTATGTTCATAAATCTCTGGTAATCTTCTATCATAACCGTTGAACGTATAGTAAAAAAGCAAAACTTAATTTTCAAAAGATAACTACATGCGCCAATAGTACACAATGATAATGTTTTTACCATATTAACTTATGTACAACGTTAAGCCGATGTCAAATCCTTGATGCATACGTGGCTATTGAAAATAATCTTGTAGTACTAATGAATTATGGTCAACGATACACTTATTAGCTCTAATTTGGTATCAATCCATATTGCAACTGAAAATAATATTGCTATAGCTTCGTCAGGGATCTGTAGGTTGAGTAATGCAATGCTTAAAGCACGGTTCTATGGTTAGAAATGGAATGATACATACGTTATTCATTATTTAAAATCATTATTAGACATTCACAATATAAGAAACTTGTTTTACTGTTAGCTTATGACAATTCCCATTTCAACAACAATTTAATATACTGTCAATAAGTAGTTGGAATCATTAAAAGTTGTGTGGCCAATACATACGATATCAATTAGTAGAAAACTTAGCAATAAATACCCAAACAGTCGTAGCTTGTCACCCAGTGTTGTTCAGACGGACATTATTTAAAATAATGAAAGCTGCTGAATATTATTGTATTTAATCACAACTCAATATAAATGGCAGATATATCTGGATATTCGTGTACAGACTTTAGTGTCAACGGTTTACAAGAACACTAAATGTTGTATGCATTCACATGTCCTTTCCACCAATATACTCGGTGTTGAATACACGCACATCCGTTATAGTCTAAAGAGAAACAGAATACTTGGATAGGTAACGTTTATATTCTTAATTTTCGACGCCCATGCTTTAATTGACTTGTGAGTGTGTACTATTGCAATATTTCACTAATCCCAGCTCTGTGCTCATATATATAAGAGAAACATGCGTTTGAAAGCAAACATTTAAACAAGTTGATTTAATCAAATTTATTCTGTTTATGTGGGGTAGGGTGCGGGTAATAAAATATTACAAATTACAAAATATATATCATAAGACAGAATAATGTTTTTTTTCTTATTTGTCTATAACCCATAGAGATATGGAGCACGTGGTCAAGCGGTAGAGCACCGAACCTATGATCCGAGGTCGTGAGTTCGATCCTCCGCTACGGCTATGTGTGGTGTCCTTGAGCAAGACATTTTTCCGTAATTCTTTGTACTGGTTCTACCCAGGAAGACTTCGAGTGTGATTTGTCTAAGTTGTAAGAACTTGTTTCACAATCAAAGTAAAATAAGTAAGTTTAAACTAAAATAGAGATATACAAGTCCTTACTATAACCCATATATATATTTCTCTCTGTAAATTTTTCAATAAAGATCTTATTTTTCTATTTATTCTTCAGCAGTAACAAATCACTTAATCATAATAATATTCATTAAAATAATCATAGGTTTGAAACTAAAAACGTGACGAAATATCGGACAGAAGAAAACTTTCTCATTCCTCTATAACCCATATCGCTCAATCCGCCGAAGTTCTGATTTCGCATGTACATGTTTCCACCCAGTAGCTCGGATCTAGCTCGCATCTAACTCCACTTATGTAAAATGGCTGCTAAATGACAGCAAATCAAGGTAAATTCGAATGTCTTGGTCATATTCACCGTCTATCAAACTACAGAGGACAGTTTTTTTGCATAGCACGCATTTATTATTCATTATTTTATCAATATAAATCACCGTTTTAAGGAATTAACGATTGTTTACGCAGTAATTGCCTTCGAAAAAGACGTATGTATGTTGTCTAATTTTCCACTTGGTTTTGTTCGGATGGAAATGAGACGTAAAGGGGGTTGTCTCACCCCTATTACGGCGATTAAATGAGACTACTGTGTGTCATGGTAAAGTATTATTGATGTATTATTTTTCAGCACTCTTAGTCGTAATAATACTTTGCTTATGGCAGCCATTCCCCAATCCTCACCCCAAATCTGGAACTTACATGGCCTATTCATTCCTAAAATATTTAAAAAAAATCAAATGACAATTTAAAAATAAACGACACATATTACATTGAAAGTATACCTTGACCATAATATACTGTGGGCTTTGAGACTTCCTTGATATTCAACACCGTGATACTTATGTACTCGCCTTAACCCCCACCCGACCCACGTGTTTTTATGCATACTATAAGATACTGATGAAAATAAGCAACAATTTCAATAACCGTGCTGCCAGGCCCGATTAGCTCAGTCGGTAACGCGTCTGACTATCAATCCAGGGGTTGTGAGTTCGAATCCCCGCCCGGCAACAGACTCCATGATGATTGATATACGACATTGTGTCGCATTATCATTCGTCTCTCACCGCTGATTCAAGTGGGAAATGTTTCAGTTTCTTGTTGAGATGGGGTGTGTTCGAGTACGCTTTACCTTCAGGATCCCAGGAAAGAGTGGTTAGGTTAACTGATCGTCTGTTAGCCCTCGATAGCATAAAAATGACGCTAAATATTCAATCATTTAATCAAGCAAGCAACAGTCGTGCTGGTAATTGTTTGATAACATATATTACGTTCCAAAAATAATATGAATATCGTTAGAGTATGGTTTATTTAAGTGTATTTACAAATACCTTACACAGTTATAACAATATACGTAGTTTCCTTAACTCACAATGCAACGTATCAAAATATTCAAAATCACAAAGTATGTATTTTGAACAATTTTAATTGACATGGATCTTATCCTATTTAGTTGTCTGATAATGTTTGTTTGTTGTGTTGTTGTTGTTTGTCATTTAAACGTACACACTTTACCGCGATTATGATACATGTGGTTTCATTAGATGACTCATATGCAGACATTTGTAAACACTTGTTTTATATGTAAAATGACTAGTACATTAACATCCTGTTTATTGCGTGTTTTGACATATATTATATTATTAACTCAACTTACATATTCAAAAAGGGGGAGGGGGGGGGGGGGGTCAGGTCATTGTGATTGTAAATGTTTTATACCACTGGTACTTGAGCAGCGTATTTTTGCTGGGGGCGACTTTGTTTTTTTTTCTAGTTTTAACATTCTTTCCCTACTAATGAATGTCTATAAATGACATAAATTGAAAAAAAAATATCATCTCAAACTAATGTTAATTTGTGAAGTATTGATACTATTAAAGTGTCAGTAGCCATTGGTATACTTGCCGGGCGTCAATGTTTGTTGACCGGGCTAACCTACATGACCTGCGTTCGAATCTCCCTCTCGGTGTTATCAGTTCAGAGGGTACAGTGGTCGACCAATGAGATTGTATGTATTGATCCAGTTTCGCCCTCCTCTTGCTCCACCCAAACTACAATACATAAGGTACTGGAGGATCAAAGTCGACACACCCAACCTATAAAGTTACAAGTCTAGTTAAATTGACTGGTAATCCGGCGCTAACTCACAGGTGTATATCCTTCCCTATAAGGGTCAACTACTCGTATTCTCTCTTAAATGTATATATGCTCTCTCTCTCTCTCTCTCTCCCTCTCCCTCCCTCCCTCCCTCCCTCCCTCTCTCTCTCACTCTCTCTCTCTCTCTCTCTCTCTCTCCCTCTCTCTCTATCTCTCTCTCTCTCTCTCTCTCTCTCTCTCTGAAACCATGATTATAACCCATCGTACCCATGAAATCCCTGAAACCGCCGCTACAATGTGCATCCGCGCCAGCGAAAGCGCTATCTATATTTGGCATGTATATCCCAAGATTGCTTCACAATCGATGTTAACACAGAAATGAATTGAATAATATTTTAAATATATTGGTTGGTTGGAGCGGTAATCTAGTCCAATATTGGACAGCCATTACGATAAATGAAACGCCCTCCGAGGAACAATTGTGTTAACAAACATACAGCCGGCTTAAAAAACGTATTTGATAGTATCTAAGGTAGGAGGGGTGTTTCATATGTACTTTGTTTATTCGAGGCAAACTCTTCCCTCATATTTGTAAATAATTCAAGCGAACATGAACACTAATCTTGTACGTTGCACTGCCCTCACTGCACCGCACCGCAACGCACCAAACTGCACCACTCATACCGCACTGTATTGTACTGCACTGTATACTTGACTGTACTGACTCGAATGTTCATGGTGTTTCTAGGCGTAACACGACGTCAAAAAAATACAAATGTTAAAGCTTCAATTTGGAATATGAAGCAAAGGAGTCGGTAAAAGAACAAACAGTTGGTGTTATTTTAATTATGTGAAATCAAGGTGCACCATTAACGTGCGCGACGTCATTGCATTGTACTGTTTTGAACAGTACTGTATTGCATTTTTGTATTGTATTGATCTGCATTGCATAATATCATTGTATCGTATCGTATAATACTGTAATGTTATTAACTAAGTGATTTAATCCTTTACTCCATAGATACGCGTTTTCCTGCACCAATCACAGAAGGCCGTGCAGGAAGAGTTCAGATTGCTCGTAACACTTCCTGCACTGTTTTCCACTCTGTCAACATTACAATGCCTTTATTTTTATCACGAGTTGATTTAATGAGCGACTTTAGGTTCAAACAACCGGAAGTAGTCGTATTGGTCATATTGGCCTTTTGGTCTTGTCTTTTCGTATTGGACGAGTTATGTTCGTATTGGCCGAGTTCGCATCACATGTGGGTAATACTTTTCCTCGATAACAAGGCCAATACAATAAATTTGAGTTTGAGGTTTATGTGTGTGTGTGTGTGTGTGCGTGTGTGCGTGTGTGTGTGTGTGTGTGTGTGTGTGTGTGTGTCTGTGTCTGTGTGTGTGTCTGTGTCTGTGTGTGTCTGTGTGTGTCTGTGTCTGTTTTGTATCTTCAAAAGAATTCTCAACTTTTTAAACGACACCATCCCTGAACGGTCATATACAGTAAGAAGTGCGACGGTACCACCCCAAGTTCATGCAGCGTGCATTCAGCATAAAGTGTGACTTACACGTATTGAGATAAGCTTTAATAATGCATATCCGTAAATGATCGTATTATCTTATGTTATTGTACTTTGTAATACATGTAAAAATTACACAGTTTACAAGTGCATGAATCTTTGTTTCATTTTCAACTACCAGTAAGTAGCATTTTCTCATTGTTGAACATGCACAAAGCATACCGGTTGTGTGTACAATTTAATCAATACGTTACTATTGTGGTTTTCCTTAAAAGTCTGGTTCTATTTATAAATGTTAATATTCGTAGGTTCCGTGTTTTTATAAAAAGAAACTAATGTGCGCAGTTAATACACCCATTTTAAATTTCCCCCGTTTATGATAACAAGTTTATATTTAAATACAAGTGATATGTGAATAATTTACTTATCGGTCTGTGATTTGAGGGGAATTATATCAGAATTCCATTTTAAAACGCATTAAAAATAATGGAGATAATTGTTAACTTAAAATTAAAGCTACAGTAGTAACCAGCAGTGAATAAATGGAAAATCACGAGCTCACACAGGCTGTACATGTACTGCGGTTTTCTTCTTTTGTCATGAATAATAATATAATACAAGTATTTTTTATCAAACATCACATTCACAGTCTCAATGTGAATACTCATATCGTTTGAGGGTAGTAGCATTGGAATACTGAGTAACGTGAAGTAAGTATTATATAGCGGGTAGCGATATCCGAGTAGCGAAGAGTGGATACTTACTAGTAGTGATATGTATGGACTGGTCATATCAGAGTAGTGATCGGTCGACTTGTGATGTAGGGACCTGTGTATAGACTGGTAGTATCCGAGTTGTGATCGGTGGATTTGTGATGTAGGGAACTGTGTATTGACTTGTAGTATCCGAGTAGTGATCGGTGGATTTGTGATGTAGGGAACTGTGTATTGACTTGTAGTATCCGAGTAGTGATCGGTGGATTTGTGATGTAGGGACCTGTGTATGTACTGGTAGTATCCGCGTAGTGATCGGTGGATTTGTGATGTAGGGACCTGTGTATGGACTTGTAGTATCCGAGTAGTGATCGGTGGATTTGTGATGTAGAGACCTGTGTATGGACTTGTAGTATCCGAGTAGTGATCGGTGGATTTGTGATTTAGGGACCTGTGTATGTACTGGTAGTATCCGAGTAGTGATCGGTGGATTTGAAATGTAGGGACCTGTGTATGGACTGGTAGTATCCGAGTAGGATCGGTGGATTTGTGATGAAGGGACCTGTGTATGGACTGGTAGTATCCGAGTAGGATCGGTGGATTTGTGATGAAGGGACCTGTGTATGGACTGGTAGTAACCGAGTAGTGATCGGTGGATTTGTGATGTAGAGACCTGTGTATGGACTGGTAGTATCCGAGTAGTGATCGGTGGATTTGTGATGTAGGGACCTGTGTATGGACTGGTAGTATCCGAGTAGTGATCGGTGGATTTGTGATGTAGAGACCTGTGTATGTACTGGTAGTATCCGAGTAGTGATCGGTGGATTTGTGATGTAGAGACCTGTGCATGGACTGGTAGTATCCGAGTAGTGATCGGTGGAGTTGTGATGTAGAGACCTGTGTATGGACTGGTAGTAACCGAGTAGTGATCGGTGGATTTGTGATGTAGAGACCTGTGTATGGACTGGTAGTATCCGAGTAGTGATCGGTGGACTTGTGATGTAGGGACCTGTGTATAGACTGGTAGTATCCGAGTAGTGATCGGTGGATTTGTGATGTAGAGACCTGTGTATGGACTTGTAGTATCCGAGTAGTGATCGGTGGATGTATTATGTAGAGACCTGTGTATTGACTGGTAGTATCCGAGTAGTGATCGGTGGACTTTTGATGTAGGGACCTTGTGTATAGACTGGTAGTATCCGAGTAGTGATCGGTGGATTTGTGATGTAGAGACCTGTGTATGGACTGGTAGTATGCGAGTAGTGATCGGTGGATGTGTGATGTAGAGACCTGTGTATGGACTTGTAGTATCCGAGTAGTGATCGGTGGACTTGTGATGTAGGGACCTGTGTATGGACTGGTAGTATCCGAGTAGTGACCGATGGACTAGTGATATATTTGTAACGACCTGTATATTGACTGGTAAGTAGTGATCGGTGGACTAGTGACATATTTGTAGGGACTTGTGGTTTCGCACTAGTAAACTCCGAACAGTGATGTGTTGTTACTTACATGTGATATCCGAGTAGTAATTTGTGGTTACTGACTAGCGATGTCCGACTAGTGATCTGCAGGTTAAACGTCTAATATCCGAATAGCTATTTGTTTTATCTGTAGTTTTGCAGTAGTTATATCCGAGAGGTCAACTGGGGATATTAACTAGTGATGTCACAGTATTGAACTCTAGGTAATATCTAGTGATATCCAAAAAGCGGGTTGTGTTTACGGACTGGTAATATTCGCATAGTGATTTGTGCATACTTTTTAGTGATATATTAGTAGGGATCTGTGATTTTGCACTATTGATATCAGTCCGCGAAGTGAGTTATGGTAACTGATAAGTGATATTTATATAGCGACTATGGTTACTAACTAGTGATATCTGAAAAGTGATTTATGGAAACTGACTAGTGCCGGATATCCAAGTAGTAAACTGTGGGAACTAACTTCTACTGAATAATGCTATCCGTATATAGCAATGCGTGAATACTAGCTAGTAATATCACTAGTATCCTATATGGGGAACTGTGTGTCCGTACTAGTAATATCAGAGTAGTGATATATGGGTACTGACTAGTTAGTATGTCATACGTGTGATATCTTAAAAGTGAAATGTGAATATTGACTGCGATGAGAACTTGATAAATGTTGAAGTTTGACTGGTAGTATATATCCTGATTACTGGTCTCGGAGAAACGATTTATCAGTAATGACGTGATATGTTTCATATGAGAGATTGACATATTAGTGCTATAATTACCCAATGATGGGAAGAAAAATAATGACGTGTACGTGTGAGTTGTACTATCTGAGTACTGGATTGTGATATCAAATTAAGCCTATTAAAGAGACGATGGACAAGTCCATGGTGTGCCGATTAGTGTCAACGTGGATTATCACTATACTTGCCATTTCTGCAAACGTTAATGCCGAGAATTCGCGTTTTACACAAGTTAACAATGTCACCTCTGAGGGAAGTGTTCCTGCATCATCTACATCATCTACACGGGCATTTCATGTAAGTATGTGTTTCGTTAATATTAACATTTTAAGTGCAGTTATACAAAAGTGTCCTGTCAAGCTAAAAACTGTCTGTAATGAACTTACTAAACTTTCGAGTTTTTTTATTTGTTACTTTTAAGGCGAGTGGGGTGTGGTTGTGTTGGTTTTTGTTGTTGTTTCCATTTTTTCTGTTTTTAATTATTTTTTATAATAATCTAAATGTATTTTAGAAACGTAATACCCGTGTTTCATCGTTTTAAACAAATAAATATTTGTCATGTATTTGATCTCAATACAGCATGATTGGTAAACACCATTTATTAGTAGTAGTAGTAGAAGTAGTAGTAGTAGTAGTAGTACTAGTAGCAGCAGCAGTAGAAATAGTAGTAGCAGCAGCAACAGCAGCAGTAGTAGTAGTAGAGAAGTTTCCAATGTCGATCAGTAGCGTTGTGCTTAAATGTTATTTTACACATAATCGTCGCGTTGATGTTTTGTAATTGCCTGAAGTGTTATATTATTACATACCTTTAGAACTATATGTACCAGTAATGAGTAGTAGTGGCAGCAGTAGTAGCAGTAGCAGCAACAAATTCTTTACTAACATAATAATGTAGTATACATTTTTTATATAAAGCATCGAAGATAGGTTGTTGTTGTTGTTGTTGTTGTTGTTGTTGTTGTTGTTGTTGTTGTTGTTGTTGTTGTTGTTGCTGCTGCTGCTGCTGCTGCTGCTGCTGCTGCTGCTGCTGCTGCTGCTGCTGCTGCTGCTGCTGCTGCTGTTGTTGTTGTTGTTGTTGTTGTTGTTGTTGTTGGACATATTTGTCTATTAATGTTTTCTGTTTTCTACAGAATGAGTTCACCAACTCTACAGAGCAACAAGATGTTACTAAAGTGAAAGGTAACGCAATATGTAAATCTAATAAGTACCAACTCATTGTTAAACTTCACTGAGCTGGAGCGTATTGTACCATTAAATTTTGAGCAAATTCCACATTTTGCATCTAAATCACGGAGTCTTCCTTATTTGTTTGACTTCAGATGACTTTTTGGTCTGTTCTTTAATAACTCTATTAAACTATTAAATATGCAAGTAAAAAAGCATAGTTTTAATCAATTATTTAGAGATATTATTAATATTTCATAATTGATAAGTTTATTTAAACCATGACACATGCCATTCAGAATTTGTTAAAAGACGGCGGTTCTACTCAGATTCAGTCTGGGTTCTTCCTTAACTAATAAAACCGGACATGCCATCTGTTATTTTAGTAAGAATAATTATAATAAATACTTTTGTTAACTCAATTGAATAAACTCAATCATCCATGAGGTCCTTAAAGGTAGGCATGTCCATTGAAAAAAAATATATAAAACAAACCATGACCATTGTATCACCATGTTTATTGTGAAATATAACTCTGTAAACGAGTCTTGCGAGCCAAAATTGCAGATAATTTTATTTGAAATTACACATTTTGCACGTGCCTACTTACTTCCGGTTATTGTCTAACTATATTGTTTACAGATGTGCACTTGATGGTATCACTTCGCTTCCTGATGTTTATATTGCTGGTTGCCTTTATATTCGTTACTGGGCTCGGCTATTACCGCCTAAGGAATAACTGCATGGATCGGAGATGGGCAGACGATGTGTGACGTGATTGGAATCTAGACAGTATTCAGCACGGTTAAGCATCACTGTTTTCTATGTTTCTACCGCAAACGGTGACCACACGAACGAAAAGCAAACGGAAATCGGACTACATCGGTCTTTTTCCTTTGTAAATAATGCATTTTTTTGTTTTATATGAACACAAAACAGTAAATTTCTGGAAAAAGCATCTGGAAAAAAACATTTTTTCATTATGAACTTTCATGTTACAAACTTAGGTTTTTGGATAATTATAACTATTATAAAGTTAAATTCAAAATTTCAGCTCAAACAGTTAGTAAAATATTGAGATAAATGGAATTAAGTAGTAAAAAAAAACACCCTGTCCAATTGTAATTCTTATATACCAATTGGCATTAGTTTCCAATGGGAAATTCCAATTGGAAACTCAAGATTCCAATTGTAATGTAAAGGGTCAAATTTGGAAGATTCTATTTATAGATTTTATTTAATGTATAATTTTACCATTTATCAACGTCTATGTGTATGCTGGAAATCTGTTATTTTCTGATCTAATCAGCAGGGATACTCGATACTTTAAGAT
Source organism: Panopea generosa (assembly GCA_029582155.1). NCBI lineage: Eukaryota > Metazoa > Mollusca > Bivalvia > Adapedonta > Hiatellidae > Panopea > Panopea generosa. The sequence goes on along the minus strand of CM055894.1, from coordinate 18,642,696 downwards.
ATTTTTATAGTGCTCTTTTTTCTTGTCCGAGTTTTAGTATTTTGTTTGTCTTAACATACTTTTAATAATAGATTTACAGCATTACACATTCTTATTATGTGAATAGTTAATTGTCTTTTAAATTGAGTGATAGTCTCTTGTAATTCAAATATTTGAATGGCTATGCACATATATACTGTATGTTATTGTTATTGTATTGTAGATATGAGCGACTTGAAGTTTCACAGAAATTATGTCTTCTCTGCAAAACGAGCGTGGAAGATATAAAACATGTTATGTTACATTGTACTTTTTACGTAGATTTAGGATTTGATACAGTATCTGTGATAAATTTCGATTTTAATACACTTACAGATTGTGAAAAAAAATACATTTTTATCGTCAATCGAAGTATAATACGTCAATGTGCTAAAGCCTGCTATTTCATTCTGCAAAGGATGTACAACTGTCGGTAGAGAAAATGTCTATACATACGAAGCAAGTTATTAATCGAGATAGCATTTTAGTTGATTTTAAACATCATTTCTAGTCCAAAGTCCAAACTCTAATGTGTGTGTTTTCGTGAACAGTTATTGTTAATCAGGTCATAACAGATCTGGTTTGGTGTGATAATGATTTTTTAAAACATTCTTATTTGCCCTTATAAGGTGGGTGGAATTGCCCCCAGGTGCTAGTTTACAAACATCACAGTTTATTATTTTTCCTTTCAATACAATTTTAGACCTTTCTGTATCACGTTGTGATGCACTATAATACTATTAACAATAACTGGTCATATTTTTGTATGTGATATGTTTTAACAAATATAAATAAATCACGTCCACTGAAGGACCATAACTGTACATGTAAGAATAATGTTTTTAAATATGGAGTATTTTATAATTCTGATATGAATGGCATAATATATTTTATTTCATGCGTATGTATATTGCTTTTATTGTATGTTTGTATATTATGATGAGATGGAAATAAAGAAATAAATGTACATAGATAAGACTGAAATAAAGATTGAATATATTTCTCTTCAAGTCCTTTGATTAAACACAAACTCTATTAGCAAAACTTGTAAGTAATCAACGTCAGTAATCAACTTAAATGTTTAAGCAAACTGAACGCAGCCCAGATATTTAATTGTTTTTTTATAAAGCAATGTATGTTTAGGTTCGGAACCTTAAGTAGCATTGTGTAACTATTGCTTGTGTATTTAATATATTTCTTGCTGTGTTGAGCTATAACCGCCTGAGAAATAACTGCATGGTATTAGATGGGGAAATATGTAGTCCGGACTGTATTGAATAGAACATTTGTATTATAAGATAAGAAAAAACGCTTCATAAAGGATAATGGTTTAATTTGGATTAATATAGATATGTACGAGGCGTCTGTCGCAGGCTACGGGTATCGTTGCTGGTTAAAAAACTAAAAGACAGAATTTGTAAACTATGTGTGGTGAACGATATAGAGAATAAATTGCATTTCTTATTGCCTGTTTGTAAATTGGGTATGTACATAGGGGCGATTTATTGTCTGTTTGTAAAATGGTCATGTACAATGGGCGATCTATTGTCACTTTGTAAAATGGCAATGCACAGTGGAGCAATTTACTGCCAGTTTCTAAAATGGGCTATTTATCAATTGTCAGGTCATTCACAATGGGCTATTTATCAATTTGTAAAATGGCCATGCACAATGAGCTATTTATCAATTTGTAAAATGGCCATGCACAATAGAGCGATTTATTGTCATATTGTATGCTGTGTATATAGTCGTTATGCATGTCTATCAATACACATGCAGATATATAATCGGATGTGTGATAAAATGCTAAAAACATGTTTTGACATGTTTCAAATATAATCTCTTATAATTCTTTATAAAGAATGGCATGGTTATTTGTTAAATGTAAGAATTGTTTTATACTATGTATGAACTATGTATTAACCATGATGAGACTTAAACAAAGATTAAAACCTGTAAAATGGCCATGTACAGTCAAGCGATTTACTGACAGAAATAAATGCATGGGCATTCTGACGTCAGTGCCTAAATTCATCAATATTCAATACTTTAAGTTTTAAGATTTAAGATCGTATTAATATCAATTAAACAAGTAAATTATAAATTATTTTATTATATTTATGTGCGGAAATAACAAATTTTGGTAATAATAATTAACAGAAAATGTTAGAAAATCACATTTTAACCAATAATTTAATGGAAAATGTTAGAATATCGATTTTCATACCAATTAGTTAATATAACGGAAAATGTTATAAAATCATATTTTTACCAATAATTTAACGGAAAATGATAGAATATCGTTTTTTCTTTCCCAAAGAGTTAACGGAAAATGATAGAAAATCACATTTCATGACAATAGTTTCACAGAATATGATAGAAAATCAGATTTTCACCTTAATTTAACAGAAAATGATAGTAAATGGCATTTCTTACATAGAAATTAACAGAATATGATAGAAAAAATCGTACCAATAATTTAACAGGAAATGTTAAAAAATACATATCTTACCAATATTAGTATATTTACAGACTAAGTTAAAAATAAATGTTTTGAGTTCGAGTTCGATTCCAGGATCAAAGCTTTGTTGACCTCAGGACCAGACGTCCAAACACAGTCTGGTATTTCTTTTATCGTCTATACTCTACTTCTGCGATATGGACAGACAGGACAGCACTGGCCAAGTTTTGTACGAGCACCTGGACAACGTATTGATTTGCACGTTTGTCTACGACACTTTATTTTCTTGTTCTTGCATCTACATTTCGTACAACGACCTCGTTTCCAATGAGCACCTGCAAACAAGTCCGTTTGAGGATATTTAAGAAAAACAGTAAAGGTATATTAAAGCAATAAAGTTGTTAATAATGCGTGCTTATTGTTTTATGAGATAAATTTATTTGTGTAATTTATTAATCTGTAATAAATATTTAACAAAAAAAAAGGACAACAACGTGTAAGGTTATATATAAAGTGTTTCAATTATATAAGTAACTTTTTTTTAAAAATATAAAAAATAAAGCAATCTGATTGGATTAAAATACTTAGTTGAATTTTAAACATGAATAAATTACTGTATTCATTTACGAATATATGTTACCTTCTTTATAAGATTTCCCCTTGTATTTGCAACCTGAATATAAAAAAAACGATAGTACCGTAAGCTGAAATGGGTTAAAATCTGAATAAAATTAAAGAAAAATAGAACTCATTGTTCGTTTATATTAGCGATTTAAATGTTAGAATTGTTGCCATAATTTGTGGTATATGAATAAATGAACTTACACACGTTGCCGAAGAATGCATGAAGCAAGTTTCAATTTAATTAACGCTTTTCAAATGTTCCTTTATAATGTACACGTGCATAATATCATCGACAAAGAAGGCGTTTAATGAATTATTAAAAAGCATTCAGTTTTAATACAGAGATATCAATGAAGTTTGGTATTTTAATATAGAAATATCAAGGAAATCTGGTATTTTAGTATAAAGATATCGAGGAAGTCTGGTAATTTAATACAGAGATATCAAGGAAGCCTTGTATTTAAATATAGAGATATCAAGGAAGTCTGGTATTTTAATATAGAGATATCAAGGAATTCTTGTATTTTAATATAGAGATATCAAGGAAATCTGGTATTTTAATATTGAGATATCAAAGAAGCCTTGTATTTTAATATTGAGATATCAAGGAAGTATGGTATTTAAATATAGAGATATCAAGGAAGTATTATATTTGGATATAAAGATATCAAGGAAGTCTGGTATTTTAATATAGAGATATCAAGGAAGTCTGGTATTTACTATAGAGATATCAAGGACGTCAGGTATTTTAATACAAAGATATCAAGAAAGTCTGGTATTTTAATATAGAGATATCAAGGAAGTCTGGTATTTTAACATAGAGATATCAAGGAAGTCTGGTATTTTAATATAGAGATATCACGGAAGCCTGGTATTTTTGTATAGATATCAAGGAAGTCTGGTAATTTAATACAGATATATCAAGGAAGCCTTGTATTTAAATATAGAGATATCAAGGAAGTATGGTATTTTCATATAGAGATATCAAGGAAGTCTGGTATATTTTAATATAGAGATATCAAGGAAGTCTGGTATTTTAATATAGAGATATCAAAGAAGTCTGGTATTTTAATACAGAAATATCAAGGAAACCTTGTATTTTAATATGTATATATATTTATCAAGGAAGTCTAGGTTATTTTATATAGAGATATCAAGGAAGTTTGGTACTTTACCATAGAGATATCAAGGAAGTCTGTTTTTGTAATACAAAGATATCAAGGAAGTCTGGTATTTCAATAAAGAGATATCAAGGATGGCTGGTATTTTAATAAAGAGATATCAAGGAAGTCTGGAGTTTTAATATAGATATATCAAGGAAGTCTGGTAGTTTAATACAAATATATCAAAGAAGACTGGTATTTTAATACAGAGATATCAAAGAAGTCTGGTGTTTTAATATAGAGATATCAAGGAAGTCTGGAGTGTTAATACAGAGATATCAAGGAAGTCTGGTATCTTAATATTGAGATATCAAGGAAGTATGGTATTTTTAATCGCCTTTAAATATGTCAAAAAATGAACACGGTTCAGACAGTCGGGTCGTTGATATATTCAATTAATATATATTGAACTCAAAGCTACGACATCTAGATGAAAATTTCTGTTCATAATATGCATACAATACCCTGCGTGCTTGATCAACAAACAGTTTGTTTTTGTTGCTTTTTTTTAACTTTTTTAACATCTTTTCAGTTATCTAATGTTAGTTCGGAAATTATTGTTCTTGAGTTGCAAATGGCAGCTAATCAGTCATTCTAATAGACACACCTTATCTCCGCAGACTACCTACTACTTCCCCACATACTCAGAGGTGGAAGACTCATATTCGTAGAACCAAACTGATGACTAATCATCACAGACACGTTTAACATACAACCATTGCAAACTACATCAAGGGAAATATCTAAATAATTGTGAGATCAATTTGCATTTAAGTCGGAAATTGAGCTTCAGAGAGGTCATTTAAAGAAATGTTGATTGACTGATGGATGACTTTTGATAGCAATTTCACGGAATAGCTGATCAGCTTTGAATCGCTTAGAAGCGTGAATCATTATTAGGACATTTTAATCTTGACATTGTGCCGTGTCTTTGTACTGATTTTGACATCTTATGCTTTATCTAATATAAGGCGATTGTTATCTTATCACCACGGCATATCAAACTTGAAGTAGTCAGTACTCGAACACATCCATCTCCGCAAATAACTGATTGCTTTTTTACACTTAGAAAAGAAAGGGGGAGCGACGAACGCAATGAAACGCAATGTCGTATATCAATCATCGTGAATCGAGACTGCGGCCGGAAGGGAATTTGAATTCACAACCCCTGACTTTATGATAAGACTTGCTACCGACTGAGCTACCAGGGTGCGGTTCACACCAACTTAGTTATCTCTATGAACTTGTATGCATGTACATACTACTGATTAATCATATGCATGTGTTTGGTTCTATGTCGAGTTACACATATGTCGTGTATCACGATGGTTCAGACAGATATTTGTATATTGGTCTCATGGTGTTTCCTCGCTAGTGAAAATACTCCGGTGCCATTATCCTTACATAGGTGACTGATGCCACGTGATTGATGTCACGTGATGTGTATGTTTACTACCACTTCTTTCTGTTTTTTACTTAATATCCAAAGTACTCACCAGCTGTAAATAAAAAAACAGATGTTTATTAAGATTTATATAATTGGACTAAAAATAAATTTTGAGCAAATGTGAACCGCTTTCAACCATTTTACGTTTTCGATGAGTCAATATTATAAAAAAAAGTAATCCTACATTATACAAGTATATGCTCTTATTACATATCCTTGTATACCTAATGTACTGTTTTCATGCATTTACATTAAGCTATTTACATATCTGCCATATAAAGTAACACGTGCATATTATGTGTATTTATGTATTGTGAAATACTCTAACATGGGCAGTCAGATACTTTTACAATACAAAACAAGATGTAATGCTTTAAAAACAGGATGCACAATATTTGCACATTTGTTCTGTGTCTGTATAGATATTATAGTGAAAAACAATACTTTTAAAAATTCATTTTATGAGCGTAGTTTCTTTAAATACAGTCTGTGAAGCTATTCTTGTTAAATACATTCTATGAAAGTTCATTCTCTAAATTCATTCTCTAAATACATTCTATGAAAATATTCGAATCTCTTTAAATACATTCTATGAAAATATTCCAATCTCTTTAAATACATTCTATGAAAGTTCGTTCTCTTAATTCATTCTCTAAATACATTCTATAAAAATATTCCAATCTCTTTAGATACATTCTATGAAAATATTCCAATCTCTTTAAATATATTCTATGAAAATTGATTCTCTTAATTCATTCTCTAAATACATTCTATGAAAATATTCCAATCTCTTTAGATATATTCTGTAAAAATATTCCAATCTCTTTAAATACATTCCATAAAATGCCATCTCTAAATTTAAATACATGTACATTTAAGATGCATTCCATAAAGATGACATCTTTATATACATTCTTTGAAGATACATTAAATAAGGATGTCATCTTTAAATGCGTTATTTGAAGATGCATTCTATGAAGATGCCATCTTAAGATACATTATTTGAAGATAACAAGATAAACAAAATCAATTATAGAACAACAATTGAATGATAGTTTATGTTAAACTAGTTCTTCCATTTATTGAAAAAGTAGTTCATTTTCACTTTTGCTAAATGTTGTCATTAACAATAAACTTACGACAAGCTCTTAACGTGCATAGTGGACGACCGTTGTCACAGGTACATCCATTGCAGTCATCTCGCCATGTGTCACCGTGCTTGTATGTTTTCTTTCCAATTTTACATGATTTCTCTGCAATATATTACATTTTGACCGAAGTATTCGTATTATTTCTGTGGAGTTTTTTTATTTGAAAAAACGAATCGTATTGGCTGTTGTTTGAAAAAAGAAAAAAAGTCTGTGCAGTGACCCACGTTTTCTTTTTTAAATAAAGGGAACTCGTCTAATGCTCGTAAATAAATGAATCTGAAATATATATGAATCTGTTAAAATCCTTTAAAAGTCACATTTTAGCACCCGTGATATCTTATTGCAGTTAAAAAGATTCTGTGAAAACGCCATCTCTAAATACATTCTATAAATATATTCTCTTTGAATACATTCTGTGAAAATGCCATCTCTAAAAACATTCTATAAATATATTCTCTTTGAATACATTCTGTGAAAATGCCATCTCTAAATACATTCTATGAAAATATTCTCTTTAAAAACATTCCGTGAAAATGCCATCCATAAATCTAAATACATTCTTTGAAAATACATTCCAATATACATTCTTTGAAGATACATTTAATAAGGATGCCCATCTTAAAATACATTAAATGAAGCTGCATTCTATGAAATTCTTCCATTCATTGAAAAAGTAGTTCATTTTCACTTTTGCTTTATGTTGTTATAAACCAATAAACTTATGACAAGCTATTAACGTGCATAGTGGACGACCGTTGTCACAGGTACATCCATTGCAGTCATCTCGCCATGTCTCATCGTGCTTGTATGTTTTCTTTCCAATTTTACATGATTTCGCTGCAATATATTACATTTTGACCGAAGTATTTGTATTATTTCTGTGGAGTTTTTTTTTCTATTTGTAAACACGGAGCGTATTGGCTGTTGTTTAAAAATAGAATACGGCTAGAATTTCTACGTTTGAAAAACATTACAGGACTGTTTCCGCACACAAAAAAAATTCACAATAGCGTGCTGACCAGCTTGTTTTTTAAAGTCTGTGCAGTGACCCACGTTTTCTTTTTTTAAAAAAAAGAAGTCCTCTAATGCTCGTAAATAAATGAATCTGAAATATATATGAATCTGTTAAAATCCTATAAAAGTCACATTTTAGCACCCGTGATGTCTTATTGCAGCTAAATAGATTCTGTGAAAATGCCATCTCTAAATACATTCTATGAATATATTCTCTTTGAATACATTTTGGGAATATCTCATCTCTAAATACATGCTATGAATATATTCTCTTTAAATACATTCCATGAAAATGCCATCTCTAAATCTAAAAACATTCTTTGAAGATGCATTCCATAAAGATGACATCTTTATATACATTCTTTGAAGATACATTAAATAATGATGCCATCTTTAAATGATTAGTTGAAGATGCATTCTATAAAGATGCCATCTTTAGATACATTATTTGAAGATAACAAGATAAACAAAATCAATTATAGAACAACAATTGAATTACAGTTTATGTTAAACTAGTTCTTACATGCATTAAAAAGGTAGTTCATTTAACTTTTGCTAAATGTTGTTATTTACAATAAACTTACGACAAGCTATTAACGTGCATAGTGGACGGCCGTTGTCACAGGTACATCCATTGCAGTCATCTCGCCATGTGTCACCGTGCTTGTATGTTTTCTTTCCAATTTTACATGATTTCACTGCAATATATTACATTTTGACCGAAAAATTCGTATTATTTCTGTGGAGTTTTTTTTTTTATTATTTGAAAACACGGGGCTTATTGGCTGTTGTTTTGAAAATAGAATACGGCTAGAATTTTTAACGTTTAAATCCCCAATAACCGACAGGTTGACCGTTTTTTAAAGCAAATGCAGTGACCTGCGTTTTGTTTTCTCTAATACTCATAAATATATGAATCTGTTAAGATCCTATAAAAGTCACATTTTTAGCACTAATGATGTCTTATTCCAGTTAAATACATTCCATGAAAATGCCATCTCTAAATCTAAATACATTCTTTGAACATCCTATGAAATGTCACCCATCTTTGAATACATAACTTGAAAATGACAAGATAAACAAAATCAACATTAGAATAGCAATGGAATGCTAATTTATGCTCAACTAAAATGAGATCCAAAAATTTAATCGGTTCTATCCTGCAAGTTTAACTATAATATAAAATAAGATTTTGACATTGTTTTTTTAATTTAACTATATTGGTGTATGTAGAGCAACAGATGTTTGGATTTATTCTATAGTCTGGCTGAAAGTTATTGCCCCTTTATGTAAAATAGCATTTTCTTAAATAAAAACACTATTTGTCTATTAAACAACTGAAACAGTATAAATGATGATATATTACACCACAGAATATAAAACTTGTAAAAAATCATATGTCATCACTGTCATATGTATCACTGCACATGCATTCTCTTTTGAAAGTTAAGAAAAGTCAGTAAATTACCTCCCTTTACATTGGAATAAGAACTACTACGGATATGACGGAATGAAATTTGGTATACTTTGTTTCCGTGGGGTAGACGCATAATGGCGGTTGTAAATAATCATTGTTTCCTTTTCTTTAAAAATGAATTTTCCTTATTTTAATGCTCATTTTTTTTTTTTTTTTTTTTTTTTTTTTGGATGGCATTATTAATTTTTAAAGAATTGTCATGTTTGAATAGTGAATTTAGAAAAAAATGATACTTGAAAATCGTGGTACGAATACATGATTTCGGACGTCTACTTTCACTTTGTCAACAGTGTACATTCTTAACAGAAGAAAAAAATCTCTAATATGACACATGACCCCTACTTTTCTCATCATATTTTGGTAGTGCAGAGGTTGACAAACAATAAAATGTAAGTTTCAATTCTTCCATTGGGTCTCTCTATGAATGACAAGCCTTTAAAATTTTATTATTTACTATAGAATATGGCTTACACCTACATACATTACTTGCAAACGTATATAGAGGTTACCATGCCAGTGTGTGATAGTCTAAAATTTATCCTGTGAAGTAGAGAAAAAAATAAGAAGGAGCCTTTTTAAGCTGGACCTGATAATTTTTCAGGCGCGTAGCTTCCTATAGTCACAGTAGGCACGTACCTACACTTTTTTCTGAGAATAAAAATGGCAAAATGCAATAAAAATCGGACGCCTATGCTACTTCATTTTGATCTTTATTAAAGTGAACAAACCTTAAAACCTTAACATTTATTTGGTTATAAAACAGTGAATTCAATGTTAATATTAAGGATTACCAGGCCTCTTAAAACATAAGAAATATACGCCAAAACGCAACAACGACAGTCTAGCTCAAATTTATTTATGAGAAACATGGCCCCTGACCCCCTACAGCTGTGCCTACACATTGTTTCCATCCAAGCTACGCCCCTGATTTTTGACTATCAAACACTGGCACGGTATTCTATTTATCATTTCATCATGTGTATCGTTTTATTTATTTTTATTGAATTAAGTACAACTGGTTTTAGTGAAACAAGCAAATGCATGTATGCCCATATAGGCCTGAAAATAGTTCCAGATGTTTTTGATCGAATAAAAACAAAATAACGTCATATATTTTTTGGTAAACTGTTCGACTAATTACTAGTTTTTATTTATAAATGTATTGAACTAATTTACAGTTTGTCAACTACAATAAAGTGTTTAAGCGGTT